>OY998234.1:19179573-19779573 GCA_963922035.1 Amblyjoppa proteus | reverse complement strand
ATAGTGAATTTTCAAAAAGATGTTACGGTAATGCTGCAAAAAAAAAAATGTTATTCGTAATTTCACAACTATAAAGGTGAAGTGTACCATTTTTCAACTGGTAATGTCATATTTAAATAGATATATTTTATACGTTTTGACGGTAAATTTACCAAAAATGTTATGACCGGTAGTTTCACATCTATATTAGGGTGTTTCAAAAAAAGGATTTTTTTTTTAATTGTCCTCCCACCTTTTTGAAGTACATATTTCGATCTCAAATGTAACTTTGTGAAAGGCGGTATCTCGTAAAAAAAATCCTCAGAGGTGCCGCATTCGAGGTTTTCCCCGAAAAATGTCACACCTCTCAAACTTAATTGTCAGCGACCGCTTTTCGCTGGATTTTTTTATCGACCAAAATATATAGTTCTGCACAGTGGGAATCATAACTTTTCGACATTTTTTGTATTAAACACATAAGACTTCGATTTTAAAATTCGTATATAGAAAAGTCCAAAAATTTCCAGTAGGATGAATTTGCTGAAAAAAATTCTTTCTACCCTCCAGAAGTACACATTAAATTGTTAAAGTATACATTTTAATCTGAAATTGAACCTCACGAACGGCAGGCCTAAGCAAAAAATCTTGAGAGATGCCACATTTGTCGTCTATACGCAAAAAGAATGAAGCTATCGAATTTTTTTCGGTACAAACGTCGACTGCGGCAGCTCGTGGGATTTTTTGCTTGAAAGCGTCTTTCGCGAGGTTCAATTTGACGTAGGAATCTATACTTTTGGAGTGTGGTAATAATTTTTTTCAACAAATTCATACTACTCGACATTTTTAGAGTTTCCTATATACAAACTTAAAAAAAAAAATTAAAGAGTATGTATTTTGGGCCCACTACAAAAAATTACAAAAACTTAATCTCCCACGACCTACAAGTGTATATTTCAATCTAAAAAAAAAAATCCTCTCGTGAAACAGGTCGTTGACAATTACATCTAAAAGGTGCCGGATTTTTTGCGTACAAACCTCGAATGCGGCATCGCTTAAAATCTTTCGCTATGAACCGCCTTTCGTGGGGTTCAATTTGAGATCGAAATCTATGCTTTAAAAGGGTGGAAGAAAAATTTAAGAAAGATGTCCTTTTTGAGAAACACCCTAATCTATATAGATGAATTTTACAACTTTTTACCGTAAATTACGAGACATTTATGTGACCGTATTTTCACAACACAAGATGTTGAGAAAAAACATTACATATAAATACGATCGAATTACGGTAATTAAAAAAAAAAAAATTAAAATACCGGTGTTTCCACATCTCTACCTGTAAGCCTGGCCGATATCATTCGGGCCCATGCCGTCGCGAAATACCGACTTGGTCGGTACGTCCGTCGCAACTTGGTTAGTTTCCGGATTGGCCGCTGCGACGGCGCTCACGTCGCCGGGCACATCGATCGCTTTTACGTGTCCCATTCGCACGAGGTAACTTATGAAGTCGCGAGCTGCGTTACCCTGCGAGTCTTTCTTGTTCGTCGAGTGCCCGGCGGCGACGTACTCGAAGTCCGTGACGCGCAGCTCGCAGAGGAAACGCTGACGATGCTTCGGGCCTGCAAGGTTTTACACGTTGTATTACGCGTTTTTATTTGTTGTGATTTTTTTGCTCGCTCTCGCCGCTCGAAGTATACCTACCGGTAGGACGTACGTCAAACGTCGGCTCCTTCCCGTTCTTGGTGCACCACTGGTGAAAGAACGACTTGATATCGCCCATGGTGTCTGTCGAGAGTCGAAGAGCTTCTCGTTTCACGCGAAATATTCACCGCAACCGCTCCCAGTATGAAATAACAGAAGGCGGCGTCGCTTCGCACCCTTTTGTTTCTCTCGCTAACGGGCGACGAACGCGCGACTGTGTTCACGTCGACCGAGAGACGAAACTCCGTCGGAATTAACGCGTGCTGCCACTCGCGAAGCTGGTGGTGTGGCGTTACGAATGCGTAACACCCGTAACACCAGGATGCTCTTGATAAAACGGAACGCTGCGGAACCGACAGTATTGTGCATTTAGGGACATGTGAAACGACTCAGTCGGTAACCAAAATCTGTAATGAATGCGTTTCAAAGACCGTAGACTTTTCGGGAAAAAGCAAAGCATCAGCGGATGCACGATTTAATACAGAGTTCAGTAATGCCTTCGTTTTATTTGAAACGTCAACCGATTTTAAATGGCATTGATTCGAAAAATGCATCTATCTCTCTCCCACTCACATGTCACATGGTACATCTTTCACATGGCCTTAAGGGGCTGCTGGACGTTCCTGTTTTACCGGCCGAAATAGGTGATTTCGCAGTTTTCACTTTACGTCGTTACTATGCGACGGGTGTGCTTTAAATTTTACAGGACTCTATTAAAAACATAAACCATTCGGCGTGCACTCGAATTTCAGTCGAAATCTTCTGAAAAATAAAGAAAATCGAATATTAAAAACTGTCGCGGAAACCAACATGGCCGCTGAAATGTTTACAGCGTCCGTTCTGTTGGATATCAAAAAATTATAGATTTTACATACGTCAAAAGGGAGTGCACGCCGATTCTGTGAAGTTCTACGAATATTCCAAAACCATCGGAAAGTTGCTCACTCAAAAGATAATCACGTGAAGTGTAAACTGCGATTACTTAGTCTATCGACTCGCGACGGGTGATTAGAGCCGATGAACACGGCCGAATGAAGTGTGGGGCACGATGCAGAGCCACCTGGGTGTCAATCGTGACACTACGTTCACGGACTTTCGCAAACTATAATATTCGATTTTCTTAACAGGTAAAGCAGGTTAAAAAAGTAACAAAAAAAAACCAGCTCCAGCATCCCCTTAAGGGCATGTGGCACAGACTCAGTCGGTAACAAATCACCTTCCCTATCGATGGCAGCGCCCTCTATCGGAATCTTGTGAATTAACGTTCGGGAGACTTTTACAAGCGATTTTCTAACGGTGTACCGACATTTATCGTATATTTTTTCGTCCCATTTTTCTCAGACTTCATTTCATGAAATGCTATCAAACATGTATCAAAATGTGTACTCATTTACTGGCCAGTGCTCCCCGCTCGTCTTTTTGACGGCTGTGAAGCAGAAATATCATTACTAAAAACTTTATTATTACAGATTCCGCATGGTAACTACTCTGCAATTTTTTTTCCGATTTTATTTTTTAAAAAAGCGGGGCGCACTTCGTTCAGATAATCTGCAGCGACTATCAAATTTGTATTCAATTTTAATTAGTCATCTCGGAGAAAAATGGGATCAAAGTTTTTAGGTGAAATTGTCGGTATTTAGCCTCCCCTTAAGAGTATGTGCAATTCCGCGGCCGGTAATAAAAACTGTAATCCACTTATCTCACGGATTCAGGCATGTGCGCTCAAAAGGAAAGGCTCATCGAAAGCCGAGATGATATCCGCTTTGGATGAGACTTTTATTTTGACCGTGCATGCGAGAACCCGTGAGAAAAGTTGATCACAGTTTATACTACCGACTGAGCTCAGGGTGGACGGGGAGGGAGGTGATTCGTATGCATTTTAGTCGGAAAAGTTCGCTGTTTCCATGAAATAATTTTTGTATTAACTTTGCAGCTTTCGGAAACGACCTTATTTCCCTCGAGCAGCGATCTGCATGCTATAAGTATCGAAGCGTTGAAAAACGTCGGAAAGCTCCATTATAGTTTACGTTACCTCACAGCCAAAGTGCCTCTACCTTCCAACAGACACTTCGTACCATAAGTCAAATTCATTATTGAGAATAATTTTATATAACGGGATAGGATTTCATGCTGTTTTTTTTTTATTGAATCCGACATAATATCTTACGTGGTATACAGACAAAATCATATATTTTTCGGTCACCCGGAACGTACTACATATATATATATATATATATATATATATATATATATGTATTTATTCTACATGACTAGATTATAAAAAAGCAATTTTTTTTTTTTTCAATGTTTTTATTCTCTGTGTCCTCGCGGTGAATATTCGGGATGTTCATCACAATTAGTGTATAGAAATAGCTCTAAGTAAATTACCACAGGAATCATATCGTGGCTTGAATGATTTTATACATATAATAATATAATTTATATCATTTTTTTTTTTTTTCTATCGTAACATGACAGTTAGTCGTTCAGTCGATTGCTTATTGCGAAAGTACCTAAGCTGCTTGATTAATTGCGGATAAACGCCCAACGTCACGTGAACAACGGTAGGACGTGTGAGTGTGTAAACTATGTAATCTTTTTTTCTACGAATAGCGTCGTGTCCTGAAACTAAATCTATTTATCTGGCTTTGTACCATAAAATGGACTTAGGACATTTTTCGAATAAGCAAGCGCGATGACTACCGGGCGGGCATTAACTCCTTTTTTTTAGTCAACGAAAATCGTAGAATGAAATAAAATATACGATAGAATTTTCTTTTCTTTAACGAGAAATAAAAATTCGAAGAATTTCAATCCCACGCTGTAATAATACAAGTCTAAATCTCTTAAGAACACGAACAGCCGACGAGATTTCGTTGTTCTAAAATACAATAAAATTTCTCTAATAGGTATTTGGTCAACATGCTAAATATACAGTGTAATAAATGCCATCTTCTTATCGCTGTTTTGTTTTCTTTCACAAACAACTCGTACTTTAATAGTGTAAACTACTATTTGTTACATTTTATGCATCTCGGTAAATATCGCGAATCCGATATAAATTTGGGAGTGATATAGCTTCTTAATAAGATCGTTTGCGATTGTGGATAAAGCGGTTTCGAGAGAGATTACTTCTAGGAATGGTTCTTGAAATACTCTTGTTAAATGCATCTGGTACGTTGAACGATTCAATCGATTCACAAGATAATTTATTATTTGAAAAAAGTAATTGGTTTTTTTGTTTTCTTTTCACTTTTTTCTCGCATCAAACATTCGTTGTTGTAGGAGTAGCAATATGTTACTCGCGAAACGTTAGTTTTAACACTGATGTGAAAAATTTGACGAAAACAGGTATTCCAGTTACGATGCACTGTTCTTTTTTGCTGTTTTTTTTCTTCCGCATTTGAACTACGAAAATTCGGTCGGTAATTGATTCGCTACCAAAAGTTCTATACCTGTAGGTATGTTACGTTAAACTTTCGCCACTCAGAAAAACAAATCATTTATAACTCAAAGTATTAATTCATATTGAACGTTTACAATAATCGCTAATCTCGTTATTAAATCACTCTATCTCTCTAATACGTAATTGTGCATCCGCGGCATTCGCCTCGATCACTTTTGTTTTTTCTTTTTTTTTATTATAATTTCCTCGCGAGATATACAATTTGTACAAGAATATAGTGTGTTGTATCATTATATTATCGTCAAATTTAACTTTACGTCGGTTCACGTTATTGGTACCCGTGAGCACGCGTCAATCTCGCTCGCTGACGATAATCAAATTTTTCAAACTCCTAAGGTTCTAATTATAGTTGCAAGTTTTACGAGATTCGGTCTATGACGGAGAGATTTTTTTTTAATCTTTACATTTACAACAATTTACGGAACGTTGTTACATAATTTTTTGAATCGTGCATCCATTGATATTTGAGATCTAAATAATCGAGACACGAAGATGGTCATAATCGTGCGCAAGAGTGACGAGACTGAGCGGTCCTTTCAAAGGTTTATATTCCGATTATGGAACGAGAGGTGTACGCATGTTGTGAACATTTTCCCACTGAGAATTGAACAATATATTTTTTTTTAACCCAGGCTCTGTACCATTATCAGAGCAGTTTTAATCGATAACAATCATTCGTGCGATTCGAAGTATTCGAGAGCTCGGTTGTAAAGTGGGATAACAAAATGCTTCCCATTCGAATAATCAGTTTGTCTTCTAAACGCATTACACTATCTCGTTATCGATTTTACAAAGTACATCGTGTATAAGTACGATTAGAATAAGAACTAAGCGCGTTTATTGCGTGATGACTAGGATTCGTTTTGTGTAGGAATAAATTACTCATATCGTGTTTTTAAGGTCGTGAGAAGGTTTATCGAAAAAATAACAATAATAATTGAGACAGGTTCCGTGCCAGAGTTACATACAGTTATCGTGAGTGGTCGTCATCGCCGAGATAGCAACCACGTTTGCCTGAAATATATATATATTTATATATGTAAATTAATCACCTTCAATTCCATTTTTTTTTCCTACGTATCTCGGGATACGAGAAAAATCGTAGTCCGCGAATCATCACGCAATATATTCATCTACTACGTGTAAAGACTACTCGAGATATTTTTTTCTTCATCTACGTGTACAATTCATTTATCGTATCTCGAAAGTGTGTTTCGAACATCGTCTTTAAACACTAATTGAGTTGGTTTCTTTTGTCTTTCGTTTTTTTTTTTCACACATTTGCGACGTCGCGAAGACCAGCAAGTAAAGGCATCGTTTCTTTTTGAATTAATTGTCAAAACATGTTAACGTTATTATCACGCATCGAAAAGAAATAACAATTAAACTTATCAATCTCGTACGAGTATTTTTCCAGCGGCAATGATACATCGCATTTAACTTTACAGTAACGATTCTATATAAGAGTTATTTCGAATTTCACAAATTATCGAATTTTCTTTAAACTCGTCGATACACATATACATATATATCTCTCTAATTCGAAACATTCACCACTATCACTCAACATTTTGTTCGTTCTACAATTTTATTTTTTTCCTTCAAACACGTTGGAAAAATTCTCGTATAACAGCTGTATAGAGCAACTACAATAGAGTCTCAATAATAATATTAATTACATTAACAGAATAACATATATATCTCTTAAGAAAAAAAAAATAATCAGAATGAGTAACGGCGTAACGGCTGGATTTTAGTCCGAGGGACTAAGATCATCAAAATTATCCGAGAAAATAGAGTTTATTTCTTCTTTTTTTTTCTATAAATATCAATTCTGATACTTTGAATTACTATATATACAAAAATGTGAAATTTTCCGAAAATAGAACATCGACGCGCGCAGCTAAACGTCAATTTGTTTTATTCACCGAAGCCATAAATTCCGTTTGGTTCGCAAAGGAGCAAAACATTGATAATCGTAGGGACGCAAAAACAAATATCTAGATGGCACGAGAGCGTATTCGGGTTGCGACGATAATCGCCAACATGACGCTGAGAAAGGCGTCGGGATTGCATTACATTTGAACAGTTAAAAATTTTTAAAACGCTCATAATTATGGTCGAACGATATTTCGCTAATCACGAATAAATAAATGAATAAACGCAAATAGTAAAAAAAAATGATGTATAGCACACCGCACACTGTTCGACAATCATAGAGAACATTTCTAACATCGTTTAACTATAGCCGAATTGAACTTTACGACACTGACAGAGCCACTTGATGATTCTCGCGTTTCTTTCGACGATACTGGGCGGGTCACTTACCCTCTGATTAGCCTCATCGTGTCCCATACCGGTGCTGCAATTGTTCGCTTGCCATTGTTGTCCACTGTTGCCCGCTTGACTGTTTCCCGTCCAGGGATACAGACCGAGAGCCGAGTCGACTGAGCTGACGCTGTCGAAGAAAACGGGCGACGCACTTTTTGAATTTGGCTCGGTAATTAGCTCGTAGTGTTCGGGATCGAGACCCAAACGATCGAAAAAATTTTCCAGTTGAGTCACCGATCTTGCCGGACGCGAGGACAACTTTTTGCTTCTGCCGTTCTCGTGACGCCAGTAACGATCGCTTATGTCCGACTTTGAGCGCAATATCCGACGGCCACGGCCTTCCTTCCAACCGTCCGAATACCTGTAGCAAAAGGATAGAATTCATTTATATATTCTTTCATCTCGCAATCTTTTTGCATATGGAAAATTGCAACATTTTTGCAGCTCGCGGATTCAATTGTATTTTAACGTTACCATATTCCAAGATTTTTTTTTTTAGTAATTTTTTTTTTACGGGATAATCACATGAATATAAGTTTGCGTCGCATATATTGAAGAATTTATTTGTGATATATGAAATATATTTTTTACATATATTTCATTCACGTGCCGGTATAAGCTTTCACAAATAATTTTTTTTGCAGACCGTAATATTAGGGATTAAAAAAAAAAAATTATTTGTAAAAGTTTATACCGGCACGTGAATGAAATATATGTAAAAGATATATTTCGTATAAAACAAATAAATTCTTCAATCTATGCGACGTAAACTTATTTTCATGTGGTTACCCCGTAAAAAAAAAAATAACTAAAAAAATAATATAGCTATATATTACTATAAAAATAATATAATATTTTGTATTGCTATATAACAATACAAAATATTGAACCCGATCCATTGTAAATAAGAAAATATGAAAACCAAAGAATATACAGATTACATTTGAAGCAAGCGGTCTCAAAGCATTTAGCATGTAAAAGCTTAAAAGATATTCTTGACGTTCGGTAAAGAGTTAACGGTTTCCTCACCTCGTGTTGCACGTAGGACTGTAATCTGTCTGACTGTTACTACTGTCGGTATCGGGACTCAGGTTTCTCACGACCGATGCCGACGTACCGCTCCCGTAACTTCCTTTTCTCGATCGATCTTTCTCCGTGGAATGCTGAGTTGACGCACCGCTGTCTCGACGTATGTGGCTCCAACAATCCTACAAGACACAATATATCGTATCATTTATCGTCGATCACGTAGGGCTTCGAAGCTCATTCGTTGGTGTAAGAATGAATTATGTCAGATGTGAAACACACTTGTATCCTAGGTGGTGGCTCGCTACGATGAGTGCAGTGACCGGATGATCCACCCGAGTCCCTCGCCGTCGCGCCGTGGCTGAGTTTACTCGAACCCGAGGATTTTTGCGTGCGACCACCCGACGATAGAACGCTACTCGCATCGCCGCCCCCTGAACCCTGCGATCTTCTGATGTGCCGTGAACTGTAACAATTTTTTTTATCATTGTAAAAAAAAATGTAATTTTTTATCTCATTGTTTTTCATTCGTTTGTAAATAAGTGTAGGCCGTTTAATATTCAACGATAATTTCAAGGCTTGAAAAGAACGAGAAAACAAAGTTGCAATTTAATTCGCAGCGATAATAATAACAACCCTGGTGAAAATATTTCTCTGATTATTTTTTCAACCCCAATTTCGACCAATGAGAGCGCGGTATTTGACATCACGTGGTACAACTAGGTCTAAATTATATCGATAATTTTTCGAAAATTTTCCGGCTAGGTTGCTAGGCGATAAACATTAATTTTTCTGTCACTTGTAACCTATGCGAATGATTAAACGTCAAATTGCTATTCACGAGCATGGACATGAGTGAGCGAAGAAAGCGATTTGGTGATGAATCTCTAGAGAGCATCTCTAAAAAAATCAAACAGAATGTCCCGGCTAATACAGAGAAGAGCAAGAAGTCAAACCTTGTCAGGAAAATGTTAAATACCACAATCTCATTGGTCGAAATTGAGGTTGAAAAAATAATCAGCCGAATACCCCTCAAGCTTAAAAATTAATCGGGTATTTCCCTCTTGTTTCCCTGCGTAGCATCGATCGAGATAAGTTTTGCTCAAAAATCCCTCGCGCTGCGCGCTCGGGATTTTTTTAAGCAAAACTTATCTCGCTCGTTGCTACGCAACGAAACAATCGGGAAATACCCGATAATTTTTAAGCTCTCGGGGTATTAGAACCGAGAATTTATCTGCAAAACTCTAAATAGACCGTTTCAGTGATTTTCATCGATTTTCCGAGATTTTTTTTCTGATTTTCTCTGTTATATGTTAAATGTCCCTGCCATTTTCTCCGCGCAACCTCCAACAGTCACAATATATCAAAGAAATTCAGAGTATTACCCGAAAAATTCTGGATACCTCTGATTTTTTGTAATAAAGTACGTTAAGTGAAAATACCAGTTGACTCTAAGATTTACTCATTCTGTTACCCGAATGAACAATAGACTTTTTTAAAGAAAATACGATTTATTTTTTGAAAACCTCCGATTTTCTCGGATAATGTGGATTTAGAGAATTTCAAAGAACTTACGAGTTCACTCTAAAATCTGCTCTTTCTGGTATTCGTACGAACAGTAAACTGTAAACAATCATTTATGTATACTTTGTATGAAAAATTCAGCGAAAATATGACTTTTTCAGAAAATAGTTTATGAATACAGAAGAGAAACAGGCTTAGAATATGAACAAAGTTCATCGTTTTTCAGAGAAGGCGGGGAAAATCTCTGATTTTCGGAACAATTAGAAATATTTAGACAGAAAAATCTTGCACTTTCTCTGTAAAGTGCGAAAAATGATAGAAATTCAAAGGACTTCTCAGAGAAATTTTCCGAGACTTTTAGAGGTATTCTCCGAAATATTTTCACCAGGGAACTACAGAAAAAAATCATCCTGCGTTGCTCCGCAGTAATATTGAACGTATCGTACGATACAAAAAAAAAACCCACAGCTCGAGTATCAAATTCATAGTTTTATCTGATGAAACTCGATGCCAACAGTATACGATACTTTACATGGGCTCCTTTCGCAAATTTGCTGTGCTAAGACGATCGCTGTGATTATCGCGGAATAATAATTTGTTTACCTTCGGTAACAGACGTTGTCCCGTTTGAAGCTGCGATCGGAGTAGTCCGAGCTCGTCTCGCAATCCGGACAATTGCCCGAGGTTTGATGATGCACGGATCCGCCCGGACCCGTGGGTTTCAAAGTTGTTTTGGTGGAGGCCCTCGGCGACAGCGACGCTCGACGTCGCGCACTCGTGTGAAGATCCGGCAGGGACTTGTGACAAATTGCTGTACCGCTCTCCGTGGGCGGCGATGTCGTCGACTTTTTACTCGTCTTTCCGGACGAGTGCGAGTGCGAATTGCTTCTGCCGAATTTGAATCTTATGTCCGGCGGTACGTTGCAATGCTGCGAAAATATCGAGATCAAATATGAAAGATAATTCTCGCGTAAACTATATCGATCGAAAAAAAAAAAAATGGTATCTCGTACAATGAAGTTTGCGAACAGTCCCGAATTCTCAATAGTTTTACAGGGTAAAAGAGGCTTGTACGTTCAACAAATGCTTCTTGTTCACTGATTTCTTATCTTACATGAAAATTGAAGAATTAACCGAGAAAGAATCGTGGATATTTGCCGACAAGAGATATTGGTTAAATGTACAAACTTTTTTTTTACCGTGTATTCTTTAGGTATTAATTGATATGTCGATTGTTTATTTTCCGTGCTCCGAGCTGTCGTGAGATTTCTTTTTTTTTTTTACCAATAAAACATACAATTTCATTGACTTCAATTAACAATTTTTCGAAAATGTAACCAAGTACGCTTGAGAAAATCAAATCACGTCAATTATTCTCACGGGCGTTACGTTGTAGTATCGGATGTTTGTTGAAATTTACGCGTCGACGCGTTGCCAGCACAATCTTTACACGCGATCGCTCTACGTGTCCGTCTGTATTACAGCTCCTTATTTGACCGGACGATCGCTTCGTCGGATGAATTCGTAATCGTCATCGATAAAGTACCTCAGCGTGCTATTAGCCGGCCGTAAACGGACTTTGAATATTTTAAATGCCCGCATGCGATAAAAAAAGATCTACAGGAAATTGTTAATTCTCAGCACGAAAAAGAGCGTATTCCATTGAAAGTAAAACGAGCTGCTGTCGGGCTCTCACCAAAGCTCGATCCTCGTCTCTGCAACCCGCCGATGGACTCCCCGGCGAATATCGGAATTTTTCGACGGGATGCTCCCGACCTATGGCGGTGATAACGGATTGCACAACGTTCGGCGGATTGTCGGGAAAAAATACGTTTTCCTTGCTGTCGGTGTTGAGCAATCTGCGGAGCTTCGTTTGTAACTGATCGCCGCCGGTAGCGCCAGGGGGACCGGAAATGGCGCGTCGTTGAGGCACCGGTATGAGCCGGGGACTCTTCGGCGGCAGAGCTGGTGGCAGTGTTCGTTGAGGGCTCAAAACTCCATCGGCTATTGTGAAAAAGAAAACATTAATTACACTTCTTATCGACATTCAATATAATACACACACACACACACACACACACACACACACACACACACACACACACACACACACACACACACACACACACACACACACACACACACACACATATTAACATGGTGGCCGTTTTTCCCCCGGAAACAAATTCCCCAACTTTTCACTGACCTATTAAAAATGTTCCCTGACCAAATTTCTAACGACTTGTATAAAAAAAATTAATGATGCAAATGAAAATGCCTACTTATTGTATTAATGTTTAATTTGAAATTTTTTTTCTCTAAATGTTTTCATTTTTTTAAAGGCTCCCTTTTATGTTTTTATATTTATTTAGGGTAAAAGTGGGGAATATGGAGCGGTCCATATTTCATTGATTTACATGTTAATCGGGGTGGTCCATATTCACTACGTTTACCCTATAGAGGGTTCGGTGACAATTTATTTTTCTCTGACCAATTTTGAAATTGCCTGACTTTTCCCCGTTTTTCCCTGACCGCGGCCACGATGATTAAGGTAGTCCTTGCGAATAGTGTTCACTTCACTTAAGTTTCAGAGAAATGAGAGGGAATTGTAGACACTTCTCGATGGTATAAAAATCTGAAAAAAATCAAATATATTAAAGATGTCGAAAGGATTAATTTTGCATAATAATAATTCTAAAATGTTATTAACGAATTAATGAAAAATAAAATTGTTCAACAAATATCCCGGAAACCTAATTTTTTTTTTTTTTAATGAAAATTGTTCGTTCATATTTCTGAATACGTATAAATTTTTTTCAAATTTTTAAATTCACCTTGAATCTTCTGTTTTTCTACACGTTTTTCCCATATTAAAAAAAAATAAAAAAAATCAAAGTGAATTAAAAAATTTGAAAAAATTCATACGTATTCAAAAAAGTGAACAATTTTATTCTTCATCAATTTGTTAATAACATTTTGGAATTATTATTATGCAAAATTAATCTTTTCAGCACCTTTAATATGCTTGATTTTTTCAGATTTTTGTATCATCCAGAAGTGTTTGCAAATTGCTCTCATTTCTCTGAAACTTATGCGACGTGAACACTATTCGCAAGGACTACCTTAACGATGAAACTTACGTCTATCCTGGTCACGGCAATTGGCCCAACAGCAGGCCGGCGAGACAACAGTATTTGGCAATTGGGGGGACACAGAGCTCTGCTGAAGTGGTTGTTGCTGCTGCTGTAGCTGTTGAACCTGTTGAATCTGCTGTTGCTGCAAGTTGCACGGATTCCCACATTTTCTCAATAACCTCGGTGGGGCACCGGGAGCGGTCGAGGGCGCTACTTGAAGATGACCGCTGTTCTTCAACTCTTGCTTCCGGTCGAGAACAATCTCGCTCTTCACGTAAAAGGCTTTCGACTCTTGCAGCAACTCCACAGCGCTCTTTCTTTTACCTGCAAGCATCAACAAAACATTGCATGAACAAGACGATCATTATCATTGTTACTGTTATTATTTTTATTGAATAATATCAATCAATGTTATTGAATAACAAATACGAAACGGGTTGACAAAAGAAAGAGTTAGATTTTTATGAAATCTTCATTGGTTTAATAATTCCGTTAAAATATTTATAATTCTATCAAAAAATTATGCTTTGGTTTAGAGAGTTCGGAGAGTTAAGGGATAACGAAACGGAAACGGTACGCACAAGCGAATTATCAAAGACAATTCGGGCAATTTGCGAGTGAGTATAATATACTCCGATTAAGTGTGTCTGAAGTGTGTCCACCTATGCGAGGGACGGTAAATAGCGCACTTCCTGCGAGCATATACACTGGAGTGTGGCTCGAGATAAATAAGATAGAAGAGTATGTGCGCAGTATAATGCATCGCAGTGTTCGCGATCGCGCGTGCCAGCTGCCACACCACTTTTCGTACCTCGGCTAGAGACGAGCCGGGGGGCGGGAAGAGGCGGCAAGCGAAGAAGCGCAGACACAGGCGTCACAGAGTAATCGACGTCATGAAACGCTAGCCGAGTACGATACTTCCTCGACCGAAGGCCGAGCATAAAAGCGTGCGCTCTTTTGCGCTTCCGCTCTCGCACGTCCGGTATTGTATATCGGGTGTGTTTGTATGCGGGTTGAAAAAAAAGGTGTGTCTATATATATATATATATATATATATATATATATATATATATTTATATATATATGTAATATGTCGAGCCTTGGAAAAAATAGCTGATGGCACGTGCCAGCGAAGGGGGGTTTCTTCTCGAGAGGGAGAGATTCGTTCCCTCGAGGGCTTCGTACTTGTCTTGAGGACTTCCGACTTTCGAGAGCGGCAAACACATGGCGCATGCGCACAACGAATCGGCGATACTTTGATCGTCGTTCACTTTTCAACGTTACATTTTTTTTTTTTTTTTCAGAATACATTTTTCGAGGGTTCATCGAACTTGTGCTGGGATCTTGATTTAACCTTGGTTTTTCGGTATATCAATGAGAATGAGGTTTACGAGTGTACGGAGCGTGGATTCAAGGCAGTCCTTGCGAATAGTGTTCACTTCGCATAAGTTTCAGAGAAATAAGAGCAAATTGCAAACACTTATGGATGATATGAAAATCTGAAAAAAAAAATCAAGCATATTAAAGGTGCTGAAAAGATTAATTTTGCATAATAATAATACCAAAATGTTATTAACAAATTGATGAATAATAAAATCGTTCGTCAAATATCTCGGAAACCTAACTTTTTTTTTTTGAATGAAAATTATTTGTTCATTTCTTTGAATACGTGTGAATTTTTTCAGATTTTTAAATTCACTTTGATTTTTTTTTTTTTATATGGGAAAAACGTGTAGAAAAACAGAAAATTCAAGGTGAATTTAAAAATCTGAAAAAATTCATACGTACTCAGAAATATGAACGAACAATTTTCATAAAAAAAAAAAAATTAGGTTTCCGGGATATTTGTTGAACAATTTTATTTTTCATCAATTTTTTAATAACACTTTAGAATTATTATTATGCAAAATTAATCCTTTCGGCATCTTTAGTACACTTGATTTTTTTCAGAATTTTATACGATCGAGAAGTGTCTACAATTCCCTCTCGATTTCTCTGAAACTTAAGTGAAGTGAACACTATTCGCAAGGACTACCTTAAATCTGTCAATATTGAAACAGCTATAATAAGGATATATTTATAGTCGACTATTACCAGTAAAAAAATAAATAAAATAAAATAAATAAATTCCAGTAATGAATATAGTAGAACAGTAATAGCAATAACAGCAATAAAAAAAGCATACACCGAAAAAAAGGTTTGGTAAGATCAAGCAAGATTTGTTTGAATCAACCTAATCCGGCGGTTGCGGGTGGCGAAGGAAATATTTACGCTAAGTTGACTACAAAGTGACATCAGCATCAAAAAAAGTCATTTCATTCTCCCAACTAAGAATATGTTTGATCGAACAGAATAGGCAATCATATCGAAAAAAAAAATTTTATTCGAAACAAATATCTAGTCACATAAACGAAAAAAATATTTGACCCAACTCAATTTAGTGCTGGGTCGCAGAGTACGGTTAGTTACGTTATTTGTTACTAATTAATTTCATACATGGTTACATCGTGTTTTATATGTTCAATTGTTATCAGTAAATATCGCTACTTATCAACATATCACAATTTTTACAAATAAAAATTGAAACATAATTGAACATAATTAACATAACATAATTACATAACATAACATTACATTAACATAATTGAACATAATTGAACATAATTGAACATAATTAAAATTGTATACATCCCAGCGGGGGGCTCGAACCCCGAACCTAACGCATTATGACCTAGTACCTTACCACTACGCTACAATCGCTCATTGATATGTATAATTTTGAATCGGATACATAAGTTATTCACCGTCATTAACTTGGATTCAACTTCGATGATTTGATATTGAAATATCGAAATAACTTGAAAGTTGTTTATTGTGGGTATAATATTTGTGAATAACTAAATTGACGTCATGCCGAATCGAATGAAATTATTTTCAAGATGCTAAATTTGTTCGTATATATACGAACACATCGAATCACATTTTTTTTTCACATTTTAACTGCTACACGCAGTTGACACGATCACACGAGTTTTATTGTTTCAACAACGGTGTAGTCTATTCAAATGCGCCTGGTTTGATTAAAACCAATTTTCCGTGACCGCGGCTGCGAGGTTGATATTACCAAACCTTTTTTTTCGGTGTACAATTAAATTTATAGTAGACGATGATCCAAAAATATTTCGATTATTCTTCACTTTTCGTTCAGTCCTTAAATTTTTGAAGGTTCATTGAACTTACGCTTGGCTCTCGGTTTGACCATGGTTTTCGGTATATCAATCGTCTAAAGTTTATCAGTGTACGGAGCATGGATTTAAGTCTGCCGACACGAAAACGACATGGTCTAATAAGGATATAGTTTTAGCAAGCTATCGCCGGCAAAAAAAAAATTAAATTAATGAATACAATACTAGAAATAATAATAATAGTAATAATAAATCATATAACTGAATTAAGATTAATTAGATTTTTAATAGACGATGATCGAAACTGCCGGCACGAAAACGACATGGTCTAATAAGCATATAGATTTAGGAAGCTATCGCCAGCAAAAAAAAAAAATCAAATTACTGAATACAATACTAGAAATAATAATAATAGTAATAATAAATCATATAACTGAATTAAAATTAATTAGATTTTTAATAGACGATGATCGAAACTGCCGACACGAAAACGTTATGGTCTAATAAGTATATAGTTTTAGGAAGCTATCGCCGGCAAAAAGAAATCAAATTAATGAATACAATACTAGAAATAATAATAATAGTAATAATAAATCATATAACTGAATTAAAATGAATGAGATTTTTAATAGACGATGATCGAAACTGCCGACACGAAAACGACATGGTCTAATAAGCATATAGTTTTAGGAAGCTATCGCCGGCAAAAAAAAAAATCAAATTAATGAATACAATACTAGAAATAATAATAATAGTAATAATAAATCATATAACTGAATTAAAATTAATTAGATTTTTAATAGACGATGATCGAAAGTGCCGACACGAAAACGACATGGTCTAATAAGCATATAGTTTTAGGAAACTATCGCCGGCAAAAAAAAAAAATCAAATTAATGAATACAATACTAGAAATAATAATAATAGTAATAATAAATCGTATAACTGAATTAAGATTAATTAGATTTTTAATAGACGATGATCGAAACTGCCGACACGAAAACGACATGGTCTAATAAGGATATAGTTTTATGAAGCTATTATTGCCGGCAAACAAAAAATAAATCAAATTAACGAAGATAATAATAAGAATGATAATAGCAACAATAAATCATACAACCATATTAAAATTAATTAAATTTCTAATAGACGATGATCGCAAAATATTTCAACGACCATCTACTTTTCAGTGATAGATTTTTTTATGGTGAATTATCAGCAGTTCGTTGACCCTACACGAGACCTTGATTTTCTATACCAAACAAACTTCGTACCTGTATGAGGCGTGGATTAAAGTCTCGTCGATGTTGCAACAGTTTGAATAAGACAATGAGCCTCGACATAGTTTTAACAGACCATATTTTATACTCGTACATATCATACATATTATAGATATTTTATGCTTATCAATTATCCCAGCGGTTCGTTGACCTTACACATGAGTTTTACAGGGAGTTCATTTGGATTTTACCAATACGAAATCGATCGGCAATATAGCCTCGCCGAGTCGGAGATAAGTCCTTAGATTATTAATATTATACGTAAAATCGTTCGGCGCATCCGTGTCTCGAATTTTCGTAATCGGAGCTCGAGCTCAGACAGAGCTCGTTAGTGAATCAGTGAGAAATTAGAGAGCGACGAGCTACAGGTGTTTCGGAGCGATGCGTTATATTTCATAGCACATATGTGTATTTAGATTGTGTACAGATATAAACACAGGATAAAACTAGACGAAGATATAGAGAGTAGCGTAGGATACATCATACGAAAGATCCGGATTAACGAGAGGATATGCTGTGTTTTGTGGTATAATCCGTGCAGAAGTAACGTAAGAGCACTGCGCTCGAATAACTGAAGGCGTTCTCGTGCTCCGATTCGCCCCTCGGAGAGTCGAAGAGCTACAACACGAGAAGATAAAAGTACAGACGACTCCCGACACAAAATATAATGCATCGATCTCGCGTGTTACGTGTCCAACAGCTGAGACGAAATTTCGAAGGCTGCGGACATAACGCGAGACGGGCAAGCTCTGGGGACCACACGGTGCGAGTCGGAGGAGCGTTCATTAAAGAGAAAAAAAAAAAAAAAACAGCTGTTAAAACAGAACGACTGACACTGTCTTTCGGACATGTGTTTGAGTGTATTTAACAAAAAAAAAAAAGAAAAAATAGTACTATGGGCCGTGCAGCGTCGAGCAGACGATGCCAGAAGAGCATCGGATCACTTTTGATACTTCCGGTTCTTACTTTATTGGAGTGCGAGTCGATTGCTGAAGAGTTTTGACAACCGAAGTTCGACCGTAGCTCATATGGCTCCGCTACCTCCGGTTCTCGAAGGTATTCTTCAACGTTTCAACATCAAATAATCAGGCAGATAGTTCGTCGTAGCACGAATTCGAAAAATTGTCGCCACGAAGACCTAGCGGACCGATTTAACCCGTATTTGCGGTCAACTTACGGTCTATCGACTAAACTCGATCGTTTATCAGTCACTTTCATAATTTTGCATGAAAATTATGACTTACATAACTTTGCATAAAAATAATGACACATAATTTTGCATAAAAATGATGACTTTCATAATTGTGCATAAAAATGATGACTTTCATAATTTTGCATAAAAATTATGTAAGTTATTATATAAATGTATTATGTTGTTATGTATTGTGTTACGCTCTCATGAAATAAATAACAAGCGTATTTAGTTTTGGGGTTGATATTATTAGGACAATCTCGGCTTAATATTTCGAGGACGAACTGTCAAACGTCTGTTTTCTCTAAAATTTCGATCAAACACGCTGTCATCTAGTCAATCGATAATCTGTACGTTTGTCATTTGTCATACTGAGCTATTCCGATGATCTACACCGAAAAAAAGGTTTGGTAATATCAACCTCACAGCTGCGGTCACGGAAAATTGGTTTGAATCAATCCAGGCGCATTTAAACAGACTGCACCGTTGTTGAAACAATCCAACTGGTGTGGTTGTGTCAATTGCGCATAGCAGTCACTGCGATTACAACGTTGGTGCAAAGTGAACCAAAAATGCATTAAATTAACAATTTTTTTTTCGATGCAATCGTATATACTGTCACCGTACAGAAGGTATATTATTTTGGATTAAACTTATATTTGGTCAATTTGAAAAAAATGTGTTCGTATATATACGAACATTTGGAATCTTGAAAATAATTTTATTCGATTCGGCAAGACGTCAATTCAGTAATTCACAAATATTATACCAACAATGAACAACTTTCAAGTTATTTCGATATTTCAATATCAAATCATCGAAGTTGAATCTAAGTTAATGACGGAGAATAACTTATATATCCGATTCAAAATTGTACATATGAATAAGCGATTGTAGCGTAGTGATAAGATACTAGGTCAGGATGCGTTAGGTTCGAGGTTCAAGCCTCGTCAGGATATGTAAAATTTTAATTTGTGAAAATTGTGTTATATTGATAAGTAGCGATATACTGATAACAATTGAACATATAAAACACGATGTAGCCACGTATAAAATTAATTAGTAACAAATAACGTAAATAACCGTACTGGGACCCAACTCCAAATTGAGTTGGGCCAAATATTTTTTTTCCTTTGTGTGACTAGATATTTGTTTCGAACAAAAGTTTTTTTTTCGATATGATTGCCTATTCTGTTCGATCAAACATATTCTTAGTTGGGACAATGAAATGACTTTTTTTTATGCCGATGTAACTTTGTAGTCAACTTAACTAAATATTTCCTTCGCCACCGGCAACCGCCGGATTAGGTTGATTCAAACAAATCTTGTTTGATCTTACCAAGCCTTTTTTTCGGTGTATACATATCAATAAGCGATTGTAGCGTAGTGATAAGATACTAGGTCAGGATGCGTTAGGTTCGAGGTTCGAGCCTCGTCAGGATATGTAAAATTTTAATTTGTGAAAATTGTGTTATATTGATAAGTAGCGATATACTGATAACAATTGAACATATAAAACACGATGTAACCACGTATGAAATTAATTAGTAACAAATAACGTAAATAACCGTACCGGGACTCAACTCCAAATTGAGTTGGGCCAAATATTTTTTTTCCTTTGTGTGACTAGATATTTGTTTCGAACAAAAGTTTTTTTTTCGATATGATTGCCTATTCTGTTCGATCAAACATATTCTTAGTTGGGACAATGAAATGATTCTTTTATGCCGATGTAACTTTGTAGTCAACTTAACTAAATATTTCCTTCGCCACCGGCAACCGCCGGATTAAGTTTATTCAAACAAATCCTGTTTGATATTACCAAACCTTTTTTTTCGGTGTATAAAACACGATGTAACCACGTATGAAATTAATTAGTAACAAGTAACGTAAATAACCGTACTGGGACCCAACTCCAGATTGAGTTGGGCCAACTATTTTTTTCATTTGTGTGACTAGATATTTGTAGTCAACTTAACTAAATATTTCCTTCGCCACCGGCAAGCGCCGGATTAGGTTTATTCAAACAAATCCTGTTTGATCTTACCAAACCTTTTTTTCGGTGTATAAAACACGATGTAACCACGTATGAAATTAATTAGTAACAAGTAACGTAAATAACCGTACTGGGACCCAACTCCAAATTGAGTTGGGCCAACTATTTTTTTCATTTGTGTGACTAGATATTCGTAGTCAACTTAACTAAATATTTCCTTCGCCACCGGCAAGCGCCGGATTAGGTTGATTCAAACAAATCCTGTTCGATCTTACCAAACCTTTTTTTCGATGCAGTCTATGTCACGGCGACTTTTGATTAATCCAACAAAATTTTTTGTTTCTCAGTGTACCCATTAAAATGGGTCAACTGCCAGTCGACTCAAGGTTCAATTTTTGCACAAACCGACCGTCGATTTTCGGTGACCTTTCGGTCGGTCAAGTCGCTAGGGACGTTCGACGATAGTTGGTTTGACTTGCAACTTCCGGTTCTCGAAAGATATACTCCAACATTACTTGTTACTCATTACCTAATGACAGAGGATGCTCTGTTACAGCAAAAGATCGAAGAATCGAACCGCGACGTTTCGACTGTAGCTGATCTGACCTATAACTTCCGGTTCTCGAGAATATCGTTCAACGTTAATCATCCGATAATCATCACGGACAGTTCGTTACGGCTAAAGATCGGAGCGTTCCTCACAACGAAAGTTCCACTGCAGCTGATTATCTCACAGCCCCGCGCATATTTTAAGTGTCGGACACGAAAGAGCTAAACAGAAGCAAAAAAAAAAAAAAAAAGAAAGAAAGAAGAAAAAAACAACGCCCGAGAGACGGAAGGAAAGCTTCAGTATGCGCGTGACTCAGCATACTCATTAATACGGTCGGATATTCGGAAATGCAAATACCATGTATACTATTATACGCGTAACTATAGGCCGAGCTGTAGCTGTGTATCATCCTTGAAGAAGCACCGTTTCTCTCTGTGCTGAACGATATACTGTAAGAGACGAGCGAACGGGCTTTTGTTCGGAGTGCTAGATAACGGACAGTCGTTAGTGTGCCGATGGTGAGAGATTCGCTCGTCTCGCGGAAAATGAATGTAGGAAGTCCGAAGTGTATTTGGAAACGGGGCGTGCCAGGTGAATTTCCGAGCCACTTTGCGTCTCACTAATGGAAATCCTTGGACAAACACAAATTCGAGTGCGGAGCGCAGAACGCATTCGAGAGGCTTTACCCTCCCCCCCCCCCTCCGTCTGAAACTTTGCAAGACGAGCATCGACTCTCTCACGAGAGTTTCATAAGTTTGTATGCAGGAACGAGAGTAGGTAAGAGAAACGCGTTAATTGCATGTGATCCAGACTCGATCGGTAACAAATACTAATTTCCCAATTTCCTCCGTGGCGGAAATTGTGTGCGGACAAAGGCAATAGTGATTTGCGATACAAATACGGTAAAGCGAACTTTATACGCACGCCGCGACGTAATTCATAATGTGCGTATGATCTTCGCTACACCGCACTTTTATCGCATAATATTTTCTGTAACTAATGCAGGAGAAGTGCGCGACGCGTGCGTAAAGTAAGCGACGCGTGCGTAAAGTAAGCGACGCGTGCGTAAAGTAAGCGACGCGTGCGTAAAGTAAGCGACGCGTGCGTAAAGTAAGCGACGCGTGCGTAAAGTAAGCGACGCATGCGTAAAGTAAGCGACGCGTGCGTAAAGTAAGCGACGCGTGCGTAAAGTAAGCGACGCGTGCGTAAAGTAAGCGACGCGTGCGTAAAGTAAGCGACGCGTGCGTAAAGTAAGCGACGCGTGCGTAAAGTAAGCGACGCGTGCGTAAAGTGGGCGACGCGTGTGTACGAGAATCATGCATGAAGTACGCGACGCGTGCGTACAAAAAGGGTGCGTAAAGAACGCGACACGTGAGTACGAGAAGCGTGCGTTAAAGTAAAATCGGCCTGATGTGCGCATGCGCCGAGTATTTATAGTACACTTGGCTGTAAAGCGCGACTTAGGCCACTCTCAGCAGGCACAAAAAGTACCACTTTTCATCAATGAGTTAAATGAATCAACGAAAGGCAAATGTGCTTTTGACCTAAATATTAACACCCACGGACAAAATGG
This sequence comes from Amblyjoppa proteus, assembly GCA_963922035.1. NCBI lineage: Eukaryota > Metazoa > Arthropoda > Insecta > Hymenoptera > Ichneumonidae > Amblyjoppa > Amblyjoppa proteus. The sequence goes on along the minus strand of OY998234.1, from coordinate 19,756,639 downwards.
GGCAACCGATTTGTTATACCGACCGAGTCGGTAACAACATGCCCGTAACGAGAAGACCGCTAACATCTGTAAGAATATTTTATTCTCTATTCCTTCGAGTCTCGTTCTACTTTTCTCTGGAAGGTGTTAGCGGTGGAGAGATATAGTGCCGGATGATTGACGAGAATGGGCCGAGCAACCAGAACCAACAGTGCTCCCCTGGGGGATCACGAAGTTTTCGTCGCAACGGCGGAGACTCCGGAGAGAGACACGGTACGCTCACAGCCGTGTGCGCCTCTGAACGCAGCCTCGTGATAAAAAGAAGAAGAAAGAAACACGGTTTCGGTGAAAGAACGAAAAAGAAGAGGAGGGCTCCGAAAGGCTAGGCCGACTGTGTACCAGGCCAACAACGAAATTATATTTTTCCTCGTACGTAGATTACGCTTTGCTGTAACTCGTTTGAAAAAAAAAAAAAAAAAGTTTTGCCGCGCCAGCTGATAATGTCGCACCAACCGCGACCGAACTTCTTTGCCCGCATGAAAATTTATACCCAGGTGAATTATATCTGTGCACACCGAAAAAAAGGTTTGGTAATATCAACCTCATAGCTGCGGTCACGAAAGATTGGCTTGAATCAAACCAGGCACATTTGAATAGACTACACCGTTGTTGAAACAATAAAACTGGTGTGGTTGTGTCAACTGCGTGTATCAGTTAAAGTGACTACAACGTTGGTTCGAAGTGAACCAAAACTGCATTAAATCGACAACATTTTTTTTTCTCTTCAATCGTATATATTGTCAAGATACAGAAGATAAATTATTTTGACTTGAACGTATATTTGGTCGATTTAAAAAAAATGTGATTCAGTGTGTTCGTATATACATATACGAACATTTGGCATCTTGAAAATAATTTTATTCGATTCGGCAAGACGTTCAATTTAGTAATTCACAAATATTATACCCACAATAAACAACTATCGAGTTATTTCGATATTTCAATATCAAATCATCGAAGTTGAATCTAAGTTAATGACGAAGAATAACTGATATATCCCATTCAAAATTATACATATCAATAAGCGATTGTAGCGTAGTGGTAAGGTACTAGATAAGGATGCGTTAGCTTCGGGGTTCGAGCCCCGCTAGGATATGTAAAATTGTAATTTGTAAAAATTGTGTTATATTGATAAGTAGCGATATACTGATAACAATTGAACATATAAAACACGATGTAACCACGTATGAAATTAATTAGTAACAAATAACGTAAATAACCGTACTGGGACCCAACTCCAAATTGAGTTGGGCCAAATATTTTTTTTCCTTTGTGTGACTAGATATTTGTTTCGAACAAAAGTTTTTTTTTCGATATGATTGCCTATTCCGTTCGATCAAACATATTCTTAGTTGGGACAATGAAATGACTTTTTTTGATGCTGATGTCACTTTGTAGTCAACTTAACTAAATATTTCCTTCGCCACCGGCAACCGCCGGATTAGGTTGATTCAAACAAATCTTGTTTGATCTTACCAAACCTTTTTTTCGGTGTGCGAAAAAAATACAAATTTCTTTACGAACTGTCGAACCGTGACAACAACTGTTTTAATTTCAAGTGAAGAACAACAATTTGATGCAGTTTGTGTATGAATTAGAAACTGGAAAAACATTTTCTGTTCGATGATTTTTTTCATCCGAAGCGAGAAGAAATTAAATACATTTTGTGTATGAACTGGAACTGCAAAAATAATTTTTTTTTACTCGGAGCCGAAACGCTCGATTTATAAATCGAGCCAGTATTTAAGGATGAGGAGCAGTACAGTCCCACCAAACGTGAGTTTCAGAGAAAATTGCGAACACTGCTCAATGGGATAAAAATCTGAGAACAAAAAATCAAGTATATGGGAGATGCTGCAAATATTGATTTAGTGCAATAACAATTCCAATTTGTTACTGACAAATTGAAGATAAAAATTATTACACAACAGATTACCCGTCACAACGTAACTGTTTTCCTTCATAAAAATGATTCGTTTATTTTTCTGAATACACATGAATTTTTTCAGAATTTTTTGTAATCTCTGAAAATTGCGTTTTTTTCACAGCTTAAGCATAGAAGAAACGCGATTTTGAAAGATTACAAAAAAAAAAAAAATTCTGAAAAAATTCATACGTATCAAGAAAAATAAACGAATTATTTTTATGAAGGAGAACAGTTAAGTTGACGGGTAATTTGTTGTATAATAATTTTTATCTTCGATTAGTTAACAACAAATTGGAATTATTATTTCGCAAAAGCAATCTTTGTCGCATCACCAATATACTTCACTTTATTCAGATTTTTATTCCATCGACAAGTGTTCGCAATATTCTCTGAAACTCACGTTAGGTGGGACTGTAATGCTCCTACATCCTTAAAGCTCAACGAATGATTCGATAACTACCGACGCCTTCGCGGTTACATAATTTCATCTATGTACGCTATCTTGCTCAGGTGGCAGTATCTTTTATTTGCTCAGGTCGACGCCAAAAAAAAAAAGTGTCTTGAAACTTTCGTTCGAGAAAACTTTTATCGCGTTAGACATTGCGCCGACGAACCTCGAGGGGGCCTCGAGAGAGAGAGCAAACATTAAGGAGGGGGTCTCGCTGAGGCCTTAGGTCTTACTTCGCATAAGTTCGACAAAAATAATAGAAAAATTGCAAGTACTTCTTGATGGTATAAAAATCTGAAAAAATTCATGCACACTAAAGGTACAGAGAAGATTAATTTAGTATAATAACAATTACAAAATGCTATTAACAAATTGATGAAAAAAAGAATTGCTTAACAAATTTGCCCGCAACCCAACTTTACTTTTTTCGTGAAAATGATTCGTTTATTTTTCTGAATACGTATGAATTTTTTCAGATTTTTCAGTAATCGATGATTTTTCCATGAAAAAAAAATATATATATCAACGATTACTGAAAAATCTGAAAAAATTCATACGTATTCAGAAAAATAAACGAATCATTTTCACGAACAAAAAAAAAAAAAGTTGGGTTGCGGGCAAATTTGTTAAGCAATTTTTTTTTTTTTTTTACATCAATTTTTTAATAAAATTTTGTAATTATTATTATGCAAAATTAATATTCTCAGTACCTTTAGTGTGCATGCATTTTTTTCAGATTTTCATACCATCAAGAAGTACTTGCAATTTTTCAATTATTTTTGTCGAACTTATGCGAAGTAAGCCTCAGCGAGACTCCCTCCTTAACTCTCACACATTTGGACCTCGCCACTTACCAGTATTGTCAGCGTGCTGCCGAGACGGATTTCTCACGTATGGCGGAGGAACCGCCTGCCTGCTCGTCGGCTGCATGCCCCAGTAAGCTCTACCCTCGTTGAAATGATTAGTATTGTTATTGTTATTATTGTGCCTCGTTTGATGCTGCTGGCTCGACGTGACGCTTGTAGTTTGCTGCTTGCACGGCAGCCTCGCCATTGCGGTCATCATTTTTTCTTCCTATCCGCTTCTTCCCTCTCGATTCCTCTCACTTGCCTCCAGCTCTCGAGCTAGATTCGACGCCTGTTCTTCTTATTTCCAATTTTTTTCGTCAGTCAAAAGTTCTTCATCGCACCGGCCATCCGGCGAATTTGTTCCTTCGCCGTTTCAACCCCATTTTCCCGCTGTTGTTTGCATCCTGAAAACAACAAAAAAAACAGGTGAAAATCGAGATTATTCACAGAACTTTCTCGCGTAATGAACTCTCGAGTACAAAGCTTCTATGAAAAAGCGTTTTCCGCTATTAATTGGCCTCCTCGTTGAGGAAGCTTTGACGGCAGAAGATAATAATGGTTTCTCAATTTTCAACCACTTCAAGTTTCATCTCTCTTACATTGCAAGTATTTTTTTTTTGGAATCGTTCCATTTCAACTATTCCAAACCATTCAATTTTTGGTCGATTGCAAGAAAAAAAAAATACCAAACAGTGATAATTTTTTCCAACATTGGCTTTAAATACCTTACCAAATTACTTTAATTAGTCCTCGTTTCGGGGCTGTATCTAATTGTTGCTATCTAACGAGGCTATATTTAATTTTTTCTCTGGCTCATAACGAATCCATCATTTATTTGACTTCTGGTTATATATTTAGTACGAAAATACATGGCCTAAGTGAAGTACTCGCATTTCATAAAATTTTCATAGTTCAAAATATGATAAAATTTAAAGAGTTGGATCGATTACGAACAAACTTAGTAGGGTCTATCAATCAATAATTGTCCATTCGTGTACAACTTTTTAGCTCAACGTCCCGCATGTTGTGAGAGTCGGAGTGCAAGAAGGCATTTTTCGAATAATAAATTTCACATAATCCTGACTCGCGCACCGAAAAAAATGTTTGGTAATATCAACCTCACAGCTGCGATCACGGAAAATTGGTTTTAATCAAACAAGGCGCATTTGAATAGACTACACCGTTGTTGAAACAATAAAACTCGTGTGGTTGTGTCAACTGCGTGTAGCAGTTAAAGGGACTGCAACGTTGGTTCGAAGTCAACCAAAACTGCATTAAATCAACAACATTTTTGTCCATTCAATCGTTACTGTAAATTACATATAGAAGGTAAATTATTTTGACTTGAACGTATATTTGGTCAATTTGAAAAAAAAAAAAAAATGTGATTCGATGTGTTCGTATATATACGAACACATTTAGCATCTTGAAAATAATTTTATTCGATTCGATACCCATAATAAACAACTTTCAAGTTATTTCGATATTTCAATATCAAATCATCGAAGTTGAATCAAAGTTAATGACGGAGAATAACTTATATATCCGATTAAAAATTATACATATCAATAAGCGATTGTAGCGTAGTGGTAAGGTACTAGGTCAGGATGCGTTAGGTTCGGGGTTTGGAGCCCCGCTGGGATGTATAAAATGTTAATTTGTAAAAATTGTGATATGTTGATAAGTAGCGATATTACCGATAACAATTGAACATATAAAACACGATGCAAATCAACAACATTTTTGTCCATTCAATCGTATATACTGTAAATTACATACAGAAGGTAAATTATTTTGACTTAAACGTATATTTGGTCAATTTGAAAAAAAAAAAAAAAAATGTGATTCGATGTGTTCGTATATATACGAACACATTTAGCATCTTGAAAATAATTTTATTCGATTCGATACCCATAATAAACAACTTTCAAGTTATTTCGATATTTCAATATCAAATCATGGAAGTTGAATCCAAGTTAATGACGGAGAATAACTTATATATCCGATTAAAAATTATACATATCAATAAGCGATTGTAGCGTAGTGGTAAGGTACTAGGTCAGGATGCGTTAGGTTCGGGGTTTGGAGCCCCGCTGGGATGTATAAAATGTTAATTTGTAAAAATTGTGATATGTTGATAAGTAGCGATATTACTGATAACAATTGAACATATAAAACACGATGTAAATCAACAACATTTTTGTCCATTCAATCGTATATACTGTAAATTACATACAGAAGATAAATTATTTTGACTTGAACGTATATTTGGTCAATTTGAAAAAAAAAAAAAAAAATATGTGATTCGATGTGTTCGTATACATACGAACACATTTAGCATCTTGAAAATAATTTTATTCGATTCGATACCCATATTAAACAACTTTCAAGTTATTTCGATATTTCAATATCAAATCATCGAAGTTGAATTAAAGTTAATGACGGAGAATAACTTATGTATCCGATTCAAAATTATACATATCAATAAGCGATTGTAGCGCAGTGGTAAGGTCAGGATGCGTTAGGTTCGGGGTTCGAGCCCCGCTGGGATGTATAAAATTTTAATTTGTAAAAATTGTGATATGTTGATAAGTAGCGATATTACCGATAACAATTGAACATATAAAACACGATGTAAATCAACAACATTTTTGTCCATTCAATCGTATATACTGTAAATTACATACAGAAGGTAAATTATTTTGACTTGAACGTATATTTGGTAAATTTGAAAAAAAAAAAAATATGTGATTCGATGTGTTCGTATACATACGAACACATTTAGGATCTTGAAAATAATTTTATTCGATTCGATACCCATAATAAACAACTTTCAAGTTATTTCGATATTTCAATATCAAATCATGGAAGTTGAATCCAAGTTAATGACGGAGAATAACTTATATATCCGATTAAAAATTATACATATCAATAAGCGATTGTAGCGCAGTGGTAAGGTCAGGATGCGATAGGTTCGACGTTCGAGCCCCGCTGGGATGTATAAAATGTTAATCTGTAAAAATTGTGATATGTTGATAAGTAGCGATATTACCGATAACAATTGAACATATAAAACACGATGTGACCACGTATGAAATTAATTAGTAACAAATAACGTAACTAACCGTACTCTGGTACCCAACACCAAATTGAGTTGGGCCAAATATTTTCGTCGTTTGTGTGACAAGATATTTGTTTGGAACAAAAGTTTTTTTTTCGATACGATTGCCTATTCTGTTCGATCAAACATATTGTTAGTTGGGAGAATGAAATGACTTTTTTTTTATGCTGATGTCACTTTGTAGTCAACTTAACTAAATATTTCCTTCGCCACCCGCAACCGCCGGATTAGGTTGATTCAAACAAATCTCGCTTGATCTCACCAAACCTTTTTTTCGGTGCGGAACGATTCTTCGGAAATTCAATGGTCAGAAGTGTGAGATGTTAGTCCACATTTGCAGAAAGTTTCAGCCCGATAGCTCAAAATTTGCGAAAGCTTGAGCGCGAGCACACTTTTTCGAAAAATTAAGAAAAAACTGATAAAATCATGAACGTGTGTTTCGATCATCGCGTCACTTGTAACAGAGATGATGCTCTGCTCCAGTTGTATGTCAAATTTCAACCCTAACGATACAGCCATCGTCGAGCTTCAAAGGTTCACAGAGGACATCCATGCAGTCATTTTTTTTTTTTTTTTTTTCAAACGTAATTTTTGGACGTTTTGTAACTTTCCGAATAGTTTGCATTCAGATGAAAAATATAAAAATTTCATGAAAACAAAGCTTCCTCCACGAGGAAGCTGAAAACCGTAACGAAAAGTCTTGAAATTTTTTTTTTTTGTTCTTCTCGCTGACGTCACGACCTTCACCTTTGTCATGGTCGATTGAGAATAATGAAAAAAAAAAATTAATCAAATTTAAAAATACTATTCCACGGTGAGCTCGCTGCAGCGTCACGACAGGGGAACGCGTGTGCAGTCTCCCTACGCCTTTTGACATTATCAGAGGGTACGGGGAGTGTCCGACGCCCGACGACAGTGAACAACCCCTCTCGTTGCTTTATCCTTTTATAAATACTTGTGAAAGGCTCTCCACATCCCTTTGAACAAAGTTCAAGCGATAATTCCTATTTAAGGCCGGATGGGCAGCTCGTGCGTGTTTAAAGTTTCGTTTACATTAGTAAAAAAAAAAAAAAAAAAATAATAATGATCGGACCCAACGTCGTTAAGCCTTAAAATTCGGCTGTAGTCGCGTGTGAGAGACTAATCGTTTGTTGAAGAAGAAAAAAAAAAAAAAAACATTCATATCTTGGGACAAATTTGTCCTCATTATATTTGTGACCGTTCGAAATTTAACGAATGGAGAATGGGAAAAAAAATATATGGGCGGAAAAATAGATAAGCCCCGAGGACAGATTAAACTGTGGGATAGATAAAAAAAAAAAATAAAGGTCTTTCCGATATTTACCTAAACTTCGAATTTTCCCATGGACCACGGAAGTCTCTTGATAGTGTAAACGAGCAAAAAAAGAAACTACTGAAAACACAACGAGACGGTTATCTCTTTGCCGCAGTCCTCCCAATGACGACGAGAGCGGTCGAAATAGTAAAAATAACATGTATACGGGGCATTCCATACCGATTCGACCTACGTCCGACCCTCGATCTCTTTTCAATTCGGATGGCAATTTTTTATAATATTGTTCTAACTCTAAAAATCACTCCGAATTTAAATTTTTTTTTTTTTTAATTCGCATTAATTACAATTTTTCAAAGTGAACATATTTTTAGCTGCAATTAAAAATTCTGAAAAATCCTGTATATGATATGAAAATTCTTAAGCCTAAATCCAGAATGTCCAAACGTTTGCTTTTAGATGTTTTTTGAGCTTTGCTTTCTTTTTTTTTTAAGTGAGCATATTGTTAGCCCAAATGAAAAAATCTGAAAAAATTCTCAAAAATCCTGTATCAGATATGAAAATTTTCAAGCCTAGAGCGAAAGTGGCATCGCATTAGCTTCTACTTATTTATTTATTTTTTTTATATAATTTTAAATCATTTTACATAATTTAACAAAAAGAAAAAAAATAGAAGCTAATGCGACGCTACTTTCGCTCTAGGCTTGAAAATTTTCATATCTGATACAGGATTTTTTGAGATTTTTTTCAGATTTTTTCATTCGGGCTAGCAATACGCTCACTTAAAAAAGCAAAACTCAAAAAATATCTAGAAGCAAACGTTTGGACATTCTGAATTTAGGCTTAAAAATTTTCATATCCGATACAGGATTTTTGCGAATTTTTTCGGAATTTTTAATTCCGGCTAAAAATGTGTTCACTTTAAAAAATTGTAATTAATGCAAATTAAAAAAATAAAAAATAAAAAAAAATGTTGAGTGATTTTTAGAGTTGGAACAATATTATAAAAAATTGCCAACCGAATCGAAAAGAGGTCGAGGGTCGGACGTAGGTCGAATCGGTATGGAATGCCCCATACGCAGTTGCAGCCAAACTCATTCGGTTCGTTGTAATTATAAATCATCGAACCGGGTGAAGCTCGTCAGGCGTTCCTCGACTAATTATTCCTCGAATTCGTTCGTAAAAAAAAAAAAAAAAAAAAAAGAAAAAAAAAAACTATAATAAGAATAATAACAATTTTAACGAATTCTCTTTGACAAAAAGTCAATTCGTGCTCTGTTGAAACATTCCACAAAGGAGTCTACATTTATTCGCTGTATAAAAAAAAAAAAAAAAAAAAAAAAGAGGATTGTCCTAGCGATGAGAGGTGACCCAGTGCGAAGAGGCTCGCGAGGCATCCCGGAAGAGCCCAGTCTTGGCACGACTATATTCTCTCGTAATGCCTTCAGCAATAATACCGTCGTACAACATCACAGTGGATTACAAGCTACATCTATATCGCGAGCTCGTTGTAAAAGTACGCCTGTGCGAAGTATCGAAGAAATATGCTATGTCCGGAGCGTAAAGAGATCGGGTCTTTGGGTGACGACGCACAATGCCCTGTGGGAACCTCTTCGGTACCTTGCTCGAAGCGACGCGCGCGGCGCACTCTTTCGTCTGGTCAAACGGTATTTTCTTCGTTGAATGAGTCTCCCGTTCGAGAATCACGCTTCGCCGATATATATATATATATATATATATATATATATATATATATATATATATAGATACGTGTATACATAAAAATAAAGAAAGGTGCGTGAGTGTGCTGCGTGCACTCTCCATCGAAGGAAGAAAATCTCTTGCTCTCCGTAGCGAGTGTTGTTATAGTTGTGCGCGGTGAATTCCTAACGATGGAACGTTGCCAATTATGCAGATTTTATCAGCCGTATTAGCGAGATATAAATTTTTCTCTGTAGAACAACGCTCCCTACAAGAAACTGAGGATTTCATTATGAATCGTCCGAGGTTCGTGTATGTATATATAGTTACATCGTACTATCGCACGTACAGCCATAATTACCGGCGTTCATGCCGAGGGGGTTGCATTCCGATAAAATTCAAGCGCTCATCGCATTTCCGATATATGTGTGGTGGGAGGGGAGGGTAGGCTGATAAGAACGTGCACGTGTTACAAAGTTATCTATGAATACGATGTACCTATGCATACTATGTTCTCTTTAGTAGAGGGCATGTATACACCGAGAGAAGGATCTAGTGAAAATGACTATATCACTCGGGAGATATTGCCATATCACATACACTGCGAAAAAAAAAATAGTATATTGTGCAACAAGGGTCGAAAGTTGGCGATTTCGACGAGTGTGAGGTTTGTGGCCCGAGCGAAGCGAGGGCTGCAATCATACGAGTCGCAATCGCCAATTCGACCCTCGTTACACATCATATTGTTTGTCACAAGTGCATGAATCTGCGGCACTTGGAATGTCAGTAGGGCGAGACGAATACTGAAAGGCGATGTTACGTCTCCAGGGGCAAAAACATGAAAAGTAAACTCCCAAGGGACGAAAACGTCAAAAGTAAACTCCCAAGGGACGAAAGTGAACGAAATGCGAACTGCGCATGCGCGACTTCGTCATTTCACAACAGGTTCACAACTGGCATGTAATGGGCCACTTTCGGCTCGCAGGACTGCCATGTAAAGTGCCGCGATTCATGCACGTGTGACAAAAAAAAAAAAAAATTGTGTCGGATTAACCAAAAGTCGCGGTGACATACGCTCAAAGCTGTTGTTTGTTTGTTACAAATAAAGCATTGTCTTGTTAAACGATTATTTGCTTCAATTTATTCAAAATTTGTCGATTGAAAGAAACATTTTTTTTTTTGTACCAACAAAATAGACCTTTGAACGTACACCGAAAAAAAAAGGTTTGGTAAGATCAAACAGGATTTGTTTGAATCAACCTAATCCGGCGGTTGCCGGTGGCGAAGGAAATATTTAGTTAAGTTGACTACAAAGTTACGTCAGGATCAAAAAAATCATTTCATTGTCCCAACTAAGAATATGTTTGATCGAACAGAATAGGCAATCATATCGAAAAAAAAAACTTTTGTTCGAAACAAATATCTAGTCACATAGAGGAAAAAAAAAATTTGGCCCAACTCAATTTGGAGTTGGGTCCCAAGTACGGTTATTTACGTTACTTGTTACTAATTAATTTCATATGTGGTTACATCGTGTTTTGTATGTTCAATTGTTATCAGTATATCGCTACTTATCAATGCAACACAATTTTTACAATTCAAAATTTTACATATCCTAGCGGGGCTCGAACCCCAAACCTAACGCATCCTGACCTAGTACCTTGCCACTACGCTACAATCGCTTACTGATATGTATAATTTTGCATCGGATATATAAGTTATTCTCCGTCATTAACTTAGAATCAACTTCGATGATTTGATATTGAAATATCGAAATAAGTTAAAAGTTGTTTATCGTGAGTATAATATTTGTGAAAGACTAAATTGACGTCTCGCCGAATCGAATAAAATTATTTTCAAGATGCCAAATGTTTGTATATATACGAACACATTGAATCACATTTTTTTTCAAAACGACCAAATATACGTTCAAGTCAAAATAATTTACACTCTGTATGCTGACAGTATATACGATTGAAGCGAAAAAAATGTTGTTGATTTAATGCAGTTTTGGTTGACTTCGAACCAACGTTGTAGTCACTTTAACTGCTGCACGCAGTTGACAAAACCACACCAGTTTTATTGTTTCAACAACGGTGTAGTCTATTCAAATGCGCCCGGTTTGATTCAAGCCAATCTTCCGTGACCGCAGCTATGAGGTTGATATTACCAAACCTTTTTTTTCGGTGTATGTAACCGCGCATTTGCTTAATTCAATCATTTATTTCTCTCAGTGTAGCAGTAGAAGCGTTAGGGCGCCACCTATGGTAGGAAGTGCCGGATTTATAAGAATTTTTCTTAGATATTATGGTAAAAATTCTTGATTAATCTCAGACTTTCTACCATAGGTGGCGCGCTGTGTAATGTTTCTTAGATGATTGGTAATTTTTACTAGATCCTTCTCTCAGTGTATGCAGTGGTTGAGTGGTGAATTACGGATCAACGTGAAGACGTGTATCCGGCATCCCAAATCTGAGATAACGGTACTGCGATTCTGTTGGAAAAACGGGAAAAAAAAGTAAGGAGAGACGGAATGGACGGAGATGAAGCTTGCGCAGGTATTGGGCAATGGAGACACAAAATGGAGGACGATTCTTTTACTTTTTCTTCCGTCTTCACAGCGGCGTCTATTAATATTATATACTGTAAGTGGCGTACATGGAATGATATTTTGTAAATGGTAAACACCGAAAATAATATATATATATATATTTTTTTTTCAAAGAGGGCTATTAAAATTTTTGAAAGAAAAATCTCTCACTGAAAAGTTGTTGATCTGCAGGGAGCATACAATAATTCTACACTGGGGAAGAGACTGCGATACTGTTGGGAGACGCGAATATGGGAATTCAATTGACACTGATTTGCATCGGAGATTATTTCCCGGGCTGTGAAGTTACTTCATGCCTTTGGAGATTGATGGACATTTCAGACTGGGATGTTTTTTGTTCTGCAAAATTTCTTTTGCTTGTTATTTTTTGTTTTTATGGTCTGTCGGGTGTTTACTGACCTCCGGTTTTCTCTAATGCGCGTCGGGTTATTCTGGAAAAATTGTCATAAGTCACATGTTAAAGCACACGACTTACGTCCTAACGTCTCATAGCAATGAATATGATCAATTTTTCATAGGTATTCAAATAATCTGTCGACTATTACCGACATGCGAGACTGCAACTGACATGACACAAGATCGATGACATAACATCGAATATGAGTATGCTTTGATGTTAGAGTTTTTACTTGATTTTTTATTTTTTTTTTAATTTTAAGCTGTTCAAATCATTGTCCCAATCAGCGACTAAATGGAACCTCATGAACGAACGGCAGATTAATAAATCAATGTACAACTTGAATGGGCTAAGAACACTTAGGAAAAGAATCTGAACATGTCTTTCTGTGAGGTAAACTATGATGTTTTTAACGGCTTAGACACTATGAGATCGCATACACCAATGACGTTAACGTTATTGCACAACGCTAGTAACGTTAAATGCACAACGCTAGTAACGTTAAATGCACAACACTCCTCTCCATCAGTCCGGTGTTAATTAGCCTCGAACGATCCCTTCATTATTATGTTATAGATCAGGCTCCTTTCACATAAAATTTTTGTGAGAACACGCAGGCATACTCATTCCTCTTGCTTCTTCATAGAGTACACTAATAAAAGATTTGCACACAAAATAAATTTGTGAAAGAAGCAAAAATTTTGCTTTGTGTTCGAGAATGTTTTTTTTTTTTTTTGTTGAGATTTCCATGTAATCGTGTTCGGAATGTTCCAAAAATGTCGGAAAATCATTTTTAGAACAAATGTTTAGAACAATGTGTTTATACAGGCATCCAAAATTCAAATTTTTATAACTCAAGAACGGCTGTATTAATCGGACTGAAATCTCGCATACAACTAGGGCAGATAAGCGCTTCTGTGTGATACAAGTTACGCTATAATTAAAACACATGTTAAGATTTTACCGGATTTTGAATTTTTTGAAAAAAAAAGTGTGTTCGCACTCTACACTTCGCAAATGTTTTGTTGTCAGGCTGAAACATTCTACGGAGGTAACGTCACAAACTTTTCGCTATTGAATTCGGAATGATTCGATCACGGTGACTGAACTTTGTAATAAGTTGAACAAAAAAATGCCTTCTTACCCGCGCAAAAAAAAAAAGTAAAAAAAGTATGTAAAAAATATAAAAAATGGAAGTATTAAAACAATGTCGAATTGGACTGAATAATACTCAAATTATACTCCCCTAATCTATCGTCTAAGAGTATTGAGTATGAATCTGATATACGTTGTAATATACGAGTGTCAAGTATGAAGTCAGTATACGATGCTTCGTTCGAGAATGTTCGAGTATCAAATATGCAGCTTATATACGGATTAAGGTTCGAATATCAAGTATGAAGCTCGAATCTCAATTATGCAAGATTCAGTCGAATATTCTTAGGTATAGATTTCTGATTCTAGATTCATACTTAATACTCGAATATTCCTGGGAATAGCAGCTTCATACCTGATTACTCAAATATTCTTGATTTTACTAGCTTCATCTTTATACGCGAAAATAGCAATATTCGCGTATAAAGATGAAGCTAGTAAAATCAAGAATATTTGAGTAATCAGGTATGAAGCTGCTATTCCCAGGAATATTCGGGTATAGATTTCTGATTCTAGATTCATACTTAATACCCGAATATTCCTGGGAATACCAGCTTCATACCTGATTACTCAAATATTCTTGATTTTACTGTCTTCATCTTTATACGCGAAAATAGCAATATTCGCGTATAAAGATGAAGCTAGTAAAATCAAGAATATTTGAGTAATCAGGTATGAAGCTGCTATTCCCAGGAATATTCGAGTATTAAGTATGAATCTAGAATCAGAAATCTATACCTAAGAATATTCGACTGAATCTTGCATAATTGAGATTCGAGCTTCATACTTGATATTCGAACCTTAATCCGTATATAAGCTGCATATTTGACACTATATAAGCTGCACTTTGACACTCTTCCGTATACTAACTACATACTTGCTACTTGAATATTTTTAGATACATGTACTAGTTTCATACTTAATGCTCGAATACTCTTACGTATACTAGCTTCATACCTGATACTCTTCAGCGATAGATTAGAGGGGTATAATTTGAGTATTATTCAGTCCAATACGACATACTTTTAATACTTACATTTCATATTTTTTTTAATACTTTTTTTTTGCGCGTGTGCTCTCTTCAGCTCTTACGATTTTTGAGATATGCGGCTAAAAAGATGTACACAAATGGACAATTATCGACCGATTATCGGTACTGAATTTGGTGAAAATTGATCCGAACGTGTAAATATTATGAGATTGTGATTTTTTAAAATTTTATGCAACGAGAGTCTTTCACTTCGGACGTATATATTTGTATCAAATATTCTAATCAGGAGTACAACAAGTGTTCCGCTGAAAGAAAATACGCCTCGACCGATGACCGACGAAAGATTTTTATGAGGCATTTTTTATAGCCAATGTTTTATCGTGCAATCGATCGAAAGTCGGGTTGTTTGAATGATCAAAAATTGAGAAATCTGCACGCGATTATTCTCCTCTGTTGACAAAGTTTCCACCAGGAGGACGCAAAGTAATCACGGAAGCTGTGCGAAAATCACGATTTTCACCTTTTTCCATATTATTCGGCAACAATAGTTCGTATAAAATATTTCGTATATAAAAAAAAAAAAAATCTTCCGGTTTGCAAATGGTGCGTAAAAACAAAAGTTCGTCGCAAGCCCTTACCGAGCAATCACGCGCCTCCATTCACGGCGGAACTCGCGTGTGTGAGTACGTGTATTGTATGGATCGAAACTACCTTCCGGCACCGAGCACTGTATAGCGCTATATCCCAGGGACCGTATATAGGAAGCAAAACCGCCAGACAGAATGTAGTACATTCTACGTGCTACATACAATACCTAATGCACGCACGAGAGTCTGTCTACCAGGCAGATCTCTCTGGGTCTCACTGTGCAGTTTAGTGCTGACTCGTCTCGCGGGCGGAAGTTAGCATCGCATATTTCCTGGGAGAGCGAGTGTCAAGTGCAGCCCGAGCGAGTTTTGCTACTTTTTGTTGTCATACGCACTCCGAACCACTGAAGTGTGTACTTGACAATTTTTTTTTTTTTTTTTTTTTTTTTTTTTTTCTAATCGACCTCCTGTCACGCGCACGAGTGTCGAGGAATTTTTTTGAATACAGTAGAACCTCGATTATCCGAACCAATTGGGGTCGAGACCAGTTCGGATAAACGATTATTCGGATAATCGAGTTATGAATACAAAATATTATAATAATACATACGTAATGAATATGAGTTTTTTTTTTAAGTATAAATTCGCATACAAACATTATATATATACTTTGGAGCATATTATTAAACGTTTACTTTAAGCATTATTCTTGATAAAGTGGTCAATTTTTGGTTGTACAAGCGCATGATACAAATTTGCACAGGCCTGCAACAAAGTAACGCTCAACGATATGTAACAAAGAAATTTTGCGGCATGGTTCGAATAATAAAGGTTCGGATAAAACAAATTCCTGTTCGGATAAAATAAAATAGAGTTCGGATAATAGAAGTTCGGATAAAATAAATTGCAGTTCGGATAATCGAGGTTCTACTGTATATGCAAGTCCGTCTGAACCCTTAACACTATATTTAAAAAAAAAAAACCAAAATTTAAAATAATTCCGCTCGTTTCAACAGTCAAGTCGTCGGTAATATTGAAATCAAAACGGTTCATCATTTTAAACTCGATTACAGTAAAATCTCGATTATCCGAACTGCAATTTGTTTTATCCGAACTTCTATTATCCGAACAGGAATTAATTTTATTCGAACATTTATTATTCGAACCATGAAGCAAAATTTCATTTGTTACATATCATCGAGCGTTAATTTGTTACGAGCGTGTGCAAGTTTGTATCATGCGCTTATGCAACCAGAAATTGACGACTTTATCAAAAAGAATGCTTAAGGTAGTCCTTGCGAATAGTGTTAACTTCGCATAAGTTTCAGAGTAATGAGAGCAAATTGCAAACACTTCTGGATGATATAAAAATTTGAAAAAAAAAAATCAAGCATATTAAAGGTGCTGAAAAGATTAATTTTGCATAACAATAATTCCAAAATGTTATTAACAAATTGATGAGAAATAAAATTTTTCACCAAATATCTCGGAAACCTAACTTTTTTTTTTTTAATGAAAATTATTTGTTCATTTTTTTGAATACACATGAATTTTTTCAGATTTTTAAATTCACTTTGATTTTTTTTTTGTATATGGGAAAAACGTGTAGAAAAACAGAAAATTCAAGGTGAATTTAAAAATTTGAAAGAATTTCATACGTATTCAGAAATATGAACGAACAATTTTCATTAAAAAAAAAAATTAGGTTTCCGGGATATTTGTTGAACAATTTTATTTTTCATCAATTTGTTAATAACATTTTAGAATTATTATTATGCAAAATTAATCCTTTCGGCATCTTTAATACACTTGATTTTTTGTTCAGATTTTTATACCGTCGAGGAAGTGACTACAATTCCCTCTCATTTCCGTGAAACTTAAGTGAAGTGAACACTATTCGCA
Organism: Amblyjoppa proteus; assembly: GCA_963922035.1. NCBI lineage: Eukaryota > Metazoa > Arthropoda > Insecta > Hymenoptera > Ichneumonidae > Amblyjoppa > Amblyjoppa proteus. The sequence continues at coordinate 19,739,618 of OY998234.1, read as the reverse complement.
AGGACTACCTTAATAGTCCAGACGCCAGACGTGGTTCTGTATGCAATCCCTCGTCGCCGAAACAACTTTTGTTGGATTCAATAGATTTTCACCTCCCGATCACGAACATATAAGGTGTTTTGCGGAAATCCCGGTCGCTTAATTGTTAATTGCAATTGTTTATTAACAAAATTCGTTATTGTTTTTTCTTCACTTCGGATACTTTTTTTCATATACTTTGGTTGATTTTGAGTCGAAAATGTTCTATGCAATTTTACTCTATAACCTATAGATTCGGAGCAATAAATTATTGAAAGTTGCAAATAGGCCAAAACTGCTCTACTTAACAAATTTGTAGCGCCGCAAATATAGGTCGTAGACGAAAATTGTAAAGGACATTTATTCGCCAAACGAACCGAGGAATATGAAAAAAAAATATCCGACATTGTGCGGAACCGAGTATTATGATTTTCAATCAGTCGCGCAACCGCGGTTTTTTTCGGTCATTCCGTATGCTCGGCTATTCCTTCGCATCCCCGAAAAAACTGGTCTGTTTAGAGTTTTTCGGACAAATTGTCAGAGAAATATTTTCACCACACGGTAAAAAATATTTGTACTTTTTGCAACAACTTATATTGTCCACAAACGTCCACAATTTTTTTATTTGTTAATTTTCCGATCACACCATCCGGTTTCTAGTTTTACAAAAAAAAAAAAACGTACAAACTAAAATTGTTAATGACACGGGAAATAAAAAGAACAGGTCTGTGTAATCAAACCTTAACAAACGAGTTTGTCGCTTATTTAAAAAAAAAAAAATTATTTTTACGAAACTTCGTATTCTGATTTTACGAAATAATTTTTTTACTGTGCAAGGTGGCAAGTTACCGATGGTAAATTTACACCAAATGGTGCAGATTCCCGACGTCGGCGATGAATTTAACAATAACAATGTGTCCTCGAGGCTCGACTCGAAAGATATTTTCTCATTTCATTTCCGGTTATAAATTCCATTCGCAGGATTTCAATTTTCTCGATTCCGCTGCTTATAGTACCGTGAAAATCGAATGTACCGTAGAAAAAAAAAAAAAAAAAAAAACTGCAATTCCATCGCGGAGAATGATTCTCGAATTCTTCGATGAATTACGTATGTCCGAGTATACGGCGTTATAAAAGAGTGAAGCAAGAGCCCGGTGAGAGATGCCTGGATGGTGGACCTCGAGCATTCTCGCCGGGGCTCGATGCGCTTCTGGTGCTCTGTTAGCTTTAGCTTCTGGTGCTTGCCCACGGTATTAAGGAATGTGCCGATTGCGGGACAGCTGAGTTTAATCGTTGCGGGCGTTATTGGCCAATGCTCTGCGGCCTGTCGGAGAGTCAGTGTACATGCGAGGGCCGGATTGCTGCAGCGCTGTCGTATACGACTGTTTACTGCACGGCGCTGAAAGGCCGTGTTTGCAGTATCGTGTATACTTGTGTACAAACTTCCTATACGGTATATCCAAATATATATGTATATGTATATATATACACACATATATATACATATACATATACATATACATATACATATACATATACATACACACACGCATATATATATATATATATATATATATATATATATATATATATATATATATATACACGCACACATGTATATATATATATATACACCTATGTGCGTATGATAGAGGGTATACGTAGCGTCGATTCTCACCCACGTAATACGTACGGACGGACGTTCGGACGTACTGGAGCAGCAGGAGAATTGTTGCGCAAGGGTTAATGGCATGTGCATGAACTGTAGTGTAGACGCGTGAGGGAATTGACCTACATGTCGATGTCCCCGCCGATCGAGTATTCTTCCGCGCAGTATGCATCCCACCATTACGCTGTACAAATATTTTATGTACACGTAGGGATGTTCGTACGACTGCACGGGAGAGACCTACAGTCGTTTATACATGTATCGAGGGCGATTGGGTTGAGCGAAGCGGCAATAATGCCGGAAGCACAAGCAAAGTATCGTCATTTGTAGGAGAAAAATTGTGCCCGCGAGAAAAATGTTCCGGTGACGGGAAATTGTGATTTGAACGAAGCTGCAAGAAAGTTATTTCTATCGGCAATCGCCAATGTACGGACTTTACTTCAGTCCTAAAATTATACACGATATTACGTTGTACAATTGAGATCCGTATGAAAGAAAAATAAAACATAAATTGACGTAATTTAAAGACTTCAGGCATGGTGTGTCTATTATATAGTTTTTAACCAGAGTTGGGCGATCCTTAAGGTACATTGTACTTATTTGGTACTTTAATTCCGATACTTTAAGTACAGGTGAACTTTAAGTACTGTCATTTTTTTTTAAAGTACTTAAAGTACATATGTACTTGAAATACTGTACTTAAAGTACGGGAAGTACTTGAAGTATACACTGCACTGAAAGTTCTTTTTCATTGCTTCAAGTATTTTCAATTGCGTGAAACGTGAAAATCAGAGCTGGCCAAAGTATATCAAGGTTATACGAGTTTAATTTAAGTAAGTAAAATATTTCTAGGTGGATTTCTTAATTATTTTCATCTGATCTGATATAGTATATCACGCGACTAAGGCTGCAGGTAGGGTGGCTCTTAAATTGAACATTTTCTCAATTTTTTGGGGGCCACCCCGTGTTATCGAGAGGTATCAAATAAAAATGTGATGTGCCAAGGGTCCCCGAAATTAATGCATTGTTAGAGGTCACTGTCGGCTATTTAAAAAATGAAAAACTTCGGAACATTTAAATTTAAAGTCGAAGTGAAAAATTCGAAATTTCATTGGCGTCAACCCGCGCTTCCAAAGTATAACGTATAAGAAAAAACTCTGCAAAATCCGTACGAAATCGAAGTCTTCTCAGAGGTCGCTACCGAGAGTTTAATCATACGTTATATTTTGGAAGTACGGGGTACCTCCAAGGAACGGTCGATTTTTATTTTTATTTTTACTTTAAATTTAGATGTTCCAAAGTTTTCAATTTTTCAAATAGCCGGTAGCGACCTCTTCAAATGCATTAATTTTGGGGACACCTGGAAAAATTACTTGAGAAATACTTCAAGTACAAAAAGTACTAGCGATCCTTTGTACTTTGTAATTTAACTATTTTTTGGAAATTTGTTCAGCTTTACCGTAAGTAGACTTGTACTTGAAGCCCGTACTTCAATTACCAATCGCGGACCATGGTGTTCAAGTACCGCCCAGCTCGGCTACAAAGCATCACGTAATTCTACTATTTTTCTAATAAAGTCTATCGTCGCGTTACCTTAATTTTTATGATTTTTCATGAACATTTTTTCCTTACTTGATAAACAACGAAATACGATTTTTTTTTTTTTTGGGTATTTTATAAGAACTTAAAGTATTTTATAAGTACTTAAAGTACATAATACTTAAAGTCCTGCGTACTTGACAATGTATAAAGTACATAGGACTTTAAGTACAATGCACTTTAAGTACTTTGCCCAGCTCTGTTTTTAACTGAAGTTCAATAATTTTTTCAAAGACTCTCTCGAGATTATCAATGATGTAATAATCGATGTTTAGTTTTATGGAAGGCACTCGAATGGCATGCATTTTTTTATTTTATATTATTTCGGTAATATCTTCAATGTTTAACAAAAATTGAGAATTTAGTTGAAAATAATTTTACAATATTTCGCATTCCGATTTTACGAAATTATTTTTTAATGTGCGAAACGTTGTTTTGTGAATAAACCGCATAAAATCATTCAGACAAATGCTTTTGGTGCAAGATAATTCGTAATTCTGCATCATACTCCATATTGTTTAAATAAAGTTTTTATATTAAAAAAAAAAAAAAAAAAAAAAACACCATGATCGTCCACTTTCAAACAAGTGTCTCCTGAGAATTTCGTTTCGTCTGACCGCCCATAAATCGAATCGTACAGACTTTAATAAACGTACGAACTATATAAATAGAGCACATATTCGTTATTTTCATTGTATAAATACCAGAAACCGGAGGTTAAAACCTTTTCAAATCATGCTTCCCGAAAGATTACTCTCATTTGAAGATAACACAAAAAAAAAATGTCCCCATCATTTCTACTCGAGCCGATAGTCCAACCTCCCAAAAAAAAAAAAAAAAAAATTCCGTATCGTGCACATGCATAAATCGTGCATACATTAAATCGTGAAGTAAAGACGGGGTTGCCCGTCTCAACCGCAATATCCCGATCGCAATTTGCTATAGTGCAAGACTGCGAGGGGGCGTCGAGACGGGTGTCCGAGCGTGCATAAAAGGCGTGTAGCTCCGAGGAAAGAGGTCGGCTAGCTACTACACAGTTGGCTCGCACAGACGCGTGCACGAAGCGTGCATAAGGGTGGCCCGTAACCGCAGAATGCGGAGGGTTGAGGCTCTCCCGTTCCCGCACGCGTACACGATGTCTACGCTGCGAATGTATGAGTAGTACATAGTACAAAGCACAGTGGTACGATACTTACGGAACTCTGTAGTACGGTAGACACGAGGGCTACTCGCCACCCTCGAGGCTATCCGGCACTCGCATGACCTATGGCTCCGAGAAGTTTACGGTAGGTAAGTAAAAGAAAATAAAAGGTTTAGACCCCCGGGGAAACGAGGCGACCAATGCCCGTATACCTTCGCTCGATTGACGTGCTCTGCCGTGCACCGATCGTTACTTCCCTGGCTCACTCCGCTGCTCTCTGCCTGCGGCTCTCGGCCGTTTCCTCGTCAGCCGGACTTTGGGCTCTCGGTCACAGGACACGGATACGTTGTGTTTATATCTACATAAATGTATGTGTGCGTTTGCGTGTGTATATATATATATATATATATATATATATATATATATATATATATACGCGCGCGCGTGTGTGTGTGTGTGTGTGTGTGACTATATGGCTAGTCTATTACTGTACTGTGTAACTATGTACGGATCACTGGAGGCCAAAGGGGGATGAATAGGTAGGAAGACTCCCGTTTGTTCAGGGGCCAGGTGATTCACTTGAAGCATTTAACGTATACCTATATACTAATATAACGGTTAAAAATCCCCCTTGCCGACACTGTCGCTCGTGTGCGCTGACCGGTAATTAGCTACGGTGAAGTTTTCGTACAGCAAAATAGTGGATAAACCATAAGTCTCCAGAATTACGGTGTATTAACACAAACTTTTGAAACACGGGCCGCTTTATAGAAACTTTTACACTTTTTTTTTTTTTTTTTTTTTTATCAGGCCGATTTTATTTTTCTGATAATCTCGACGGACGCTCGAAACTGAACTGAGGCTCGGAAGAAAAATTGTCTTCGACTCCTTTCGCCTCCGGAGACGGCTTTTCGACCTTTGTTATCGTAAATTACAGCAGAATCTCGGTTTATCCGGTGTCCGATTATCCGAGCCACCCAACGCATCGGAGCGTCACGTATTATTCAATGTGTACACTCTGATAGCGCGGAGGAACTCGAATAAGACTGACGAAGCGGATATTCCTATTTGTTGCAGGCTGATTTGTGTGTTACTTTTGTTAAATACATAAACGCACTAAATATTTTTGGATCGTTTATGATTTCTGTAGTAGTAGTACACCGAAAAAAAGGTTTGGTAATATCAACCTCACAGCTGCAGTCACGGAAGATTGGATTGAATCAAACCAGGCGCATTTGAATAGACTACACCGTTGTTGAAACAATAAAACTCGTGTGGTTGTGGCAACTGCGTGCAGCAGTTAAAGTGACTACAACATTGGTTCGAAGTGAACCAAAACTGCATTAAATCAACAACATTGTTTTCGATTCAATCGTATATACTGTCAACATACAGAAGGTAAGTTATTTTGACTTGAACGTGTATTTGGTCAATTTGAAAAAAAAATGTGATTCGATGTGTTCGTATATATACGAACATTTGGTATCTTGAAAATAATTTTATTCGATTCGGCGAGACGTCAATTTAGTCTTTCACAAATATTATACTCACGATAAACAACTTTCAACTTATTTCGATATTTCAATATCAAATCATCGAAGTTGAATTTAAGTTAATGACGGAGAATAACTTATATATCCGATTCAAAATTATACATATCAATAAGCGATTGTAGCATAGTGGTAAGATACTAGGTCAGGATGCGTTAGGTTCGGAGTTCGAGCCCCGCCAGGATACATAAGATTTTAATTTGTAAAAATTGAGTTATACACCCAGAAAAAAGATTGATTAAAATCAAATAAATTTCGAGCGTCGAATGACGTTTATTAAGATAAAATAAATGTTTGCTTGCCTCAACAAAATCCTTATTAGATGCAAATAACGGTTATAACTTTGGCGTAAGTAAACAAATTTATTCAAAGATTTATACTTAAAAATAAATATTTATTCGCGCCAAAGAAATCATATATTTGGCGTCAGGACAAACGCGGCTATTGTCCGGTAGCGCGCATTAGAGTTGTCAATGCGTCGGTCGTCTCAAAACATTTCTCGCTAATAACAAAACTACATTTATTCCTTACGGGGAATCGTTACATTGTAATAGAGAGGCACCTCGTCGGTATGTTTTCATGAAACTTTGTTTAATTCAAGCTGTGCACCTCGATTGAATTGTAGTTATGAAATTAGTCCCCGAACAACAAACATCGAGATTGGTTATGCCACGAGTGTAACTAAATGTGCGACGTGATTAGTGAAATCGTGCGCCGATAACGGATCTCTATGCTCATTTTTATAATAAAACATTGCTTGTCGACACTTCGTTGACAGTAAAAATGGCTTAACAACAAAAAAAAAAATGGGATTTAACAACAACAAAAATTCGTTTCAGCGTCATTCGTACATCACATTATTCCGATACGATCAAAAGTAGCAGTTCTGTAACGTAATAAATAAATACATTATTTGACATAAATATCTGTTCATTAGATCCAAATAAACATCATTAAACAATAAGAATAATACTGTCAAACACAGAAATATATTAGACATTAATAAATGGTCTATTAGATTCTTAATCAAATAAACATTTTTCTTCGTCCTTAATGAATTTTCTTTGAATCGAATAGACTTTTTTCTGGGTGTATTGATAAGTAGCGATATACTGATAACAATTGAACATACAAAACACGATGTAACCACGTATGAAATTAATTAGTAACAAGTAACGTAAATAACCGTACTTGGGACCCAACTCCAAATTGAGTTGGGACAAATATTTTTTTTCCTCTGTGTGACTAGATATTTGTTTCGAACAAAAGTTTTTTTTTCGATATGATTGCCTATTCTGTTCGATCAAACATATTCTTAGTTGGAACAATGAAATGACTTTTTTTTATGCTGATGTAACTTTGTAGTCAACTTAACTAAATATTCCCTTCGCCACCGGCAACCGCCGGATTAGGTTGATTCAAAGAAATCTTGTTTGATCTTATCAAACCTTTTTTTCGGTGTAGTAGTGATAGTAAAGGTATTTATTGACGATATATTATACGGTATGGATGCTGGTACATTTCAAAGATTATTTACATTTCATAATGCTATTGCTATTGCCAATAGGCCATCGAACAGATAAATAATTTATTTGACGGCGACCCTTTATCTAGATCAAGTAAAATGTTTATTGTATTTAAAAAATATTTATTTGATATTTATTTGATCAAGTAAAATATTTACTTGATTTAAATAAATTTTCACTTCATTCAAGTAACCATTTACTTAATCTAAATAAATATTTATTTGGATCAAATAAATATTTTGTTTCATCGTAATAAACGGTGGCCGTCAAATAAATTATTTTTCTGGCTCTAAGTCCTTCAGCCGCTGATTCACTTTTATGCGAGTTAAATTCCTTTGAGTTATATTTTTGGTTACGTTGAGTTTATGTCTTCATTTGCCATTCTTTCGAGTTGTTGGTATACGACGAGTGCTGGATATTTGCATCTGCCGTTTGTATTTTGTGTGGTTTGTATGTGCAGAGTTTCGATGTTTGGAATTTGTTCAGGGGCGAACACTTTGATAAGTATTTGTGTTCTTGGCATAATGGGCATGACGTATTGATTTCCGTATTGTCCGAATCTCCGCTGATCCCACATCAACTCGGGCAAACGACGTTCCACTGTACGACGATCCATCGATAAACATGTACAGCCGAACTGTAACTAAACTATAACGATTCTCACTGACTGTAAAACGAATTGGCAGCTAAAAATGTTCCCCGAGTGAAAACGACAGGTGTTTTTTTGCTCTCTTCAAGACACTTGCAATTTGCATGATACTCTCGTATCAAGGCTCATCGCGAGAACCCCGTGTGAATCGCTACGAGAGTCCCACAAATGTTTTCGATGCAAAGGTTTCGACGCTCGGAGATACAAACATGTCCTCGAAGTAAGTTACGTACCTGTACGCTCGAGGCTCTATCTCGCAGTGGAATATCAAGTGTGCCACCGGTGCATGCGCTCTGTTGGGGCCGCTAGTGTGGTATATGACCTTGTACCAGAAGCCAGACAGCGCGCCCGGGGAGAGCGTAGTCGCGACCGAGGAAACTCGGCAATAGAGAGATAGAGAGACTTTCGATTCATCGACTTGCTGTCGAATAGCTTTCCTGTTCGGACTTCCACACATGCTATCTGTGCCTGCTACCGTGCGCAAGCCGTGGGTGGCGTAGCTCCATAGCGACGCGAGGGTTTTACTGTGCTATCTATATCCGCTCTCGTTTATATCCATTTAGTCCTTCCCGAACGCCAGGCATGTCGATATTATTATGTCGGAGGTAAAGACGACTCCCACGTTAGATACACGATGTTCTACCGCGGAGAGAGACTGACAGAAAACACGGTCGTTGCGTACTCACAGTTGCGCCATTCATCCGTTCGTCGTATCGCTAAGAGAGTCCCTACCTACCGATCTCCTCGGGAGTTCTGTCTACGCTGCGTCCCTCTGTGATCTCTTTTTGTACCTTCCTCGAACGCCACCGCAATCCCTGGACGAGTCTCCTCTGCAACCGACTATTTCTCGTCTCGACTTTCTCTCCTGCTTTTATACTGCGCTTGATCGACTTTCGGAGAATCGTTAAATTCTTGCATGAGAAATCATTTCGAGATAAATCGCGAATCCTGGACGTGGTGGTTAGGATCTTTCACTGAGAAATATAGTGGAATCCTGGTTTTCTTGATCAATTGGGTTTGAGGTTAGTTCGGATCAACGATTATTCGGATAATGAACATTTGAGGACGAAAGATTGCGTACTGCAACGATTCTCGAAGTCGCTATTATGGTCGAGCTTAATAAGAATGTTATATCATTGACGACAATCTCAGCTACTTAACTCATCGCGATCCGTCATACGTCCGATCGATTCGGCAATTCCGCCAAAACACCTCCCAATCCGATCGTGTCATCGTTTCCCTCGCGTTCCTCCCAATCAAAAACCAATCCAAAAACCAACCGTCGATTGGTGCGCCAAACCAACCATTATTTCAACCTCCCGAAGGTTCAAATCCAACCATCAGCCAACTATTCTTTCGACAGAGTAAAGGTTGATTCACGGTTGGATATTATAAACCAACTCTATTTTCGACTTTCAGCCGGGAATAGTAGTGGTTGACTTATGATTGATTTTTCAAAACCAACCGTAAACCAACCGCTGGCTAGGTCATTGCCCGAAATAGTTGGTTTATGGTTGGTTACGAAAAAACCAACAACAAATCGACCATCACTGTAGTCACCTGAAAGTCGAAATGAGGGTCGTTTTATAATAACCAACCATGAATCAACTATTTATGCTGTCGGAATATGGTTGGTTTCCAAAAACCAACCGAAAATCAACCTTCGGGCGGTTGGAATAATGGTTGGTTTGGCGCACCAATCGACGGTTGGTTTGTGGTTGGTTATAGAAAAATCGTTCAAATTCCAACGACTATTTACGGTTGGATGGTCCGCGAGGGTTGACTATTGTCAATCTACGAGCAGTATGGGTCCTTTCTATACCATGTACTTACAATATTCGACGCATATCTTCGAATGTGGAGGGTCGAATTTTTCACTAAGAAATGTAGAGGAACTTTGGTTATCCGGATAAATTGGGATCGAACCGAGTTCGGGTTAACGATTACTCGGATAATGAAAATTTGAAGATAAACGATAACATCATGTAAAGATTCTGACGCCACTATTGTGGCTGAGCTATATATGGCTATAAAAGAAGACGCGTATTTTGTTTTTGGGTTGGATATTCTTAATGGCAATTTCAGCTAATTAAACTTCAAGCTATCATTTGTTTCGTACAAATAAAGCATTATTTTGTTAAACGATTATTTGCTTCAATTTATTTAAAATTTGTCGATTGAACCAAACATTTTTGTTGTACCAAACAGATACACCTTTGAACTTACGTCACCGCGCATTTGCTTAATCCAACCATTTCTTTTGTCTCAGTGTATTCGTTCTACGTAAGTATTGTAACGAATATATTCGTTACAATACTTACGTAGAACATCACAACAGAGAGCTAACGACGTGCCGGTTTCATACTTATCGAGCATCGGGAAACTTTCAGTTTCGTTTTTCCACCGTAAAAGTAGGAACTGTAGGAACACTCGGCTGCAAAAGTACGCTAAGAAAGAAAAAAAACAGTTGGATCAACTAAACATTTCGGCATGGACGTTCAACATTTTTTTTTTATATCACTCGGTGAGAAAATTGCGTTTTTGCGTACGCTTTGCGTCCGAAAACCCCCATTTTCACACCTCGCGAGATAAAACTTTTATACGATAATCGTGCAAAGACCGTTTTCTGAACTCGTGTGGTTGCAACAACTCGCCTGCGGCTCGTGCTGCACCGAAAAAAAGGTTTGGTAATATCAACCTCATAGCTGCGGTCACGGAAGATTGGCTTGAATCAAACCAGGCGCATTTGAATAGACCACACCGTTGTTGAAACAATCAAACTGGTGTGGTTGTGTCAACTGCGTTTAGCAGTTAAAGTGACTACAACGTTGGTTCGAAGTCAACCAAAACTGCATTAAATCAACAACATTTTTTTTCGCTTCAAGCGTATGTACTGTCAACATGCAGAACGTAAATTATTTTGACTTGAACGTATACTTGGTCGATTTGAAAAAAATGTGATTCGATGTATTCGTACATATAAGAACATTTGGCATCTTGAAAATAATTTTATTCGATTCGGCAAGACGTCAATTTAGCAATTCTCAAATATTATACCCACAATAAGCAACTTTCGATATTTCAATATCAAATGATCGAAGTTCAATCTAAGTTAATGACGGAGAATAACTTATATATCCGATTAAAAATTATACATATCAATAAGCGATTGTAGCGTAGTGGTAAGACACTAGGTCAGGATGCGTTAGGTTCGGGGTTCGACCCTCGTCAGGATATGTAAAATTTTAATTTGTAAAAATTGTGTTGTATTGATAAGTAGCGATATACTGATAACAATTGAACATATAAAACACGATGTAACCACGTATGAAATTAATTAGTAACAAGTAACGTAAATAACCGTACTGGGACCCAACTTCAAATTCAGTTGGGCCAAATTTTTTTTTTCTTCTGTGTGTGACTAGATATTCGTTTCGAACAAAAGTTTTTTTTTCGATATGATTGCCTATTCTGTTCGATCAAACATATTCTTAGTTGGGACAATGAAATGATTTTTTTGATGCTGATCTAACTTTGTAGTCAACTTAACTAAATATTTCCTTCGCCAGCGGCAACCGCCGGATTAAGTTGATTCAAACAAATCTTGTTTGATCTTACCAAACCTTTTTTTCGGTGTGCAAACTCACACTCGTAAGAAATTGTTTTTCGTTCTCGTATCAAAATGTACTATTTGTCGGTACAACTAAAAAATTTGTCAGTTCAACAATTTTTAAAAATAATTTCAATAAAATGTTTATGTGGCATTAAAGTATTTCGTAACAAAGTATTTATTTAAACGTACCTGCCCGAATCTTTAGTTGATACAACCATTGTTTTTTATCAGGGAAATCCTTTAAACACAAGGATTTTTTTTTTATATTCACGCATATGAATATCTCTGGAAAAACCGCGTAACTCAGAACTAACGAGTAGCGCGCGAAATGCCGAAGTGCAATCGATGTACCGTACAGTCGCGCGATAATAAAAGCTCGATGGCATTTTCAACAAAATAGTGCTCGACGATAAAGTAACACGAACATTTTATCGCCGTAGTTCAGATAATATGACATTAGATAAAGCACGTCTCAGTCCGGATAACGGCGGATTCGAATAATCGAGGTTCTACTGTACTCCGGTTTACACTTTGTAGCGCGACAATGCTTGATTAAAAATATTGAAAACAAAATAATTAAGCGTGCAATTTAATAGAAACAATGGTGTGCTATATCCTGGTCTTCGGACGCGGAGATTATAATTTTTCACCGAGAACTATTGCAGTTTATAGTTTGCAGTACGTTGATCTTGATTAAAAAGTGTAAAAAAAAAAAAGAATAAACTCTGCAATTTCATAGACAAATTACGTCAGGACAGATTATAATGTAATTACGACCTCCTTTTAATTAGTATAAAAGAAAACCAGGGCAGGGCAGAATGTATGCGGTGCTCGGTTGACTTTATTCTTATCGCGAATACACACGAAGATTGCAGAGACAAAGTTTATGGTCTAATAATCGGGAAATTGCACACGGCATACGCAGCGGGCTTATGTTGACGTTTATTGCGGCGTTATACTTTCGTGGATCTCCAACTGTAAATTTCGCGTTAAACATCGTTCGAACGATCGTGCGGCTCAGAGAAAAATGTGTTAGTTGTATGATTACGGTGCGCGCTGCATAGATATTATAAACGCGTGCGAGGGGAAAAAACGCATACACACACGTCCGAACAGTGACATTCACTCGGCTGATTGAAATAGCATCGGTGCACAGCGGGGGAGCAACGCGTCATGTACACCGAGTCGTCGTTTTTTTCGTTTTCGTTGTTTCAACGGTAACGAAGGTATATGTGCCGTCGTCGGTTGTGGCTGATCAGAGTGATTTTTGGAAAGTGAAAAACAAAAATTTTCCACGTAGCACGGCAGAAAATATATTTCACGAATAACGAAATGTTTTCCGACGGACAGCGAGGGATTTAGCCAAACAAAAGGTACATAAACATTCACAAATGAAAATGAATGATAATTGTCCAGTTATATGTTGTTTTTTTACTTTTTAGTAAAAAAAAAAAAAAAAAAAAAAATTACGTAAATCACAAAGCTTTTCAATCAGTAAGATAGCTTCATTAGAGTCAAATTGCCAAGTGGACATTTAAAAAATTTTAAAACCTCCCGACTGCAAAGTGTTAAGTCAACATATGACAATATTACAATGAACAATTTTCTCTAAAAAAAATAGTATTAAAAAAAAATGGTTAATAAAAAGTAACTTTAAAAAGGGCCAAATAATTCATTTACGTGACAATTAATATTGTCATTAGGCAATAATAGTGATAATTAACAATAAAGAATAATTGTAAAATTAATTGATAGTAATTATATCAATTCGTTCGTGATCTTCGCTACAGCCGGCAGACGGCTTCCGAACCACAAATTTGTATAATATATAACATTCTGCTACCAAGTTTATTTGTGTGGATATAGAACCATGTTCGGAAGCCGTCTCCCGACTGTGGCGAAGATTATGAACGAATTGATATAATTACTATTAATTAATTTTACAATTATTCATTATTGCTAATTATTACTATTATTTTGTAATGACAATATTAATTGTTGTTACATACATGAATTATTTCACCCTTTTTAAAGTTACTTTTTATTGACAATTTTTTTAGAGCAACATTTTTCATTGTAATTTTTTTTTTTTTTATATGTTGACTTAACTTTTTTACAGTCGGGAGGTTTAAAAATTTGTTTATACATTCTTTTTATTTCATAATTTTTAAAGGTAATCTCCAACAATTAAGTCAGGTGACAACATTAGTTACTGGGTATCCGCATGGCATTTATTTCAGTCAACTATGGCATATTCTTATGTTAGTAGGTATGCAAGATATAGTAACTACACACCGAAAAAAAGGTTTGGTAAGATCAAACAAGATGTGTTTGAATCAACCTAATCCGGCAGTTGAGGGTGGCGAAGGAAATATTTAGTTAAGTTGACTACAAAGTTACATCAGCATCAAAAAAATCATTTCATTGTCCCAACTAAGAATATGGTTGATCGAACAGAATATTGAGAAAAAACTTTTGTTCTAAACAAGTATCTAGTCACACAAAGGAAAAAAATATTTGGCCCGACTCAATTTGGAGTTGGTTCCCAGTACGGTTATTTACGTTATTTGTTACTAATTAATTTCATACATGGTTACATCGTGTTTTATATGTTCAATTGTTATCAGTATATCACTACTTATCAATATAACACAATTTTTACAAATTAAAATTTTATATATCCTAGCGGGGCTCGAACCCCGAACCTAACGCATCCTGACCTAGTACCTTATCACTACGCTACAATCGCTTATTGATATGTGTAATATTGAATCGGATATATAAGTTATTCTCCGTCATTAACTTAGATTCAACTTCGATGATTTGATATTGAAATATCGAAATAACTCGAAAGTTGTTTATTGTGGGCATAATATTTGTGAATTACTAAATTGAAGTCTTGCCGAATCGAATAAAATTATTTTCAAGCTGCCAAATGTTCGTATATATACGAACACATCGAATCACATTTTTTTCAAATTGACCAAATATACGTTCAAGTCAAAATAATTTACCTTCTGTATGTTGACAGTATATACGATTGTATCGAAAAAAATGTTGTTGATTTAATGCAGTTTTGGTTCACTGCGAATCAACGTTGTAGTCACTTCAACTGCTGCACTCAGTTGACCCAACTACACGAGTTTTATTGTTTCAACAACGGTGTTGTCTATTCAAAGGCGCCTGGATTGATTCAAGCCAATTGTCCGTGACCGCAGCTGTGAGGTTGATGTTACCAAACCTCTTTTTCGGTGCAGCAGTTAGTAGCTATGATTGGTATTTTTATACAATAAACGATTACGTACTATACTTCGTGGACTTGAGGCTATGGTTGGCACCGAGATCGGGCGGCCAACGAACAACATGGAGTTCCGAAAATCTATCGCAGAAAATGACGCTCAATTTTCGATATATACGAGTGACTATTTAATAAATCGCAATTTATTTCTACCAATATTCTACACATTTAAATTTTTCCTTGAAAACATCGATGATGCGCCACAGAATAGCTGTATGAAATTTCGTCAAGTAATTTTTAGCCGTTTACAAGAACATCGCGGACAACGAAATCGTTCATCGCGGTGAAACGCATGACTCCCGTCTTTTTGCCCTAGCGGACAGTCGGGAGTTGAGAATCAACATTTCGGTCCGTAATTCCCTAATCATTTTTTTAAATATCGTCTCAGACAGTCACAAAAACGGCGTGAAAGAGAAGAGCAAAAAAGAACGCAAATCGATAGGCACTCTCGCCTCTCTCAACACTTTGCACAGTGTTATAGGTTTCACCCTCGGTTCGTTGCGTAGGCGTATCGCACAACGAGCATAATACTCCGCGAGAGAGGTGGATCGAGCGAGGGGTGTAAGTTCTGCGCATCCCCCATTTCTATTCTCCTTATGACATTGAATCCACTGGCTCCCTCAGACGATGCCGAGGGGCTGTGTATGTGTGTCTTTCCGAACAAAAGGAGGGCTCGCCGCGTGCTTAGACCTTCGACAAAGCGGCCGAGGGAACTCGGAAAGTGAGAGGAAAAGAGTGAATACATGAGAACAGAAAACGGAGACAGTTTCACGAGAAATAAATAAAGATAGGGAGTGAAGCTTCCAGAATTGTTTTGCGGGAGGGATGAGTAGTATCGAGCGGTGTGGCTGGTTGACTCGAGGTGAAGGCGAGAGACTTGCGGATGTGCAATATACATACAATATCATCGCATGTACCTGCCTAGGTAAACTAGGTAAAAAAATATATATGTATATATGAATATAAATGTACTCTCCTACGAGTTCCGTATAGTATTATATGTATAATAGAACGAGGATGAGAGTGAACGTAAACAACACGCCACTGTCATGTGTATACCTATATATGCATGTGTTCTTTCATACATAGTTTGCTGTACCGTATGAAGATGTAATATCGGTATAACAAGAGCATGACTAGCCCAACTAGATTGAGAGTATGACCCAAGAGACTACGGACCTATACGAACGGTAATACATTGTACTCTATATACCCCATTCATGTACGGTATATGAAGCTGTACACCGAGATAAAACACGGTTTTGCCGTATTGAAATTGCGTCGAGGACATTTGGCTCGACGCAGGACACATGCAATTATGTAACATATTGGTGCGAGGGCCGAGGGACTATTTTTATCTAACTTATTTTTATCTAACTATTTTTAAGCTATTTTTTTATCTAACTTCACTTTTTTTTTTTGCTGAGCTCTTTGGCAATGTATATTGCCAAAGAGAGCCGTTAAGAAAATATACATTTTCTTTTCATGCGATCAAACGAGAATAACTTGACTGATGCAAAATTGTAATATGGTCAACAAACTTTCTTTTATTACCACTTACTTTACTACGAACGACCCAAAATCAACCGGTCGACTTGATGCGCCAACCAACTTTGAATTCGACCGTCAAGATGTTGCTTTCTTGTCGATAATCCAAAACCATCCGCAATGTCGATCGTTATATGTGTCGGATAAAACGTTGGGTCACGTTGGATTTGTCCAAAACAACCAGATTTCCAACTCTATGTCAAGAGCCACCGCTCAGCTCGGAGTCGGAACTCGGATTGTTTTGGAAAAAAACCGACTGCAAACCAAAACATATAACGATTGATTTTGAAATACCAATGAAAGATCAAGCCCTAAAAGATTGGAATTATTGTCGATTTGGCGAATCAACTGACCGGTGAAATTGGAGTAAAATATTAGGAAACAAACGAAATCCGCCGCAAAGTTTTACGATTGGTTGGTATACGAGGGATGCCGAGAATAAGCCTGAAAGTGAGTGCTCAATGTCACTGGACATTCTTTATTTCACCATTATTCATTATATAATTATCACACGTGAATACTTTACACACAACTACATTTTACTGAATTAAAAAGTGGATGAGTTAATAAGCGTTTGTACCGATAGGGTTGTATTTTATTTTCATTTTTAAGGGGATGCTGGAGCTGGTTTTTTTTTTTACTTTTTTAACCTGCTTTACCTGTTTTACCGATGGACCTAACCAATTTTTCAGTTCCGACTTAGCATTGTTAATGCACTACACATATGCTTCAAATCATACAGGATTATGATATTGACATAAACGCTTCGGAGTGCAGTTCAATTTTGATTGAAAACTTACAAGGAATTAAGAAAATCGAATATTATAGTTTGCGAAAGTCCGTGAACGTAGTGTCACGATTGACGCCCAAGTGGCTCTGCATCGTGCCCCACACTTCATTCGGCAGTGTTCATCGGCTCCAATCACCCGTCGCAAGTCGATAGACTAAGTAATCGCAGTTTACACTTCACGTGATTATCTTTTAAGTGATCAACTTTCCGATGGTTTTGGAATATTCGGAGAACTTCACAGAATCGGCGTGCACTCCCTTTTGACGTATGTAAAATCTATAATTTTTTATATCCAACAGAACGGATGCTGTAAACATTTCAGCGGCCATGTTGGTTTCCGCGACAGTTTTTAATATTCGATTTTCTTTATTTTTCGGAAGATTTCGACCGAAATTCGAGTGAACGCCGAATGGTTTATGTTTTTAATACAGTCCTGTAAAATTTGAAGCATACCCGTCGCACATTAACGACGTAAAGTGAAAACTACGAAATCACCTATTTCAGCCGGTAAAACAGGAAGGTCCAGCAGCGCCTTAAAGGTAACTGAACGAAAATCGAATGGCACATATAATGGGCGATACTCTGATTCTTGTCCCTAGAACTCACGTACGGGATAGAAAACCACCCCAGACGATATTTAAACTGCGCTCCTACAGCAGGAATTGACATTATCGACTCGAGACCTGAATGATAATTTAGTTCAACGATCCAATGTCATGTGTGCAGACCGATAGCCTTAGTTGCTCGCTGTCTTTTGCGCAGGATGATGACGCAATACACTTGGGGTGGACATTCACCCCACTCTGCAGTTGCCGTTAGTTTTTTGTGTATTTGATTTTTTTTTCAGAACTCTCAAATGTAACTTATTGTTTTGTTATTTGGACGTATATAGTAGCCATTTTTAAAAAGTATTTTTGATCATTCTTATACGTTTTTTGTAATAATTAGCATTATCTTCAATTACCTATAATATTTTAAGAAAAACCAATTTTTCTTGCGTTATTATTTATTTTCCTTCGATATTACTGGGTTTTCAGTTTTCGATTTTTTTTTCCATTTTCATACGTCCAAAGAAACGGACTTTTTGAACGGAATACAATGGGTCTACTTTGTTCCAGATACCCTGTTATGTCCGCTATAAAACGGCGTTGGGCATTTGAAAATCGAAACATTGAAAAACTAAAATTAAATCACTATTTACGAAAAAATTAAATTAAATTTTTGACAAATTTCGTTATGCTTCGGGTTTCAATTATGATGTTCAACCCCTAAACTTTGATAAAATAAAATTTGCCGCGTGCCATTGTCTTCCTCATTAAAAACCGAAGAGATTCTCATAGAATGCTCATAGAACCCTTACACATAGAATACACACATCGGTGCGCAAGCGCAATATAACGTACAATTAATTTAAATTTATTCATATAAACAATGTCACGTGATAAAATTAATAAATAAATCTAAATTAACCCGAGGCCTCCGGTCGCTAGTTAATAACAATAATAATATGTGCGCGAAATTTGTCTTTAAACTTAATTTGTCGGTAATTTTATCTTCTATTTTTATCGTTCGCAGGTATATTAAAAAGTTCTCACAAATGGGTTTCATTGCCGGATCCAATACAGGGGGAAGTGAGACAGATAAGTCCGTTGCGAGGGGGAAAACCAGTAGGGAAAATGTCACCATCCGGTCTTCTCTACAGACTTGAATTTATATATATATATACTAGGGGGGCCCTGGGCTCGCGCGCTTCGCGCGCTCGCAACTCCTGCGCGCAAACCCTTATTATTCTAAATACTCTAAAAACGTATACCCATATAATAATAATGTTATTATAAGAACCCTATTATTATAAGGTTTATCGTTTCCACACCATTATGCTATGTATCAACCACAATTACCACAACGCCCCCCTGATTACAAAAAACCCCCTGACCCCATCCCCCCTCCTTCGGAATCCCCCTGGAAACACCTCGACCCCTGCCCTCCGACCCCTTTAACTCTATTGTAGACCCCTTAACCCTATTGTAGACACCCGTAACGCTATTGTAGACCCTCTTAACCCTACTGTAGACCCCCCAATTCTTGACACGGCGGCGACGGCGAAATCTTTATATATATATATATATATATATATATATATATAGAGAGAGAGAGAGAGAGAGAGAGAAAATACACGCAATATACACATCAGCAAGCAACGGATTCCATGGACTTACATACTACGAGAGTTTGCAGACTCTCCCTGATGTGTTAAAATATAAGCTGGAAAGTTCGTACAGTTGTGAATGAATGAATAGGCAGAGGTAACTGGCAACTTGATTCTTGAGCAGTTGTTCCCACTCTCTTCGTGCAACTCCCTTCGCGTGTCCGTAGGTTTTTCACCTATGTCATTACACACGTATGAAACCACCTGCGAGGCTTTTATGCATCGTATATGGAGCGCTATTAATACAAGCTGCTTCGGAGGTCGTGTCGGCTGAACAGTGACCGAGAGTTGGCTGTGCCCAAAAGACCAAAGCGGGCAAGGTAGCGGGGCTCGCCGTTTCGACAAAAGGCTGAAGGAGCTTAAAGGGTAGAGGTTTATTTTCAGGGGGTATATATATATATATATATATATATATATATATATATATATATTCTCGAATGTGTCCGAGAGACATAACGGTCGAGCGCGTCCGTTAGAGCGAACGGTAATTCTTGACCGTGTAACGAATTTTTCGACTTCGTCGAGTGCAAAAACTGCGATTAGAGAAACTAAAATAAAAATATCACGAAAAGTGCTCTGAACGTATTCGGTACGAGCTCGAATCTAGTACAGTGGGAATTTCCTCGACGGAAGCGACTATAAATTTTGGGATTAAAATTTATTTTATTTTATTTTTTTTTTTTTTCTGCACCGAACGCAAAAGAGCGAAAGTTCGAGCGGATGGCAATAAAAATCAAGCGACTTGCACGCGACCGGATATTTCACGATATCCCGGTGACGATCGGTCGCGGCGGTTCTGGCCGCTTCGTCAACAACACAATGGTATGAAATCACGACATGGTTCGCGGGTTCGAGCATAGAGAATTCTATTAAACCTCGTCGACGGGGACGACCTCGGGCTCGACCGCCATTCGAATCAAATAACCGTCCAGCGAGCATGTAGAGCAAGAGAGTTAAGGGAAAAGTTGTGTGAAAAGAAAAAAAAAAAAAAAAAATCAGCAAAAAAGAAGTTACGACGGAAAGAGTCTGCGGCGGAGGGAACACACTTGCGAGTCTCGGGATTTTAACTCGAGGTGATATTTTGCACCCCCCCGGAGGGGAAAAGCCGAGCACACAAAATCGTTTGTTTCACTTTGCATAGCTAAGGGTTCTGCTTCTTAACGGCAACTGCCCGGGTCATTTCGCACTATTGTTCTCGCTCTCTCTCTCTTTCTCTCTCTCTCTCTCTCTCTCTCTCTCTCTCTCTCTCTCTCTCCCTCTGTTCATTCGTCCGTGTGCAAATAAAGGCATCCCGATGAAAGTACAAGAGTAAGAGTTAATTGCGAAAGAAATTGCCAGCCAGCCCGTGCAACGTCGAGTGTAAAGCGAGCTGCGAGTAGCCATCAGCGCCAAATAGTTTGCACCTTAGAATTTTATTGTATTATATATACTAGGGTGTTTCTCAAAAAGGACATTTTTTTTTAACGTTGGTCCCACCCTTTTAAAGTATAGAATTCGATTAAAAATTGATCCTCGCGAAAAGCGGTTTCTAGCAAAAAAATCCTAAGTTGTGCCGCATTCGACGTTTGTACCCAAAAAAAGCGGTACCTTTTAAAGGCAATTGTCAACGACCACCTTTCGGTAGGTGTTTTTTTTTTTTAGATGAAAATATATACTTTTGGAGGGTGGGAAGAATTTTTTTTCAACAAATTCACCCTACTGGACATTTTTAGTTTTCTGTATACGAATTAAAAAATCGAAATCTTTTGTGTTTATTAAAAAAAAAAAAAGACAAAAAGTCAACCTCCCACCCCGTAGAACTACATTTTTTCATCGATGAAAAAATCCAGCGAAAGGCAGTCACTGACAATTAAGTTTGAGAGGTGCCGCATTTTTGGGTACAAACGTCGAATGCGGCACCTCTTAGGATTTTTTTGCTAGGAACCGCTTTTCGCGAGGTTCAATTTGGGATTGAAATCTGTAGTTTAAGAAGATGGGAGGAAAATTTTTTTAAAAAATGCATTTTTTTTACACACCCTAATATATATATATATATATATATATATATATATATATATATATATATATATATATATTTATATTTATATATATATATACATATCGCAACGAAGCGGTTAATGGTCCGTACAGGAGAAGAAAATGAATGTTTTCTGTTAGCGAAGATTTTTTAATTACAATGACAATGAGCCTCGACCATGCCCTCATTTTGCATCCTCGTAGAGGAAGCAATTTTTTTGGTAAGAAACAAAAATTGAGTTTTTAGTGTCAGTACTTAAAATAGTTTAAAACGTCGAGAAATGCGATTTTTTGTTGGTGTCCGGATGTTTGTATACGGTTGATTCGGATCGTATAAAGTCGTTACAGCTCGCGAACGACTTTAACCAGCGATTGTAAATCTGACACACAAGTAAAGTGGTCACTCTCTGTTTCATCCGTAGAATGTTCATGAAAATTTATGTCCAATTTGAGATTTTCGCGAGATTTTAAATTCTTGGAAAAAAAAATGGCGTGGTAGCTCTAACTTTCGTAAATTTGGAGTTATAATCTTAAAATTATGCGTAAATAACAACATATATTGATCAACGACTTTGGAATTTACCAGAAATCTATCCACACGTTCAGATTTTATGAGATTGTGAGTTTTTTTTTTTTTTTCTTAAATTATCGAAAAAGTTCTAATTCGATTAAAAATGCAGGTATCAAACTGAAATATGTAAAGAGAATGGATTAACACTGTAAAATATTTGCTATTACCTTTGATTTACTATTTGCTATATTACCTTTGATAAAAATTCATCTAACCGTTAAAATTTTACGATATTAAAATATCTGAGTTTTCCTAATAAAACTTGTATTTCAATTCCGATACGAGTTTCCGTATCAAATATCGTGTCGGAAGTAAAATAAGTTGCACACTCGTGATAAACGGTAAAAAAAAAAAAAAAATTATTAGAAAATTATTAATAAAAAATTATTAAATTATTATTAGACGACATCCTCACAACGATACAATTTTTACAATTAAATTTCGATTGTTTAAATGTTATAATCATAGCTTCTACGGTCAACGAACTTTCTCATAGAGGAAGCTGACCGCGAAATGATAAAAAAAAAAATGAATAAGCCGAGTGCAAATTACATTTTTTTTAAGCACTCTGAGCATTTTTTTCCCCACTTGTTTTTTTGTTTTTTCTTCTTTCTCCCGGCAAGACTCTGCTCTAATTTAGAAGATTTTTCTCCGCCTTCCTCTCGCCTCGTCGACGTCACACGGCGACCTCGTCCTGTATTATTCTGTGACGTCATTGCTATCGAGCTCACGTCGTCGTTTGGGATAACGTCGTCAATCCGGAGGGAATCGACCTCAGGACGACAGCGACAACGACGTCGACGTCGAGCACCGGTGTCGTTGTGATCAATTAATACGAGCCAACGAGCAAGCCGGAGAATTTTTATATTGAATGGCGAAGCGAGAGACGAGCGATTATTAACCCTCTCGGCTCTCCCTCTCCTAGCAGGGGTTACTGAGCTTTTATATACAACCGCTATGGTTCAACAACGAGGTACAAGTACGTAGCACTCGCACGACGAGCTTATGATATTAAAGTTTATTTTACAATTTCGCGTCACGCGGGCACGACATATTGATCGCGGAGTACGAAGTATTACGCGAAGCCTGTGCATTTATTCGTTCTGGCTTGGGTTTCTTATTTTCTTTTTCTTTTCACTTCGCTCAACCACCGCGCGAACTTTTTTTCTCTCAATTTTTTTCTTATTTTGTATCCGAACAAAAATGCCAAAGCCTCTTTTAACGGACAAACCAAAAAAGGAGCAAATTTGCGCGTGATTTTTTTTTTTTTTTTTTTTTTTTTCAACCCCCTTCGCTTCGGCATTTGTTCATCATTAATTAAAAATGTTGTCACCTTCGCGTTTGTTTATGAAAATCCGACGTATGATTTATCTAGTGAAAATTTTGTTTGGATAATTCGGGACCGCGTGTTTACTTTCGCGGCTGTATTTGCATGAAATATTCGAGACATCTGGGAGACTACCAATTAATGAAGCTGCTTGTTTTTCACCGTGAATGCTAATGACTGATTTTATTCATGATTTCACGCCCATTGTCCGCTCGGGTATTTTAATTCGTGTATGGCAGCCGATAACGTTACCCGCACCGAAATGAACTATACGAAAAATATATATTTACAATGTTCAATTTTTCAATTGAAAATATTTTCTCTGTATAAATTATGCATTCTTTCATATACGTGAAAATATATATATATATATATATATATAATGTTATAATATATATTTAAATATTGTAACGAATATGTAGTTGACTGTTCGTTAAGACACACGATATTAGTTGGGTTTGACAACAGACGAACGAACGGACGATCGATACATCCCCCATGGAAATAAAGTATATGCATAAGTATACTTCTGGATACATATTATATACATATGAGATATATACTCCATATATAATATATATCCAGTATATATCTGAGATATACAACTTTTTGTCGCATTATATATCTGCAAAGTATAACGGAGATATATAAACGATACATACAGGATATATAAATAATATATCTATGTTACTTTAAAATATATATCAAGTATATGTTCTACGTATATGTGGTATATTTAATTTATATACATGACATATATTCACTCAAATTTCTTTTCATGGTGGTTAGTACGTACCGAAAGAAGGTTTGGTAATGTTGAAAAAAAATGGGTTGAAGTGTCATCGTGGATTATATCAATTTAGGATACAATACTATATTACGCGTTTCGGAGAAAGAAATAAACCTAACGACCTAAAGTTAGGCTCAAACCCGGGACCTTTCGCATGCTAACCTGGAACCTTACCGCTACGCTACCGGCTATCATTGGAATTGTTTTGATATCCAGCGAGATTTGAATGTAACAAAAGTTTCCTATCTGAAGTAGTGAACATTAATTTTCTTATGATGATAATAAATCTTTTTATTTAGCCTTTTGTTTATTACAAAATAAAAAAAGAACAAAGTAACCTTACTTATGTCTATGCTACTGGATAACCGATCGCCTATGCGTCTGTATGTAATGGTTTTTTACGCATGAAATGGTTTTGAATGCCATATTTAAATAATTTAGAAAAGGTTCACAACTTTTCAAAATTTTTACTTCTATAATATTAGCGATAAACATAGCCACTATTGGAAACTTTGAACATTATTGCTTTAAATCTCTAGATACAATCGTCAATATCTATTTTCATATTTCCCCAAGCAGATTCAGTGTAGGCCACAGATGATACGCTGTATTGTCAAAGCAAAGATATATATATTATATATACATATATATATCGAAGGATATATAATAAACACATCGAATTATATATAATAAATATATAGAAATATGTATAATATTTATGTACATGAATATATATGATGTATATAAATTATATATCTTGTTATATATCTGACATATACTTCATTTCCATGGGGGATGATCGATCGTCATGGAAGACAGTCTGGACTGAGACGTCTGAACGGACAGACGTGTGAAAGTTCATACTCGAGATACTTAGCCGTGGTTGTACTAATAATATCCGCCCCAAAACCAAATACGCGCGTTATTCATTCGCTCGGTCGTTACAATATATATATGGTTCGGGTGGATATATTAAATATTCACCCGGATATGTCTGTATCATAAATTACTATTTTCGCTTAGTTTTTTTTTTTTTTTTTTCCATGGGGATATCGGCACCGGAACTTGCTTACAGTAGGACGCCGTTTATCCAAGCTAATGTTGGGAAAGCGTACGTCAGACAAGTGAAATCTCAGATAGCACGGATAACATGCTTAATTCAAAATTATACTACTATTATATATATCTTTTAAAATGAAACCATTTCAAATAAACATTAACTTTATTAGTTAATTTAGTTACTTTTTTAATATAATTATAATTTCGTTAATTAACGTTAACCTCATATAAACATAAACCATCGACTCTAAAATCGGAACTGCTGTATTTGCAGCGCGCAATATAAAGCAAAATTGTACAAGTTTAAGGTAGTCCTTGCGAATAGTGTTCACTTCGCATAAGTTTCTGAGAAATGAGAGGAAATTGCAAACACTTCTGGATGATATAAAAATCTGAAAAAAATCAAGCATATTAAAGGTGCTGAAAAGATTAATTTTGCATAATAATAATTCCAAAATGTTATTAACAAATTGATGAAAAATAAAATTGTTCACCAAATATCTCGGAAACCTAACTTTTTTTTTTTAATGACAATTATTTGTTCATTTTCTTGAATACGTCTGAATTTTTTCAGATTTTTAAATTCACTTTGATTTTTTTTTTTATATGAGAAAAACGTGTAGAAAAACAGAAAATTCAAGGTGAATTTAAAAATCTGAAAAAATTCATACCTATTCAGAAATATGAACGAACAATTTTCATTAAAAAAAAAAGTTAGGTTTCCGGGATATTTGTTGAACAATTTTATTTTTCATCAATTTGTTAATAACATTTAAGAATTATTATTATGAAAAATTAATCTAAAAATGAATTTTTTTCAGATTTTTATACCATCGAGAAATGTCTACAATTCCCTCTCATTTCTCTGAAACTTAAGTGAAGTGAACACTATTCGCAAGGACTACCTTAAGCGCGTATGCAACAAAGTTGCCTTTGCAGACTGCTCCGCACGTGCGCGTTACTGCTTCATCCGTCTTATCCGAGTTGTCCGTATTATCCAAGCCTACACCTCCATCAACACCGAGAGCTCGAATGAATTGGGGTGCTTCGGATAACTCGAAGGCGTTATCCGAAATTTAATTCGGATTAATTCCTCGTTAATTCGGTGATATCCAATTACATACAAAGTATACGACATGAAGTTCGCATACGCTATATGTGCTTTTATTCTTCAAATTGTTATTAAAATTATACAAATTTTATTGCACGCCAATGTCTCGACTTGATAACGTGATCGTTGTTATGGTGTCCCTCAATCGTTGCAATTCCAAATATCTTCCAACGATTTTTGTCGCATAGCGTAACACTCGCAGTTACATTTATATCGCTGTAAATATAATTCTATAAATAAAACTATACATGAAATAATCATATATTATTTTTCGTGAAAAGTCTATATAATATATGAAAAATATATTATTCATGTATAATATAACAATTTTTTTTTCATATATTTTCCGATCATTGAGGTACGCTACCGAAACCTGCTTATATTAGAGCTGCCGGATCGTAACAAAAAATCGATCTTCAGTATTGTATTGTATGGCCACGCTATGTATCATCCAAAATAATATCGAATGAAAGAAAATCGAACGTTTTATTATATGGAAAAAGTACATTATGACAAATTGCCACCTTTGCAGTTAATTATACAGGAGTTATAAACGAATATAATCGTCAAAAATGAAATATTTAACGTTTTTCGTTGTCTTTTATTAACACATGTAGTACACGCAGAGAAACTGGCAAATGTAAATAATCCTTTTTTATCACGCAAATTTAACCATATCAATAAAATGGTCATTTTTCTTTTTTTTTTTTTTGACCGATAAACTTAAATGCAATTTTTTGTTTTATGGATGAATTATGGATGTATTATGGATGAAGCAGATATTAGCATATATTGTTCGGTAAATGTAGCGATATAAATAAAGTCGTTAAAAAAAAAAAAATCGGTCAATACGAATGCAAATAATCCTTTTTTTTTTTAAATTATACACAAGAATATGTATGTATCACTTTGTAGTCAGTTATTTGGTACGCGCTCTGAAACACGATGCATTCAACCAAACGAAAAAAAAAGAGATTAATAAAAAAAAAAATGTATACTGGTACGAAGCTCATATCGACAGCTAAATAACAAAATTGTCTTGGCAATAGGAGTGTTACTTTTTCGACATTCTTTTCCGAAGCTATTTGTTATTCAGCAGTCGACATAAAGTGCCGATTATTGAAAATCTACAAGAAAACAAAAATGTAATTTAGCCGATCGATCCTCCAATTGAAAGATCGATCCACCTTATAACTCTGCCATTAGATATCGATTAAAAATATCGATATTGACTGGAGGAAAAATCGATTTCTCGAAGAAACGATCCAACACACGGCATTTTCTAGCTTATATCAGTGATATCGAATTACATACAAAGCATAAGATCTGAAGTATCGCGTATGCTGTATATATTTTTATGCTTTGAATTGTCATTAAAATTGTACAAATTGTATTGGATAGAAAAAAAAAAAGTGATCTTCCCTTGCGCATTGTAACGCTTTCCCAGAATCGTTACAATTCCAAATATCATCCAACGATTTTCGTCGGTTCGCGTGACACTAGCAGTTACATTTATATCGCCAGGTCTAGACGTCTGTTTGCTCGGTTTCATTGTGCCTTTTTTTTTTCTCTCATAACAGTCCACGAACCTCGTGTGTACATTATTAATAAGACCTGCGGGTCGTCCCGACGTTGCCGGACTCCGGAAAAACCTTCGTGCGGCCAACTTCCGGTTTGGAGAGCGTTGTAATTCGCTCGGCCGGGGTGTTAATGGGGAAACGAGCCAGGGGTGTTCGAGAGAGCCAATATAACACGATCCTACCGGCGGGAGGGCTTTAACGGTCTATCCAATCAACGATACACGCCTACAATCGAACAGTACTGCGAATCCATTCGAGCAGACTGTCGGTAACTATTGTCACCATGCCAATTAGTCGAAAGGGATAACGAGGGATTATCCTAATTGGCATATTTTTCATCGACCAATGTATTCAACGAATCAGACGCCAATTCGCTGTAATTAATTGAAAATCGTATTGTCGAAAATATCTTTAAGAGAAAGAAAATCTAAATTCGTCACCAACAGAGTGGTTAACGAATGGCGAACGAGGATAATGTATTTTGGCACGATTATATCTCTCGATTCCATGCACGAGATTCGCATCCAATTCCGTCCAATTGAAATCAATTCGGGCCCAATAAATAATCTCTGGCAGCTGGCGCTTCGACCCGAGCGAAATAGCTCGAAGAGAACGAGAAACGTTAACCTCGATATTTTGCGTCGTCGGACAAATATCTCGGAATTCTATGGAGGCGCCTTCAATCGTACACCGTTCAACTTTACACTTCGTTCATTCTTACGGAAATATAAGGCGTACACCGCACCAAATGTTACACAAGTTCACAACTTCGTTCAAGTTTACACCAGAAACACCTTACACTTGCCCAATCCTCGGATCAAAAACTGTACACCGCCATTTCATTACACCACAAAAAGTGTACTTATTCAATATGTTACACATTAGTGAGCTTACACCATTTCATTCTTACAATTGACAAACCTTGCAACTTTAAAACTTTACACATTCAATATACTTCACATGCGCAAGCTTACAACGCGTGCAACCTTACACCGACGAAGAGGAAGGACGGCCTTCGAGAGGGACGTTCGATGAGCGCCGCTGTTGTCCTGCAGGTAAGATGAACCGACTGTTGGTTGTGATCACATGGTAGCCCGCCATGTGCTTCATCTTACCTGCAGAATAACAGCGGCGCTCATCCAATGCCCCTCTCGAAGGCCATCTTTCCTTCCCGTCGGTGTATGGTTGCGCGTGTGTAAGTTTGCTTCAAGTGAAGTATAATTGAATGTGTAAAGTTTTGAAGTTGTAAGGCTTGGCAAGTGTAAAAATGAGATGGTGTAAGCTTACTAATGTGTAACATATTGAATACGTACACTTTTTGTGGTGTAAAGAAACGGCGGTGTATAGTTTTTGATCCGAGGATTGGGCAAGTGTAAGGTATTTGTGGTGTAAATTATAACGAAGTTGTGAACTTATGTAAAATTTTGTGCGATGTACGCTTTATTTCCGTAAGAATGAACGAGTGTAAAGTTTAACAGTGTACGATTGAAGGCGCCTCTTCGAGACGGGCGTTGGATGAGCGCCGCTGTTATTCTGCAGGTAAGATGAAGCACATATGGCGGGCTACCATGTGATCACAACCAACAGTCGGTTCATCTTACCTGCAGAATAACAGCGGCGCTCATCCAACGCCCCTCTCGAAGGCCGTCCTTCCTCTCCGTCGGTGTAAGGTTGCACGCGTGTAAGCATGCGCATGTGAAGTATATTGAATGTGTAAAGTTTTAAAGTTGCAAGGTTTGGCAAGTGTAATAATGAAATGTGTAACATATTGTGTACATACACTTTTTGTGGTGTAAAGAAATGGCGGTGTACAGTTTTTGATCCGAGGATCGGGCAAGTGTAAGGTACTTGTGGTGTAAATTTTAACGAAGTTGTGAACTTATGTAAAATTTTGTGCGATGTACGCTCTATTTCCGTAAGAATGAACGAGTGTAAAGTTTAACGGTGTACGATTGAAGGCGCCTCTTCGAGACGGGCGTTGGATGAGCGCCGCTGTTATTCTGCAGGTAAGATGAAGCACATATGGCGGGCTACCATGTGATCACAACCAACAGTCGGTTCATCTTACCTGCAAAATAACAGCGGCGCTAATCCAACGCCCCTCTCGAAGACCATCTTTCCTTCCCGTCGGTGTAAGGTTGCGCGTGTGTAAGTTTGCTTCATGTGAAGTATATCGAATGTGTAAAGTTTTAAAGTTGCAAGGTTTGGCAAGTGTAATAATGAAATGTGTAACATATTGTGTACATACACTTTTTGTGGTGTAAAGAAATGGCGGTGTACAGTTTTTGATCCGAGGATCGGGCAAGTGTAAGGTACTTGTGGTGTAAATTTTAACGAAGTTGTGAACTTATGTAAAATTTTGTGCGATGTACGCTCTATTTCCGTAAGAATGAACGAGTGTAAAGTTTAACGGTCCACGATTGAAGGCGCCTCATTCTATGCGATGGCCATCTGATCTGGCACGTAATTCGGCGAAAGATTTTCGCCGTGGCGAATATCGGCCGATTATTTCATGCCGCGATTCGTTAAAGGTGCCTTGACGGGGAGGGTGGAAAGAAAATTTTACCGAGCCCACCGAACTACATCCGGACACTATTCCGGATAATTATTTTTAAAAGGTCCTTCAATCTCATCCACCGAAGCCACCCACGGAAAAGTAATGGCCGATGGATGAGCTCGAGTGTAACCCTTCCTCTCGTCGTGATATCTCTTCCTCTCTCTCCTCAATGCAAATCCGATAATGTTATTCCGCGATCTCCCGTCAATATCCGCTGTGCGAAAACCCTCCGGCCCGTGGCTCGTCGCCTCCCTCGCCTCGTCAACGCCGAACGATTTTACATCACCCGTCGGATTGCTGCATCGGCCACTGTGCCTATTTCCCGTCGGCTCGAAATTATCGGAGAATAGACGATCGAACGAACGATAACCAATTTCTACGGGTTTCCGCTCGACTTCCCTATTGGATTATACAATTGTACGCAACAATTAAACCCACCCCCGTGTACTTTCATCGGCTTCGCACGTAAAAAAAACACTTCTCCGACAGCGAGAGACAGTCTCGATAGATCCACAGTTCCTTTTATCTCCACGTCGAGGCATATTATCCGGAAAAACGTCACGTCACGAAATTTATAATTTCACAATCAATTATACGAATTTTATCTTCGTTAAAGAATACCGCTTTATCGGTGTTTCTTTTTCCTCCATAAGCCATCCATGTGTTGCATTGTCGAAAGGTTTCACGATTGTGTTTTCCCGAAGAGCGAGATTCTCGATATTTTAACCCCTCTCGGGTTAAAAAATATTTAATCCGAAATGTGTCTGACCTGTAAACAGTTTAACGTTCTACGCGTATTATCGTATAGAGTACACATCGTGTATATACATATATATATATATATATCCACTATATATAGTTCGGTATACCCGTTTCTCATCTCTGGAAGCGTTCGGTCGGGAGCCTAACAACAGTGTCCTCGTGTGTTTTATAGCATAGCAACGCGTCGGTATCGTATATACGATGTCAATGTATCTCGATGTGTATATGCATATATCTATATATATACGGAGACAGGAGCTTGTAACAATGTTACGCATGTGGTATTAATTTACATCGTGAATAAATGATAGGACACCAGCAGGTGTTTTCTCAAATCGCGTACGACGGTGTTTATGCGGTATACTTACAATTGATGTTGCAGCGTGTGCGCACAACACTTTGCAGAAACGGCGTTAAAAAAGTGCGGTACAGGTGGACGCATTCACACGAGAGAACGTCACCGCGGGAGCACTGTAGAAACGGGGCCGAATATACTTGTATATAATTCAGCCCACCGAAACTTGTGTGATCTTTCCGTCGTGCCGCGACGAGAGCGAAATAAACGGAAGATAAATAAAAAAAAAAAACAAGAGCGTACAACTTGATCGCCGAAAGAATACGTAATGTTTGTTTTGCGTCACGTGACCGCGTGGACAGTGAGTGGAATGGTTAACCAAAAAAAAAACAAAAAAAAACAACGAGACACAAAATAACAAACCAATGAACCAAGAAGAAATGTCGAGTTTTACGTATGTCGCCGATGGAAACACTCCACTTGCTCTATCGCGAGTACGAGACACTAGCTGCACGTACGACCAACAGGGACTGTGCTCTCTCGGTGTTTGGTATAATTATTTTGTGACCCCACGGCTGCGCTGCCCCGCGCAGAACCGTCCGCTCACTGGAGGGGGTAAACTCCGTTGGTATACACAGATTCACGTATATGTATACCGAATTGGTATTGGACAACGTTATGTGCAGACGTTCGCCAAGGTTGAAACACGGTCGATGGAGGACGCAAGGTTGACGCGTTTCCAAGGCGAAAGGTTCGTTCGTTAGGCGCGAATTTTTTTTTTTTTCGCGAAAAAAAGAACATGTAACAAACTTTTCATTGCGAGCAATAAATTTTTGTTGGCCGAACTCGTCGGTTCATTGAAGAACAACTGCAACGAATTGAGGTGATTCTTTCGTGCTACTGATAGTAAAGAAAATGGCGATGGAGTTCGAGGCCTTATGGTCGGTAAAACAGAATACCTGAAGGCTCGATCACATTGCGCTGGATCTTCGTTGCAGCCGAGCCTCGCCGAGGAAGGTCATTGGTTAATTTGCACTGACGTTTGTTCGGTGGACGACTAACGGGTGTCCGAATGGAAACAAGTAGTGATGTGAGTCGGTAAATAACCGATTAAATAGCTCGGTAAATAACCGGTTAATTAACCGCAGATACTAACGTAATTTACCGACGGCAACTTATTCTGTGGTTGGCACTACCGAACCCGGCGAAAATTGCATGTGCAAGATAATTTCTTAAGCTGTTCCCGCTTCAATGACGCATCCTTACTCTATAAATGTATCTTGATTTCACCCGTTCGTTCCCCATAATGTCGTTATTATAAACAGTGCAAACACTTAATTTTTAACGTTTGATCATATTACATTCTTTTTGCTGAATAAACAAAATTAACCAGTCCTTAACAGCTTCCAAGGAATAAGTATCGTTTAATAGTCACTATCAATATTTTATTGAAGAAGTTAAACGTTGTTTAAATGATTCGCAATAATGTAGAACTTTTATCAAATTTAAATTGAAAGTTAGAGTGCGCTTAGGTTGGTAGCATTGTCGGTACTTAAATAACCGGTTGTTTTACCGGTAACTTTACCGGTAAAAATGGTTACGAACGTTATTAACCGGTAAATTCACAACACTAGAAACAAGTCCTACCAGTACCGTATCTCGAGAAACCGAGTTTACCCTAAGAGAAATAAGATCGGTACGTTCGGAAACTTACTTTAGATAATGTAGAACGAGAGAGAGTGCTGCGCTCGTGCGAATGATAGAGAGGGAAGCTGATTGACCGGGTATGATTTCTGAACGCAGTTCAGCGAATGACACAAATAATCGCGCAATATACCGAAAGCACCTGTACACCGAGTGATGATAATATCGAAGTGATTATATGCACTGGGTAATACAACACCGAATACTCCTTTCCTATAAGCATCCTTCAACGTTAATTAATGGAGGAATTCATCAGAATGCCTTTTTCCCTTCAGGAATTCTCGCCTTTTTCGGTAGAACCGCTCGCGGAACTGCCGCAAAAGGTTATGGTTTGGATTCGGTTGTTTTGCCCACGTCCGACCTCAAACCAACCGGTCAATTGGTGCACCAAACTAACCAGTGTTTCAACTCTTCAAAGGTTGATTTTCGGCCAGTTTTTGTAAACCAACTGTAAACCAACCATTCTTTGGACGCGATGAAAGGTTGGTTCACGGTTAGATATTATAAACCAACCCCAATACCAACTCTTAAGCTACAATATCGATGGTATCAACCATGGTTGATTGTTTAAAACCGACCATAAACCAACAATTTTTACAAGCAATTATGCCGCGGTTGGCTAAGCATAAGGTTAGGTTTGAAAAATCGACTAAATATGAACCGTTACCATTCTTGGCTGAAAGTCGGAATTAGGGTTGTTTTCTAATGTCCAACAGTTAACCAACCTTTCATCGTGTCTAAAGAATAGTTGGTTTATAGTTGGTTCACAAAAATCAACCCTGAATCAACCTTCGGAAAGTTGTAATATTGGTTGGTTTGGTGCACCGATTGACCGGTTGGTTTTTGGGTTGGTTTCAGGTTCGGCGGAACGCGAGGGTAGGTCCCTCGCGAATGAATGTCGTTTCGACCCTTAGTGTTTGTGAATGTTTATAGCTAACCCAGTAAACACAGTAACCTAACAGCAATGTAACAGCAATTTATCCGAAAATAACAGGTAATATTACGAGAATGTTGCATGTAAATTACATGTAATTTTCCATTTTCGACTCAGCAATATAACATTGTTATATTGCCGTGTTATATGGCTGTTATATAACAATGTAACATACAATTTTTATTTAAAAAACATATTATGGCTAATCTCATCCTTGGATCAGCATCTTTATTAGTGACAAACTATATTATTCTGTCGATAGGAACAAATACATTTCAGAAAAAAACGCCATCAATTTATGTGCCATCGGCGGGATACGCACCTGGGACCCTCGGACGTTGTCGACGGTGACCTTACCTATTCGACTATGTTGGACTTGAGAACATTAGTTTGGCAAATTATATACACGGTTTCGACGGATTACCTACGGATCATGACTGATGTATAAACTTCAATTTCTAGCATTAAATATTAGTCGGTCAGCCCTTTGACGGTAATAAGGAAACCAGTAATTGTTTGCTTGTCATAACATCGTTATATGTATGTTATGTACCTGTTATGAAGCCTGGTTTTGTAACCGTAACGCTACCACACTTTGTAACATTAACATTGCCCGTAGATTAGTAATGGTCATAAACATTGTTATAAACATGCTGTATAAACGTTACAGAGTCCAGTTACATTATTGTAATGTAATTACTTTATACGCTATTAACATTACCTGAGAATCACGAAAGTTACACTCACATTGTTACAAGTATGTTATGTAACGGTTGCACAATTTTTATACATAACTATAACGTTACACTGACATATAAAAGTTACATTAATTACATATGACAATTGTAACATTACGTATTACTCCCATGTTATATACCCTCTATATATTGGAAGAATAACATTGCTACATTACATATAACTTCCATGTTCTGTTGCCATAATAAAACGTGTTCACTGGGTAAGTATTCGTTGGTCTATCATCAAGTATATATATAAATATATATGTGTTTCAACACTATGGTTTCGAAGTTACGTTTACACGTGTTTTTGGCATATCGCCCGTGTATGGTTTTCAATATGTCGCCTTCTATGCTCGTTCGGAGTTTCTATATCACGCGCCTTTATTTCTTTAAGGTCACTTTTTTTCGAGGTACGTCACTGATGGAGCTTCTTTCCATTCGGACGCCTGATATACTGTCGCTCCATTTCTTCAGCCGGCGGCACGTTACAAACGTGGCTCTCCAATTTTCACTCTGTGGCACATGCTCTCACGAGAGGGCGATAGCCAAGAAAGGAAAGAAGAAGAAGAAGAATTTTTACTCTCGGTGTGTGTGTGTGTGTGTGTTTTTCGTCGAAGAGTTTATTAAAAATAAAGTACAATGAGCGATTTGGAGCTCGATTATGGGAGCGATCAAGAAGTGTCGGAAAATCACTCGAAGCTGATCGATGCGGTTTCGAAACTTGACAAAGGACAGAGGTGAGATACATCGTTCTATTCCACAAGGTTATGGCACCGAAACGTGTTGACTCTCTTTATTATATCCGTTATTTCATTATTTGTACAAAAAAAAAAGATTACGGAAAAATTAACTGTTGAATATTTCGCCCGTTCATTCTGTCACGTCCGATTCTCTAGCGTGGCCGATCGTCGCTAAATAAAACTGTTTTCCAGAGTCAAGAAACCGCAGAGAAGCGAGCCGAGCTTGGAAGTATCGGAATTTCACTTGGTCAAGAGCGGAATATCCGACAACGATGCCGTTCGCCTCGACGACTTGGCAAAGACTCTCTGCGGTAAAGGACATCATGTCGAGATTAGTAAAAAATTCAAGGCCACCCAGCAAAAGGCAAAAGTGTTGCCCAAACCTCTGGAAAAACCAGCTGCTGATAAGGTGAGAGACATTTGTTTATTTGTTTTATTTATTTATTCGTTGACGCATTTCGCCTTGACCAATGTTCACAGAATAAATGTATAAATGCGTCATAACTAATGTATAATTATTCAATATTAATATGCAATAAATGTGTTTATCATGAAAAAGAAAATTGGAAAGAAAACTAACCGATAACGACTAAAAGGCTTTGCTTTGTTACAATCTGCATTTGACTTACCTAAGATATTCTTTAAGTATTGCTTGTGACTCATACTCAAATATCGTCTCTTGTGCTCGATTCTGGAAGATGCTAATACTTTGCCCACTAAATCCTAGCTCCGAGTAAATATCATCCAGACCGACTAGGCATGCAATCACAGGGTAGCCGCTGTCAGGGAAAACCAGGAAAACCTGGAAATGTCAGGGAATTTTTTAAGTGTCAGGGAAATCAGGGATATGTCAGGGATTTAAATATTAGTCAGGGAAAATACGAAATATCAAATCAAAAACAAAAATTGTTTGGGCGAACATTTTTTTTTTTAGCGTACTTCTGAAAAAAAATTATGGCCGGACATCTCTTTTTTGTTTTTTTTTCCACGGTAAATAAAAAAACATAAATTGAAAATCGGCGATCACGATTACAAATTCATTATAACTATTGATAATCAGGCATTTTAACCACCGTTGAATCGGCGAATATAGAAAAACTCGCTCAGGCACTCGAGCTTAAAGAACTCGTAAAAAATGCAAAATAAGAAGAAGCTCTTCTCAATGAAAAAATTACGGCATTGAAGGAAGCAAAATAATTCTTATGTTATCGTGTTCATTCTTTCAAAAGATATAATTTAATAAAAAATACCGAAGAATAAATAAAAATAAATATATATAATGTTCCTACCGAATTACATTTTTTCACAATTCTGTATAGTTTGTCAGGGAAATTTTTGAAAATATCAGGAAAATGTCGGAATTTTTTTCATACGATTTAGTGGCCACCCTGAATCAATGAGTTTAACGCATTATTGGTAACATGTGTGTTCTCATGGAAAAATAGTGCTGGCACATTTCTCAGGACACGTGGGATCCTAAGAGTAATCAGGCTCGAAAACATTAACATATTAAAAAAATAAAAAAATTAGCTATGCCTTGATCGCACATAAAAACTGACAAAATTATTCAATTGAGATTGAAGAATATTTAGGATGTTATGGCATATTTATTACAACAGATATGCCACACGCAAACAAATTATTACAGCAAATATACAACATACAAAAATTCCCTAACATCCTATAATGTCTACATATCTATATACCTAAATACTTAGGTATTCCTATACACGTATAGGTATAGGTGTACACATATAATACGTATAATATCCATTGAATTAAAAAAAAAATGAAAAAATAACAATACTTTTTTATTTATTTATTTATTTTTTCTTTTTTGAAAAATAGCTATATGGGCCAGGAGCCCAAATAAAATATTACAGCCATACTAGTGTTAATATCTACGGGCTGAGTAGGAGTCTGTTGAGAAGTACCGCAAAATTTAAACCTGTATTTGTGGTGTTGCAGTTGAAGAGACAAGTGGGCTTTGAAAACACCAAGAAAGACCTCGAAGCATGGAACGCCATTGTGTCGAGGAACAGAACGGCGGAGTCGCTGAGCTTCCCTCTAAATCAATCATCTATGAGACTACAGCCGAGCAATGAGTTTGTAAAGAGATTCCGGCTTCAATCTGATCTGCAGAAGGAGTTGGCTGCGCTGGAGCCTCCCAAACCTGTGGAGGATGAAAAAATCGACGAGTTCCCTCTAACACTGGGGGAAATAATGCAGAGGAGGAAAGACGCTGCAAGATTCCGCGCGCAACAGGTGACTCCATAAAAAGATTTTAAAAAATTTGAATTAATAAATTTACACGCAAGTAATTGTATCCTTTGCAGAAAACTCAATGCACATTTTTTATTATCCACAGTCTTACAAAGAGGCAAAGGCTCACAGACAGAACAAGATAAAAAGCAAAAAATTCCACAGAATAGAGAGAAAGGCAAAAATCAAGAAGCAGATGAAGGAATTCGAAGAATTGCAAAAAACCGATCCGGCGGCCGCTCTCGAAAAATTGGAGCAATTAGACAAGACCAGAGCCGAGGAGAGAATGTCTCTCAGGCACAAGAGTACCGGTCAGTGGGCTAAGAGCAAGCAAGTCAGAGCCAAATACGACAAGGAGGTACCTTTTATTTAATTATTTTTTTATCGACGAGAAAGACACTTGCACAATTTTTTTTTACGTATAATAGTCTCAATTGGTAATAATATTAGGTAACAAAAAAATGTTCACAAGAAGCATACGAAGGGTATATCGTTGGTCACATCTATTTTCATTTTTTCGGTAACTCACATTTCCCTCAGAACATTGTCATTTTTAATTGTTTTGTTGCAGAGCCGTCAAGTGTTGGCTCAGCAATTGTCGATCAGCAAAGCTCTGACGCAAAAAATTCGAAGCAACGAGGACAGCGACGCTGAGGACGACGTATCGAATGCAGTCTTGAGACCTTCGGCCACTGACAGAGACAATCCTTGGGTGAACGGTGTCAAATCTGAATCGGAAATCGACGACTTCATAACGGGATATCGGAAATACTGGGAGGATAAGAATAAAGAGTTAAAGGGAAAGGAAACTTCGTTAAACGGTCTCGACAGTACGGAGAAGAGCATCAAGAAAACGAAGCCGCCTCCAATCCTGAAACAACGCGTCACGATAAATCCAGTGGAGAGCGTAACGGAAGAATACGCGAATGAGAACGTCAACGGTAACGCGACACGCAAGAAGTCAAAGCTTTCGAAAGCCAAGAAAACAAAAGCTCCCGCAGACCCGATAGAAAACGGCATCGAACCGGAAGTCGCGATTATTTCAAAGCGTGCGGCTAGAAGATTGAAAGTCAAGAAAACAAAAGCTCCCGCAGACCCGATAGAAAACGGCATCGAACCGGAAGTTGCGATTATTTCAAAGCGTGCGGCTAGAAGATTGAAAGTCAAGAAAACAAAAGCTCCCGCAGACCCGATAGAAAACGGCATCGAACCGGAAGTTGCGATTATTTCAAAGCGTGCGGCTAGAAGATTGAAAGTCAAGAAAACAAAAGCTCCCGCAGACCCGATAGAAAACGGCATCGAACCGGAAGTTGCGATTATTTCAAAGCGTGCGGCTAGAAGACTGAAAGCCAAAAAGGTAACAAAGCCCGTGATGGCAGGTACTTCGATGTGGCAGGTCGAGCCCCTGGCGAATGATTTGCCAAAGAAAAAAGGTCGCGCTCCTAAGTCTCTGGAAATCGACGATTTGTTCGAATCGATGGAGGACAAAATGATAAGCCGAATAGATACGAAATTGAAGAGCGTCAAGAGAAAATTGGCAACGAATGCGGCAGCCTACGACAAATGCATCGCAGCTCAAGAGACCAAGCGTTCCAAGACAGAATACTCGGCAGATTTATCCTTCAAGAAGCGGAAGCTGCGACCGGATTTGGACGAAGAGATGGAAGAGTCTACGGGGATCTCGGGCAATCAAGCCATCAGGCAATCATCGACAATCGAGGAGAATTTGCGGCTCGTCAACGGTCTCGCAGCATCGAAATCATCGGAAAAACCTTCCAGCACAGAAATCGATCCCAATAAGTTTATTAAAGTTAAGCCGAAGCATCTGAAAAATCAATTGCCGGACACGATTACCGGAGGGGACGAGGCTTTGGACGATAGCGAGGGAGAAGACCAGCAGCATAATATAATCAGCGAAGCTTTTGCCGATGACGATGTGGTCGACGAGTTCAGGAAGGAAAAGGCCGAAGAGGTAAATCTCGTTAATTTTTTCTGTTACCCATTACTTCTGGTCCGACTAAAGTATGCAATAACAGTTTTGAAATGTTCGTTCAAGTTCATCCGCTATGAAGTTGACGAGAAATTTGCATCGTTTATCAACGATACAATTTATTCTTGATTTTTCGACAGGTAAAGAAATCTCAGCCGGAAGATATAGATCTTCGTCTACCGGGTTGGGGTTCTTGGGGGGGAAAGACGATAGTCCAATCGTCTCGCAAAAAGCGCCGTTTCATAATGAAGTTCCCGAAGGAAGCGCCACGTCGCGACGAGAACAAGGGAGACGTTATAATAATCGAGGAGAAAGATCCAAAGATAAAGGAGCATCAGGTCAGCGATCTTCCGTATCCGTTCAACAGCGTAAAAGACTTCGAGGCGAGCATAAGAGCGCCGATCGGTAGAAACTTCGTGCCAGAGAATGCTCACAAGAGATTCATTGAACCGGCGGTGAAGACGAAGATGGGCAAGATCATCGAGCCAATGGACGCCGATGCGTTGGTCAAGATGAATCCACATCCGAGAAAGCGGACCGCGAAGAAAGGAAAGAAAAACAACAAGACTCAGGAAAAGATCGAGATTTAATTTCAACGTACGAACCACACATTTTCTCGTATACATTTTTATAGATCGCCGAAGAAGTGAGAGTGGACATGAAAGTTTCTATTGTATATATATCGAATGCATACATTTCTTTCAGAACGTTTTCTTGCAATAAAGAAAGTACTTCTACGTAACTCGGCGATAATTTACGTGACTTTCGATCGATTTCTGTAGATCTCGAAAATTTGCGTAGTTCTGTGCATGAAACGTTTCAATAATCCTAATAAAAAAAGAAGCTTTCTCACAAAAAGAAAAAAATTTAAATAAACATACGTTACACATTTAGAGTATAAATAATTTAAAAAAACTGGCGACTTTTGGTAATTTTCACATATCTCGTGTATCATTGTACATTGACGATTATGTTTTTCACAAAATAGTGATATACGAAATAAACGAAACTATCGTTCGAGCCCGAGTCTGGGGTGGGCGAGATACTCCAATTTCGAAGAATCTCGCGCCTGCGTTCGTCCCCTCCGCGTTTCAATTGGTCGATCGTGTAAGCCGGGTAGTCGGGGAAGTGGAAATCCGAGAGCGACATACATACGGTATTATCTAACTGTGCGAGAGCGATAACGACAGAGTAAAATACTGAGTTCGCGCGGAAGCATCCCCCTCCACAGTGGCGGCGCAGCAGTGGCCGCAGCTCATCTAGCGAAGCACGGCACGCACGCAATTGTTGATTTTTTTTTTATGTCCCATTCAGTGCAGAAAAGTTCGGCGAAGAAGTTGGTTGTGTTGCCCCGTGGCATCGCAGCGAACCCGAGCGAGCGAGTTTCAAAATCGCGGCGTTGTTCATAGATTGAACAACAATATAAAAAAAAACACACAAATTTCTCGTTCAACGATCAATCAAATAAAAAAAAAGTGTCAAGGAGGCCAAAGAAAAGAGAAAGAGTAGAGAAAAAAAAAAAGAAAAATTGTTTACAAATAAAACGTAAGATTGTCCGAGGGCTTAGGATGGCCTCTAGTAAGGATGACAACACCGAGAGCGTGCAGTTTTTCGAGGGCGTCGAGAAGTTACTCGAGATCTGGTTCACGAGCAGAGACGGCGAGGACAGAAAGCGGGATCTTCGCGAAATACCCCGGTGAGTTTAACGCGCATTGTGCTCGTGTACGTGCCAGTGGGAGATCGAGGCCTTTCGGGAACCCGGCAATTTGCTGCCTGACCTGAAGAGAGTGAGCCGAGGGTTATACAAAAGTATAGATCAAGAAAAAAAAATATATATATTTGCGAAAACGACGAACGGAATGTGCGAGAAAAGGGCGCAATGTAACTCTACGATAACTCGAGAGGGTTGACGGTTCAACCCTCCCGTCGATCG
This sequence comes from Amblyjoppa proteus, assembly GCA_963922035.1. NCBI lineage: Eukaryota > Metazoa > Arthropoda > Insecta > Hymenoptera > Ichneumonidae > Amblyjoppa > Amblyjoppa proteus. The sequence continues at coordinate 19,697,637 of OY998234.1, read as the reverse complement.
TCGATGACGCAACTCAACCCCCCCCCCCCGCCCCCCCCGGCGAACGTACGTTCCACAATGTTCCCATTTTTCTTTTGACGATAATCTCCTAGAGTGAAAAAAAAATCATGACAACGCTCCGCGAATCGCCTCTCGAAATGTTAGCTTTAAGGCCCGGTATAACCTAGTCCGCAGTCGCGTCCAACATTCCGCCGAATAACTGACAGAACTACGTTCGTCGGTGCTGTCCTATAGATTCGTCCGAGTCTCGGCTGTCGCGAAACGTCCTCTCGTCAATGAAATCTTAACTGACAACTAGTCCAGTCTGAAAAATCGTATACGACGGAGAATCCTTTCGGCACGGCGCTCTCCCGTAATCGTCAGTCCTGCGCCGTTTATCGTCACGACTCCGTGGACGTGTTACCCGCCCAAGAGCTACTGTGTGTGTGTGTGTGTGTGTGTGTGTGTGTGTGTGTGTATATGTATGTGTAGGTGCGTTTTTTTCACCGAAAATCGATGACCCTCCGCAACATCGCATACCGTTCTAGAAGCTCGAGGTTTTAATCACGCGACTACCTTTGTACCTTTAGATTTATCTTTTTCGTTTTTTTTTTTGTTTTTCTCCATCGTAATTTATTCTCCGGCTCGAACGCAGCTAAACGGTGTATAAGCAGCGCGAATTAATCTACGAGATCCAATTATCCTTTCAGTTGCCGGGAGTGCGAGAGCGTGTTGCTTATATATATATATATATATATATATATATATATATGCGTTTCAACCGCTCCGTATATTCCGTAGTTACTGTTACGTATGCGATTAGAAGAGTCGCGTGTTTGTCGCTTGCGGGCTCGTTAATTGCCGAGGAATCTTTCGCGAACGGTATTCTTCGCTGGAATAGAATTTCATACGAAATTGAGATTCGATTTGTCCTTAACGCTATTCGCAAGGTCGAGACGGTACATCCGCGTGTATTATTGATGCGGTTTGTGCGTTAAGCCGTCTCGCTCGCACTTTCGCCAGCTGCCTTATGACCTTTTTTCAACCGACACGTATCGCTCAGCCGGCTTTCTTCTACGTTGATGTTTCTCCGATTTTAAGGCCCTCTGTCGTTTCCGGGGAGTAAACCATGATTATCGAAACCAAAGAAATACATATTTTTCGACTTTCACTGCTAGGCGAAAATATATCGTTCGTCCCAATTCGATGTGTGGGTTGGATTAAAAAAAATAAAAATAAATAAAAAACAGTTGGAACATTAATTAAATGCCGATCATCGAAACTAAGTCATAAATTGTTAAATACCTTTTTAATGCCATGAGAAAAAACAGTTTGACATGAATTATATGTACGGATTTGATACAAAACAATACAAAGTCACACATCAATTATTTGTCGCACTTACGTTTAGATTTAAATGCCATGAGAAAAAACAGTTTGACATAAATTATATGTACGGATTTGATACAAAATAGAACAAAGTCACACATTAATTATTTATCGCACTTACGTTTAGATTTTAAAAAACCGTTCGAGCATTGATTAAACGATGAATATCGTAACTGAACAATACATTTTTTTTTTTCAAATTTCTAACGCCATTCGTAAAGAATAATTTGATTTAATTTTATGTATGAATCACACACAAAACAAAAAAAAAGGAACAGTTCGAACATCAATCAAACGATGGTTATCGAAACTGAAAAAAAATTAACATTATGACGCGAGGAAAAAAACAGCATCGTTTGACTGAATTCTCGATTTACGGATTTGTTACGATATAATACAAGGTCACATATTAACTGTTTGTCGCACTTATGTTTGCAGAAATCGGCGCTACACCAAAAAAATCGTTTGGTAAGATCAAACAACATTTGTTTGAATCAACCTAATCCGGCGGTTGCCGGTGGCGAAGGAAATATTTAGTTAAGTTGACTACAAAGTTACATCAGCATCAAAAAAAGTCATTTCATTGTCCCAACTAAGAATATGTTTGATCGAACGGAATAGGCAATCATATCGAAAAAAAACCTTGTGTTCGAAACAAATATCTAGTCACACGAAGGAAAAAAAAATATTTGGCCCAACTGAATTTGGAGTTGGGTCCCAGTACGGTTATTTACGTTACTTGTTACTAATTAATTTCATACGTGCATCGAAAAAAAAGGTTTGGTAATATCAACCTCATAACTGCGGTCACGGAAGATTGGCTTGAATCAAACCAGGCGCATTTGAATAGACTACACCGTTGTTGAAACAATAAAATTGGTGTGCTTTTGTCAACTGCGTGCAGCAGTTAAAGTGACTACAACGTTGGTTCGAAGTCAACCAAAACTGCATTAAATCAACAATTTTTTTTCGCTTCAATCGTATATACTGTCAACATACAGAAGATAAATTATTTTGACTTGAACGTATATTTGGTCGATTTGAAAAAAAAATGTGATTCAATGTGTTCATATCAGAGCTGGGCAGTATTTTAAATACTTGATGTATTTCAAGTATTTAAAATACATATTTTAAGTACTTAAATACTTTTTGGTATTTTAAGTACTTTTCAAAATACAAAATACTTTTGGTTTTCTTGGATGGACGGCGAGGATGATGAGCGAGGATGATGGGCGAGAATGATGAGCGAGGATGATGGGCGAGCGTAACCAAGCCGGCTCAGCCGTCCAAAATCCACCCTGTCCCACCCTGTCTCACCATGTTCCTACCTGTCCCACCCTGCCCACCCTGTCCTACCCTGTCCCACCCTGTCCGGTCATCCCGTATTTATTTCAAAAAAGTACTTATAAATGTATTTAAAATACAAAAAGTATTTTATATTTTAAATACATATAGTATTTTGTATTTTGTATTTTGTATTTTAAGTACTTTCGCATATTTTGCCCAGCTATGGTTCATATATATATACGAACATTTGGCATCTTGAAAATAATTTTATTCGATTCGGCAAGACGTCAATTTAGTAATTCACAAATATTATACCCACAATAAACAACTTTCAAGTTATTTCGATATTTCAATATCAAATCATCGAAGTTGAATCTAAGTTAATGACGGAGAATAACTTATGTATCCGATTAAATATTGTACATATCAATAAGCGATTGTAGCGTAGTGGTAAGGTACTAGGTCAGGATGCGTTAGGTTCGGGGTTCGAGCCCCGCTAGGATATGTAAAATGTTAATTTGCAAAAATTGTGTTATTATTGATAAGTAGCGATACACTGATAACAATTGAACATATAAAACACGATGTAACCACGTATGAAATTAATTAGTAACAAATAACGTAAATAACCGTACCGGGACCCAACTCCAAATTGGGTTGGGCCAAATATTTTTTTCCTTTGTGTGACTAGATATTTGTTTCGAACAAAAGTTTTTTTTCGATATGATTGCCTATTCTTTTCGATCAAACATATTCTTAGTTGGGACAATGAAATTATTTTTTTGATGCTGATGTAACTTTGTAGTTAACTTAGCTAAATATTTCCTTCATCACCGGCAACCGCCGGATTAGGTTGATTCAAACAAATCTTCCCAAACCTTTTTTTCGGTGTGGTTACATCGTGTTTAATATGTTCAATTGTTATCAGTATATCGCTACTTATCAATGATAACACAATTTTTATAAATTAAAATTTTACATATCCCGACGAGGCTCGAACCCCGAACCTAACGCATCCTGACCTAGTATCTTATCACTACGCTACAATCGCTTATTCATATGTATAATTTTGAATCGAATACATAAGTTATTCTCCGTCATTAACTTAGATTCAACTTCCGATGATTTGATATTGAAATATCGAAATAACTTGAAAGTTGTTTATTGTTGGTATAATATTTGTGAATTACTAAATTGACGTCTTGCCGAATCGAATAAAATTATTTTCAAGATGCCAAATGTTCGTATATGTACGAACACATCGAATCAAATTTTTTTTCAAATCGACCAAATATACGTTCAAGTCAAAATAATTTACATTCTGTATGTTGACAGTATATACGATTGAAGCGAAAAAAATGTTGTTCATTTAATGCAGTTTTGGTTGACTTCGAACCAACGTTGTAGTCACTTTAACTGCTACACGCAGTTGACAAAACCACACCAGTTTTATTGTTTCAACAACGGTGTAGTCTATTCAAATGCGCCTGGTTTGATTCAATCCAATCTTCCGTGACCGCAGCTGTGAGGTTGATATTACCAAACCTTTTTTTCGGTGTATGCAATGATTCAGTAAATCTTAAAATTTCAATAAATTATCACTCTAGACAGGATCCACAGTGCTTTTGCGTTTATTTTCTACACGGACCTGTAGAGACTACTTTTCGCAAAGCTTCACACACAAGTTGTGCTGATTAAGGTAAAATTTCGAGTTGCACCGGCTAGAATGCGACAAGTACGTGTTAATTTCGATGCTACGCTCGGAACACACATACGTATATACACGCGGACACTAGCGGACTCGTGATCGATAATGAGCCTCTCACACCGACGTAATTTCCCGTCGACGTTCACCTCCTCGTCTCGCTCGAAATAGGCTCACTCTCGTACAGAGGCTACCGCGCTAGACTTTGCCTATAAATATGCAATTACCTGCGAGTGCACACCGAAACTTTTGTCGCACGTGTATCGAGCCGAAGCTATCGCACTTGCTCTGCATCCGTTAAAGTCGTGAATTAACGAGCCGATGTGTGAAGCATCAATCGATCGTTTATTCCACTTTATATTATTATCATTAAAGCATTTAATTTTCACCCAATAACGAGAAGCAAATAAGTTCGAAAGTAAATAAATTAACAAGTCGTAATAATGATATAACAATAATATAATGATATAATAATAATATAATAACAATATAATAATTATATAATAAATTATGTATGGTTAAAAAAAATTTGAAGAATATTTTAGGCGATATAGCAAAAGTAGGGAAGAGCGGGGCAAAATGGGGCAACGGGGCAAAACGGGGCAGTTGGGCAAAACTAAAGTTTCCAATCATTTTTGGATAGAACAAGGTGGCAAAACGGGGCAGAGAAGCCTGATGTATCGATGGGGCGAATTCGGGCATCCAAAAATTATTGGAAAACGACGTTTTGCCCCATGCCCCGTTTTGCTCCGCTGCTCCATTTTGCCCCGCTCTACCCTATATACACAGTAGGGTGTTTCGCGAAAAGGACTTTTTTTTTAATGTTGGTTTAAAAAACCAACATTTAAAAAAAACAACCACCCTTTTAATAATAATAATACCACCCTTTTAAGGTATATATAATGAAGTATATAATAAAAAAACTATAATAAATAAATAATATATTGATAAAATAACAAACCACCCTTTTAAAGTATAGGATTCGATTAAAAATTGAACCTCGAGAAAAGCGGTTCCTAGCAAAAAATCCTAAGTGGTGCCGCATTCGACGTTTGTACCCAAAAAAATGCGGCACCTTTTAAACGTAATTGTCAACGACCACCTTTCGGGAGGTGTTTTTTTTAGATGGAAATATATAGTTTTGGAGGATGGGAAGAATTTTTTTTCAACAAATTCACCCTACTGGACATTTTTGGTTTTCTGTACACGAATTAAAAAATCTAAATCTTTTGTGTTTAATAAAAAAAAAGACAAACAGTTAACCTCCCACCCCGTAGAACTACGTATTTTCATCGATGAAAAAAATCCAGCGAAAGGCAGTCGCTGACAATGAAGTTTGAGAGGTGCTGCATTATTTGGGTGCAAACGTCGAATGCGGCACCTCTTAGGATTTTTTTTTCTAGGCACCACCTTTCGCAAGGTTCAATTTGAGATTGAAATCTGTAGTTTAAAAAGATGGGAGGAAAATTAAAAAAAAAAATGACCTTTTTTCACACACCCTAATACGCAGGTGCGTTAATAACGAATTATTGTTTCTCGTTTCAGAGAGAAGTGGGAATCGATGCTGAAAATCGTACGCTGCGAGATCATCAGCTTTTGTCGCAATGACCAGGTCGACGCTTACGTTCTCAGGTAATTAACTAAACATGATGTTTATTGAGACACGATGCTGCCCAAAGACCAAATGGTTTTGTACATTATTCTTAACCCTTTCGTGTTGTGCGATTGTTCACCGCAGCCGAGCTTTTATTGAATTACGATTTTTCGAGAGGCGAAGGAGCTCCGCCCACGCTATTGCGAAACTAAGGTGTAGGCGCATCATCGGCCGAATGTCACGGTCGGATTATAGAGATCAATGTCTCTCATGGCGCGAATGGAAGCGCCGAGCACATTCGGTGTCGACAAAACGAGAACGAATCAAACTCGCACGAGCACACGAGGTTCTATGCATATTTGTGATAGCGAAAAAAAAAATGTTAATCCGTTGCATATCTCTCGTCCAAAAATTGATAATAAAAAAATGAATTCGTGGCACAAAAAAAAAGACAAGATTACGTTGTCACAGTTCATCGAGTCGAAACGATGCAGCTTTTAAATTTTCTTGAATTTCGTTACTTTTTGCCTTTTTTTTCAATTATTTTTACAAGAAAATATAAATCGTCTATGAAGTCAGATTATTCGTACACTGAGAAAAGAAAAATGGCTGGATTAACCAAGGTGCGTTCCCCCACGTTCAAAAGCGTTATTTAGTTGGTATGATAAACAAAATTTGGTCGAATCGAAATATTTTGGTGCGACCGAAGCGAATAATTGTTCAACAAAAGAATGATTTAGTTGTACCAACCAAATAACAGCTTTGAACGTGCGTGACCGCGAATTTGGTTAATACACCATTTTTTTTTTCTCAGTGTAATTTTCTCAGGGAAGTTTTTCGGGTCGAATTCGCCTGCCCTCGTAATCGTCCTTGTCCTCAGTCTCATTGGAATAAACGCACAGTAGTGTGAAACCTTTGAAACACGTAAGTAACCCGAAGTGGACGATTATATAGTTTACACACTCGATGAGTTGTTCGCGACGACGAGTGCTTTCGGAGCCTCATTTTTATCTGCAGTTCCGTTTCGCTCTCCCCCGACGAGGAGTCACTCGTTACGAGTGTCACATATCGCCGGGCAGTTCTCGATTTCGGATTAAAATTAATTTGCCTGTCGATAACGCTCATCCGCAAAAAAATCTCAATGCACAATTCTTTACACTGCGAAACCGCTATAATTCCGTCTGGCTCGAAGCGGCAGACCAACTTTGTGAAATTAGACTCAGAGTCGGTACCCTCGCGGACCAACCAACCGTAAAACTTTTCGTTGGATTTGGGTTGCTTTTTAAAAATCTACTGCAACTGAAGCAGTCGATTGGTGCGCCGAACCGACTATGATTCAAACCTTCTGGATGTACACCCAGAAAAATAATTAATTTGACGGCCGCCGTTTATTTGGTTTAAGTAAAATACTCATTTGATTTGAATAAATATTTATTTCATTTAAGTAACTATTTACTCAATTGAAATAAATGTTTATTTAAATCAAATAGATATTTTACTTAAGCTAAATAAACGGTGACCGTCAAATAAATTATTTTTTTGGTTGTAGCTTTTTGGTTGATATCCCAAAACCAACAGTAATGTCACCCGTTATGTGTCATATTGAAAGTTGGTTTACAGTTGGGCTTTCCTAAAACGACCCAATTTCTAACTTTATGTCGAGAGCACCCCATAGATAGATCTTGCTTCAGGGTTGGAAATCCGGTAATTTTAGGAAAATTCAACCATAAACCAACTTTACATACAACACATATAACGGTTGGTATTACGATTGGTTTTTTCAATATCGCCGAAAAATCAACCTCTTGAAGGTTGGGTTGAAAGTTGATTTACAGTTGGGCTTTCCCAAAACGACCCAATTTCTGACTTTATGTCGAGAGCACCCCATAGATCTTGCTTCAGGGTTGGAAATCCGGCAGTTTTAGGAAAATTCAACCATAAACCAACTTTACATCCAACACATATAACGGTTGGTATTACGATTGGTTTTTTTAATATCGCCGAAAAATCAACCTCTTGAAAGTTTGGGATGAAAGTTGATTTACAGTTGGGCTTTCCTAAAACGACCCAATTTCTAACTTTATGTCGAGAGCACCCCATAGATAGATCTTGCTTCAGGGTTGGAAATCCGGTAATTTTAGGAAAATTCAACCATAAACCAACTTTACATACAACACATATAACGGTTGGTATTACGATTGGTTTTTTCAATATCGCCGAAAAATCAACCTCTTGAAGGTTGGGTTGAAAGTTGATTTACAGTTGGGCTTTCCCAAAACGACCCAATTTCTGACTTTATGTCGAGAGCACCCCATAGATCTTGCTTCAGGGTTGGAAATCCGGCAGTTTTAGGAAAATTCAACCATAAACCAACTTTACATCCAACACATATAACGGTTGGTATTACGATTGGTTTTTTTAATATCGCCGAAAAATCAACCTCTTGAAAGTTTGGGATGAAAGTTGATTTACAGTTGGGCTTTCCTAAAACGACCCAATTTCTAACTTTATGTCGAGAGCACCCTATAGATAGATCTTGCTTCAGGGTTGGAAATCCGGTAATTTTAGGAAAATTCAACAATAAACCAACTTTACATACAACACATATAACGGTTGGTATTACGATTGGTTTTTTCAATATCGCCGAAAAATCAACCTCTTGAAGGTTGGGTTGAAAGTTGGTTTACAGTTGGGCTTTCCCAAAACGATCCAATTTCTGGCTTTATGTCGAGAGCACCTCATAGATCTTGCTTCAGGGTTGGAAATCCGGTAGTTTTAGGAAAATTCAACCATAAACCAACTTTACATCCAACATATATAACGGTTGGTATTACGATTGGTTTTTTCAATATCGCCGAAAAATCAACCTCTTGAAGGTTGGGTTGAAAGTTGATTTACAGTTGGGCTTTCCCAAAACGACCCAATTTCTGACTTTATGTCGAGAGCACCCCATAGATCTTGCTTCAGGGTTGGAAATCCGGCAGTTTTAGGAAAATTTAACCATAAACCAACTTTACATCCAACACATATAACGGTTGGTATTACGATTGGTTTTTTCAATATCGCCGAAAAATCAACCTCTTGAAGGTTGGGTTGAAAGTTGGTTTACAGTTGGGCTTTCCTAAAACGATCCAATTTCTGGCTTTATGTCGAGAGCACCTCATAGATCTTGCTTCAGGGTTGGAAATCCGGTAGTTTTAGGAAAATTCAACCATAAACCAACTTTACATCCAACACATATAACGGTTGGTATTACGATTGGTTTTTTCAATATCGCCGAAAAATCAACCTCTTGAAGGTTGGGTTGAAAGTTGATTTACAGTTGGGCTTTCCCAAAACGACCCAATTTCTGACTTTATGTCGAGAGCACCCCATAGATCTTGCTTCAGGGTTGGAAATCCGGCAGTTTTAGGAAAATTTAACCATAAACCAACTTTACATCCAACACATATAACGGTTGGTATTACGATTGGTTTTTTAATATCGCCGAAAAACCAACCTCTTGAAGGTTGGGATGAAAGTTGGTTTGCTGCATCAATCGACCGGTTGGTTTTCAGGTTGGTAACAAAAACGGTAATCCACTTTTTCTTCGGCGTTTCGTGCTAAACGCGAATTATTAGCGTCCTCAACTGACTGTTGAGCCGTGGTTGATAATTTGCTTTTACGCAGAAAAATTGGACATCGTAAGAAAGGAATTGTTACCGACTGATCCTGAGTATGTCAGGCTCAGTAAGAAATAAGAGAAGATTTCGCATCGCCTTAAACTCCAAACCCGTCGCGAACCAAGAAGAACTCTGGACGTTCGACTAGATGCATCCTCGAATTATGGTCGCAACGAATGTCTGCACACTATCGACGATATCGTAATTGGATACACACAGATAAACTCAGCTGGGCAATTAAGATCAATGCAATAGCCCATCACGCATCGTTGTGCGCAGGGGTCATTACAGCGTATGAATCCATTGGCATTGCTGCGATGCGATTGTGCGAAACGATTTTTCGTCCTTGAATGACAATGATCTTGGTTATCGACCCGCGAATAATTCCGTTATAACACAAATTCGATTCTCTTCTAAGCTACAACAAAAAAAAAGACTTATTTTTTATATTTGTCATACATTTAACTGCGAAAAGAACCACTTTGCGATTAACAAATTTTACCGTATACCGTCTCTTTCTACAAAATTGGGAGTAATTTTCATACCCTATTTTCAGAATTTTATGTTGCGATTGATATTCGTGAAAAATCGTAAAATATTGAAAGTCCAAAATTAGTGGTAAAATTTCCATAATTACAATAATTAATTGACAATGAAAAATGCTTATGGTTCTACAATTCGATTTCGTGGCCGTCTCGGAGGAACGTTGAACGATAAGTATGCAACATAAACTCGCTTCGTGAGGGTTCATCTATAAAAATACTAAATAAATTCGCTCTTTTGTCAAGCAATGATTGCGGCATGCACGCGAACATGAATCAACAATCGTCTCGATTGATCGATGTGATTTCTAAAGGACGATGTTATTCGGGGATAAGATAAACTTGTATAATTATCCACCTCGCATATTGTTCGTTTGTTCGGTGTTTTTTTTCTATTTCCAACTCTGTTCGGCCACGTTCTTCAGGCTGAATTCCGTGTAACTGAGAGTTCGAACAGTCAGCTTCCATAATTATCTCGGCGAGTTATTCAAACAAAGTGCAAGTAATACTCGCACGATTTTTTTTTAAACAATTGAAGCCTTTAATATGTAATATGTAAAATTATTTCGATCATTTGTACCGTGTGCCTATTACGAAATTCTCGCCACTTCGGCTTCGGCACTCGCAATGTCTGAATAACTTAATTAATGAAAATTAAAGAAGGGAACTTTTTAATGACCGTGATCAATAAAATTTGAAGAAAAAACAAACAGCATGACTAAATTCAATTGAGTCAATTCATTTATTTATCTTACGGGAAAAACCCTTTGACACACATATCTTTGTTTAAATCAATCATTTAATATAAATATTAATCCAAAATGCAAGTGTAACCTTCCATTCGATATAATAGAAATGATAAATAATTTGTTAATAATCATAAATTAATATAGTTATAACTGTATATAGATATTTAATAATAGTTATCTATATATAGTTAATAATTATAAATCAATACAGAGCTGGGCAGTATTTTAAATGCTTGATGTATTTTAAGTATTTAAAATACATATTTTAAGTACTCAAATACTTTTTGGTATTTTAAGTAGTTTTAAAAATACAAAATAAAAAATACTTTTGGTTTTCTTGGCTGTACGCTTAGGCCGGACGGGATGAATGGATGGATGGACGGTAGGGATGGATGATAGGCAAGGATGATGGGCGAGCGTAACCTAGCCGGCTCAGCCGTCCAAAATCCATCATGTCTCACCGTGTCCCACCCTGTCCCACCGTGTCTCACCGTGTCTCACCGTGTCCCACCGTGTCCCACCGTGTCCCGCCGTGTCCCGCCGTGTCCCACCGTGTCCCGCCGTGTCCCACCGTGTCCCATCGTGTCCCACCGTGTCCCACCGTGTCCCACCGTGTCCCACCGTGTCCCACCGTGTCTCACCGTGTCCCACCGTGTCTCACCGTGTCTCACCGTGTCTCACCGTGTCTCACCGTGTCTCACCGTGTCTCACCGTGTCTCACCGTGTCTCACCGTGTCTCACCGTGTCTCACCGTGTCTCACCGTGTCTCACCGTGTCTCACCGTGTCCCACCGTGTCCCACCGTGTCCCACCGTGTCCAGGCATCCCGTATTGATTTTTAAAAAGTATTTAAAAAAAGTACTTATAAATGTATTTAAAATACAAAAGGCATTTAATATGTTAAATACTTATAGTATTTTGTATTTTGTATTTTAAGTACTTTCGAGTATTTTGCCCAGTTCTGAATCAATATAATACACAACTTCCCGTCAGAGATCGTCATATTCTAATCGATATAGTTATAAAATACGTTCAATATACAATTAATATAGTTATAATTATATATAGATAGTTAATAATAGTTATCTATAAATAGTTAATAACTGTAAATCAATATAATACACAACTTCCCGTCAGAGATCGTCATATTCTAAACGATACAGTTATAGCGTACGTTCAATATACAACGGCTTTGGAGCATCTGGTCCGCGGAAACTGGCGAATGTGCGTCAATATTTTGTGAAACTGACATCATCCGGTAATGTGCAGCTTGTCGGAAACTTTGATATTCGACTCGCTGCAGTGGGCAAAAAGTCGATTAGCGAGAAATGCGGGAAGATTGTAAAGCGTTGTTATCTTCTTTGCCATTGGCCGAACAACCGGCCGACACGTGACCGTTCCTTTGTAACGTACAATTTACATTGCTGGACGCACACGGACTTGACGATACATATACAACACAATTACGAGTATCAAAAGACGTTTATGTCTGCTATGACTGTGGGGGAAACGCTCACGTGCCGCCATCGCGACTCGTACGTGGAAGACGTGATTGATGACCGTTTCAAGCTCATTCTCGTTGATAAATTGTCATCGCTCTGTCGCTTCGCACATACCAATTCATTTTATTTGCCCTCGAATGGTCAGATCGAGATATCGCATGCAGGTATATTTTTTTTTAAGGATACTAAGCAGCGTCACCTCGACTCGCGGGCGCCAGAATGATTTTGGAATGGTAAACAGCACAATATATTGGAACAGAGTAGAATTTTCTCATGAGATACGTCTAAGAACTTATACAAAAATACTAATGATAGCGTAGCCGCACGTAGGCGAGATATATTTACTGAATAGAAAAGAACAAGTCCACTAGACACTCTCGTATCACTTGCAATGTGAATGTCCGTGAGTGCTATGTGTGTTCATGAGTGTCTGTAAGTGACTGGGAGTGTCGCCGAGTGTCTGGATGTCTGTGAGTGTCTATGAGTGTCTATGAATTACTGCGATTGACTGCGATTGACTGCGATTGACTGCGATTGACTGCGATTGACTGCGATTGACTGCGATTGACTGCGATTGATTGCGATTGATTGCGATTGACTGCGATTGACTGCGATTGACTGCGATTGATTGCGATTGATTGCGATTGATTGCGATTGATTGCGATTGATTGCGATTGATTGCGATTGATTGCGACTGACTGCGACTGATTGCCATTGATTGCGATTGATTGCGAGTGACTGCGATTGATTGCGATTGATTGCGATTGATTGCGATTGATTGCGATTGATTGCGAGTGACTGCGATTGACTGCGGGTTGTACGAGCCACCATAATCCGTTTGGGTTTAATATCGTTTGTTAACTCAAGGACAATTACAAGACAGACAATTAAAGCGCATTTTCACAAACACCGATATTATTATCGCTGCAGGAGCGAATGTTTTATATAAAATAATGAACTACGGCTAACATAGGGAAAGATTCGTAATTAACGGTAAAAAAAAAACGATACATAGGCTTTTTTTAAGTGGCGATTTTCGGTATTTTTCGAACAACGATATCTATACTTCCCAATGATATCGCAGAACAGCCTGATTTTACGGGGAAAAAAAAAATACACGAATGACCGTATTTAATGGAATTACAAGATATGTACAGAATCGTTTTCTCGTACCGTTACAGGGCCGCAGTGCTGGATTTAGGCACAGGCAAAGCAGGCAATTGCCTAGGGGCGCCGAGCTGCCAATATTGAATAAATTTCTTTAGTTGTTTTCAAAGTGTCAAAGGTGCATAATTTTTATCAATAAAATCGCGTATAATACCCGTGCAATATAGATATTAATTTATACCTTGTTGTCAGTTAAGTGGCTGAAAAAAGGTCGATAGATGATACAGTTTCAAAACTCGCAGCATCTCGGTCGAGTTGTCCATTCAACACTCGCGATAGTCAATATACACGGAAGCGCGCCGCTCACTCGATCTTTGGAAGGGACATTTTGTTTTCATTTGTATATTGTATTGAGAAATACAAAACGCCGTGGCGTACGCAAGGCGAACGAACAGTGCAAGTTTCAGCGCGCACATAAGTCAATCGAGTGGAATATCGTTGGCAATTTACTACTGAATAAAATAGTACTTTGCGATACTAGTACGGAAAAGCGGTCTTTCGGCGAAGGTTGTGAAGTTGGCTGCACGAGCCGGCTCGAGAGGAGGCGAGTCCTGCCGACTTGCCAACCGCCGTCGGGAGACCGCTTTTTCGTACGAGTATCGCATACTACTTTTTTGTGACAAGTGCAAGAAAATTCCCGCTTTTCGTGCCTGTAAAGTGCGTGCGAACAAATAGCTACAGTGCTGCCGGCTAAGTGTGTGCGGAAGTAGCTAGGATGTGAAAGAAAGTGTGCAAGAAAGTAGCTAGAGTGTTAAAAAAGTGTGCGCAAAAGTAGCTAGGATGAAATAAAGTAGCTAGGATGTGAAAAAAGCGTGCAAAAAAGTTTTCGCGCATCCTCCGCTAGAAAGCGCCAGTTTCGCCACACTTTACAGGCACGAAAAGCGGGACTTTTCGTGCACGTGTTACAAAAAGAACTTTTTGTCGGATTGCATAAAGTTTGTGCGAAACAATGAATCATGTGCGATTTAAAGAAGAAACTGAATGGATATCAATCAAGGAAGCGAACAGTGTCCAGAGAAGAAAGTGAAAAACCTATTGAGAAAAAACGTTTGGGGCGACAAAAATTGGCTTGCCTAGGGCGCGCCGTCAGTCTTAAATGCGCAACTGTACGGGGCGATACAAATCTCGAAAAAAAAGCACGAGAAAGCTTTACAAATCCAAGTGCCCCAAAAAATGTTCCGTAGTACAGTGGAACCTCGATTATCCGAACCAATTGGATTAACGATTATTTAGGATAATCGAGTTACGAATAAAAAATATTATAATAATAACGTGCGTAATGAATATGAGTTTTTTTTTTTTTTAATATGAAATTCGCATACAAACATTATACATGTACTTTGAAACGGTGGAATTCGCATACAAACATTATACACATACTTTGGAACAGAAATTATTAAACGCTTACCGTAAGCATTCTTTTTGATAGAGTCGTCAATTTTTTTTGTCGTGTAAGCGCATGAGATACAAACTTGCACACGCCTGCAACAAAGTAACATTCGACGATATGTAACCAACGAAATTTTGCGGCATGGTTCGAATAATAAATGATCGGACAATAGAAGTTCGAATAGAATAAATTGCAGTTCGGATAATCGAACTTCTACACTAATTAAGTTTTTGTAAAAAAAAAAAAAAAAATATGTATTTTATAAAATTATGATAATTTTATTTTTAAAAAATATTGTTTTTGTAAAAAAATGAAAATATTTAAAAAAAAATAATAATAATGCCTCTGAGCCTCATTATTCTCCCTCAGTTAACGGCAACGCGAATTAACCGACACAACCATCCCTGAAGTATTTTCGGTTTTTTTTTTTTTTTTTTTTTTTTTACACATCGATCAAAGATTTTCTGTGTAATCATCGTGATGTTGACCTTCGTACTGTGTGACCAAAATGACGATTACTCCTCAGCTCGACAGTCTAATCTTTTGAACTACTCGTGTGAATCATGCCGCTTTATCGAAATTCCGATATGCACGTGACAGCATTTCGGTCCCAATCGAACGATATTAGCTTATCGGGAACTTAAGAAATCTTATGTTGAAAGCTCGTTTATAATTATCTACTATCAGCTGTCGCAATTGTGATGTTCGCTGAAGTTATGGGAAATACGTTACACGCGAAGATCGCTCGAACGATAGGCACGATTTATTCACAGAAATTTTGGGATACAGGAAAGCCCCTTGCGGAAAAGCAACGTATGGAATGTATACTTTCGTTTTATATTGAACTTTCGAACGAGCGAAAAACCAAAATTCGCAATTTATAACTTTTGCTTTATATTGAGATGGCTTTTTTTTTTTTTTTTTTTCTTCTTTATAGAGAAAGCTATGTTTTCGTGAAAAAAATTGATTTTCGCGATTTTAATGTCAGCGTACTAGAAATGGTCGAAAACGTCAAGAAATGTGATGTTTCGCTGGCGTCCGGATGTGTGTGTGTGCGTGTATGCGTGCGTGCGTGCGTGCGTGCGTGCGTGCGTGCGTGCGTGCGTGCGTGCGTGCGACTTGCATCGTTTAGAATAACTATAACTTGGAAATGGCTTGAGATTTGCACATGATTTTTCTATACTTAACTCAAAAATAGAATTAAAAAGAGTTGAAAATCGAAAATTTTCATGTTGCTTTCTCATAATGAATCTTTTTTTTTTTTCGTGAAAATTGTATTTCAATTATAACTTTCTCTAGGAGGAAGCCAAAATCGAGCAACGAAATTTGTCACAGAGGAAATCATGAGCAGAACCGTCAAACGTGAGGAAGTATTGTGCAAATCACTTTGCACGCTTTTGAAAAATATTTTTTGTAACGTGCACCCAGAAAAATAATTTATTTTACGGAAATCCCGCAAATAAATATTTATTTGGTTTAAATAAATATTTATTTGGTTTAAATAAATATTTATTTGGTTTAAATAAATATTTATTTGGTTTAAATAAATATTTATTTGGTTTAAATAAATATTTATTTGGTTTAAATAAATATTTATTTGATTTAAATAAATATTTATTTGATTTAAATAAATATTTATTTGGTTTAAATAAATATTTATTTGATTTAAATAAATATTTATTTAAATCAAATAAATATTTATTTGCGGGTGCCAGTTAAATAAATTATTTTTTTCCCGACTGCGCTAAAACAACCACATTCCTCGCGTGCAATACGGGCGAAAAATAGCCTATTATTGATCGATGATCATTATTAACATGTGCGCATGCGCAGTACACTTCCATGACTCCCTAGGGAGTAACAGGGCTCATTACTCCCTCTCGAAGCCCTATTACACCCAGGTCAGTTATGGTCATTGGCGAATATGACGATTTTGCGACGCAAGAAATGTGGTTATTTTAACGAAGCCGGAAAAAAAAATATCGTATATCACAAGGGAGGAAGTGCTTTTTCGCTTCGTGTGAATTTCTGCCCTCACTTCGCCCGGGCATTAAACTGCACACTCGGTGAAAGGGCGCACTTTTCTCCCTTGTGTCATAATATACTATTTCCGGGTGTGCACAAAAAGTTTCACTTTTCGTACTGTAACCCGTGGCGAAAGTTGCGCTTTTCAGTAAGGCATTACATTACATTACATTAGTTCCTTTTTCACACACTTTTTTTTTTAACATTCTAGTTATTTTTCGCACGCTTTTACCACGCAACAGGGGTAAAAAGTGGGAGTTTTTGTGCACTTGTTACAAAAATACTTGTACAAAAAACAAAGCGGTAACCCGATGTCGGTTGGGAAGTAGGCAACAATCACCTTCAACCCGCTTCCGAAGTTGTGTCACTAACTTCACAACCTTGGTCGAAAGACCGCTTTTTCGTGCTAGATCGTAAAGCACTATTATTTCACAGGGTGTGAAAATTGGAGTTTTACACACGCTTCGCGTGCGAAAACTCTCATTTTTTACACCTTGTGAAATAAAACTTTGTACGAAACTCGTGCGATAAACATTTTCTGAACTCGTCCGATTGCAACACTCGCCTTCGGCTCGTGCTGCAAACTCACAATCATCAGAAAAAGTTTTTTCGCACCGGTGTCGTAATATACTATTATTACACTCGCTGCGAAAATGTAAGTTTTACGCACGCCTCGCTCGCACAAATCTCCATTTTCGCACCTTGCGAAGTAAAATTTGGTACGAAAAACGTGCGAAAAACTGTTTCTGAACTCGTGCGATTGCAAGACTCGCCCTCGGCTCGTGCTGGAAGCTCACACTCGTCAGAAAAGTTTTATCACACTTGTATCGTAATAGTACTTTTACGTACAAGTATCGCATACTACTTTTTGTGACG
Source organism: Amblyjoppa proteus (assembly GCA_963922035.1). Classification (NCBI taxonomy): domain Eukaryota; kingdom Metazoa; phylum Arthropoda; class Insecta; order Hymenoptera; family Ichneumonidae; genus Amblyjoppa; species Amblyjoppa proteus. The sequence goes on along the minus strand of OY998234.1, from coordinate 19,679,771 downwards.
AATGCATGAAAGGTGCCAGGTTGTGTTGCTGGCCGGGCGCGCCAATAGAGGAAAAACAGACGGCGTGCGCATGCGCAGATAAACACTGTGCGCATACGCACAATATTTTCGATACGCTTTTGCGTTGCATAAATACTCGAAGCGTGTCGTAAATAGTCATTACGACACGCTTCGAGTATTTATGCAACGCTTCCAGTATTTATGCCTTCTTGAAAAACACCACTTTATGTCGCGCCCGGCCCCCCCCCCCCCCCCCCCCCCCACATAAAGCAGCACTTTTCATGCATTAGTTACAAAAATTACTATTTTGTGAAGGGAAAATCACGATGTTACTCGAATATGCCGATTAGAAATCTACCGAAAAAAAAACATTTGAAATTTTGTTTTCGTTTTATATTGAACTTTCGAAATGGCGAAAAAAAAAAAAAATTTGCCATTTCCAACCTTTGTTTTATATTGAGCTCATTTTTATCTTCTTTTTTTTTTTTAGAAAAAACAAACAAAAAAAGTTGTGAAGGGCCAGTCATGTTACTCAAATCTACCGAGCAGACGGTATCTGCCTCGTACACTGCGTACATCGAGAGACCGAGCCCCTCGTACCTTTTGGTACACCACGCGGGCGCGGAAATTTACAGGTGACTCGATCAATGATTTGAAACGAGACGAGACGAGAGGCCGGCATTGCCCGGCTTTATTTCATCCTCGTGACGACTTTGCCCGTATTTCTCTTATTCTAGCACAATCCTCGCTCGTCATCTAATTATATTATTTCAGAATGATTTTTTTTTTTCCACTTAGCTTCTCGCTCCTGCGAATTAATTTCATTTCATTATTTGTACAAATTACTTCGCTGTAAAAAAAAAAAAAAGAAAAAAATTGTAAATTTAATTTACGGGGAAATTGAAATTTCCTTACATTATTCACATTAAATGAACATTAATGCACTTTTACTGTAAAATTACAATACGAGACATTAGGATTGCAAATCTTTCGCCTGAAATTTATAAAAATTTTCATCGAATACTAATTTCGCCTGAAATCCTTAAATTTCCTGAAATCCTGAATCCTTCCCTGAAATTCCCTGAATCCTTCGCCTGAAATCCTGAAAATTTCGCCTGAAATCTATAAAAATTTCGCCTTTCGCCTGAAATTTATAAAAATTTTCATCGAATACTAATTTTTACTGTAAAATTGCAACGCATATGTATTTGAAATTTCAGAAGCGGTTTATGTAAAAAAAAGCCTCCAATACTGTTCAGTAATTTTCAAACAAATTTTTTTTACAGTGTTGCGAGACGTGAAAACTTTGTACAAATATATATATATATATATACATATATAATACTTAATATATATATATATATATATATTTATATATATATAATTAATTTAATGTAGCAGGTTTCAATGGTACACCATTGAATAATTCAGAAATCGAAGTTTTATCCCAGCTCGCCTCATGTTGCTTTCATTTCATCTCGGGGGTTTCAAGGTCTCCCACGTGTACTCGAATAACGTTAACGTCGCACAAGTTTCTACAACGCCCGGATACTACGTCACAACGATGCCTCCGGTCGCCTCGGCTACTCGTGGGGTCGTCCGGATCAGAAAACTCGATCTAAAAACGGAACTTTTCTGCATTGACCCTCATTCACTCCGATGAATTAAATGAAGAGAGTTTGCTCGTACTATCGCCACGTCTAAACTTCACTTGGATCACTTGATAAAACAGCACGACCCACCAGCGTGTACGTTTCCACCGTGCATATCGCGAGCATTAATATTTATAATAACGAGCTATTTGGAATTTCGGGCATTCCCGGTTTTCTAGTAAACTGTACTTTGACACTTTTCCTATTCAGCTTGATTTTTAACAAACTACTGAACGAACTCTGATAACGAGTTTATCACGCGGTTTTTATATAGACTCTGGATATAATCACACTGTCCGGGCGTCCGAATGAGTTTTATACTCTCTGAGATACGAACGTTCGTGCACACGAGAGTTAATGGAATTAAAGCTGATGCAACGAAATGCACGTGAATGAAATGTTTCTTTATTTCGATTAAAATAATTGTGTTTTTTTGTTTTTTTGTTTTTTTTTTTCGAAATTGTGTCAATTGTTAATTACGATTATTTTCTTATTTCAGTGATCAATCTAATAGATCATCTGTGGAAAATTATTTTATTCAACAGTCAATTTTAATTCGATAGATGAGAATGGATAACATTTTAAAGAACACTGAAAAAAAGGGTGCAAAGTAATTTCCACATTCCTTCCCTGTGACAAAGTTCGTCGATCGATTTTGGCTTTCTTACAAAGGAAACGATGCTTAGAAGATCAAATCTAAACGGTCGAAATTTATCGTAAATGATCGTAGAAATTGTTAAAAAAAACTTCGATTTTTTTTTTTTTTTTCAATTCTGAGTCCTCATAACATTTAATCTATTGCAAGCGTTTTTATTCGTATTAGATCGTATTTAGTAATTGGAAAGAGAACAAAAAAAACTCAAAATTTCAGAAAATCTCATCGCTTCATTAGATTTCGGACAAGTTGAATCCCAAAAGTTCTTCGTCGATAGATTTGTGTTTTTATGATTGTAGCTGTAAATTTACGAAAGTTGGAAATCCCACGTCATTTTATATGAACTTTGTATACATTTTATATGAACCCTACGTCATTCAGGATATGAACTTTGATGAAAATTGTACTGAATTGAACATAACAAAATCAATAGATTTTAGCTTATCAACAAAAAAAATATATATATATATATATATATATATAGTAGACCTGCATAGGTTTGGAGCGCGCAAAAGACGAACCAGTGTCCAGTTGATCTGCGATAAGAATTTTTCTTCTTGTGCTTCCCGAATTTTTGTTAAAGATAGTCAATTTTAGAGCCGCGATTCCGTTTTGCCCCGCTCTCCCCCGCAGTAAAAAACGACCGATTTCAATGATTTTTTTCTTTCACCTACAAACCAGTTACGAAAATAGAACAGTCACGAGACTCGGAGATTCCCGAAAAAAAAAAAAAAAAAAAAATTCTTGGCTCGTACAGCATTATCTCTGCCTCTTCGTTAGACTCGAGGGGGGGGGGGGGGGGGAGGGGGGCGTTCGCGAGATTATGAGAGCGCTAAAGATCAAATGGCATATACAAGTACAGTGTACTCGTCTCGTCGATGCCGTGGCTTTCGTTGAGCGATAAGAACTCCGATTATCGATAGTCGGATTTTTTTTTTTCTTTTTCTTCTCCGACCACACAGTATCACGAGCGAGCAACGAGGCTACTGAACTATACGAACGTTGGCTCCGATAAATCAGTAGATTATTAATTTCAAGCGTACACCAATACGCATTCGACGTTCGCCACGTGGTGAAGGTTCGAAACTTATCGCCATCGTCGGTCTCTCAAGGTTCTCCCGTAGGTCAATGTCCCTATCGACACTCGATAACCCTTTAACGTGATTTTCGATTTTAGCGAGAATATCTCCTCGACTCAATCTCACTACGAAATATTAATTTATTAATTTATTTATTTATTAAAGAACCATACGGACAGAGCCCAATTGCAAGTTGTCGAGGAGACCTGACAACTATAGATACACATCGGAGAATTACAATTTTAACGATAAAACTATATATATATAGACGATAAATGATATACATAGACACAATTAATTTTCAATGCAACATCAGGCGAAATATAGAGTGTTAGATCGACGTAAGTTGGTCTGAACTCTGTCCAACTCGATGATTTTCCAAAATCGGTCTTGAGCTCGTCGTGGTAAGATGAGATCGACGTAAGTTGAACATTTGTGTAAGCTGGGACAGAGTACAACTAGGGACGCAATCTGACACAGACGCAAGTTGGAAAAACGTAATCAGCTACCGTCCCTTTTGGGTTCAGTGAACGGCCGCCTGAAGGATGAGAACAATACAGAAACTAAGTACCTCCCATGGGAAAAATTTCTGCGAGCTGTCCTTTGACCTGGGACAGTGAACCTCCAAGGAGATTTACAATGCCCCCATACTCATTTTCCAGTCGCGAAATTCTCGGCAGCCAACTGTAGAACGCGTAATTTGCGCGATAATAAGGCGCCTCAAACAATTCATTGTTTCTGTTTATTCCGCCACCCGGATAACGATTGAGCCGCGATCGCCGTTTTTAAATCTGCCAATTTTGTTGATGTAAATTGCCAATATTGTTGATGTAACTTTTGAGAGACTTTATAAATTTCGTTGGACCAACGCGAGCGCAAGTCGCGCGGTAAATAATAATCGAACGAAGTTCAGCGGAATGGAAAGCGAAGAACTGTCGCCTCGACGCAATTCCCGGGATAATTTTAATGATGACGCGCTCGAAATTTTCCTTTTTAAATTTCAACTTGTAAATGCACTTTTCGCGTTGGAGCGTCATTCCCAACCGCTGGTGTACGCGAGTACACAGCCGGTGATCCAATAATAACCAAAGTGTAAGCGACACTGACTCGATATAAGAACCACTTTGCCACGCCGCTTCTACGATGCTAGGAACTCTAAGTTAAAAATAATATTGCCCACGGTGAAACTTCGCTTCCGCGACAGTTTTCTCGTTCCGCGAATACCGAACAACGACGACAACAACAAAAATCTGGCCAAAAAATATATATATATTTTTTTAAATATTTTTTTTATTAATAAACATTTTTGTTCTGTTTGGTTGTTTTTCAGCGAAAGCAGCATGTTCGTGTCGAAACGGCGTCTCATTCTCAAGACCTGCGGAACGACTACACCCCTGCAATGTCTCGAGGCACTTCTCGATCTCGTCGAGCAATACACAGGTTTCGACGAAGTTGAGGTATAACATACTGCTCACCCAATTATTTTTCACCTACTTTAACGATTTGTGTTTAAATATTTTTGCAATGCTTTTGATTCTAATTACAAAAAAAAAAATGCGTTTCTATATCTTGTATTTTAGATCCTGTCGTGAAAAATTTAATTTAATGTAACTGTACTTTCGCGTATTGCATACACTGTTAAAAATGTTCGGTTGAAAATTCATAAAATGCATATGAAGTTTTGTGCATATACAGTGCACAATGCACAGTGTGCAGTGTGTTAAATTTCATTGACACGTATGTAAGAATATTGCGTTACCGGTAAGCATCCGTATATGAAAATTATGTTATTATTACAAATGTTATACAAACAATATTGTTTTTAATATTAAAAACAATATTATTTGTATAATATTTGTAATAACATAATTTTCATATGCCGATGTCTTAATTTACAATGCCATGACTAGTAATTTTAACATGCAGGTATTGCATTTAAGATTAAATTATTAAAATTCAAATACAATGTATATGAATTCTAATTTCATATGCCGAGGCTGTATATTTCTTGTATATCAAATGTGTTGTAAATTTCATGACATTTTCAACAGTGTGACGTTAATCAATTTACCAAAGATCAAGCCCAATTACATGTTGACGCAACGATGCAACAATGCCATGTCGATAATATTCGGCGAGAGGCATTTTAATTCGATCGTAATTCTTCACTTTATATTTTAGATACTATTTTGGGTACTTGAGTGTATTGGGCAGGTTTAATCAATTTACCAAAGATCAAACCCAATTGCATGTCGATGCAATAATGCAACAATCTCATGTGGGAAATATTCGGCGGGGTGCGTTTTAATTCGCACGTATGGTGTGCGTCACGGAAATAAACACGAGCCCGAGAAAATTCGCGAACATTTTTTTGGGGTTTTTTTTTTTTTTTTGCCAGTCTATTAAAGCTCAGAAGATGAGGTCAGCTATATAACTTGACCTAGTGCATGGATGAGTGATGCGTCTATAGGTACATAGATGTATAGGTAAAACCGTGGCGTACACAGAACTCTGGCATCTCTACCTCTTGGTTTATTGATCTGTCTTAGCCATGGCAACGTATGTGAACCACCTTGCCCCCCTTTCCGAGCCCCCTTTTCCTTACCTACCCTTGCTGAGACATCATACTCCTGCAATTACTCGTTGTCGCGCAATACTCGGAGTACCGAGCCAGAACCCTAGCAGGTTGGGTTTCGACAGAATACCAGAAAATCTCTGGGAAAACACTCAGTTGTTTTGTGCTATTTGAACCACCGAAAAAGAGGCGAAAGCACTGAAAAACCACCAAAATTGTCAACCGTTTGAAACTGAAGGTGCAGTCCGGGTGACAATTTCGGTGGTTTTTCAGTGCTTTCGCCTCTTTTTCGATGGTTCAAATAGCACGAAAGAACTGAGTGTTTTCACGGTTTTTTTTTTTTTTTTTCGGTGTCTCGACCTGCTAGGGAAGATACCCGATAAAGCTTTAGCTTGTGATCGCTTCATTGACGAATAAATTCTGCAATAATCTAAAATACTTTCTTTATTATATGATTTCAGGATTTATTTTACTCCCGTAAGAACTACAAGAGGCCGGAACTCCAGATGTCTCCGCATCAGACATTCGAGGACGAAGTTTCCCTCCTCGACACTATATTCCCCGGTACGTAATTCACAAATTCGTCTTTACGATTATCTACTCGGCGGACTTTTGGAGCCCTCCTTTAGACCATACTCTATATAATATACGTTCGAGTGTTTAAATAATTGTATTCTTTTTTTGTTTTAACAACCAGACGGAGAGGCTTACTGTCTGGGCGACGTCGACAGAGACTGCTGGTACTTGTATACCCTGAACAGAGACAAACCGACTCGCGATGAGACCAGGGAGCCCGATCAGACTCTGGAGATTCTCATGACGAATCTGGATCTCGACGTTATGTCGATATTCACTCGGGACGTGTGCTCGTCGGCGGCCGAAGCCACCGAGAAGTCGGGAATCGACAAACTCATCCCCAGTATGGTCATCGACGATTTTTTGTTTGAACCTTGCGGCTACTCAATGAACGGAGTGTCCAAGAGTGTAAGCGTTGAATCAATGTTTAAAAAAAATAATCGATCGCACAATTAACATCCTTGACCATGGTTGCCGGGAAGCTGGAAAAACTGGACAACCGGAAAATGTCAGGGGATTTATTGGGGTCTGGAGACATCAGGGAACAGTCATGGATTTTTTTTGTTAAAGCCTGGAAGTTTTTTGAATCTGATGTTTTTCGTTCAATTCTGTGCTGCACGACGTCTACATTTTTCGTTTCTGCAAACTTGTCGATTATGTACAACAGTATAAAACTGTGTCGTGATATTGTTTTCGTTGGGAATTTTTAATATTGTAAACTGAGCTTAGTATATTGATAATCACTACGTATTACATTTTACGATATTCTTAATTGTCATTTCCTAGCCTGATCGATAGATTGGAAAAATTAAATTTTTGCTATGGAAAACCGGGAAAAGTCAGGGAATTCCAGTTAAAGAATTTCGTGGCAACGTTGTTGAGATTTATCCTCGCTAAATTCTTCGGTTTACAGACCGAAGAAATCCTTTGTGTTTAACTGACGAATTTGTTGTCCGTTACAGGGAAGTTACATGACCATCCACATCACACCGGAGCCGGAATTCTCGTACGTGTCCTTCGAGAGCAACATTCCGGAAGCTTCGTACGACGAGGTCATTCGTCGTGTGCTCGAGACCTTCAAGCCCGGAAAATTCGTCGTGACGATTTTCGCGAACAAAGAATCGGTCGCCGCCGAGACACCGCGCGAATTGGAACAGGCCGATTATCTAAATTTCGAGGGCGAATGGTCGCGCAACGACGTGCAATACTGTCGTTTCAAAAATTACGACCTCACATGCGCATTCTACTCCAAATTCCCAAGCTGATGGTTCACAGAGGGCCCGTCGGTTCCCCTCGAGCGGGGGACTGACAGGGCTATAAACTCCTCGCCCCTGTCCCGTCCAAACTTCCCAAAAAAATCGGTCAAACATACCGACCCACTAATAATCACTCACGCCAACAAAAATACTAAACAATCGCCAGAATTCTCATCGCAAACACGAAACTCCGCGACTCCCGTGTTACATGAAAATACGCAAGGCTTGTCGCGGGCCTTGCCTCATTCCTGCATTACGAATAACAATAATAAGGATAAATCAAGAGCCTTCAGTTTCGAAGAGTGTCGCTCCAAACGCTCGGCCTCGAGTCCCCAACTAAACACGAAACCGCTTACTCGATCAAAAGTTTACAGAAAAACGTCGTTGAAATCTTCGACGATTAAATTCACCGCCTCGGAGCAGGAGACGCGATCTCTGGCTCGTATAACGAAGATCGGCGGTACGACGAAAGCTTCCGTGACCAATGCCAGCTCGAGAAACGCTCGCACAACTGAAGAGGCGATCGATGATACGGAAAAAATTAACCGTTCGAGTAACGATACGAAAGTCAAGTGGAACACAGAAAATGTACATATTACATGCAATCCACTGTCGAATCCGTATCCTTACTCGACACCTTGTCACAAAGTTAATCGCGAAGTATCCACCGATCGTGAACAATCGGACGAAGAGCCAAAGAGTCACAGTTGCGGGAGCTTCCTACCAATATTGTCATTGATACCTCAAACGATGGTCAGCTTTCAGTATCTGAGCCCAAAGATGAAGTTCTCGTGGTGGCGAAATAAGATATCGTGAAGGCACGCCTAAGTGGCCGCCCTGGCGCGACCCCGCGTTGGCCAGTAGACGTCACGTAGAAGTTGTGCAGTTCGGTGCTAAACGGCCAAATATTGCGAGCACAAACCCCCTTCTATCAAACACACAAACACATAAAAGAACATCCCCTATAAAAATGGTCCGGAGAAAATAGAAACCGTACAATGTAAATGGACCACATATTTGTGATTTTCGTCCTTACCGTTTCTATAATTAACGAAAAGTCTCGTCAGTTCAAGAAATCCTCTCGGTCGATATGGGCAAATAGTGAATGAAGCACACGAGGAAGTAGTTCCTTCGTCAAAGGGATGAGTTTATATATATATATATATATATATTTTTTTTTTTTTTCGAATGCGTGCAACAGTTACACATCTAGAAACTCACACCTCTCCCTCGCCTACGTACCGCGTAACTTTGACCACATTATGAATATATCTGATGAATGAATTTTCGTATATTATAGAGAGAAAAAAAAGAAACTTAAGAGACGATGAACGAAGAGACGTCACACACAAATTCTTCACCAGTGAATATTTTCGTAAGCACAAAAAAGTTATTTAAAAAAAAATTAAAATAAACATGAGCATGTTATCTATCTCGATGTTTAGTTGTGTATATGTATACGTCAGTTTGCATAAATGCGGGAATATAAGTCAGAGAGGTGTTAATACACGCGATGCGTCCCTCGACTACAGACTCTCGTATTAAATCTAAAAAATAATAATAATAACAATAAGAACATCGTAGACGTAGACTTATTGTGATCATACGAATTATCCGGTAAAGAGAAGCATATTGTGGTTTTATTTTCCGTTGCGAATATTGTGTCGATATCGTGTATGAGATAGCTAGATGGGTAGCATTGATTTTAGTCTACCCAATAAACACACAAATACACTCTGATACACGATCCATGAATGTCTTAAAAAAAAAAAAGAAAAGTGATAAGACACTTCGATGATGTACCTCTTCTTTCACTCTCCGATCTTCCTGCGTACCAGTGAGCTGATTCGGATCGACGATAATTCAGAGCCTACTGATATATTGATATATATATACAACATACACATTATATATCTTATATATATTATAGTTTCGTAGAATCGATAGTTGAGCTATAAGGAATAATTATTACGAAAACGATCCATCGTTGTTGGCGAAGGAAGATCGGTCAGCGAAAAAAAAATTAGAATAGTTTATTAAAAAAAAACCAGGAATCTTGCGATTGTTTAGTCATTCCTGTGGATGTATAAGAGATGAAAAATAACTCTATACGAACGTTATGTATGCTAAGTCGATGATTCCTTTTAAAGCTAAATGACAAAATGATGAAAAAAAACACTACTTCAATATTTATCTCTCAAAACTCTATCTTCGAAGAGGGTTATAATAATATTGTTTAATATTACATTTTTACCTGTGTAACAGACCACTTGCAAAGTGCATGATCGCGCATGAAAACAAAAACAGAAAAAAAGAAAAATCATACTACAAGTGTTATAAGATCCATGTCATCTCGCAACCATAAATTATTATAATTTTTTTATTTTTTACCAATATACTTTCGGCATCAAATGTTTTTTTACCGTTTAACAATTTCGTCTTTTGCTTTGTCATCGCGTTAAAAAATGCGACGTTTTGCGAAACATCTGTCTTAGGTGCTTCGTTTTTTATAGTGCCATTTGTTTAATATTTTTGAGCCAATAAATCTTTTATACATAAAAACAAACATCAAACGTTCATTTATTTAATTTTTTTTTTGTTTCATTGATCTCCCTACAGTCTTGAAATTATTTTACAGCTATTATTTTCTACGCTCTTCACCGTTATACATTGTTTGATCATCCCTTATCTCAGCGTCGAAACATCGTACTATTTATTCACTAGCATGAATATCCACGCTATCTGTTTTCACATGAGAGCAGTCAGACATCTACTGGTATATAGACATAAAAGTAAAAAAAAAAAAAAATCAAGCATGGAAGGAACTTAATTACCATTATGAAAGTATGATCTTCAAAGCGAATAAATAGAAATTCGCAAAGATATAATCGAAAGACTACATTTTCACCTGAATTTAACGGCAAATCGATCGTTATTAATATAAGAGATACTTAAGTTAGTTCATAATTCAGTAAGTATAAAAAACATTGCGAGTGCGATAATAATTTTAAAGAACAAAAAAAATCGCGTTATTCGCTTTGCACTAACAGGATCAAATAAACTATCTTTTGCTGTAGATCGATATTGCATGAATAATAACAAAACAAAAAAACATAATTTATGTATTATATTGGGAAAAATAAACATTACACTTAGTCTGTCTCGTTGGGATTTAAATTTTTTCGATGTATACATCGCACGATAAATGGTTGCGAGTAAGAAAAAAAAAAAAAAATTACACCTCGTGATCGGCGACTCCTGGCGTTGCGGTGTTCGCCAACGTGTTTGTATTTTTCCCGAATCTCGTTCTCATGCCGTGCATCATGGCGTGAAGCCTCGCTCCGAGTCCATCCGGCGATTTTTCCCCGGCTCCATCGCCCTGCTGCTTCTGCAGTTCTTCGTTCTCCGCATCTAAACCAGCTTGAACTCTTTCCAATGCTTGTATAAATTAAAAAAAAAAATATATATATATATATATGCTTCCGATAGTAGCAAAACGGAACTCACGAAATTGATAAACAATAGTGTCGGGAAGGGAGAAAAAAAAATAGCTATAGCTTTACCTCTCCTCAGGTTCATCTCGTCCATGTCGGTGTCGCCGATCTTGGCGAGTTCCTTGCGAAAGTTCTTCGTTATCTTCTCCCTTATGTAGTCGGCCTCGATCTCCTGCTTGGTCCTCGGTATTCGGAACCTCGTGCAACAGCAAAACGCTACAATGATAGCGAGAATAATCGAGAGAACAATACCGGCCAATTGCCAAACTCTGAAGCCAGCCAGTGTCTCGTCCTCGAGCCATTCCTCAACGCCTCCCTCGACGCAGTCGCCGGTATTTATCGCAACTTCATCGCCGGAGCAGGGACTCTGCGAGGACGACGATGAGCTCGCGATGCTCGTGATATCCATTTTTTTTTTTTTTTTTCTTGGACCAGTTATTGATTTCGCTTATTAATTCATACTAGCGTGACGTTAGAACAGTTTTTTTTTCGATGGACGTAGATTACAATTATTCGGTGTGATTAAAAAAACGTTCTTATAAAATATAATTTTACCACGCTACGCTCGGAACGCTGCGCCAATGACAAATGTGACGACAAAAAGTTACGCGTTGCTAATGCACCATTGGCATTTTTTTTTTTTTTTTTTCTGTCGCAGCAGCGATAAAACCGCCGCGAAAGATTAAAAAATTGAGAGGGAAAGATCGACAACCATCCTCCGAGGCTACTAAGTTAGAACTGCGGAGAAATGTGGAGAAAAATACGATCGTATCGTACACAGTCGTTCTCGATGTCTGGTAGCAAGGTGTGGCGACTAATGAATGCTTCGAATTTGGCGCACCCAATTTTCATCACGCTTATCGGTCTGACCTAAAACTATCGTTCAATCGATAAATATACAATGGATTATTAAATGTTTATTACAATTTCGCGCGATTCGCAAAATACTGCCTCGATCTGGACTCGTTACTTGTTTGCGAATTTCGAGGAAAGTGTACCATCGAGCGATTAAACCGTTTTGTTCGTTCTCATTTTTATTATCTTATACATTAGGTAAAGATTGAAAATAAAAATACTCCTTTGTTACAAAAACAATATTCTATGGTTCGTGGCTATGACCGTAAAATCACGTTATTATTTTTTTTTTTTAAATTATTAACAAACTCTAGTGTTTTAGTTGTTTTTTTTTTCGTCGAGCCGAGAGAGTCATAAGGGTCGTCTCCTTCGGTTTATTAATTGGTGTATTGTGAACTTTTTTTTGTCATAATGTTTCTTTTTAACCATTTTTGTTTGTTTGTTATTTAATTACAATAGACCGACGATTAACGACGTAACGGTTTTCATTCGTTTCAATGCGATACAGGATTGGAAGCTACGATCGATCTTCTGGGATGCTCTCGACTTCCGGTTATCATTGTTTTCCTTTTTTTTTTTTTAAATTATTTCCTTTTTTAGTTCTTATCCCGTAAGGGCGAGGGTGCTAACACGGGTAAAACGGGATTAACGAGTTTTGTCAGAGGGAGGGAGACTTTTTCAAAATTACTACATTATACATTATTACGTGGCTTCGATCAACGGCAGTGAACGATGCTTTACAATCGTGGGGGTGGATTCGGACTCGCGGATTCGAACTCTTATCTTCGAGCGTACTCTTAACTGTACTGGCGGACGTGGACAATTCTAAAAAAAAAAAAAAGTTCTCTCTCTTCGCTCGATCAGCTATTCGAATGCAAATTGCGATTGATTAAAAAAAAGATGAGAGTGAAAAAAAAAATGACAAAGAATCACGAATAAATTTTCTGGCACGTATGGCTTCAGCCTCAGTATTTGTGACTTTTACCGTATCTACGCTATTATCAATACTTATACGTAAACCCCGCTTAACACCATCTAGAATGTACATTATTATAATAAAAAATAAATTGATTAACGATCGATGATCTCTTGCGAATACACACGGAATGGCTGAGCTCTCTTCTTACATACGAAGGTTTTACGAAGTTCGTGCTGCGCACACCAGTAAAAGTGTCGAATTCTACCGTTTCCAGAGTAAATTGCGCGAGTTTGAAGAACCAATGATAAACGAAGCTCCGATCATTTTTTAAGAAGGGATACTCAATTGGATAGCGATAACTGATTTTTAACATGCAGCGCCGAGGACCCGCAACGGTTTTTAGATTTTTTTAAACGATACGAATGGTAAACGAAGAAGTTTATCGTAGTGGATTAAAAAGTCTAAAAATTAGTGGATATTATTTTTACGTCAATGTAGAATCCGCATCTGCTACTGGCACGCGGAAACTCGTCTCCGAGACCCTGTATTTCATCGATATATCGATATACGGTACACCGTTTACACCGGCAATACGTATCGCATTTCATTTTTTTATTCGCCTTTTTTCAACGCCAGCAACATCATTATAATACTCTGTTAAATCGAGTGACAGTTAGAGAAACAGTGAGAAAGTGAGAACAAATAGCAAACAAAAAAAAAACTATATCGTTCTGAATTAGCGACTTTAGTATTTTTTTTTTAAACCGAATCGTTACCTGTATCGCTGAAAGTTATGAATGCCGACTGTATTATGATTTTTAATTTTTTTTTGTTTTTTTTTTCCTTTTGTTTATGTTTTTTTGAGGGATAAATTCCTTAGTCTACTAATCCTATGAGCCACGGGGCCATTCTCTTCGCGAAGAATCAAGATTAGCGCTAGACATTACTTGTTAAAACGCTTCTAGCGAAATTCACTTATTCATTGCCGACGACGTTGTGTTGTGTTCAACTTCTTCGATTCTTTGATTGATTTTTTCGTCTCTTTATTTTTATTTTTATTTTTATTTTTTCACTTCGCGACCATGTTTATTGCTCCGTTCATTCCTTTCTGATGAACGTTCGACCTCTGCAAAGAGAACGCGGTTTATATGTTAATTGTGTAAGTCTCCCGAAATCAATACGATTCAATCGCTGTGTGTGCGCGAGAGCGGAAAAAAATAAAATTGGTACACAAAATATACTTACGTAATCGTCTTCTTCTCCGTATTCTTCGCCTGTGAACGGGCTCGGTTGAGAACTTTGAGAAAATCACTCGTTTTGGTTCTCATTCTCGAGTGAATGTAAACCTTACTGCACTTGATGTGATAGTGCAAGTAGTTTCTGAACATGTGTATTAAATCGATCGTATTGCCGCGAGCCTCTTTGCTCGTGTGTCGAGGAAACAATACTGCAATAGAAAGCAAATCAAATCGTTTATTACAATTAATAATCTTAATTCGAGCAACGATTTTTAATATTTTTACGGTATCTCGTACCGAACGTTATGTAGCCGATACTGTCGCCGACCGCCGCATCGCAATCCTGAAGCTCGAGCGGTGGTTCTCGATGGTTGAACATAACTTGGGGTGCTGTGTGGCTCGCCCGTCTTCCCTCTTTAAGCTCTTGGAGAAACATCTTTCCGATCACCATATCGTCCTCGTCTTTGAATATCGTGCTAAATACGACCGTCACGCGATCACTCTTAGCTTCCACGTACCTGAATGAAAATAACAATCTGTTTTAGCAAGTCTCTTGATAGAGACTCATTATAAATCTCATTAACGGCTCGCAGCTTGTTTAACTTTCTTTTTTTTTTTCAAAACATTTCCTCACATTGTCTCCTGATCGCGATAGTGAATCACTGCTCTCTTTGGACACTGTGGACTCTTCTCAGGTGAATCAAAGTACTTCTCTTGAAAGTCAAAATATTTCTCGAATACACTGGCAAAACAGTGCCTCTTCAGAAGGCTCACTCTCTTCACCAATCCCTCCCAATCCTCGGGCAAGTTTTCAAGGTCTATCTGCACCGATACGTCGCATCCTGACGGAAAAAAAAGATACATGAGTCACACTTTTAAAACCTTCATTAAAAAGATAAGGCAGTATTATAGGTAGTATAATAATAATAATAATAATAATAATAATAATAATAATAATAATAATAATAATAATAAAAGCATAGATAATAAAAGCCCAAAGAGATTGCAACGTGAATGGCAAACATTTGACCCAAAAGCAAAACAGTACTGATATTTTATTTATTTACTTATTTCATTTACGAAAGGCTCAACAAAAAAACGATAAGACAGTGTACAAATTTTAACAGAAAAGGAAGTTTAGGAAATTAAGTAACACAATTAGTTATTCGTAAAACAAAAAGACTCTTTTACTACAATAAAAAATAAAAAAAAAATTTTAAATAAAAATGATCCCTAATAATTCATACCATCCTCGGGGCTGATGAGATAAGGTCCGTACTCCCTCTTGAGCAACTCGTCGACGCCGTGCTCCTGCAGTTGCTCGTAAAATTTGAGCATGGTGCTTATCTGATGACAAAAGAGAATACTCCGTAACGCATGTGCGAGATAGAAATCGGTCGGACTGGACGTCCAGGCGTACTTGCGTCACTCACCCTAAGTTTTGACTTGTCGCCATTGGGATTGGAGACATGAAACAAGACGCCGTCGAAGTCGGCTATCATGATATCCGTGGATTCTGGTTTGTGGCTGAAACAAAAAAAAAAAAAAAACAAGCTCGTTACATCGTCGAGCCCTCGGCGACCTTTCGCCGAAAAGTGGTAACACAACGATCGAGCCGACGAATACGATCGACGGAGAAACGTTTATTTGTAAAAATCGCGGGGGGGGGGAGGTTCACGGGGATCGTCGAGACGTGGGGTGAGGTTAGCGGTTGATCGAGTGCCCGCTCTGTCAGCCGTCCGTGTGTGTCGGTGGGCCGGATACGAGAGGTTTTCTCGGTACACGCACGAAACGCGAGAGGAGGAAAGGCGAGTAATCGGGAAACGGAGAGACAGAGAGAAAGCTCGACAGTGAGGCGATAAGAAAACGCGATGAAAGTCGGGACACCGCCCCAAAGCTCCGCCGGTACTGGGCCGTGGCTCGGTGAGAAAACATCGCTATCGCTAAGAAATGAGAGAAGTAATCGTCGAAAAGGCGTAAAGTCGGGTGCACACATTTTATCGCATATACTTTCATATATAACACTCACCCCGATAAGGCATTTTTTATTTTGGTTTGTAATGTTTCCTCTAGTATCCTATTGTTTATCTCGAGCAGGATCATTATGTCTAATATTAATAATATAATATTATAATACAATAATTAACAATTATCTACTGATTGCTGTCACCATGAAGACGGCTCTGACTAATTTCTAATCACTCCGCAGCCGCACGCACTCACTCTCGGCCGCTCACTGAATAATTCTATAGTTCGGTCGCTCGACTCGACATTCGCGGAGGGCGGAGGATCGAGAGGTTGCCCTGACGAATTCTGACCGTAGAGGACAGCAATATCGTGTTCTTTGCGCCACGAGAGAACCACGGTCTTGCATACAGGTCTGGAAACGACGGGCATATTTCATAGGCGAGAGTGGGCCGCTTAGTGTCCAAACTTGTTTTACTCGTCGCTACCACCTTGCGGCGCTGTGGTCGGGGGATGTTGCGAGACTGTATCCTAAATAGAGATGTGAAAATACCGGTATTTAAATATTTTGTAAAATTACTGTAAAAATACTGTATTCTTACGGTATTATGAGGTAATTTTTTTTTTCTCTCAATATCTTGTTTTGTGAAAATACGGTCATAAAAATTTTTCGTATTCTACCATAAAAAATGGTAAAAATCATCGATCTAGATGTGAAATTACCGGTCATAACATTTTTAGTAAATTTACCGTCAAAACGTACAAAATCTGCATACAGTAGAACCTCGATTATCCGAACCAATTGACTCCGAGACCAGTTCGGATAAACGATTATTCGGATAATCGAGTTATGAATAAAAAATATAATAATAATAACATACGTAATGAATATGAGTTTTTTTAAAGTATAAATTCGCATACAAACATTATATATATATATACTTTGGAACATATTATTAAACGCTTACTTTAAGAATTCTTCTTGATAAAGTCGTCAATTTTGGGTTGTATCAGCGCAAGATACAAATTTGCACACGCCTGCATCAAAGTAACGCTCGACGATATGTAACAAGGACAATTTCGCGGCATGCTTCGAATAATAAAGGTTCGGATAAAATAAATTACAGTTCGGATAATAGAAGTTCGGATAAAATTAATTTCTGTTCGGATAATCGAGGTTCTACTGTATTTAAATATGATATTACCGGTTGAAAAATTATAAATTTCACCTCTATACTTGTGAAATTACGAATAACACATTTTTTTTGCACCATTACGGTTTTTTTTTTTTTTTTTTTGTAATTTCACCTTGTTGGTGACATTTTAAATCACTTTGTGACCATATGATTTTATGACCAATGCGGTAATGTTCAACGCGGTCACGTACCGTAATTTCGGGGTAAAAAATACGGTAAAATTACCGGTCACATTTACAGCTCACATCTCCAATCCTAAACCGTACAGTTCTGTCTTCGCGTTTCGTGTAAAATCGTTCGTGTAAAAATTTTTTTTAATTCTCATTGACAAATTGATCTTATGAAAATGACGAACTCTCGTGTTGATACCTCAGTGCAAAACGGGATACAAATCAAATAAAATGCGCTGTGAGCAAGACAGAGACATATGGGCGGCAGTCTCTTTCGCACTTTCGACATCCCCCTTCCGATGCGCACCATGCGGCCGAAAATTGAAGCTACGAAAACTGGACGCTAAGCGATCCTTCCCCCACCACCGTCCTTTCCAGACCTGTATGTAGGACCAAAGAATATGGATATCATAGAAGCGTACTTCCCATAGCCCACTTGAAGCCAAAAAGTTGGGGTGATGTCGACGAGCTTATCACCCCAGTGGTAAGATGTCGCTACAGTAACGTGCGAGTGTGTATTGTACATGTGGCCACATGTACAATACACACTCGCACGTTACTGTAGCGACATCTTACCACTGGGGTGATAAGCTCGTTGACATCACCCCAACTTTTTGGCTTCAAGTGGGCTATGGGAAGTACGCTTCTATGCTATCCATATTCTTTGGTAGGACCGTGGGGAAAAAAACGAGCCCGGGGGGGCGGGGCGCAAAAATTATATCGCGCTGTTCACCCATGAACTTCCGGTTCAACGAGCGTGAACGATTGGTCGATAAGTTTACTGAGAAAAACAATAAAAGAGGCTCAGCAGAGAGTCTGCTCGATCGGAAGGTCAATTGTCATTGTCGGATGAGAAAAGACGAGCGTCACAGTTTGCGTCACACTTGTTTAGGTTGTTTTGTTTTTTTTTGTTTTCTAAGAATTTTCTGTTCTACGATCCACTGTGCGTTCATCGGACGTTTCCGGTTCGCGTTCGACGCGTTCCTCGCGGTCCTTGCCACTCCGTCGACGCCACGGAAGACGACATTTTACTTCGATTCTACAATATTGGAGCTCGCACAGTTGTGTTCACCGAACCGGTGCACGGAGTTTTGGTATTGTTGACTGAAACAACAATTAAGAAATCCGATCATTTTATAAAATCGATCGCGTCGATCATCGCGATACGGGTAAGTCTCGGCCGCAACCGATCGGTCCGATATTTCTTTTTTTTTTTTTTTTTTTTATCCGCGCATCTTTGCCAATCGCGCAGTTACGATAATAAACATCGCGTGGTACGTGACCGTTTTGTAATCGAGTTTTCTCACGCGGCTCACTGCTATTGATTTTTGCCAATGGATGCCCACCTGGAGCGCGTTGCAATGTAAGAACAAAAAAAAAAAAAAATAAAAGACGCCCTCGCTTTCGTGCGAGGGTCAGCTCGACGCGCGATAAACGGTAAAAATATTAACGCGCTGTAGGTGAAAATTTTGCGTCGAACAAAAATCCCGTAGACCTGGGACTGTTATTGCGTTCCGTCGCGCAAACGCGTCGACGGCAAACGCGAGGCGACTCGATTGCATCAAGCGCGTCACGTATCTCGGTCATTGACCGTCTCCGCGACGTCAACAATGATAATCAATTATTGACTGAAAACAATGTGAAAATATGTATGTAACGATAGAAAAAAAAAATAAAAATGGAGTAAAATACTCTCGGCGATGGTTGAAAACTCGGACGTAACGTTGGAATACGATTTGTTGCAATTTGTAGATAATTTTACAACATTTTTGACAACTCCCAAAGCATCATGAGCTACGGCTACAATAAATACAGGTTCGTTGACCCGTGGAGAAAAAGAGAGACAGAGTTAATTAAATTGTCCGCCTTATCGAAGCGCCGTGGAGCACCGTTTATTTGGAGTTTTTTTTTTTTTTTTTGCACCGATAGCTCCAGCATGAGTTCGAGAGGTAGAGGATTCAGCTCGAGAGGTGGTAGCTCTTACAGAGGGAGAGGCGGAGGCGGAGACTGGGGCGGAGGTACCGGAGGAGGAAACATCAGCAGAGGCGGCTACTCTTCGTCCAGGGGCGGCAGATTCAAGTACTCAACGCCGAGTTATGATTCTCGCACAAAGTATAATTCCGGTGAGCATGAATGAATTTTTTTTAAAAATATCATGCGATTGCAGTTTACTAATCGGTTCATCTATCATGATCATTGCGAGCGTAGCTTTCTCTTTCGGACGGTTTGTTGAAGTTTTTTCTTTTGCTTCATCGTAGATACTCGTTGAGGAACCTCCAAGCATTTTGTGTCCTCAAATGACAAAAAAAAAAAATAGATGAAACAAATTTTTTTGCAACTCCAAAAAATGTAAAATTTATTGATTTATTTATCTATTTATACATATATTTTTACGTGATCTTATATTATATAGAAGCAAATCTATAAGTGGAAGCTTAAATTCTGTAAACATTAATAATAATAATAATATTTATTTATTTATCAATGGGAAAACTGTTATAGTCTTCATATATATAGTCTTGCAGTTTTAAATACTGTCGACAATCTTATTCCATTTATTTATTTATTTATCAACGGGATAAACTCCTTTACAAAAGATAAAATATAGCTTGTTTAACTTAACAAATATAATGTGTAAATTTTATAGAAAATAAGGATGTTTGGTGTGAAATCTTATTCTAATAGTGGTGAGCGTGAATGTTTGAAAAATAAACTTTGAGCTTACCTTTTATGTTTTGTGAATCACTTCTGTTTTGGCCATCATGAAAAGCTTTCTTTCTGAGAAAGTTTGTTGACCAGAATTTTCGCTTCCTCATGGATATTTATAGACATGCCTCATGAGGAAACTCCGAGCATTTTGTTCCCTTAAGTAGCAAAAAAAAAATGTATGGTAAAACAATTTTTTTTGCAACTCCAAAGAAAATGTAAAAAAATGTATTTACTTATTTATTTATTGAACAACGGAAAAACCTTTTTACAATCTCACTATATATACAGTCTTGAAGTTTTTAATAATGTCGGAAATCTTATTCAATTTCACACCTTATTCTAGTGTTCCATTCACTTTTTTGAGCACTTATCAAATTTTAGCCTAATTGATCATAATTGGCTGATAATAATGTGAGATTCATAGCAGTTATTTTTCCATAATTTTCAAAAATCTTGTAGAATTTCAACTAAATTTATTAGTAAAGATCCTTAGTCTCAGAACGATCGCTCGAAATTTGTGCAAGTTGGAGCTATCACAATCATTTTTCACAAAATTCACGGCACGACGAATAGTTTCATTTGTCGCGAAGCAAATTTGGCAATTTTGTTTCTCAATTGTTTCTCAAGTGATTAATATTTACTGATCTGTTTGCAGGCGCAGCTTCGGAACGTTACTCCAGCAGAGGAGGAAGAGGCGACCACTCCAACAGTTACAAGCGTTCACGGGTAAGTTGCACGATTCCATGGAAAATCTAGAAAAATTTCGACAAGTAAAGGCGTTGTTTCACCGATAAGTGATTCCGCATTTCCAGGACTCTTACTCCGGGCGCGAAGACCACAGATCGTCCAGTGAGTCGAATCGCAAGAGGATAAGAAGTGATTCTTATCAGGTATGTGTTGAAATTTACGTAAAGTCGCTCGTAAAATAATTTGGGAACATTTTTTTGGCGATTGGTAGTTTGGCAAAAAATAAAAAATAATGCACATTCACAATCGCGCCAATAAGGACAAAGCGATCGTGCTATTCGAGCCGTATTCGAGAACGCGGAGCGTGGACTGTATTTTTGAACGCTTGTCAACATCGATTTTTTTTCTTCTTTGTGTCATTCGGTTAAAGAAATTTCCATTTTTGGTCATACCATTCACGGTCAGTAGAAAAAAAAAAGAAAAGAAAACAGCACCAATCACGAGTGGTTTTAACGCACAGCCGTAAAAAAAAATGATTAACGTTTGTAAATTAATATTTGATGCGAGTACATCTCGCAAGTGCTGTAGGACTGTAGGCGAGGGACTCATAAAGTTGTCATGCTTTCCTTTCAAGCTACGAGCCGACGGCCGCGAACACCCATTCTTTTTGCGTTGGGACATAGAAGTCGGAGAGAACGCAATAATGAATAAAGTATCAAACAAATAATAAAAATCGCATATCACCGGCGAAATAACGAATATGGCCTCAGTCGCATTGAGCCGACCTCGTGGAAGCGGGTTTTTTCGTACATCTTAAAAAAAAAAGATATAGATATATATGTATATATATATCCATCGTGAAGCTGTATAATTCCTGACGTATCCAGCAACGAATAAGAGAGGTACTCGATTTTCAAATCGAACGGCCTCGGTTTCAGACCTTTAAAAAAAAAAAAATACCATAGTTCAGAGCTCGCTAACTGTATAGTTCAAAGTAACACTGTCGTTCGAATTTTAACGTTAAGAGAAAAGATAAATAAAAAGGTCTGCCGTTTCGAAAGAGACGCACCCGCTAAGATTGAGAAAAAAAAAAAAAAAGAACTGAGTCAGGGCATGGATAGTGGAAAAAAGTAAGACAAAGCGAAAAGAATGACAAAACTGTATGAAGCTTAGTTACGCGAGCTGGCACCGTACGCTCTGTATAAGTAGAAACGTTTTATCGGCGAATTCAACGAGAATGGGTGTAGCGGTGACCGCGACGGTATGCGAAATAAGAAACCGAGGCTAAAACGAAAGATTGGCAATGTTCCTAGATGAAAAAACAAAAAAAGAATGACAAAGCAAAAACCGAGGCGTCTCCACTGTGTGTATGTGTGTGTGCACTCGCGCACCGTCTCACTAAATAACGATTGTGTATATCGAGAAAAAAAAACGGCAAAGCAAAGTCGAAAATACTAATAAAACAAATATAATCAACGAAAGGAGCGATAGGATGGGATTGAGATAAAATAGAACGAGTCTCCCACTCGTGTATAGCGAGAAAAAAAGGCGTGTTGGGGATCCGAAGCGGAGAGCGCAAAAAAAAACGTAGCGAAAAAAAACAATGAGGCGAAGCAGCAAAAATTGAATTTGATTTAGCAGGGTGGAGGTAGCGGTGGTTCGCAGCGATATTCCTCTTCGTACGGGGGCTCGTCAACCTCGACGCCGTACGACGATAATAAGAGATCGTCCTCGTCAGCGGTATACGAGGACAAGAGGCAGAGCGATCGTGCCTCTTCATATCATCGGACCGAGGAGCGTCATTCGGCCTCTCGGAGTTATGCACCTCCACCGCCTCCGCGCATAAGCGACATGGCACCACCCACACCGAGATACGCAACCTCGAGTCGCGGAAGAATAGCCCACGGTAACTCGAGCTTCAGAGGGCGGATATCGACGCGCGGAGGCCGTGGCTTTCATCGTGTGGGTACACGTACATCGGACGTCCTCTTGGCCCGCAAGAGAACCCTCACGTCGCTCGACTATCGCCGCAAGATGCTTGGCTCGCGATCTCGCGACTACATCCAACGGGTTCGCATGACCACGACCAAATTGCGCAGGAGGTAAATAATTAGCACAAATCACTTAAGAAAACAAAAAAAAAATCGCAAAAAAAGTACTGATCGTAATAGAAAACTAAGGGAAAAAATTCAACAAAAAATAAAAATAAACCAAAACATCCCGCAATGCTCACCCAACGTGTCTCCTAGTAAGCCGCTTGCTGCTTGTACACGCCGTTGCTAGCAAAAAAAAACATCGTTCAGTTTCGAACGAGTAACTAGCAGTCGGCGGCGTCGATGACCTGAGTGTCAAGACGCATTGAAATATACCTCTCTATACGTTACGTATAAATAAGTAAAACAGAGTTAAAAAAATCGAAACAAAAGCAAAAGTTAGAAAAAAAAAGATCATTAACAATGAACGAGTGACGATCGATGAGACCGATGGGCCACTGCCGAGAGGCAAGCTTTTCACAGGTTTCCGAACGAGAGGGATATGTAAACAAACACAAAAATGTACTATCGGCTACTACTACTGATCTTGGTATGCGTAAACGCAAAAATCCCGATGCATCCGAAGACAGTGTCAGTTGCTTTTGCGTACAGAAATGCTAGAGAAAGAAATAAAATACCTCAAAATCTCCCTCACACACACAAAAATATTTGTACTTTCCGATGTCGTAACTTATTATTGCGATTATACAATGAGTATTCATAGAGGACGCGTTTCTGTATTTTGCATTTAAAAAAAAAAAAAAATGAGCGTCGTGCGACCGTGCGAAGTCACGTGAGCACGAGCGAAGCAGAAAAGCAGAACGTTTACGGTCATTAGAAAAAAAATAAAAAATAAATGAGAGCAAAAAATGATTTTTTGCGATAAATGACGAATATTGATACATATACTATATCGCGACGTTTTGATGGTAACATCGTTCAACAAAGAACTTGGGCTGACGATTGTACCGATGATAAACGATGATAAGTGATGAGTAAAAATAACTCGAAAGTCAGCGAAAAAAAAACAAATACAGTGGGAAAATAATGTATGTCAAAAACAAAAAATTGCTGTGCCGTTAGCGGCGGTACTACTAGGCTGACCGGAAGTAAAAAGGAACCTGGGACAGGATCCAGCATGAAGGACAAGGATAGAGAGATGGCCAAGGCTATTAACGCTGAATTTTCCGATGATGATGAGAAGGACGAGGACGTCGAGAGCAATTGGGACGAGGATGAAAAGGTAATAAAATACATTATTATTTATCTCATACATCCACCAATCCCGTTTTTTCACCGGCGGGATAAATTTACTCACTCGTTGTTTCGTATAACTGTTGTTGCTCAGCCTCACGAGGAGGAAGACGGCGAAGTGGACGCCGAGAAGAAGGTTAAAGACGTGAAGAGGAAGAAGGAAAAACAGGAAAATCAGACTATGGAGGATGAGGAGGAGAAGGACGAGGATGGAAAGGACGACGAGGAAGACGAGAAGGCGGAGGTAAGTTACGATAGTTTAATTTATGGTGTCTAAAGATCCTGGAAATCCTGGAAACCAGAAAATCTCATGGAATTTCATTGAGCCTTGAAAAATCCTGGAAATTTCATGGAATTCCATGGATCACTTGGGATTTAAAAAAGATATAAGATATATTTTTATCTAAAAATGTTAAGTTTTTTTTTTAAAGATGCGTGTAGGAGGGTAATTCAAATTTCGATACATGGCCCAAATGTTAATTTTAAACTCATTAAACTTTCCCAAGCCGATCTTGATAATAACGCTGGCGTCAGAGCAAGCAGTTACTCAATTTGGATTCGTGTGGTCGGCATACCGTTCACGATGCATTTAAGGATGAGATTCGGGCTGCTCAGTAGAATATTGTCAAGTTATTAAGGGTATTGTATAATTTCTTTGAGAATAGTCCTGCGTGAAGAGAACACGCCACGGATATAACCGGGTCGAAATTGTTTTCTAAAAACTTTTGCCCCATTCGCTGGGTAGGAAACCAATCACCGGAACGGCGATTCAAAGAGCTATTGAAGTCTTACCAAAAAAACGAATAAACATCGAAAAAATCATCAAAGTTAAAATTGTAACACTACAAAACTGCAACAGTTTCAAAATTATATCAGAGTGGTTAGAAGTTCCTTTTTTGGAAGCAAAGCTATCGTTCGTCCACACTTTTGCAACAGAAATGGAATCATTTCTCACCGGGGTTAAAGTTACGATCCTCTTGCCCCATTTTTATATTACGGTCTCGGTTCATTGATAAAATAAATAAAATAAAATAAAATAAAACATCAAATAATGAAATCCGTAAAAGAAGATGAGATAAATAAGCAAAAATTGACAAAAGTAAATTTGGAAAACGGCAATAATGTGTTAACTGCAAAGTGGATAAACTTTTAACTTTGAACAATTTGCCAATTTGTAAAAGGACGAATGACAAATTGTTTAAATATATATGTTAAAAAAAATCGATTGGAAGTTTCATTACATTTTTTTTTTGTTTTTTTTTTTTTTTTACTATTTGCTGCTTATACCAGATAATATCGATGAAAAAAGGTCCTGGAATTTTTCAGATTTTCACCTGGAAAACCTGTAAATATCATGGAATTTCATGTCCTTAATCTGTTAGACACCATGATTTAATCTCAGTTTCATTAACAACGAAATAATAAATATAAAACTTTTTTTACGTGTGCAGGAGGACGACGAGGAGGCTGAGGACGCCGGTGAAATCGAGAAAGGCGATCGAGCGATAGGATCCGACGAGTTGCCGAGCAGACGGGACGGACGTCGATTCATCAGGTTGAATTGCCCTCATTGCGCTCATAGAAGCGTTACTTTCAAGGAATACTCTCTGCATCTTTTCTCCGGGCGCCACAACACGGCGATGCGCCGAATCGCCGCTCGTCACAAGGCTACGCTGGCTCGCATGCGGGTCGTCCAACGGCAGGAGCAGAGACGCGTCGAAGTCAGAGATGCTGCTCGTGGAACTCTCCCCTCTCGCACGATGTTCTGTCCGATCTGCAAACTGAATTATCGGTCTCTCAAAGCGATGCATCACCTTTCGGAATCTCACAGGCAAATGAAACGATTTCTAACGCCTTTCTGTCGAGTTTGCCGCATTCAGTTCCGATCGCCGATGCTCTTCGAGAGTCACGTCTGCTCCCTTGATCATATTAAGGTAGAAGGAAACGATTGCCGACTTTTTTTTATGCAGTAAGACAAAGGGAAATTCAATTTACTTTTTGTTTTATAGCGCAAGAGTATGGTAGAGGAAAGGTTGAACACTGGAAACGGAGAAGCTGAGGCCGATTCGAGTGGTCCCGAAGAAGACGACAAAGAAGTGAATTTGGACAACTTTATGACCCTTGACTCAGTGGGCGATGTTGATGGTAGAATGAAATCATTTTTTTTTTTTTTTTTTTTAGAAAACTGTTTTTAGTAAAATTTTCGAATACTAATTCATTGCCTGTTTGATTTTTTTTTGTTTTACGATATTCAGCCGAGGAGGAGGATGAAACCACCACCGCCGCAGTCGGTGAGAAGAAGAAGAAAGACAAGCCCGAAAGCACGGAGGTAGCAGCAGCCGAAGTTGAGAAGAAACCTAAAAACAAACAAATGATTAAAGTAGGCGCCGAGTACATAAAGCGCGTGGAGGTTCAATTCTGCGAGTTGTGCAAGGTTTACCTTCCGCGGAACGAGAACAGCGAGAGAGCCGTGGCGTTGCACTGTTCGACGAGGAGTCATCTGAAACGGTATTGATCTATCATAATCAATGAAGCAAAAAAATAAATAAACAAAAACAACAAGTACAAAAAAAACAGAAAATTCTTTGAGAATGATTATGTTGACAGTAGATCGGAACTTTCCAGGTACGTGAGGGACAACGACGACAAAGCATTGCGTCGTCAGGCCGAGAGGATACACTTACAGACCTCGTCAACTTCGGTGACAACGAATGCCACGACGAACGCCACGAATACACCGGAGAATCCGAAAATGGAAACGAGCAATGCCGAGCAGACGAACTCGACGAGCAGCACCGTGACGCCCGTGCTAAACAACAGCAGCACTTCGAATCCAACTGTCGAAGCGGCCCCCGAACCAGTCGAGGCAAAAACAAACTCGACGGCGGAAGGGGAAAAGGAGCCGAAGGAAACTAAGGAAAATCCAGTTGACGAGGAAGACGAGGACGAATATCGCGGCGACATAGGTGACAAATTGTGGGACGACGTTGACAAAGATCTCGGCGATATCCTGCGCGAGGCCGAGCCCGGCACGAAATCGAGCGACGACGAGGATTCGCGTTACGATCGTTTTCGAAACTCCGAGAAAACATCACAGTTGAACAAAGACAAGGAGCGAGCGGAGGGCAAAGATGCCGCGAGTGAAGAGACCGCGAACGCTTCGCCGAAGAAGGCCGAAACGAAGAGCAAAGTCGAGAATGCGGACAAATAATATTCAGAATTATCGCGCGAAATACGATTACGTAGTAAGCTTATTATATTCGTTCTTTTTTCTTTTTTTTTTTTACGATCCGGTGAAGACGATGAAAGAGTAAGAAAGAAAAGAATGAGGAGGTCTCCGGTGAAAGTTCCTTCGTACATAAGGCCTAACACCGGAGGCGACGCTGAGCGCGGCCCCGCGTGCGATGCAATTTTTAAGACGATTTTGAACATACGCGTGACTTGGTTAGCCGTTATCACGGATTTCGAATTATCGCGATTTCGAACTTTGTATGTACCTTTGAGCCTGTTATACTTTATTATTATACATATACATATATATATATATATATATATATATATATATATATATATATATATATATACCACGGACTTCGATATATGTATAAGTAATTGACTTCGAATCGCGGACACACCCGTATTAAAGAAAAATCCATTGCTACTTAAAGGTATCTAATATGGTACGACGTAATTGGGATATTCATTCCGGCGACTAAAGATAGTGGATTAGATCGACGTAAAGCTAATCAATGCGGTGTTATTTTGCAAACGACTGTCCGACTGTCTCACATCATGACGCGAACAAAAATGACTAAATGTCTAGTTTTGCAGCGCCGTTTTTGCGCTACATCTACTGTAAATTACTCGTAAGCAAAAAACTGAAATATATATAGTGCAAATGACTATATAAGATACAAAAGAACAGGAACAATTGAGAAGACGCAACAAGGTAGAGTTTAGTCACCGTGTGAATACCTCAGCAATATCATAATTGCGGACGAAGCAATCAATGCAGTGAAATCGTCAATTACGCTGAGTTTAATACTGAAAAATCTGCAATGGACTAAACGTTCCGATCTATCGACGTGAATATGTGTGTCTTGCTTAAACTTGTTGCAGTAAAATATCTCAATGCATAAAACGGTTTGTTTTATCTTCTGCAGTTGAGCGAGGAACAAGAATTTTTTGTTTGTTGTTTTAGATCTTAAAGTTAATTGTCAGATGTGTTTCAAACGAGACAGCTCATACAGCTCATTTTAGTCTGGTGACCAATCAGAAACGCGATATTATTATTCGATCGAAGCCTTTAATAAAATGTACATACAATGATTTTTCAAATCCCAAATAGGGTAATAATTTCGTAACTCGTTCGGTCTGAGTTACAAAAAGTACAATAAGATTACTTTTATCCGCGTCGTCAGAACAATTCGGCGGACAATTGACTGCAAGTTAAACCATCGACGTAACGCAATGAAAAATATGCCATGTTTTTTTTCCCGTTACATTCGATATACCTTACAAAGTTCCGAGGCAATCAGTCACCGACCATTGAAATCGACAGTTATGTTCATTTTGTCTGAACTTTTCACACTAATAATAGCGATGGGGATTACCGCGATATCGAATAAAATTGTAAAAAGTATAGACAAGAAGTACATACCTAATGTTGCTACACTATACCTATGTAACAGCATCATTTGAGTATCAATAAACCTATATTACCGAAAAAAAATATCCGATTAAATTTGTTTTTAAGCTGAGTTATCAGATAAATTATGAATGCGTATTCTAATTTAGCGGCCAGATAAATAATAATTTGGGCGAATAATACAGTCATTTGTTACCAGTAACTTCCGAATATTACGAACATTTGTACTGCATGTGGGCTAGGGTGGTCCTTGCCCACATAGCACTGAGAAAAAAAGATATATATATATAAACCACTGCCGAAACTTCCGGTACATTTTTCATTTATAATGATTGATTATTCGTCTCAGCGTTTCACCACGTAGAAAGCGATTTTCCACATAGGAAGCCAAAAATATAGAAAATGCTTTCCGACAGATGAAGCTTCGCGAATAAAGGAACATTATGAGAAAAACATATAAAAATGTCAAATTTCACCTTTTATGAAGAAGCAATATGAAAATAGTAATTTTAAACTATTATGGAGTAGCGATATGAAAATTTCAATTTTCAACTTTTTTTCTTCAGATTATCTTAATGTCATCAAATTTTTTTTAACTATAAACTGTCACGGCGCTCAAGGTCGCGATCGTCTCGTTGTTCCAATAAAAGAGGTCTTTTCAAAATGTCTTAATGATTACATGTATCGGACAAGTTTAAGAGAAGTTGAGACATATTAAAAGACGTCTTCTTTCAGATCGCAAAGACCTCTCTAAATGGATATCTTTTATTCATCATTAAGAGATTCGTGCTCTATGGGTATATAGTCTATAGTGCATGTGGCCTAGGGTGGTCCTTAGATTGAACATTTTTGAATTTTCTGTAGGGCCACCCCGTATTATCGCTTGATATAAGATAAAAATCCGATGTGCGAAGGGTCCCCGAAGTTAACATCATTCAACAGCTGAAAAGGGAATACTCTTGTTTTCAGCTCTTGAAGAGAATTAGGTAAATCAAATTTTTCGTTCGTTTGTCGATAGAGATATTTTATACGTTTTAACCATTGCAGGAATTAGTCGACTCTCTTTATCGGAAACGACAAACCTTCGATTTGCTTTTATTTAACTTTCTTTGCAACAAACATATCTTCAAATAAAATATTCGGTTATTTCGTCGCTGCGGATTTTCACCTTCTACAACATTTTGTGACTATTGGCAATAACTGTCGAGAACTTTTTTTTTACCCTCGGTGGCGACCGCTAAAAATGCTTTGATTTCGAGAGAGCATCGACGCCACATAATTTGTTGTGTACAACCAAAAATGACACACGTTTCGTGCACATTGTGGTAGTGCACAAAATTACCAAACAAATCACAATTGTGGCACAATTTTTGGTGCACGACCCCACGCGGACCAGCACATCGTGAAACCCACCGGTGGGATTCTGCCACGAGAGCCACCGACGATTTTGTCGAACCCACAACTGAAACCCACGGAGGTATGGCTCACGGTTGACAGTGGGTTTGTAACGTGAACCCACCGTGCTCCCACCGCAAACCTACGATAACCACAACTTTTCCTGACAGCTTGTCCCGAAGAAACCCACAGTGCAACCACCGCGATATCCCCCCGAGCCATACCACTTGTTGACAGTTGGTTCCGAACTAACCCACCGCGAACCCACCATGCTCGATTGGCCTCCGGACAGGCCCACAATGCTCCGCCGACGGTGGGTACCCAGGTAACATTAAGTTATCCTAAAGGCATCGAAACGATGTCACACGAATGTTACGGACAACTTTACTTATCTCTCTTTTTTTCCCGCAGTTTGTAAAGGCGTTCGCTAACGCGCTGCATAGGTTCGACAACATTGAGTCTACCCAAACCTACCATATATCTCAAATGATAGACCAGAGAAAAAGATTTTGGAGAGCGCTGTACGCTGACAGCCATTCCGATAAACATGCACCTTTTATATATAAATAATATTGCTTAAAGTCATATTGTTAGGATGCAATAAGCATTTGGATGTTGTATATCATACAACATACAAATACAAAAACCTAAACAAAAGGCTTTTGTTATTTGTATGTTGTAGCCTTCACAGTGGATATAGTATATGTAATGAGTACAGAGGATATCCACTATATAGAAAAAATATATATATATACAAAAATGTACACTTGTGATAAAAAATAATAAATAAATCGTTTCGATACATAAAAACAAACTCTTAAAACCAAAGATAACAATCATAATACATTGTTTCTGGGATTTTTATAGTTCACAATGTTGGCCCATTGTGAATCAATCTTAAAATCGATATATATATATATATTTATCGAATTTATTTATATATATTTATCGAATTATCTTTATTATCTTTGTACAATCCACTGTATCCAATATATCTACTGTATCCTCTGTACTCTGTTACGGGCCGATCCGATTGGATGGCTGGTAACTTTTATATTTCAGACTCCGAATGTTGATTCGTTGTTGCCTAGACATACGCATTCATAGATATACGCATATTAACTGTCAGCATGGTAACGCATTTGTAAACTTTCGAAATATGTTAAGTGAGAACCTATATAAGAACGGACGTGACTCTCCAGCAAAGGAAAAGATTAACCTTTTACATTTTCTAAAAGAAAAGTCCTCATATACCTTTTTGTTAAAAAGACTCATATTCAGAGCTCGAAACCCTTGAGAGACACTTAAAGTGAAAATTAACAGACAGTCTTGTTTTTCTCGCGCGGGCTTGGGTGGCAGAGATCAGCGGGTCGCCAAATGCTTTACGATCTCTTCGGAAAACAAACGTACCCGGGGACAAAGCCGAAAGTTCTACGGGGTACATAGAAAAAGCCCTTGACTTGCCGAGCTATTTGGTGGGCTTCGCCTGTATAGAAAAACTTAGCTATCGCGCGGGCGGTACCTAATTCAGCCAATCAATAGTCAAGTTTTAAAGTTTCAATCGCCAACGTATCGTCTCACGAAAACTCTTAATTTTTGGAAGAGAGCAGTTGATCTGGAATCTTTGAGTCGAAACGTTCTTCTAGAGTCTCTCGGGAAATATCGCACGATTCACTTTGCTTGATAAGAGCTTGTCCAGTTTTCAGAATTAACAAATAATTGTACGGATAAACAATTAAATTGCGACGTTTCAAATCGCAATAACGTCCCTTTATTAGTCTAACATATGTTCAAACCTTTAATAAATCTCCCGCGTTAAGAGTTGGATTTTAATTCGCTAGGCAGCAACGAATGAGCATTCGGAGTCCGGAATATAAGGATGCGTGTCGGCTACCCAACGCTACGAGTCACTCCGTGGCTCATAAGGGCATCGTTCACATGAACAACCAATGGTAGCGCACAAAATTAACTCGAGAGCGGAGCTCAGCCAATGGGAAACCGGTACTTGGCATATGGCATAAAACCGGAATACAAAAGGGAAGAAGAAGAAGAAGATCCAGTGTTTACTTCCAGTTTTTCGTTAATACATAAGCAACGTTGAAAAAACTCAGTTTACACAACATAATACAATAAGTTTAGGATTCTGGTTGACTACTATGTCTGACGGTAATTCTATATCGGACCGCATAATGAGTGTAGCGCAAGCCCGCATGACATTTTTATAGACCTTACGATTAAGAAGTTTAACCTAAACATGTTAATTTTTTCAGAGGAAGTCATAAGGCGAAGACTGCTCATAGACGGCGATGGTACAGGTGACGATCGTAGAATTAACGTTTTACTGAAGTCGTTCGTTAAATGGTCTACGAGTCCGGAATCCGATCATAACACGCACGAGCGCGTGCTCTCGCAGCTGGCTCAGTGTGAATTCGCCCAAAAGAAATCGCGATTCGTCTCGACCATGAGCACTGAAGAGCTAAAGAATTATGAAAAAATGTCGAAAAAAATTGACGTCGAGATCGAAGAAGCTATAAAGGACATAGAACTGACAAAAACAGAATTGCAAGAGGCAAAGAGAATACGCAAAAACAGAATAGAGTACGACGTATTGGCTAAAGTGATAAACGAACAACCGGATAGACAAGAGACCAACACGAAACTTGCAACTCTGCAACAAGAGCTTGGTAGTTTAAAAGAGAAGTCGGAGCAATTGGAGCACAAATTGGCGATGCGGAGAAAACAGTTTCACGTTCTGGTATCTTCGATACACTCGCTGCAAAGCATGTTGGACGAGTCGGATGAAGAAATTATGGATGTTAGTTTGGAGAATTATGAAGACGCGGACATGTCTCTGTCTCCCAAAGTTAGCACATAAGAAGGTACGTTCGTCTATTGGTTTGACCCAAACTATTCAATGATCACAATATATATTCCTGATAAATAGTGAACATAATGAAATTCTTGGATGTAATGAAATTTTTCTTATATCCAAAGAAGTCATTAAATTCCATGAAAATTTTGTGCAGTACGTGGATTAAAAAAAAATGTTAATCAGGATCCATAATTTATTAATAAAAGGTAGCTAAATATTTTCAAATATAATGAAATATCGCTTCGAATTTGCAAGATTTTTATCCTCTTATATACAGTATACCATATATGAGTCAAGAGGTGGTAACTACATTTATACATATATGTATGTGTTTAGTACAGTAATTATTTAATGGAAAAAATTATAAACAGAAAAAACGTATACAATTTATTTCTTTGTATATATTTTACTGAAAAATAAAATAAGAAAAAATACTTGGCGCTCCCTTGGAATATAAATAAACAGAGTTCATTGTATAAAAAGAAAAGACGCACCAAGTACTCTTTTTTTCTTATTTTATTTACCAGTAAAATTTATAGAGATATATTTTTAAGTTATTCCTTTTTTTATTTTTTGACCACATAATGATCTACTAAATACACATATGTATGTATAAAAATCTGTTTACAACTGCTTGGCACATATCATTTAACTTATTTTCGTTTTTTAAAAAGATTTTTTCTATGGGCATCTTTTCTTTTGGAAGAGATAACATATTTTAAGTACATCACGTAACAGTATTTACTTTTTTGGGAGAAAGTATATTTTTTAGTTGATTTCACTTATTTTTGATATAGGAAGATACTTCTCCCCTTTAGGGGGCTTAATACTATACCTGTATTAGAGCTTCCAATGGGGATCTGTTTATTTTAATGCATTTTCATTTCCAGTCTTCCGGCTTCCAGTCTTCACCTGCAGCAGCTCCGGCTGTGAAAAAGAAATTTTTCAAAGATCCGATGCGTCCACAGTCGTAATGGGAATTGGACGAAATGCTCCAGGCCTTACCGCGTGCTCGCGAGAACGTTTACATTTAAAAACGATCACGATTGAAACACTTCCGCAATCCAGTGGGATCACACCCGACGACGCTTGGGCGCAGTCATGCGACGACCACGACCCAGTTAATTCCTGTCTCAAAATATACGAGGACGCGACGACAATGAGCGAAAATTGTTCAAAGAGAGCGAGCCTAAGAGTTGTGAACAGAACATTCTAAACAAACTGATCTTATCATTCGTGAAAAACTTTTCTTTTTCATTTGTAAACTGCTCAATTGGAGCTGAGCGATGAACTGCATACCGCGTTAATATTATTTATTTACTTACTAATTACTTTACTTCGAAAAGGAACTCGCGATAAAAACGAGCAAATTACGAAGCTCAATAGTTT
The DNA here is from genome assembly GCA_963922035.1 of Amblyjoppa proteus. Taxonomy (NCBI): domain Eukaryota; kingdom Metazoa; phylum Arthropoda; class Insecta; order Hymenoptera; family Ichneumonidae; genus Amblyjoppa; species Amblyjoppa proteus. The sequence continues at coordinate 19,645,154 of OY998234.1, read as the reverse complement.
AAGGAGTAAAACAAATGATATACCTTGGCGCCAGGCTTTGTTATTATCAATAAACTTATTTTTACACGTTACTTATTAGAACCAGTTTTCTTAAAGTACATAAACCTCGCACGTCATACACGTTGACCGTTTACTTGGTAGAGCCTTCTTCGAGGGCCCACATTAATGAAAAAATAAAAAATAAAAAATATGTTAAAAACGCGGTTCAGAAGATAATTCAAAGGAAAGGTAACGTGGTAAAGGCCACCGAACGAATATCTTACACGAAAAAAAATCGAAGATGAGTTTTTTTTCAAGAATAACGATCGATTGTTTGGACGCTTAATTCGCGCTGAACAAGCGCGTAAGAAAATGGCATCTTTCATTTGCAACTCTAATTACTCTCTGTTGAATATCTCTCCGACTAGACGGGTATAATCTAGACGGGTATAATCGTAATTTATACAAAAAAAAAAAACAAAAAAACAAAAAACAATAACGACGTAAATCCAATTTCTGTTAAATTCATTTCGTTGGCCTTGATTTAACTTCCCCATGATTTTCCGATTCCTCATGTCTGTTCGGGTTGTGTCTTGTTGAATTCGGTATTCGCATTATTAATCGAACACAATAAATTAATTTAAAAAGAACATTATTTTTTGAAAATAAGTTTTATTTAAGTAAAAGAATGAAACATTTCACATGCCAAATTACGTGTGAATAAGGCTCAACAGAATCTTCAGAGTTTGTCCGAGTTAAATGCAATTAATTTATGTATCGCTCAAGCTTCGATGCTTGAGTGAAAGACTTTTACACTTTATTCTTTCTCGTTTCTTTCTCGATCGCGCGATCCTTCGCCCTCTGATACAGTGGCACGAGTTTACCGTCTTTCGCCAGAACTTTGAGCAATTCCATTATTAGCGGCAGATAATTGTGTTTTCTACGCATATTTTCGATCTTGTAACGTTTAGATTTGCCAATCTCTTCCTGAATGAGGGCTTCCAGTCGTGCCACTTCACCAGGATCGCAGACGTTAGCTTTTTGCCGCTCGTAGAGCATTTTTCTGTCGGACACTATCGCCATTAGATTGAAATGTATTTCTCCCTCGTTGTACCTAAAATTACATGAAAAAAGATAATCTCACAGTATAGCGGACGAAACTTCGCAATGTTTCAAACACCCACTTGTTTATTCGTTTCTGAATAATCGGCTTCGCCGCTTGTACCCATTGATCGCCGGGTGGGCAAGGGCCTAGATCCATCGGGCCTTCTTTCAAGCCGTCCAATTCGTACAAAAGTCCGTCGATGGGTATGTAACTCACGAAATGAAAAACATCTTCGTCTTTCGATGCTTGCTTCGAGTCATACTCAAAGAGATTTTGTCTGCAAACATAAAGGAGTGTAAAAATTATTCCAACAGACAAAAATAATAGATCACTTTGTATTTCTGTTTTTATCCGAAAAATGAGTATAGGGTAAACCGGCCAATGAATGGACAGTTAAGCAGAATAGACGTTTTTTATACCCCTGCTCTTATGGAAAGTGTCCATTCATTGGCTGGTTTACCCTATGTCCCTTTTGGCGAGACAGTAAACATAACAGCAAATGGTAACAGATGGGGAGCAACTGTTTTAACGGACTACCCGAGAGTGTCCGAAGAAGTCGGGAACGAAAAAATGTTATAAGGCCACTGATTGAATGCCTTAGGGCAAACTGAAAATATCTTAAGATTATTCTGTTTGTTTCGGTAATCAAAGATTTCATACTTTCTTGGAGACAATATAAGGATACAGATAGTTTAATAACTATGTGTCGTATCTATTGAAACTCTGCATTTTTGTATATTTATACGTTTATTTAATTTATTCATATTGATAGGTGACTTAGTAAGCAATGGTAAGAAAGGGTAGTTATCGCAAACAAGCCCAGTATGCAGATCATGCAAACCACATAGCATGTTACATAATGAAACTGAATGTTGAAATCGTAGTATCAAGAACTGTGACGACAAGAGCAATAATGGAACAGCAACAAAAAAAAAATCAATTTTATAGTAAGTATATGTATCCATTGAGCATCTGTGCATTGACTATCAAATATCAAATATCAAATATCGAGTATCAAATATCAAATGCTGATAATTAATTTCCTTTACCCTACACTCATTCAGGGTATACGACTGATGATAACTCACCTAGAAAAAGAATTGTGAACTTTTCTGATGACATTTGAGTTGCTCAGCGCCAGACCGCTGATTCCTGCGTCGAAACCTTGACAGAAATTTTTCAATGCTTGAAGATTCGGACCCAGAGTTATGTCCGGATGTTTGCAATTTAGTAGTACGCTAACTATGGCCTGTGTTGCGCAGGCGTTGTTAATCACCTGAAAAAAAAAGAATTGTTTTAATTAAAAAATTTGAATACAACAGTGCACGGTTTATCGAGACAGACCTGTTTGGCAAAGAATATTTTGTCGAGTCTATTGTCCTGCACGAGCGTTCCCGAGGGCTCGTCATCTTGGACCCATTTGAATAGAAATATCAAGCCGTGTATAGGTCTAAAAACACAAATGCATCGCCATTCAGCGGAGAACTGGACGATCGAAGCGCGATCGTACCATGTCGCAATTATTGCGAGGGTGCGCTCCTACTAAAGTCAATGAAGTATTTAACTCACTTGAGACTATCGAACTGTTCGTCGTCTAAACTCCACAACTCTTCGACTTGGGCTCCCGTCGCGCCTGAAATTACCGACATATATTTATTGTACGTCGAGGCATTGAAGTTTTTGTTGATCTGTCAAGAGTGCATGTTACAATGCACTTTTTCATTAACAAACAAAGCTTCGAGCTCGATGACGCGTTTCATGATGAAAAAAAAATCATCGTAATGACCGTGCACGGTAAAGCTAAGACGAGTACTTACCGAATTCTCTGATTAACTCGGTAAAAACACCGGGATCACTTTCAATGAGACACCAATTTCCTGCCGAGTCCGCCATGATTTTGCGGATTCTGCATGTGTGTGTGTGCACGTGTATGTGTATATATGTGTATATATGTATTGCGTTGCAAAGTGGCTGCTTACCTCGAAATGTCCCGTGACAGTAATTTTTTGTACGCGTCAATAGACCAAAAAATCACCGTCAATTGACCGTCTTCTCGATCCCATAAAATGTTCGTTGTGCCATGACTATTAATTTTGTTCGGGGGTCACAAAATGTGGTCAAAACAGCGAACAACATCAATCTAGTTGGGACTTGAAAGTAATTTTTTTTTGCATAAATTTGGTCAACTATTTTTAGCAGTTTAGGTTAATTTCAAAGGAATTTTTTTCCTTCGTTGCTTCGTAATCATTCGTTTATTCATTTTTTTTATCAATCAATTCATTAAGGGGATGCTGGAGGTGGTTTTTTTTTTTACTTTTTTAACCTGCTTTACCTGTTTTACCGATGGAGCTAACCAATTATTCAGTTCCGACTTAGCATTGTTAATACACTACACATATGCTTCAAATCATACAGGATTATGATATTGACATAAACGCTTCGGAGTGCAGTTCAATTTTTATTGAAAACTTACAAGAAATTAAGAATATCGAATATTATAGTTTGCGAAAGTCCGTGAACGTAGTGTCACGATTGACGCCCAGGTGGCTCTGCATCGTGCCCTACTGTGGGGCGAAAGAGATTCTGATTCCCGAGAGCTTCGTAACAACCGCTATATAAACTTTATTTTAAGAAGTATAAAGAGGTACAATTGTTGCCGGTCGCTCCTAGCCTTCTACGTCGTAAGTACGAAAACTGATAACCGCCACTAGGCGTGGGGAAGCTCTCCTCATTTTTCCACATCGCTGATTGGCTGGCGCGTTGCGCCCGTTGGGCACTTTTAAGACTCATTTCTATGAGCCGCCTGCTCGGCGATACGGCGAAGCGCCATACTACACTTCTGTAACGTAGGATTTTTCGTCGTCCTATTGTTTCCTCGCTCGAGATGGCGCGAGAGTCCGTTTCGCCCGTGGAACACGAAAGTGTTCGACTCGCGGTGCGCGGGAATTATGAGAGGGAGTTATTAAGGTATTTGTGGAGATAACCGAAAACTCGGAGAGACAAGACGTTATTGTTGAAGTTTACAACTGATATTCAATGTATTGTTACAGACTTTTACTCAAGAGCATGATGCTCACAGCTCGAAATTCAACCGAGTTCTGTCCTTCCAATTTTTGTACTCTTTTGCCTTTGGATGATCTTCGACGATGGTGCTTCCTCGATATCCAAGGGTAGGGGTGGTTCGACCCCTCCAGTAAGTCCGTTATCCAGACGTGGTCCGGGGCCCGCCTCCTTCGTAGAGTTTCGCCGGGGTAGATGCTGAGTCCGCTGGTGGTCCGAATGACCGTCGATGAGAGGCGTCTGCTTAATTTTATGAGTTTGGGTCCTTTCTTTGCAGACCCTAAAACAAGCCTGCATTCTTCCAGAATATTCCTTTTCTTCGGGTGAAGTATCCACATCTGGCATCTATCCTTGGGAAAGTTCTTCGCTCTCGCTGGCTTTCTGAATTACCATCATCTATAGAAAGTTCGCATGTGACCATTCCTGCCTAATATTATATCTATTCGATTCTCGTTAGCATTATTTATATTTGAATGGGACAAATCGCGCGCGACGCATAATTCGACTATCGATTAATATCGCGGTTACCAACTAGATCCGTTACACTTCATTCGGCAGTGTTCATCGGCTCTGATCACCCGTCGCAAGTCGATAGACTAAGTAATCGCAGTTTACACTTAACGCGATTATCTTTTGAGTGAGCAACTTTCCGATGGTTTTGGAATATTCGGAGAACTTCGCAGAATTGGCGTGCACTCCCTTTTGAAGTATGTAAAATCTATAATTTTTTATATCCAACAGAACGGATGCTGTAAACATTTCAGCGGCCATGTTGGTTTCCGCGACAGTTTTTAATATTCGATTTTCTCTATTTTTCGGCAGATTTCGACCAAAATTCGAGGGCACGCCGAATGGTTTATGTTCTTAATACAGTCCTATAAAATTTGAAGCATCCCCGTCGCATAGTAGCGACGTAAAATGAAAACTACGAAATCACCTATTTCGGCCGGTAAAACAGGAAGGTCCAGCAGCCCCTCAAGACCACAGAACATGCGTAACGTGAATATTTTAAGGAACCCAAAAGTACATAACAATGATATATTAATATAATCGAAAGTTTTGCTCAGAGAGTTGGTGGAGTCGCATAGATAATCCAGGTACAATGTGTATGGGCGTATTACAATATTGTTCTCAATACGGTTGTTTTTTTTTTAACTTCGCTCTTGATCACTGTATTGAATTGAGCATAGTCAAATAGGACATCGAAGTTTGTAGCACCTTAAATAATCATAATAACTCGTTCAGATAAATCTAAACTATTCATTGGAAAATAAAAGTCAACAAATGCGGATGAATTTGGGGCAAGGCTACGGAGAATATAGCCACAGATCTCGTGAAGTCGGGAGATCCGAGAGTATATGCCCTTCTCATTTCTTTGGTATCAAAAACGGTGTTGCCAGATAATCCATGCATTGTACCCCTAAACTGATTTCGTGTCCTTTAGAAATCTCCTAGGCATCAATTTACACCAATTCAATTACGCATTGGCACATGCATATCAAGATATATCTAAACAGGAACAAGTGTATATGTCGAGCGGCCCTGTCCCCGACCCTCCAACTCCGCCAGCAAGAAGAAGGGGGGACATCAGCCGACACCACCCTACACGTTCGGGGCCAACACTGCATGGGAAATAGACTCTCTCTACCTAAATTTTCGATTCGTGGTAAGCAGAATTCCCACTATGGCACACCGGGGAACACCAAGGCAATAAAACCAGCGGGAGTCCACAACTCATTCTCATTTATACCATGGACATCGTTTAAGTTAACGTCTCTTATTTAAGTTATCGTCTCTTACGCTCGAGCCGGAGCTCTGCCTCGTTTTTAATTTAAAGGTCATAAAAGTCTTAGAATATCGGTTATGGCCCTTGACAGTAAAGTGCCTAAATTGAAGGGTCTAGCACTCATCTGCAAAGTGTTGTTATCATTTATTTTAGTGATGTGAGTCGGTAAATAACCGGTTACATAGCTCGGTAAATAACCGGTTAATTAACCGCAGCTACTAACATATTTTACCGACGGTAACTTATTCTGTGGTTGGCACTACCGAACCCGCTGAAAATTGCGTGTGCGAAATGCTTTCTTAAGCTGTTCCCGCTTCAATCACGCATCCTTACTCTATAAATGTATCTTGATTTAACCCGTTCGTTCCCCACAATGTCGTTATTATAAACAGTACGAACACTTAATTTTTAACGTTTGATCATATTGCATTCTTTTTGCTGAAAAAAAAAAATAACCAGCCCTTAATAGCTTCCAAGGAATAAGTATCGTTTAATAGTCGCTATCAGTATTGTATTGAAGAAGTTAAACGTTGATTAAATGATTCGCAATAATGTAGACATTTTATTAAAGTTAAATTGAAAGTTAGAGGGCTTGTTGGTAGCATTGTCGTTAATTAAATAACCGGTTGTTTTACTGGTAACTTTACCGGTAAAAATGGTTACGAACGTTTTTAAGGGGATGCTGGAGCTGGTTTTTTTTTCAGTTTTTTAACCTGCTTTACCTGTTTTACCGATGGACCTAACCAATTTTTCTGTTCCGACTTAGCATTGTTAATATACTACACATATGCTTCAAATCATACAGGATTATGATATTGACATAAACGCTTCGGAGTGCTTTTCAATTTTGATTGAAAACTTACAAGGAATTAAGAAAATCGAATATTATAGTTTGCGAAAGTCCGTGAACGTAGTGTCACGATTAACGCCCAGGTGGCTCTGCATCGTGCCCTACACTTCATTCGGCCGTGTTCATCGGCTCTAATCACCCGTCGCAAGTCGATAGGCTAAGTAATCGCAGTTTACACTTCACGTGATTATCTTTTGAGTGAGCAACTTTCCGATGGTTTTGGAATATTCGGAGAACTTCACAGAATCGGCGTGCACTCCCTTTTGACGTATGTAAAATCTCTAATTTTTTATATCCAACAGAACGGATGCTGTAAACATTTCAGCGGCCATGTTGGTTTCCGCGACAGTTTTTAATATTCGATTTTCTTTATTTTTCGGAAGATTTCGACCGAAATTCGAGTGCACGCCGAATGGTTTATGTTTTTAATACAGTCCTGTAAAATTTGAAGCCTACCCGTCGCATAGTAACGACGTAAAGTGAAAACTACGAAATCACCTATATCGGCCGGTAAAACAGGAAGGTCCAGCAGCCCCTTAACCGGTAAATTCACAACACTAATTTATTTCACGGTCTCGAAAACACGCGCACGAATTCGCCGATGGGAACGCCGGAATGAGCGTTCGCCACGCGGCTTACGAAGCGATGCGCGCGCCAGCGACGCGGTACGAATGTGTCTGTGAGGGATAAAGTCCAGTCGTCGATCGATGGACACGAGTCAAAGTCGAGAGTGAAGCGAGCGAAACAGAGAATGGCCCCGACGGGACCGTTCCAGGCGATTCACGACCGAGTCGAGTGAGAAAGAACGAACGTGTGCTAAAATCGAGTGACGGAGTGTCGAGTCCAGTTTAATTGTAATCTAGTAACTGTACCTCATTAGTATTTGTTTCTTTTGGTATTATTTTTTTCTTGTTTTCGCCGCGCCACGTTCCGACAAGGCTAATATTAGTCGCAATGAATTTATACGCGCGACAACAGCTCCCACATGTCGACGGCATTATTCTCCCGCCGAGATTCAGCATTCTTCCCAGAGAACGAGCACGCCGGAGAAAAGACGATAACAGTGTCAACGGGATCCATGCTGTGGGCATTGTGCAGCGAGCTTTGTCTCTTATCGGATCGAAAGTCGGTGGCTGATCGTTTCGTTGGATGAGCTTAACGGGCAATTTCTATCTGCTGCTTCGGAGTCGGAGAATGAATTTTGCCTTTTCGTTCGTTTCTTCGTATACCGTTCTCTGTTTTTTACAATTTTTTTCCATACTAATTTGTCCATACCTAAGCCTCCCTGCGGCCGCAGCCGACTTTCCCCTCTGTATCGGATTTGCCATGGCATTTCTGCCATGGGCATAGGGAAACTGTAGAAAACCTATGCCGATACAGCCGATCTCAGGTTCAATTCGTACCGTCGGAGCTTCGTCACATTTCACCAAGAGTGTAAACACGGACTACAGCTATATTCATCTGACACTCACACTTAGAATTACCAAGGTGCGAGTGACATATGTATACATCTGGAGATACGACCCACTCATATTGTTACCGAGGGTCGAACCGTCGAACTGCCGATGCTTAGGTCCACAGGCGGGCACGCTATCCACCGGCTCTGGTTCGAAGTCTGTGCCACCGGCATGGGGAGGCAGCTCCTGTAGGGCCATTTCCTCGGAACTCTGAGCTCTCCGTCGGTCCGATTGTAGTTGGGGATCTGTGCAAGGTGCTGGCACGCCCTTCAGCAAACACGATGCGTGTTGATGGCTTGTCGAGACGTATGATTCGGGTTTCTCTTCCGGTACCCTTTACCAAGCTACTCCACTTGGAGAGTTTTTCTCTGGTGAATTCTCTCTTCTCGGAGCTGTGAGAGCGGGAATTCGTCTGCCCTGTGCCGAAGCGGAAGAGCCCGCTGGAAGTTCGTGGACTATCGGCCGATCTCGCTGCTCTGCTGTTTTTCGAAGATTTTGGAGCGTCTCATGTCGGTTCAGGTGGTGCGACATATGGAGCGTTGGTGCCTGTACGACCCTTTCTAGTGGACATTCAGGACATCCCACAGCACGCAGTCGGCACTTTTGTGAATTGTGAAGGACGCTCGGAAGTCTATCGGTCAGCGGATGGCGATGCCATTAATCTTCTTCGCCTTTTCAAAGGCTTTCGACCGTGAGGTGGATGAGGTCTTGTAAAGAAGGCTTGGCGAGCTGAACTTCAGCCCTGCCGCTGTGGCATGGTTCGGCAGGTGTTTCGATGGGCGTTCACAGGCCGTACGGGGACGGGAGGGGGCTTGCTTTGCTTGGGGCCCCGTTCGCTCGGAGGTTCCTTAGGGCTTTGTCCTCGGGCTCTTAAGTCTTCTGTATCTTCGTGCAGGGTTTTGGAAATGCGGTGACGGGCTGCAGTTATGGTTTTATGCGGATGATCTTCAGGTCTACTGCCGTTGTTTTCTGTTTGAGCTTCCAAAGGGCATCCGCCGGATCAACGACGCTATTGCTGGCTTGAGCGCGTGGAGTGTATCTCGTGGCCTGCGTTTCAATTCTAGGAAGACGACGGTGATGGTCGTGGTGTTAGCGAGAATTCTAATTGTAAGTCGCAGTGTGCCGTTGCACTTGCCGCCTATTTTGAGGGACCCATTCCGAGATGGGAGGATACCGTGGCCATCTTAGAGTTGGTTATGTGCCTTGGAGTCCGGCTGCAAAGATCATCTTTGTCACTTATCAGCTAAAGCTGTATCGGGGTCGGCTGCCTATGCCGGTGCGTACCCTGCTGCGGGGTGAAGTTTTTAAGAGGTGCGTGAGTGCGACGTCAGGGGAGAGTGGAAAGCCGCTCCTTGTGTAAGACGTTGGTTACGTCCTTGGTTTTTCTGCACGTTGGTTATTGCTCTGTGCTCCTTACGGATGTCCCTGGGGAGCTTCACTTGCTTTCGTAAAGGAGCTTTAATCAGTGTGTCCAGTTTATCGTTGACGTGCATCGGGACGAGCGCATCACCTCGTATTTGGCTCGGCTAGGCGGCCGGAAGTTCGGATAGGCTGCGGCTCGTCACAAATTTTTGTTCATCTCCTTTGTTTTTGCGGTGCGTTCGAGTGGGCAGCCAGTCTGCTTGTTTGAAAAAATTGAATAGGCGGTATGGATCCTCGATCGGGACTTGCATCGACTAACTCTGGACATTGACTGTATCATGCCTTTCTGGAATGTCATTCCACTTGAAGTCAGGCAGCTGGGCCCTTTAGGAATGTTCAGGCTAGCATACCTGCGTCTCTTGCTTGAGCGGATGAAGCGGGAGGGCGGGGGTTGAGGGTTGACTCCAAGTTTCGAGGCATGTTCTTCTTCGATGCGATATGAATTATATTGTTTCTGTTTTGTCTGCCTGGAACTATATTTTGTTATTTTCTTTTCTGCTTACTATCTTGTATTCTTTTACTATTACTAACTCATATTCTTATGTTATTTTATATTCTATTTTATATTTCTTCTTCATATTATTATTTGTTATATGTATTTTTGTTTTTGTAATTTATGCGCGGGTGTTGTGGCTATGTCACTGTTTCTTGTACCTTGTTGCATAGTGTTCTTAGGGGATTTAGGCCCCACAATACGAAATAAACAGTTCTATCTATATATCTATGTGCCAAATTAATTCGAAATCTTAGGGACAATTTCTTTATCTGGCAACATTGGTGGTAAATCTCTGATAGGCCACCCAAACAGCCTGGCAGCCACAGGCCTACGACAGGTTAAATGCAGCCAGGCCAATAAGCATTATGTAACTTACGCCGCTAAAGTTTTCCACTGACATGACATATATCTTCCCAGCTGTTATGTTGCAAGGTTCAATACTCGCTCTTATAAGGAAAAGGGTCAGTTTTCTTGATCTCAGAGACATCATGTACCATCTAGAGCTGTATCTGCATGATGTAACAAGTTATTTATTTCTCGTTTTATATCTTCTGCAAATTATATTTTACAACACGGTACGTACGCAGCGTTCGGAATAAGAGAACTGGATTCCATTATCCAGTGACTGGGTAAAGTGATGCAAAAAAGATGAAATACTTGAGCGATGCTAAAAAATGCGAATCTTAAAGTGTCCACGATTGAACTATCATCGCGCGTCACAATCACCTGCACAAAAATTATTACAACGATTCGAAAGGATAGCGACGCAAAGCGGGATGACCTACCATATAACCAGTGAAGCTCAGGCATACCGTGTTCAGTCCAACTATGATAAGGAGCTTCCACTCACACATTGACTCTATAGTCTTTATGAATCTTTATTAAGGAAAAATATACAGAATTGTTTTAGTGATCGAATTGTCAGCTGTAATAATATATGTTTTGTGACGGGATTTTTTGGGTCACTCCCACCACATCGTTGCCACCGACATCCTTGCTTGAATGCACGCGAATATTACGGTATCCCGACTATTTTGCAGGAATGAGTTACGTTTTTAATTCTCGAGTTTCCATATGTTCACGATTACGCGGCGATGTTCTCGTTTTAGGTTTTGGGGTTCTCAGTTCGAATTCAGTGATCGAGATAATTAACGGTTACCAATCATCGAGTTATCACCTATATAAGACATTCTCTGTCAACTTAGGAAATTTTTTTCGACCTTCTCAGATCTATCCCATAATTGGCTACATTTTAATATCTGCGATGTCGCGGATGGCAATTTTATATTATTTTGACTTTCGAGCAGCCAACTCGGCTACAGAACGCGGTAGTAGGACGGAAGGACATACACTGTGACAAACTGCTTAAGGGGCTGCTGGACCTTCCTGTTTTACCGGCCGAAATAGGTGAATTCGTAGTTTTCACTTTACGTCGTTACTATGCGACGGGTATGCTTCAAATTTTACAGGACTGTATTAAAAACATAAACCATTCGGCGTGCACTCGAATTTCGGTCGAAATCTTCCGAAAAATAAAGAAAATCGAATATTAAAAACTGTCGCGGAAACCAACATGGCCGCTGAAATGTTTACAGCATCCGTTCTGTTGGATATAAAAAATTAGAGATTTTACATACGTCAAAAGGGAGTGCACGCCGATTCTGTGAAGTTCTCCGAATATTCCAAAACCATCGGAAAGTTGCTCACTCAAAAGATAATCACGTGAAGTGTAAACTGAGATTACTTAGCCTATCGACTTGCGACGGGTGATTAGAGCCGATGAACACGGCCGAATGAAGTGTAGGGTACGATGCAGAGCCACCTGGGCGTCAATCGCGACACTACGTTCACGGACTTTCGCAAACTATAATATTCGATTTTCTTAATTCCTTGTAAGTTTTCAATCAAAATTGAACTGCACTCCGAAGCGTTTATGTCAATATCATAATCCTGTATGATTTGAAGCATATGTGTAATGTATTAACAATGCTAAGTCGGAACTGAAAAATTGGTTAGGTCCATCGGTAAAACAGGTAAAGCAGGTTAAAAAAGTAAAAAAAAAAAACCAGTTCCAGCATCCCCTTAAGTGTGAGATTTGCGGTTTGGCGATTTCGCCGTTTAATTAAAGATCTACTAGAGCCCATGGCGTCTACGGCGACGGAATCGGTGGTACTAGAGCGAAGGTGGCCTGATACAAAACATCCCGTCACTGTATAGTGGAATCCCTGACATATTTCATGCACATAGTTTATGAAGATAAGAAGTGAGGGCAAACTCAGTGTCCCAATTGGACTGGGGAAAAGCGGAGGACTGCTTCACGAACGTGGTTGGCTCTTCACGGAGTTGTATGGTCAAAGTGGTAAGTGACATGTGCGAGATTCCACCGCATAGTCTATAGGCTCTGTCTCTCGATAAAGTGTACATAAAAAAAGGTATGAACATTTAAAACGCATATAGGTCTACGATATTTTAATTTTACGAAATTTACATTTTTTTTGTTAATGAACCATACAAGAGCACATTTCGTTTATTGAAAAAAGTTAAGAAATGCTTGTTAAATGTATAAATCTTTTTTTATCGTGCAGAACCTCAGCGTCGGTGACATCACTTACTCTGTGATGACCTTATGTTCCTTGATACAAGCTATAAGTTTACGGTAATGCATATCATTGTAGATATCAGGCTTGAGAATTATATCGGTGGACTCGTCATCTTCTAATACATTATCCAGATTATATCTGTAGAAAAAGTCGAAAAGTCTAATTGGATAATCAAATGATAAATTGTAATATCTGCGTTGCGTATCGACGAATCGACAGTATAATATTCTAGTCATTAGTCACGCTCTTACAGTGATACATCACAAATGGAGATATCTCCCCGTTGGCATGACCAATTCATCAGGCATTCCATTTAGCAGGCATTTGAGATATTCACTTTAAAAAATCTTCGTGTACGCAGTGCATTATAAACTTCACTTTTATAACTACGTCATTCCCAAACCGAAAGTAATGTAAGATTTCTCACATTTTATTGTCCCGGCATCGATGAGACTCAGGGACGGGACTCAGTTTGCAAGGCATGTGGTGGGGACATATGAGTGTTCAAATTGAAACGAGCGAATGGGATAAAGACTTCACGAAGGTTGTCGACCCTTTACATAGATTACTTATTCCCATACGAGGTAACATCTGAATGATTCCACTGCATAAAACTTCGAAATGCAGTAGTATCATTTGTTAATATTATAATAAATATTGAAAGAATCACCTCAATATTTCAAACATTGCGCGTTCATGTTGTGCAAGAACCATGTACAGTGTGTCAATGGACACGTACACTATAATATGATACATAAGGGTCACTGTGATGAAAATGAGAATTGGGTAGAAGTAGTCGTCCGGATCGACCATGAAGTCTGTTGGAAAAAGGTCAAATCTCCTTCGTGAATAGTTCAATGGTATTAAAGCATCCATGATTTTCGGTGAGAATGCCATCACTACCCAACCGCATACAATCACGTAGAGCAATGCTGTAATGAGATGGATAATTGACAATATTGTTTACAAGATCATTTGCTTAAACATAATAAGTGAATATATTTGTTCAACTAACTAAAGTAACATATGGTCCAGAGTCTTCCTTGTTCGCCGTATTTCTCGAGAATATTTATTTGCGGCAAGTGACGCATGGCTTCCCAGTCTTTTTGCATCCCATCGAAAAGTTTCCTCATCTTCAGGAAATAAGATTGAATTTCGATTATTTCTACGTAGATTATATGCACACTTCTTCTGTTTCTCACCTCCTGGGTATAAGACAGGCCGCAAGTTAGTTTGATTATGCCAGCAACGTTCATTGTCAGTGGTGCAATACACTCGGCAAATAAATTAAACTGGCCCCATGCCTGTATCATGGCCCGCACCTAAAAGCAATGGATATGATTGAGTATCAGTCCAGGGATAGAGGTGGAAGCCCTACTTTTTATTATTTATGTAAATGATTTATTTGCTATTGATGTGTGCGGACAAACAGCAGCTTCTGGCGATGATACGGTATTGATTTACACTGAATAGCTATTGAATTTACTTCTAATTAGGACAAAGAGGTATGGTGGCAGGATTTTCAAATGGTTCTCGCAAAATAAGCTTACTATCAATGTTGAGAAAACGGAGTGGGCGATATTTGGGTACTATATAATGCGACGTGACATTCCACGTCTTTCACTGGACAGATAGGAATTTACAGCACTTTAAAAAAAAAATTCATTTATCTTTTTAGCTTGAGTATTCTTGATAAAAAATGTTTTTTTATCTCAAATGCCCAATAAACTTTGCAGACCGATCAGTTCAGCGCTCCACTCGATAAATGGGATTTTTTTTGTTTAAAAGTGCCAGAAATTCCCATTTGTCCAGTGGAAAGGTTAGCTGATCGTTTTGTACACTTGATTGGGCATTTGACAATATCCAAATTATTTTAGTAAACGAATTTTTGATTAAAACTGCCGGAAATGACCATCTATCCGGTAAAGAATTTAGGTGGCTGGTTTGTATAGCTCCGGTGTAATTGCGAACCTATCACATAACCCGAGTTGCGCCCTGTCCAATGATGTCAGTCCTTCGCTTTACGGTGAACTCGAACGTCCTATCGCGGAAAGATTGTCGGCTTTGACTGGTCTGTTCATTCAAATTTATTATGTTTATATCTAAATAACTATTATGAATTTTGAAAACGTCTTTAACGTAACAGGACAAAATGTTCCCGACGAGACAATATCCTTTAAGCCATGTGCTTAACGTGCAGCGTACATATTGTGTTAGTGTTCTAAATTATTACGTGGAAAATGCACTCCATGCTTCAGTATGCAGTGTGAGAAGCGTGAGGTGGAATGTTGCTGCTCGGAATTCCAACGACAATCGCGCTACGCGATACCACTTATCGAGGACTCCCGAAATCTGAGCTCGGATTGCTGGTTTCGAGTTCAACGACCTCACACTAACACAGGCAATTCCTTTATCGTTCGCAGTTTGACAAGTTGACCATTGTTCTCCCCGCATTTCGGGACTCACAGTCAGCTGCGACAGTCCGGCGAGTTCGCACCGATTTTATTTACCTCACGTTAACCTGTTACATTTGAAAATATGATCTTTATTTTTCTCTTTATTCGATTTGGTTATTTCTTATTCTCGGGCAATCCTCTTGCGATCCACTGGAATACGACGGAATCTGCCACAGTTGCAAATAAAGTAATTGTACCGCGAAAAAATAGAACGGCAGTTAGAACATGCCCTGGCTCTGTAGCTCCCAAAGTTTTCAATGCCTTACTACCTAATATTAAAATTCTATTACCTGAGCAAAAAGGAAGATTTGTTAAATGCTTCGTGAGACTAAGTTCACGATTCAAATTTCATTCCCTTATGCTTTGTTCGATTGGATTTGTGACAAATCCTTTCGTCTCAACTGATTCAATTCACGAGAACATCTAAAGCCTTGGAGACATCCGAAGTCAACGTTCGCCTGCCATTCGCACTAGACGGCGACATTGTGCCACCTTCGGTGTGAACGGTGCCCTAGGCTCGAATCACAACATTGTGTTGACCGACAGCTGCCCACAAAAATAATACACACACAACCGTTCATCCAAAACGCTGCTAACCGATGAATCTCTACGTCGGCTACCAGGGTCGTGAATAGAGACAAAATAAAACTGAATTTTGTAGTCATTTCCTATGTTGATGAGAGATGATGTTCTCTGACGGAGCAAAGTTTAGAACGTACACGATCATTCGTGTATTTGGAGTGGCAGTACTACGGTTTCTGAGGCCCCGTAATTTGACAATCGATTCTTCATCTATGGACGAAAAGAAATCGATTATCAAGAGTAAAAAATATGCAATTTCGCCTTAGTTTCGGAGGTACGAGTCGTTTTATAAGTAAAATCGAAACTATGGTCGATATAGGATTGGATATGACATATATCGAATGATCATGATTATAAAAACAACATCAACAACAAAAACAACCATTTTTTGGAGCCTCCCCCCCGCAATAAACTAGGGGCCCGTGGACGCGCCAAGGGCTTCCACCCCTGAGCACGATTACGATATCTCAGACCCCTTAATTAGCATTGACCGACTATTGACCCGTCAATAGTTGGTTTGAAACTAAAATACAAATACAAACTAAAATCCATATACTCCAAGTGTATATGAGTGAAAGAGGGTTCAATGTTTAAAATTGTTAACATATTTTCCATATCTGATTGGATGTTAATTATTGTTGCATACGGATGGCTGCTGTGCGCTAACACATTCTTCAGTTGCTGGGCGCTGATAAGTGTTGGATGCGAATACGTATGTGCGTGCATATGAATTATTTAAATGTTTTCATTATCTGCCTGCTGGGAGTTGCTGTACACGATGAAGAATAAACTGAGTGAGAATAGGCTTCATTAAAAAATAACTTGCGGTAAACCCAACAATCACCAGTGTATCAATAATCAACAGCGTTTGTTTCAATTATAGCATTCCATTCCATGATCAAAAATTGATATTCGATACATAACTAACGATTGTTGATTAGCGATCGATGGTTCGGATTTTAGTTGTTGGTGGGAGGGAGTGGAATTTTTACTTTGTTTGTTTTATTAAACATACATCGTAACGATCCCATGGATGGCTGCTCGTGTAGTGACCTCCACGTGGTGGGACTCGGAAAATTAATGCTGCGTTATGATTAACCATAAAATATTTAGCAACATCATTAACTAACATTGTCATCAGCATCGTTCATTTGCAAACTGCTGCAATTCTTCAATAAAAAAAACTATTAAATATAAAATCGAACACACTTGAATTGCGAGCGCGCGGAACGCGCGGGCCACAACAACCTGCTAGTATATGTATATATATATTGCAACGTGGAAAAATTGCAGCGTGACTCGTCATGACTCAGGGGTGGCTCCGCGGATTAGGGAATAGGCTCGCAAATATTATTACTAATGACGGCACCAAATATTGTTTATGTACGCCTCCGGGTCGATGGGTGAGCCGGCAGCGGAGGGCACGGCGATCAAGTCTGACTTGGCTCCGCCGTGCGGAGACGCGGGAACTAATGACGTGGTTACGCGCTACTGGCAGCCGAGTGTCGTACTATTCAGCGCACATGTACTGAGGATCTCGGCTCGTTCGCGGCCGCCCCGCTGGTCGAGTCGTTGAGGGTTTCCCGAACGTTACAGAGGTTCTGGACTTCTCTGATAACATCCCGAGGCTGAAATGGAAATCCATACCTTCGCCGTGAAGGAACATGCGTCTCCCCTTACGCCGGAAATCAGATATAGCAGCGGGATTCGTGTACGGCGGTGTCATGTCAGGCACGCGAACAGAGCGATCGGCAGCCAACTTCGCGACAATTACCCGGAACGAGATACCCGCAGAAATTGCCGAATTAGGACGAAGAGAGTCCACCGGAGCGATTTGGCGGGTTGGGAGAAATCCGAACGACCGTGAGAGTGTCGAGCGTCTCGGGGCACTTTTTGCTGAAGCGCGATAACGTACGGGCAACCTATTGTCAGGACGTGTTACGAGGAGGCGAGAATGAGACGAGCTATCGCCGTTTCCGAGTCGAAGAGTTTGTTCGAGGTTTTCCCGAGTTCATCGTCACGATAAGCCTGTCCGTCCCAGAGACGAAGATCAGAGTCGTTTTATTGTATTGAGTCGAGTGCCGTTGCGAACAAGGCATCTAGTCGAGTAATTTCACGGGATTGTGCGTCGATACTCGTTCCTCCGCGCGTTAAACAGACTTCGAAGCCTCTGCCCCATGTAGGGTGATCGGATGTGGCCAATGGTTCGGCGAAGCTTGGTACCGATGTTGCCAACATTGGCATGCTAGCTTGGCCCAATCATCGACGGCGCCTTCGATGATAAGTACTTGCCAATATTGGCACCCAGCATTAGCCCCAAAGTCGATCAAGGGGGTCAGCCGATAATTGGTTATCACTGTTGGCCCTCTATAGGTTACGTACTTATATACTGCGCGAGTGATTTTAAAGCAATACTTTTTTTTATATTGTAAAAGTTAGAATATCCCTATTTTCATGCTTCGCAAGTCTGCAACAGATTATATTTTATATATTTTGGCCTGCGAGAACTCTCAAAGCGATCATACTCCGTCCAATTTATTGGTAATACATATTATGTATCGATATGTCAATGCTTGTATTGACTATTGACGCTTGGGTACACTGTCGCTTGTGAGAAACAACTTGGGTTCGCGCCATCTAGCGGCGAAAGCCGATGATTGATGGTCCAATGTTGGCGTCACATCGGTAAACCAACGATTGGCGACACGATATTCGGTCGAACGTTGACCTAAAATCGGCAGACTGATGGTTCGTGAGATCATGCATCAACCGACGACCGGTTGGCTAATCAGTATTCGGCTAAACATTGGCCTAAAATCGGACAATCAATGTTCAGTGAGTTTATACTCGGCCGAACACCAGCCTCAAATCCACAAACCAACTATTGACGGGTCAATACTTGACCAAGCATTGGTCCCCAATTTTCAAACCAACCAATGGTTAGCAAATACTCGGCCGGACATTGGTTTCAAATCCACTAACCAAGAATCTGCGAATTGAATGCGGCCAAGGATTGGCCGAAAATTGTCAAACCAATCATTGGCGAACCAATAATAGGCCGAACATCGGCCGAGCGTCGGGGATTTGACAATCGCTCGCCAACATTAGCCCAACCATCGGCCGCGTCCGTTCCATCGACAAAACCTACATGGGTGAGTGTTCGATCCCGGAACGGAGATCGACCCCTGTCGAGGGCGCCGGCAGATCGTGTAGGGCGATTCGGATTTTTATTCCCTCCTAAGATTCGCGGTAATTCATTATTGTTACGAGCCTTCCTGGGTGTCGGGCCCACGCGAAGTGTGTTTAATGTTTCATGTTTTTCTTTTTTCCGGGAGTTGTATCGTCGCAGATGAGCCTAGAGCCGACCAAGTTATCGGGAACCGTGCCGTTTCGCGATCGGGTCGTCTGAGTGTATCGGTCACGTTTGTGAGGAGTCTCCGGGTGTATGTGTATTCGACGAGCGTGGTGCGAGCGGCTCCGGTTTGTCGAACCGAGATTCACGATCGATTGTAAAATTTTTAGCCGTGCCGGCGAGGTGAGTCGTGCACGGGTACCGAGTTTCCTTGTGGAAGGTTTTCCTCGGGGGATTGTCCCGGTTTTCTTCCGTTAGCATAATTAGTAGCATTTAAATAGAATTCCTAGAAATTTTCGGTAATGATTGCTGTCTAATTTATTTTTGTGGAAAGAGTTGAACGCCCGTCACCAGTCCGCTCTGCTCTCGAGATCGCTAGCAGCGAGCCGGGTTTACGGTCTGTTTTCTCCCCGGTACGGTCGTTCATGTCTGGCACCCAATAAAATAAATAAGGGGAGTCAACTTCAAGGTTGCGGCGAGAGGCCACCCTTCAATATACATTGTATAAACGAATGTTTGTGATATTCACGTACTAACTTGCAAGCTTTTGTGGACTATATATTTCCGGAAGTTTAGTGGCGTAAATATAGAAACATTTATATCTCTACCACTCAGAACTCTACCAGAAAACATCTCTCCCCAAACAAGTCTACCGGATAATAACTCTACCAGAAAACATCTCTACCATATTACAACTCTATCGTATTTGAACTCTACCAAAATCTCTACCACTGATGAGAGAAAACGCTCCCGGAATTTATATAACACTCTCTCAGAATTTAAGTAAGACTCTGTCGGAGTTGTATTTCAATTCCGGGAGAGTTTTTTTCTTCAGTGGTAGAGATTTTGATACGGTAGAGTTCTAATACGGTAGAGTTGTAACATGGTAGAGATGTTTTCTGGTAGAGTTATTAGCGCTGCCTTTTTTGATAGAGTTATTAATTAGCCGGTACAAGTGTTTTCTGGTAGACTTGTTATCTGGTAGAGTTTCGAGTGGTAGAGATATAAATGTGCCTAAATATATATTTTATTATAATTTTATAAGTAGAATATGTTACTTCTGCAACGTACGATAATTGAACAAATTGAAATCGAAATTGAATGAATAAGATACAACAAATAACAAAAAACACACAATGGTATGAGTAGAATGTTATATTTTGACCTTCTGCCGGTCGGAAGTTCATCTCACTCCAACGTCCAAGCAAGCATTTGCCGTTCCCATCTTTTGATTCGTATGCCCGTTCCGGTACGGTTTGGCAAAGGGTTACGTAATCGTTACTGTGAATATCGTGAATAAGCCTACCTGAGCTGCCATGATGATAATGCTAGCAATTAGTGGAACACTAGTCCTGACGGCTTTTTGTTTAAAAGGTTGATGGGGCCACAGGCCGGCAGCATACAGTAGTTTTTTATTGAACATGTAGTATCGCTCATTAAAAATATCTCTATATTTTAAATGAGTATCTTCTGAACTTGTCGTCGCTTGTATTTCGTTTTTCATGGCCGCCCGCAATATTTTTATATCATGCAACATGCGTACGTATATTGCAAGCGTACAACAATCCAAAGTAATCGAATACTGAATGCGAAAACTGTGCTCCGCGAGGGAACGGAAATTCGTAAATTACGGGTTGCCATTTTCGTTATGTAATTTGAACACATAATTCATTGTGGGGTGAGAGGAAACGCCGAGAACAATATCGTATTCGATGATTTGCATATTTGATGAAGGCTAGTGGCAGCTGCTTTTGAGATAATGCTAGGCCATTAAGCAATACACGCGAGCCGGCAAAGTTTTGCTTGTAAAAAACAGCTCTGATGAGAAATAAGTCCTTATCTTATAAACTTTACCTTATCTTATAACGACATCGCGTTACGCACTTTTTCAAACGTCATTCGAAAATATATGTCTTATTACATTATTTCATTTGATGAGAAAATTAACCCTTTACTCCCTATAGGACAGAAAAACGGACGGCCGTACTAATAATAGGGATAGCCAGTGCATTCGCATGGTAGGCATGACAACGTTCTGACCCGTTCATTCTTCTAGAGGTTGCTAGCAAACGATCGTATATTTCAGGTCATGAAGAATGGAGTAGAAGAGGCCAACAGCTTATGTGAAAGCATAGGTTCCGAATTTAATTACAAGCATCGCCGTAATCGCTTGAGACTGAAGTAAATGTTTTTCGGTACATTGAATTGTGCAGCGAATAAAGAGTATTTTCGGTGAGAAGGTTGAGTGAAAAGTGTGTAAAAATATTTGGGACGGTTTAATACATATAATGAAAGAAATTCAACAGAAGATATTAAAACAAAGTTTAGCTGATTTATCTATATGCTGAGCGATCGTAAGTAAACAAGAGCGTCAGCGCCCTTCGGGCATAAAGGGCGTGTTGGAGGGCTCCGCCGCCTAACCCCGCCCAAAAAGATATCGCTTCCAGACATTTATGAAGGCCCTTACACACACGTCGTGCTACACCCTTCATACACTTTAAAAACAAGCGTGTTATCAAATGTGTTGCAATAATTCACAACTCACATATTACATGCATTGTGTCAACAAAATACATTAATAAAATAGGTGTTGTTTCGCTTGCGTGTTGAAACAACATGTTTGCGTTGCAATTTTTCCTATATTCTCTGCACAACACATTTTTTTTTGAGATTTCCTACAGATCACGCTTATTAAAATACACGTTATGATGTTGCTTCAACACGTTTAAGACCGAACAACTCACTTGGTGTTCAGGTACGCACCAGGTATGCTACACATTTAATGAAAGAAAATACTCGGAAAAGGACACATACTTAGCCTATCGGCTTGCGACGGGTGATTAGAGCCGATGAACACGGCCGAATGAAGTGTAGGGCACGATGCAGAGCCACCTGGGCGTCAATCGTGACAATACGTTCACGGACTTTCGCAAACTATGATATTCGATTTTCTTAATTTCTTATACGTTTTCAATCAAAATTGAACTGCACTCCGAAGCGTTTATGTCAATATCATAATCCTGTATGATTTGAAGCATATGTGTAGTGTATTAACAATGCTAAGTCGGAACTGAAAAATTGGTTAGCTCCATCGGTAAAACAGGTTAAAAAAGTAAAAAAAAAACCAGCTCCAGCATCCCCTTAAGGTGAAGTGCAACTACTCGGTCGGTAACAAAAATTGTTTCTCAAATTTCTCTAAGACTGTCAATTTTTAGGGAAAAATACGAGAACGGCCAACTAGACGCAGTAATTTTGCAGTTGGCTGTTCTCATCATTTTCTCAAGAAACAAACGGCTTTGGAGCTTTTTGGAAAGCGATATTGGAGCTATTTCTCTCGTACTCATGGCTGTTACACTTCACCTTAAGGTGGAGCTTTTGCTCAGAAGCCATGGTTTATCATTGTTACCTCGCTACTCTTGGGACCATTGGTCGGTCGGTTAGATTTCGCCAAGAGCCATAGGCTGGCATTGGATACCAAGATTACTACCCGGCCGCTAGTTCGAGCGGCAAGCGGTTTCTGTACCTCCCGCTAGCTTGAGTGCCTAATAATCTATGTGGAGCCTGTGGCGGCAGACTTGGCTCCTTTGAGATCCATGGGAGCACACGGGAGCGGTCGATAAAAGACTCCGCTAGATTGCCACTCTGGTAAAACGCCGACCTTGTAATCGTGCAAAGAATCTGTGTATATGCAACAGTCCTCTACGATTCCAATGACCAGTCCACTTCGTAGTTATCTCATTGATACATTACATCGCCTTTTCTGAAGAGGCACGGATCTACACCGCTGTTTTCGTGGCTCACACATGATTTCACACAGCAGCATTTGAATGTAATTCTCGATGTATTACCTTAATCGGAGTTTTACGAGAATTACGAATTTGTCAATTAAACAGAATGATTTTAGTTTCTCCATGGTGCGAAGATTCGTGGGTCGGATTGGAGTTACAGCGGGACGTAACACTCCCGCCCACTAATCCGCGCTCAGTCTGTAACAAATCGCCTTCCCTATTATTCTTCGAGACTGTTAATGTTTTGGCACAAAGCAAATTAGGCTTCCGTAGACAATATATAAAAACACGAAAGCTAATATGCTTTTGTTCGAAATATTACGTCTCGAAAAAAATAGGAGAGGCGATTTCTTACCGACTGCAGCATTACAGATGCCGTTAAGTTAATGTCAGATTCGAACGTCGGTAACAAAATCTGTAATGAATGCCGTTTTGAGACCACGAACAGTTGAGAAAAAAGAATATTGTCTGTCCGTGGGAAATTGCTGCTCGCAGGAAGACATTTTCATTTTTCTCAGCTGTATGTGGCCTGTAAACGGTATCCACTACAGTTTTTATTACCAGTTAGGCATGAGGTAGGAGAACTGGTTTTTTTTAAACTTTTTTAACTTGCTTTACCTGTTTTACCGATGGACCTAACCAATTTTTCAGTTCCGACTTAGCATTGTTAATACACTACACATATGCTTCAAATCACACAGGATTATGATATTGACATAAACGCTTCGGAGTGCAGTTCAATTTTGATTGAAAACTTACAAGGAATTAAGAAAATCGAATATTATAGTTTGCGAAAGTCCGTGAACGTAGTGTCACGATTGACGCCCAGGTGGCTCTGCATCGTGCCCTACACTTCATTCGGCCGTGTTCATCGGCTCTAATCAGCCGTCGCAAGTCGATAGACTAAGTAATCGCAGTTTACACTTCACGTGATTATCTTTTGAGTGAGCAACTTTCCGATGGTTTTGGAATATTCGGAGAACTTCACAGAATCGGCGTGCACTCCCTTCTGACGTATGCAAAATCTCTAATTTTTTATATCCAACAGAACGGATGCTGTAAACACTTCAGCGGCCATGTTGGTTTCCGCGACAGTTTTTAATATTCGATTTTCTTTATTTTTCGGAAGATTTCGACCGAAATTCGAGTGCACGCCGAATGGTTTATGTTTTTAATACAGTCCTGTAAAATTTGAAGCATACCCGTCGCATAGTAACGACGTAAAGTAAAAACTACGAAATCACCTATTTCGGCCGGTAAAACAGGAAGTTCCAGCAGCCCCTTAACTGGAAACGATTTCGGAATGCAGTATATCAAGTGAACATCGAAAAAGTCGACGTCGTGACAACTGAACAACGAAAAGTCTACACCGCGAAAGTGAGAATGCAACATATCTTACCACCAGTCAGCTCTGCAGCAAAAGAACTCAAGGATAGGGTATTTTCTTCCGTCACGTTTAGTCCAGAAAACTCATTTTTCGACCCGACGTAGTGTGATACCGTAAATGTGTCACTTCCGGTTTGGAAATTTCACTTTTCCACCGGAGGAGACGTCATACCGGAAATATATTGCTTCCGGTTTGAAAATCGCATTTTTCAACCGGAAGTGACGTTTTCGCTAATCGGTGAAGTCAGCACCGGTAAAGAATAGAGATTTTCAAGCATTTTCTTGGTTCAACGCTGATTGGTGATAAGACTCTTCGTGTTTGGTTGTCGTAGTGGCGTCTTTCTCAGTGTTCCATTTAATATACAGCCATTTCAAAATATACCCCTGATTATGGTAACGCAGATTAGTTGTTGGTTGAAGGTTAGTGAAGCGGATAATAGAGCGGAAGTTGGTAAGGTAGATCAAAGAACATCAACGGATAGTAATTTTTTCATTACAAATATTTACTGACGTTTCAATGTTGTTTCCAATGATTTTCATGTATCTAATCTAGGATCTACATGGTGTCTCATATATGTCTACATGTAACTCGCGTTGGATAAGCAATCGTAAAGGAACAAGAAATATATAAACGGGCCATAAGATTGATACTCAATTCCGTAGTCTCACAGCTTCGATAAAGTATTTAATCATAATCTCGGAGTATTTATTCGTCACAGTGGGGTTACTTGGAAGAAGTCGATTTTTATTTATTACACTGAGGAACGTCGATGACAAAATGAGGTTTGTAGATTATGAGTATCAACGACTCAATTACTATCATCGTCGATTACACGTCGAAATAATTGTAAGTCTTTTTTTTTTTTTACAAAGAATTAGATAACTCCAGTCGTCTTCCTGTACTGTCCAAAGTGCTCTAAATACTGCTGCACCGTGTCCATCGGTTGATACAAATCGTTCATCCTATTCTGAAGATACTGCGGCGCCTGGTTCGACACAGTTGAGCCGAGAAAGCCCTGAAGAAATTCCCTCATCAGATCCCACGCGCTTCCAGGCACGACACATGGCCTGTACTCCACCTAGCGGTACAATGGAAAAAAAGAAAAAAAAATGAGAATAAGAAATAAGATCGCTTTGCTATCCCTCCAGGCTACTGGTCTTCGGGTCTCGTAAAAGTCTAACCCTCTTACAACCAAACTACAGTATAAAACTTTGTTAAACATTCCCACGGGAGTTCGTGCAGTCCCGAGGGCAAAACTCTGCGATTTACATGTACACGGGGGAGATTGCGGAGGAAGGGAAGCGTTAGGTGTCGGACGTTCGGGATGCCTCGGGTGTTTTGCGGGGACACCGAATTGATATCGGAGAAACGAGAAACTCTTTGGACAGTTCACGCGAATGTAGGAACATAAAACTCAACTTGTTTATTTCCCATATCCCATTGGATTCCCACGAAAGCTACATGAAAAAAAAAAAAAAGTGTGAAGAGAACGTCCATGAATCTTCGGACATTCGGTTGCACATTCGGAACATCTTGTCGGAGGAAAATAAAATTACGGTAGAATTTAACCCTTTCGCTGAGAGCTGCCTTCTTCTGGCACCTCAACGATACGGATTTTTAAATAAATTTTTTGTAACTCATGCATGAAAAGTGCTGCTTTATGTGGGGGTCGGGCGCGACATAAAGTGGTGTTTTTCAAGAAGGCGTTACATAAACACTGGAAGCGTTGCATAAATACTGTGCGCATGCGCACAGTATTTTCGATACGCTTTTGCGTTGCATAAATACTCGTAGCGTGTCGTAAATACGCATTACGACACACTTCGAGTATTTATGCAACGCTTCCAGTATTTACGTAACGCCTTCTTGAAAAACACCACTTTATGTCGTGCCCGACCCCCACATAAAGCAGCACTTTTCATGCATGAGTTACAAAAAGTACTATTTTTCCTGACATTTAAGAAACTATACTTCAATCATGCGGCTGGTAGCGTACCATATTTGCTACGTTAGCGAAACTATTTACCAAGATATCTTCAATTTTTATCTCAATATTGTGGAACAATCTGACGAACAGCATCTTTTAAATTGAAGTGTAAATATTTTCAAAATATTTTTTAACTCGCAATGGTTGACACTGTTAAAACGTTAAGCGTCCCATTTTAATCTTACACCTGATTTTCCTCGAAAAATACTGCTCCAATCAAAAATTGTGTATAAAGAAACTTTTAGGGTTCGAAGGGGGACGTTCAAAAAAAATTTTTTTTTTTTTTGTATCGTAATTAAAAATGGCGTCGTTAAGATGGCCGACATGTTTTTTTAAAATGGAAACATGACATTTCTTTGTCACTAAAACACTTGTCGGATCAAAACTAACAACTTTTGTAGGAACATTTTTTCGATTAAGTCCATTTTGAATTACGATACGAAAAAAAAAAAAAATTTTGAACGTCCCCCTTCGAACCCTAAAAGTTTCATTATACACAATTTTCGATTGGAGCAGTATTTTTCGAGAAAAATCAGGTGTAAGATTAAAATGGGACACCGGGTAATATGTATGTTGATTAGCTATTTACCCTTGGGAGCTTGTTCGACCCCCGCCATAGTGCACAATAAACAACCTTTGTACTTGGCCACCAACATTTAATTTTATTTGTTTCATAATTTTAATTTTTTTGCCAAAGCGCTGTTTCAAATTTCTTTTTATAATGGTAACATTAATGAAAAAAAAAAAGTGGATATCAATTATTGAATGTACAAATGTTTTTCACCGTGTGAGAGATCGTCGACGTCGATGTTGCACCGTCGGCTGCACATTCTCATTACTCCCCGACTATCGGGAACTTAATCCCCCCCCCTCCTCAAAGAGGCAAGAACCAGTATTTATCTTTCCAGGATCCTGTATCCTGTGTTCGCTATATATACGCTTGTAGCTTTCAACGACACACGGAATCGGACAGACGCGAATCGCTCATGGAACAAGAGACATTCCTCGATCCGTTTCTATCTCCAATTTCTTTCACTATCTATCCCTTCGTTGCTTTCTCGTCTCGTTTTTCCTCTCTCCGATCCCTCATACCGAGACTTTTCTCTTGTACCAAAGATGAAAGAACGTTTCACCGGCGAGGGTGAAACATCGTCGACGTTACTAGTTTCCTCGTTCAGGTAACGTCAAACTTGCGGAAACGGAATCGAATTTAAAAAAAAAAAAAAAAAAAAAATGGAAAGGTAAAAAAAAAACAGTTTTATCGGTAAAAACTCCGGTCAAGCGGGCATAGCTTCGACGCGGTGAAAGGTTGTGGGAAAGCGGTGCAACCCTGAAACCGCCCTTCCCACTGAGCGAACAACTTTATGCACCGGAAGTTATTAGAAATTCTTACGGCATGCTCTGCGCGCTGTATCAAAATCGCAGCGAATCCTCCGAAGAGCTTTAAACAGATTTTCTACCTGTACTACGCACATTTTTCGCTCGAGCAGCCGAGCCCTTCATAAGAACAAGGAGAAAGAACCTTGAGCTTTTTTATCGGCTTTTTTTTTTTTTGTTTCAATCGATTCGTTAAATTTTTTGGAATTACGAAAAACTTGAAGACGCCACGTGTTCTGTGGCGCCAAATATATTTTCGTAAACTATTTGCCCTTGTCGAGTGAGAAAAAATAGTACTTTGCGATACTAGTACGGAAAAGCGGTCTTTCGGCGAAGGTTGTGAAGTTGGCTGCACGAGCTGGATCAAGAGGTACAACGGCACGAGGCGAAGCCGAGTGACGTTTGTAGCTCGAGAGGAGGCGAGTGCTGCCGACTTCCCAACCGCCGTCGGGAGACCGCTTTTTCGTACGAGTATCGCATACTACTTTTTGTGACAAGTGCAAGAAAATTCCCGCTTTTCGTGCCTGTAAAGTGCGTGCGAACAAATAGCTACAGTGCTGCCAGCTAAGTGTGTGCGAAAGTAGCTAGGATGTGAAAAAAGTGTGCAAAAAAGTAGCTAGAGTGTTAAAAAAGTGTGCGCAAAAGTAGCTAGGATGAAAAAAAGTAGCTAGGATGTGAAAAAAGCGTGCAAAACAGTTTTCGCGCATCCTCCGCGAGAAAGCGCCAGTTTCGCCACACTTTACAGGCACGAAAAGCGGGACTTTTCGTGCACGTGTTACAAAAAAAATGTTTAGTCCGAAGAGCGGAGAGGATTGGGCGAGGCGACTTCGAATGAACGGAGTTCAATCGGACACTTGCGTGCTAGCACATTCATAAACGTTACACCACGATTTCTTTACATCTTTTTTCATCAGTGTTCAATTCTTCACTGTTATAAATATACAGCAACGTTTCTAACGGACTTTCATTGGTACGTCGTCACTTATCTATACCGCGTCTCATCTACGCGCACAGAATTACCATATTTTCAACCTTACACTAAAAAATTCTGGCGCCCTAAGCAAACTTACACCCGGTGTTTGTATTCACTTGCTGAATCGCACGCATGTTCAATCGTTCACTCGACTTACCGGACTTTTGCGCACCCCTCCCCTCCCCCCCCCCCCCAATGCGAGAAAATATGGGTTCGAGCGGTTCCTAGCAATGAGAACAGCGGGTACTTCGTCGGTAAGGTCCTCAGTCTTGTATAAGGTCGTCGGTATACCGATGAAGTAGCCGCGGTTCTCAGTGCTAGGAACAGCTTGAATCCATATTGCCTCGCATCGGGGGATGCGCAAAAGTCCTATAAGTCGAGTGAACGATTGAACATGCGTGCAAATCAGCATGGCACTGCAAGTACCGGTGGACGTTTGCTCATGGCGCTAGAATTTTCGTGTAAGATTGAAAATATGGTAATTCTGTGTGTGTAGAAGGGACGCGGTGTAGATAAGTGACGACGTACCAATGAAAGTCCGTTAGAAACGCTGTTATATAGTTATAACTTTGAAGAATTGAACAGTGATGCGAAAAGATGTAAATAAATGGTGGTGCAGCGTTTATGAATATGCTAGCACGCAAGTGTACGATTGAACTCTGTCCATTTGACGGCGCCTCGAAGCGTGATACTCGAATGAATTTCCAGGCCAAGCTGAAAAGCTTCGAAGTGGGAGGGGCGGCAGGATGCATCCCGATGGTTGAGAAGCAGTGTGAGAGCAGTGTCGAGGACGGAGAAGCCGGTGAAAGTATATTGTATAAGAATAATAATGATAGAAAAGAGGAGAGAAAAGAAGGGTGTCAAAAAATGGCTGTGAGGATGAGTATAGAATCTTTTTAGCGCAATAGTATAAAGTTTTTCCACCCTCTGTTTCTCAGGGCGATGGAGAAATAGTATATTATGCGCCACAAGGGAGAAAAGTGCATTATTTCATCGAGTGTGAAGTTTGATGCCCCAGCGAAGCGAGGGCAGAAATTCAGACGAGGTGAAAAAGCGCTTCCTCTCTTGTGGTATACGATTTTTTTTTTCCGGACTTCGTTAAAACAACCACATTTCTTGCGTCGGAAAATCGTCATATTCGCCAATGACCATTAATGACCCGGGAGTAATAGAGCTTCGAGAGGGAGCAATGAGCCCTATTACTCCCTAGGGAGTAATGGAGTTGCACTGCGCATGCGCATATGTTAATAATGATCATCGGTCAATAATAGGGTATTTTCTGCCCGTGTTGCACGCATGGAATGTGGTTATTTTAGCGCAATCGGGAAAAAACTCATTTTTAATTACAAGATTTTCGTATTGTCGTATTTTCGTATCTTTTCCTGACTTTTGGGCTCATTTTGTGTCTATTCTTGTCTCTTCGTATCTCTTCATTCTTCTTTTTCGTATCTCCGTGTCTCTTCGTGTCTCTTCGTGTCTCTTCGTGTCTCTCCGCGTCTCTTCGTGTCTCTCCGCGTCTCTTCTTGTCTCTTCGTGCCTCTTCGTGCCTCTTCGTGTCTCTTCGTGTCTCTTCGTGTCTCTTCGTGTCTCTTCGTGTCTCTTCGTGTCTCTTCGTGTCTCTTCGTGTCTCTTCGTGTCTCTTCGTGTCCCTTCGTGTCCCTTCGTGTCCCTTCGTGTCCCTTCGTGTCCCTTCGTGTCCCTTCGTGTCCCTTCGTGTCCCTTCGTGTCCCTTCGTGTCCCTTCGTGTCCCTTCGTGTCCCTTCGTGTCCCTTCGTGTCCCTTCGTGTCCCTTCGTGTCCCTTCGTGTCCCTTCGTGTCCCTTCGTGTCTCTTCGTGTCTCTTCGTGTCTCTTCGTGTCTCTTCGTGTCTCTTCGTGTCTCTTCGTGTCTCTTCGTGTCTCTTCGTGTCTCTTCGTGTCTCTTCGTGTCTCTTCGTGTCTCTTCGTGTCTCTTCGTGTCTCTTCGTGTCTCTTCGTGCCTCTTCGTGCCTCTTCGTGCCTCTTCGTGTCTCTTCGTGTCTCCTTCGTGTCTCTTCGTGTCAGAACAGGGCGGAACGGAACGGAACGAACCGAAACGTAACAGAACACAACATTGAACGGTCTCTCTCCAGACAGAGGTTAAAAACGATCTTCAGGATCGTTCCATTATTGCGATGCTGGTAACGATGCCGAAGGACAACTTATGGTCTCGGTGGTCTCGAAGGAAAAAAAAAATGGAAGAAGAACTGTCAACGAATGGAATGAACGTACGTCGTGTGAAAATCTGCCGGTAGGTCGAAATAAAGTGCGATTTAGCGATGGGTTGGATCCGGCGCACCCTGTGCTTCTTCGTATCCCGGAACATCTATCGGAAAAAGTAGTAATGAAAAAAGTACGCGTTCCCCGGGGAGACCAGAGAAACCTAAGGGAGATGGTCGCGTTCTGTGACTCTCCCATTGGAATTAATGGAGAAACCGGGTTTATCGCGCTACACGCGGGGTGGTCTGCACTCTCTCGGGTTACGAGAGGAGACTCTCGACTCTGGGACAAACGGCCCAGTCACCGATACAAATGGCTCTGTGCATTCTGTGGGTGGAAGAACTCTCACACGTTACACTATGGACTGCGGACTATCGGGCACTTTCGCTCCACGTTCACCACTGTGGATTGGTCGCAGTCGCGATTTTACACTACCCTTTCACCGGCAGTCTACTCAGAAATGGCACAATTAAAAATTAAATAAATATTGCACTGCAATTATTCCGGTTAAGAAAAAAACTGATTTAAAAAAAAAAAATGTTAATAGAACTACCGGCAGGTTCCGAATTTTGCGAACACATTTCGGAGAGAGCGGGAGAAGGAAATGGCATCATTGACAAGACAATTTGACCGAGATCGATGGTGCCCAAAAATCGGGTCAAGTGAGCTCGTAGCTACACGGTAACAAAAGGTTTGTACACTTAACACCAATTTTGTATCTCCAGTTTGTTTTTTCAAATTCGAACAACCAAAAAAAAAATGTATAAATTGTTAATGGTAACTTTCACTAAATGATTAATGGTAAATTTTGCTAAGTGATTAATGGTCAATATTGCAAAGTGATTAATGATAAATTTCATTAAATGTTTAATGGTAAATTCTAGAAACGGTCAGTAACATGACAACAGAAACGGCAAGTTGCGTGTGACTAATGACGAATTTTTCGCTAGAACGCCGATTTTGGAAAATTAATTTATGCTGTGTATTAAATATTTCGGTCCTTGGAAGATGCGCAATTCAACCAACTCACCAGTAGTTAGTTTTGTATGTGCAAACGAACGCTTTATGAGTTAACAGGAAATATGTGACTCGTCGAGACAGCCGGTACTCGGATGGGACAACATCGATGCGTGCACGTTCGCATTGCGAAGGTGAGTGAAGAGAACCATGACCAAGCGACACTAGCAGCAACAAATTATACCATCGTTCGCCGAATATATGGATATGTAGTAGTGTTTATGTCGCATATACGAGAGATTTCTGTGCCACGGTGCTCGACTATAGAACACGATGGTCTACATGGGCGTACATTAAACACGAGAACGACAATCGGTATGGGCGGTGCAGAAGGGTTGAACGCGAAACGACGATGGCAGAGGTCTCGGTGCGTGATGCCCGGACACATACATACGTCGATCGATCGATATCGCGCCTCCAGGCACCAATATACCGCTCGTTAAAAACGCGTGTAACGGCTAAAAAAAAAAAAATCAATGCGTAGGTTATCCGTACAGCACGCAACATTTACTGGTCAGGACTATCTGGGATTTGGCGGGAAACGTGAATATTGCCGCCGTTGAGTAAATCATGAATGACTCAAAATTCCGTATAATAAATTTCATTGAATAATGAATTTCAATTGAATTTCAAACACTACAACACTCAAAATTTCAATTAAATTTCAATTAAATTTCAATTAAATTTCAATTAAATTTCAATTAAATTTCAATTAAATTTCAATTAAATTTCAATTAAATTTCAATTAAATTTCAATTAAATTTCAATTAAATTTCAATTAAATTTCAATTAAATTTCAATTAAATTTCAATTAAATTTCAATTAAATTTCAATTAAATTTCAATTAAATTTCAATTAAATTTCAATTAAATTTCAATTAAATTTCAATTAAATTTCAATTAAATTTCAATTAAATTTCAATTAAATTTCAATTAAACTTCAATTAAACTTCAATTAAACTTCAATTAAACTTCAATTAAACTTCAATTAAATTTCAATTAAATTTCAATTAAAATTCAATTAAATTTCAATTAAATTTCAATTAAATTTCAACTAAATTTCAACTAAATTTCAATTAAATTTCAATTAAATTTCAATTAAATTTCAATTAAATTTCAATTAAATTTCAATTAAATTTCAATTAAATTTCAATTAAATTTCAATTAAATTTCAATTAAATTTCAATTAAATTTCAATTAAATTTCAATTAAATTTCAATTAAATTTCAATTAAATTTCAATTAAATTTCAATTAAATTACAATTAAATTACAATTAAATTACAATTAAATTACAATTAAATTACAATTAAATTACAATTAAATTACAATTAAATTACACTTAAATGTCAATTAAGTTGATGATAAACTAATCAACATTTCGTTTAAATTTCAAATAACAAACTAATCAAAATGTCAATCATATTTCAAGTAATCAACCAATCAAAATGTTGAAAGAAGAGTTCAAATTTTTGAATAATTTTCGAGTCGCGGCAGTCTAAAACGAGTGACGATCGAAACAATAGCCGATATCGAAAAACAATACAATCGACAGGAGTACAAACGATAGGAGTGCTCAGGTGCGAAACGGAAACGTTTTCCTGGCGCGTCTTTCTCCATGGAGATGTCGAAGAGGAAACACGGTATATCTCGTATGATAATTATTGAGGAAGAGGGCATAGCGTAGGAGGCCTCGTGTCGGACGCCATCGATCGTGCTTGGCTAACCGATAAATATTTGGACTTTTTTTGCAACCTCATTTCGGAGATAAAAAAGAGCCAACGTGGAAACACTTGATTTGCAAGTTGACTAAAATTCAATTATTGTGTTACTCTCGTTTTTCGTTGTAATCACGGTTCCTATAACTTGTTCAAGGGCCGGTATGTACCGTTTTTAATTATCCATCCGAGCAACGAATCGTACGAATAATAATAGAACGAATGTGTGTCCTAACTTGTGAAATTTTTCGAATTTAACGTAATTGTCAATATGAGAGATTGGAAAAAGTTTGGAGGGTGTATTAGGCATGATATGATTATTGTTGTATCATGTATTAATATTGGAAGTGAAGATTATATTATTTCAAACGTATTTCATCGGCTAATTTCTGGTGGCCAAGAATATTATGTTGAGCGAGAGAAAATTAATTTATCTTTTGAAAAAATTAATGTACTGGCCGATATCTCGTATATAATTTAATTTATTTAATGTCTGCGTATCGATGGAGATCATTTAAATTAATACATCGATCTCTTCGATTCTCACTGAAAGTAAAATCTCCGATTAATAAAAAATAAACATTTTACAATTTCAATTAAATGTCAAATAAATAACTTTAGGAAAATTGGTTCGTACAAAAACCGATAAAACCGATTCAATAATGAATGCGACAAGGTATGAAGTCACGTGATTAATCGATAATCTTAAAAACTATGAAAAAATAAAAAAAATAAAAATAAAAAAATAAACAAATTGACAAACCTCAACGAGAACTCCCTTGAAATTGCCGCTCATCGAGACGCTCCCGAGTTTCACGCAAAAGTCACCTATCTCGAAACGCGGTCCCTTCGACTCGATCTTCGTTTGTTTCTTGCTGGTGTAGATACTGGTCATCTTGAGCATCAGCAAATCGAAGAGTCCATCGGCGATCAGTGGAACGATCTTTGTTCCGGACTCCAGAACGGCAAAGACCGAGGCTGGCTGTTCCGAATTGTGAAGAACGTGAACGGTTCTCTGAGGGCCTGAAACAACCAAAATGACGAATAAAAGTTTTTCAAACAAAAATAATAAATAAAATAAAGATTTGAAACCGATAATTAAGATTAAATCGAAACGCTCACAATTTGAATCATATAAATCGCGAACGGAGTGTAATAAATAAAAGGATTATCGATGCGGCGAAGAGACAGCGGCGAGTTGCAAAACGTGGCGAGAAGATCGATCGTGATTAATCCGTATACGTCGAGGTTTAAAATCTCGGCATCGGCATCGGCATCGGCGCCGTCTCGAGCGCGAGGTATGAGAGAATCCGTGTGCTCGAATGAATTTCATAAGTCCCGGGGGCGGTTAATACGCGAAGGGTCAAACGTACGGTGTGCGAACTCCGTTGAATATTCATAACGGCGAGGTGGAGAGAAAGAAGGGGGGAGACGAATGGAGGGAGGATATATTCGAGCCACCGGGAGACGCGCATTGCAGCAGCGACATAGGGTGCGCGAAAGCCCTCCCTCTCCTCTCTCTCTCTCTCTCTCTCTCTCTCTCTCTCTCTCTCTCTCGAGGTATGAGGCAGACGAGAGATAGAGAGAGAGTTGGTCCGGCATACACCTAATGGCAGGGTATCACTGCGGCCACTCGGTTAGCGAACGAGCTACGTATGAATTATTAATCCCTTAAATTATAATACACACACGAGCACGCAGCAGACACGTAACTCTTTCATACCCTTAGCTCTCGTGTGCAATTCCCTTCGAGGCCTCGCGCGGTTACACGCCGCTGAAATCTCTCGATGGACTTTCAGGCCGATTCCCTTCGATCTCCATCCAATCGTGCGTCAAATGACAAAATTCTTAATTACACCTTCGGCCAATTCGCCCCGTCGACAGTTTTATGCCCGGTAATTTCAGAGCCGGCCGCGATGATTATTTATCGACGTACGGAAGTGTAAGGTGCGAAGACTCTGATATATCAAGTTTGTACTGTGCATTCTTTGATTTCAACTATAATGTTAAAGATCAAAGAACAAAAAATCATATGTCAAATTGATATTGTGGAAATGTTAATGAATCACATTACAATGGCCGACTACAGGAAATATACTATACAATTACTACACAAGCGTGTAGCAATTGTCATTTAGAATCATTTAGAAATATTCATGGTTAATATAATATCGGCGACCACTGATAGATACATCGAGTGACCGCTAATGGGTACAACTCTGTATCGAGGGTGTCACTAATAGGAGCAATGACATTTATTCACACTTTTATTATTATCTTTCGAAAAACTATGAAGATATTGTCACATGTAGGAGGTTTTAGTTAGTCAATGAACTATACTTCACGATGGAAACAATTTCAGTGACTGGATACCCATGATTGTATAAATATTTCGCATTGTTTTGGACACAATTCTTAAATGACCAACAATAAAAGTATTAACCTTACTGAAACTCCAATATTATGCACGCACTTTTCATTGAGGTTGCGTTACTCGAGTACCTTACTTCAATAGATCCGCGATACATTTTTGCAGTCTGAGATTTTGCGATAGTTTTACAGAAGACAGAATCCGGCGTCTTGATCAGAGCTTGTCAAAATACTCGAAAGCACTTGAAATACAAAATACAAAATACTATATGTATTTAAAATATAAAATACTTTTTGTATTTTAAATACATTTATAAGTACTTTTTTAAATACTTTTTAAAAATCAATACGGGATGGTGGGACATGGTGGGACATGGTGGATTTTGGACGGCTGAGCCGGCTAGGTTACGCTCGCCCATCATCCTTGCCCATCCTCATCCATCCCTACCGTCCATCCATCCATTCATCCCGTCCGGTCTAAGCGTACAGCCAAGAAAACCAAAAGTATTTTTTATTTTGTATTTTTAAAAGTACTTAAAATACCAAAAAGTATTTGAGTACATAAAATATCTATTTTAAATACTTAAAATACATCAAGTATTTAAAATACTGCCCAGCTCTGGTCTTGATTGTGAAGGTGATTATTGCCTTATATCGTATCTTAGACGCTCATCGCATTGCTATCCAATGTAATCAGCAGAGCGAACTTTATCATCCACAGTCAGTTTCAGTTTGTCGTAAGTCCCAAAAGAGTATTCGCAAGCTGATGTCTTGAAGGCACGACTGAGTTCCTGATGCGTATATTGCCTTAGTAAATAGGTCATCCCGATGTTCCTGTTCCACTTTTCCCATTTTGCTACCGAACTTAGCCATCGGTTGACTGTTTTGTTGGTTCGTTAATTTTGTCGCTTCAAGATTCATTATACATGAAGCAGCCGGAGCATCAATACTTTCTTTTATCTCGGAAACCTCGCATCTGAAGTTAAATTGCAATTCTCGAGAGACGTGTTCATCTTCTCAATAGAGGACCTTACACATGCATTTGCACTTCTGTAGACTACCAATGGAAATAAACGCACGAATGAAAATAAACGATCTATGAAAATATACCAAACCTACAATCGGCAAATCAGAATACGTTATAAGCAAAACGAACAACGATTATTTGGGTTCTGCAATTGTTTTTGGGTCACTTCAACGGGTTGTAAGAAGATGTTCTAGGTCACATCGTTCGATATATATTTTCACGTTGAACACGTCTTCGATATTAGCTTTAGCCTAACGTTTGAGCCGGACATCAGTAATCGCTGAAATAATTTGTCTTTGATCTTTATAGCACGGCTAAAGTTCTTTGCAACCATGCTTTTCCATTTTTTATTTTTTGTTTTATGCATTTTTTTTTTTTTAGGTAATAATTGTGATGTTGTTTTTGAATCGATCAGATTTACCCACGATACAATCTACATTGCCGATGATGCACAGACGATTCCTCATCGGAAATACTCGGCGAAGATACGCCCGTGGCGTATCACCAATTACCTGCATCGTGCATTATAACGTCCTCCGAATGATGCATCTCGATACACAACCGGAGAGCCGTTCATTCGTGAGGCAGCGGAGCTATGAACATTACACGAATGCGTATGGGCTTTTGGTAACAGCGGGACGATGCATCGCAGCGCCCGGAGCTTCATGCACGTAACAAGTAAGCAATTACACGTTGAATCAAGGATTCATCGTACGTGACGGTCATTCGAGCTGCAATATTACGTGCGACATCCACCAATCGAGTCCCAGAGACCTGCGCTGCATAAAATCCGGTATCAACCGCATGCATACGCAGATGCAACGAGTCAATAACGTCCTTCCCTCGACAACAACAACAACAACAACAACAACAACAACAACAACAACAACAACAACAACAACAACAACAACAACAACAACAACAACAACAACAACAATAATAATAATAATAATAATAATAATAATAATAATAATAATAATAATAATAATAATAATAATAATAATGTATTTATCTATTTTGCCTCCTGGGGAAGAATCCCCTTAGCAAAAGGGTGAGCCATTTACAAAGTTTACAAAAAGATTATACAATATTTTCTGTGTTCAGGTAACATATGAGATAATTTCAAAAATTAATAAAATCTCACATATTTTCTTACTTCAGTACCTTATAAGTATTAGCTAACAAAATTTCGCAGGTACAGGTTTTTGAATAATTAAAAAAAAAAAACAGTTATCCTCGTACTTAAAGCTTTTTACACATCACTTTTCTCTTCCCTTCCGAGGCTAGTGTTTCAGGATAAACGCTCGCAGAGTTAGCGCACCTGTCATAAGAAAAAATTAAGTGCTTTTGTTGCGGATAGATCGGGATCGCCTAAGAGCGCTGTTAAATTGTTATTTTCGCCTAGGTATCCACCAATGAATTTGTCTCTGAGACACTTTTAAATCGGGCAACGAGCGACGAAGTGCTCGACAGTTTTTGATTCGTTTAGGTTGCATATTGAACAAAATTCCTTCGGTGTTAACTGGGGATGCTGGAACTGGTTTTTTTTTTTTTTTTTACTTTTTTAACCTGCTTTACCTGTTTTACCGATGGAGCTAACCAATTTTTCAGTTCCGACACAGCATTGTTAATACACTAAACATATGCTTCAAATCATACAGGATTATGATATTGACATAAAAGCTTCGGAGTGCAGTTAAATTTTGATTGAAAACTTACAAGGAATTGAGAAAATCGAATATTATAGTTTGCGAAAGTCCGTGAACGTAGTGGTCACGATTGACGCCCGAGTGGCTCTGCATCGTGCCCTACACTTCATTCGGCCGTGTTCATCGGCTCCAATCATCCGTCGCAAGTCGATAGGCTAAGTAATCGTAGTTTCCACTTCACGTGATTATCTTTTGAGTGAGCAACTTTCCGATGGTTTTGGAATATTCGGAGAACTTCACATAATCGGCGTGCACTCCCTTTTGACGTATGTAAAATCTCTAATTTTTTATATCCAACGGAACGGACGCTGTAGACATTTCAGCGGCCATGTTGGTTTCCGCGAGACAGTTTTTAATATTCGATTTTCTTTATTTTTCGGAAGATTTCGACCGAAATTCGAGTGCACGTCTAATGGTTTATGTTTTTAATGCAGTCCTGTAAAATTTGAAGCATACACGTCGCATAGTAACGACCCAAAGTGAAAACTACGAAATCACCTATTTCGGCCGGTAAAACAGAAAGGTCCAGCAGCCCCATAAACTGCATGCCATTCCATTCGATGTGAATCGACAACGATAACAATAATAATGGCGGGGGTTAAATATGGCCCACAGTCGCTCGTTTCGATAATGCAACAATATCACGAAACATTGTCGAGCGTCATCGAGATAACGGCCGGAGTTCGTGCGCATTGTGCGTTTAGACACTCGTAAGGGCTTAAAAAAAAAAAAAAAAAAAAAAAAAAAAAATCCCCAACAAGTTACAACTGCGTTTTCAGCTTGAGAATGAGAGAACGCAGACTATGTGGCCTCGGGGGCCACGCCGAAACTCCGAGTAAATTGAAACGTAACGAGAAACGTCGGGCCTAAGCGTAATAAATCTTCGCGGAGCGTAACGGAGAGAGCGCGCGCTCACGGCTCGTCCAGCGGTTCGCTGGACCGCGCGAGCGAGCGAGCGAGCGAGCAGGCGGACGAACGCTCCGGCAGCGGGGCCAGTGAGGAAAACGTGCGCGTTATATATACTCTCTGCGGGGAGAGGGAGTGAGAGCACATGGCGCAGCGTGATACGAGGAGGACGAGTTTGCCTCTTGAATTATTCGAGCGAAAGAGCGACGACCGAACGTGAGCTCCAGCCAGCTTGCACGCTTCGGGGATCCGTGGCTGGTGCTCGTCATCGAAGCACCGAGAGAGCCTTCCTGCGAGCCCGGGGATTACCGGGGATCCCGGCCGCTCTACCCCCTGCGACAGTATCATCGAGATAAACTGTTTTCATATACAGATTTTCTCCGCACGCTACACTGGACGAAGTTTTTTTTTTTTTTTTTTTAATATAACGGCTGACGAGCCTTTGCCAAAAATATCGGGTTTACACGCTGAAAAAAAATCCAAACGAAAGAATGGAGTCGGAGCTCGTGGGAGTAAAAAGATTTTTACCTGCGATAAGTAGTAATAATAGTAATAATAGTAATAATAGTGATAATAGTAATAATAGTAATAATAGTAATAATAGTAATAATAGTAATAATAGTAATAATAGTAATAATAGTAATAATAGTAATAATAGTAATAATAGTAATAATAGTAATAATAGTAATAATAGTAATAATAGTAATAATAGTAATAATAGTAATAATAGTAATAATAGTAATAATAGTAATAATAGTAATAATAGTAATAATAGTAATAATAGTAATAATAGTAATAATAGTAATAATAGTAATAATAGTAATAATAGTAATAATAGTAATAATAGTAATAATAGTAATTTTTTTGTCGTGTATTACGTTTTTTATTCGACAAGTTTTAGATAATCAAAACAAATCTGAGAGTAGACCAAGCAGTAAATGAATACTTTCCGTAAGAGCGCGTTCATGAAAAAAAAAAAAAAAAATGTTAATTCACTGAATTTAGTCGTTTGTCCGTTCCTCAACTTACTGGTCGATTACTGGTCGAGATAAACTGTTTTCATATACAGATTTCCTCCGCACGCTACACTGGACCATGATTTTTTTTTTTTTTTTAAATAACGGCTGACGAGCCTTTGCCAAAAATATCGGATTTACACGCTAAAAAAAATCCAAACGAAAGAATGGAGTCGGAGCTCGTGGGAGTAAAAAGATTTTTACCTGCGATAAGTAGTAATGATAGTAATAATAGTAATAATAGTAATAATAGTAATAATAGTAATAATAGTGATAATAGTGATAATAGAAATAATAGTAATAACAATAATAATAGTAATAATAGAATTTTTTTTGCCGTGTATTACGTTTATTATTCGACAAGTTTTAGATAATCAAAACAAATCTGAGAGTAGACCAAGCATTAAATGAATACTTTCCGTAAGAGAGCGTTCATGAAAAAAAAAGAAAAAAAAAAGTTACTTCACTGGATTTCGTCGTTTGTCCGTTCCTCAACTTACTGGTCGATTCATCGTAGTTTTAATGAAAATGATCGATCTACACAGTAAAAGGAAATTTGAGCATTCAACAAAGATTTCTTGCCTACGGCCGCGACCCACTATTCATTTCCTTGACAATTTTGTTATTTTTATAATTGGTCAACGACACGTTGGAAATAAAAATTGTAAAATAATAAATAAAAATTTTTTTAAAAAAATCGTCGACATTCTTGGACGGGACGCGTCTGTTGACTGTCCAAATCTTCTACAGTCAGAAACATGCGGATGCACGAGATTCAGAAAATCCATTATCGCGACGTCGATACAATTCGCAATGCCCGATGAAAATTGAATTTCACTAAATCTGCCTCGACGCTGTCGAGAGTTGGAGCAGGACGAACCCCTGTTTTCCCGATCGCTCGGTACTGGGGCAGTAATAAAATAATGAAAAAAAAAAAAAAGCAAAAGAATTGCGAGAGGAAACGTTGCGAATAAACGCGACGGACGGACACGATGGAGCAGTCCGCCGTCTGATGCATCGGGCATTAACGGTTCATCCGTGCGTGCGTGCTGGCGAGTTTGCCGGCGCGTTTTATCATCGGGACACTCGGCGGACGGTGCACGCTCGACCATTAATTACTTACTCTGTGCCCCCCTCCCCCTTCACTCTCTGCCGCCCCCTCATTGAGCGATTGCGCTCGCCGAGATTATCGCCGAGAGCACAAAACGTTCTCCGGAGAGAGTTTTCCACCTCGGGGCACTCTCGCATCGCCCACACGAAATACATAAGTGTGTTATATCTTATTGTTGTTGTTTTTTTTTTTTTTTCGTTTGGTGTTTTTTTGTCCCCCCCCCCCCACCCCTTCTGTGCTTGGCCAGTCGATGCCGTGCACGAATTTACTGCCTGCAAGCACCGTGAAACCGGCAAGACGGTAATTTTTCTCGTTTGTCGAGGGTCTATCAGAAGATTAACTGGTTTTATGCGTCTAGATAGAAACCAGGTAAGTCCGACGGCTCGACGAGGCCGGCGTTAACTGCGCTAGAACAACCTTAGCGATTACGCGTTGGAGAACACGTGCGCACGGGCGTGTTTGAGCGCGCCTGTTATTTTAAGTCCACCGAAAAGCCAAACCGCCCCGATCGGCGGGAACCCTCGAAATTGGCTTCGCCTTCGAAATTCTTCGCGGCACCATACAAGCGGGACGAAAAATCGCGCGAACACTCGGCTGCCGACTTGTTTCCGCGAATTCGGTCTGAATATCGTTTTATTTATAGAAATTAAAAGGGCGACCTCGACCAGTCTCTGGCGGTTAAATTCAGTTTTTTTTTTCTTTCTTTCTTTTTTCTTTTTTTGGTTGCCATTTTTCCTTCAGAAAACTTTTTACCGAATGATAAAAGCGAAAGATTTTCCGCGCTGAAATGTATACCAAGGGGAAGAGAATCGAGGCGTCGTTAATAGTTTGAAAATTAATTGGATACGAATGAATTGGATCGTGGAAAGATACGCCGTAGGCGAGGCTGCGGGAGGGAGGGGGAAGAATCTCCACTGGGAGTTGCTTCCTTCGGTTCACGTTATAGTGAGTGCGGAGGAGAAACCTGATGAAGAAGAAGGAAGAGCAACGGATAGAGGTTACATATATATATATATATATATATATATATATATATATATATATATATATATATATATATATAAAGAAGGGCATAGAAGGAGCTGTGCGGAAACTGGGAGCTCTCAAGGGGGTGCACAAGAATTCCACAAGAGTGGATAGATGCGAAGCAAGAGGGTTGAACGTGGCGGTGGTGGCTGCTGCCTTGCTCCTCTCTACGGTTTGTGCACCAATACCGTATAGCTGGCAGGTATACAGCCTCCGTACGGCTATAAGGGACACCGGGGCGAAATGGACCAGCGTCGGCTATTTGAGATGCACCCAGAAAAAAGATTTATTAAAATCAAATAAATTTCGAGCTTCGAATGACGTTTATTAAGATAAATGAAATGTTTGCTTGCCTCAACAAAATCCTTATTAGATTCAAATAACGCTTATACTTTGGCGTAAGTAAACAAAATTTATTCAAAGATTCGTCCTTTAAAATAAATGTTTATTCGCGCCAAAGAAATCATATATTTGGCGTGAAGACAAACGCGGCTATTATCCGTTAGCGCGCATTAGAGTTGTCAATGCGTCGGTCGTCTGAAAATATTTCTCGCTAATGACAAAACTATATTTATTCCTTACGGGGAACGGTTACATTGTAATAGAGAGGCACCTCATCGGTTTGCTTTCATAAAACTTTGTTTAATTCAAGCTGTGTATCTCGATTGAATTGTGGTTATGAAATTAGTCCCCGAACAACTAACATCGAGATTGGTTATATCATGAGTATAACTACTGTGCGACGTGATTAGTGAAATCGTGCGCCGATAACGGATCTGTATGCTCATTTTTATAATAAAACATTGCTCGTTGATATTTCGTTGATAGTAAAAATGGCTTATTTAACAAAAAAAAAAACGATGTGGCTATTCGCACCCTTTCGTGTGTCGTATGTCGTGTGTCGTGCGTCGTGCGTCGTGCGTCGTGTGTCGTATATCGTGTGTCGTGTGTTGCCGTATAAGCTTTTATACAGGTGAGCTTTTCGTGTGTTGTGTGTCGTGGGTCGTATGTTGAAGCTTTTTCGTGCATCGTACGTTGTGCCTTCCTGGTCGTACTGTGGCATAGCATTTATCGTGTGTCGTGTGTCCTGTGTCCTGTGTCCTGTGTTAAATGTTGAGTGAGTTGTGTTTCGCCATTTATTAGTTACAATTAAGCATGATATTTTAAGTGTGTCGTGTGTCGTGTGTCGTGTGTCGTGTGTCGTATATCGAGCGTGTTGTGTTTCACTATTGATTAGTTCCAATTAAGCATAACATTTTTCGTGTGTCGTGTGTCGAGCATTTTGTGTCTCGCACCATTTATTAGTTCCAATGAAGCATAACATTTTTCGTGTGTTATGTGTCGTGTGTTGAGTGAGTTGCGTTTTCCCATTGATTAGTTTCAATTAAGCATAACGGTTTTCGTGTGTCGAGCGTGTTGTGTCTCACTATTGATTAGTTCCAATTAAGCATAACATTTTTCGTGTGTCGTGTGTCGTGCATGTTGTGTCTCACCATTTTATATTCCTGTTGAACATACAATTTTTCGTGTATCGTGCTGTCGTGCGACGCATAACGATTTTCGTGTATCGTGTGCGTGCGTGCTTTTATCAGTTCGTATTAAGGCAGTGTGGAATTATTCCGTCGCTATCAAACACCTGAGTTTCGGCATTCTTGAAAAAGTCCATTACAATACAGGTTTTGATACCGTCCATGTAATTTCACATTGCCTTAATGTGAACTAATAAAAGGTGAGACACAACACGGACGCCGCACGACGTACGATGCACGAAAAATTGTACGTTCAACAGGAATATAAAATGATGAGACACAACACGCACGACACACGACACACGAAAAATGTTATGATTAATTGGAACTAATCAATAGTGAAACACAACATGCTCGATATACGATATACGACACACGACACACGACACACGAAAAATATCATGCTTAATTGCAAGTAATAAATAGTGAAACACAACTCACTCAACACACGACACACGACACAC
Source organism: Amblyjoppa proteus (assembly GCA_963922035.1). NCBI lineage: Eukaryota > Metazoa > Arthropoda > Insecta > Hymenoptera > Ichneumonidae > Amblyjoppa > Amblyjoppa proteus. The sequence goes on along the minus strand of OY998234.1, from coordinate 19,600,371 downwards.
GACACACGACACACGACACACGACACACGACACACGACACACGACACACGACACACGACACACGACACACGACACACGACACACGACACACGACACACGACACACGACACACGACACACGACACACGATAAATGCTATGCCACAGTACGACCAGGAAGGCGCAACGTACGACATACGAAAAAGCTTCAACATACGGCGCACGACAGACGACACACGAAAAAGCTCACCTGTACAAAAGCTTATATGGCAACACACGACACACGATGTACGACACACGACGCACGACACACGACATACGACACACGAAAGGGTGCGAATAGCCACATCGAAAAAAAAAAAAAAAAATCGTTTCTGCGTCATTCGTATATCACATTATTCCGATACGATAAAAACTAGCGGGTCTGTCACGAAATAAATAAATAAATTATTTGACATAAATATCTGTTTACTAGATCCAAATAAACATTATTAAATAATAAGAATAATACTATCAAACAAAGAAATACATTAGACATTAATAAATGGTCTATTATGTTCCGAATCAAATAAACATTTTTCTTCGTTCTTGATAAATTTTCTTTGAATGGAATAAACTTTTTTCTGGGTGTGAGCCTTTTTTTTTTTTAAAGTCCTACGAAAACTTAGAAACGATTGTCCATTTTGCCCCCCCGCTCTTCCGATCGATTTTGCAAGACGTAATTCTTCGTCCTCGGACGAAAGGAATTGTGATTAAGTATTGCACGCTTTTTTTGTTTGTTTGTTTGTTGGTAGATGGTCGACTAATATGACTCTGGTCTCTTCCGAGGGTCTTTGTTTCTTAGCTACCCCATTTTACCCAGGTCTCGTCCATTATACAGTGGTATCTCGCTTCGACGCGGGTTTTGAGACCGCAGAATTCTCGGATGACTGAAACAACGGTTAATGCCAATTAAATGTCGAGATTAAAAAAAAAAATTCTTAAAAGTTCCATTTTAATTGAGTACATATGAATTCACAATTGACCCTTCAAGTTCTAAGACTCTCGTTGAACAAAATATATTTTGCTCAACTGCGCGATACTTGCCTGAATTAAAATTTTTGAAAATTACACACTTTTTTTTTGTTCACAACAAAATTTTTTTTTAAAGCCACTCTGTTCGAAAATGCTTGTTTCGGATGGATTATTAAGCATGACTATTCGTAAAAATGTTCGAGAATCATCAGATTATAATTGAAGATAGTTTTTTTTTTTTGTTTTAAATGGCGGTTCGAATATTTTTTAAATGATGTCGAATATAGTACACTGAGCACTAGAGGATTAATTGATATGCACTGTGTAGTAGTACGAAAAGCTCAAAATTTTTTCATACATTGCGATAATTGCTGTTGCTCTTTGAAAATTGCATTTCTACCTATGAGTCAAATATTGCACACTGGCCATTAAATGGTTAATCAATTACGAGCCTGCACTAGTAGATAAAGCTTTGTTTCTTCGCATATTGCCTCACGTACACATGCTTCTTACAGTAGTCAGCGACTTTAATTTGTTTTCGGTTGTTAAATTTCACGTTCGCATACGTCCTCGCGACTAACAAAATGTACCGTTGATTACGGAATGAAGATTCGCATATTATAAAAAGAACCCTCGGAAAGCTCTCCTGATAATCCGATGCAGATTAATCGGAGTTCTACTGTACGTGCATATCTCATGCCCGATTCCTCCCGGCGTGCGAAGCGGGGGCGGGTGGGAAGCGAACTGCAATTATTGACGAACACCTAGCACTTCTGTAAACTCTTCCTGCTCGATACGTTGACACTATATTATTTCCAATAGCCGATAGTTTGGAAAACTATACTATTGCAGAGGGAATAACTTCACGAGCGCGAGAAGCATTAATAATAAACGAGAGGTACTATCTACACTCTCGACTCTCCAGTGCTCATCTTATATTTGTTCGAGAAGGTATAGAGCAGGAAGACGGGAGAACAGGAGAATGAGATGAGGGTGGAAGGCGGTGGGGGGGGGGGGGGGGGGGAGTGAAGAAGGAAAAACGACTCGGAGGGTGGTGGCCTCGCATTCGCTGCGGCTCGATCTGTGATAGCTTTATTATAAGTTCCAGATGCTACTGGCGCTGCTGCTTGTGCCGTTGCTGTTGCTGCTGCTGCTGCTGTTCCTCTCAGCCCTTTTCCACCCTTCGAGCCTCACGAAACCCTACCAACTACTCCCACCTCCTCAATGCGGCAATTCACTTGCGGAAGGAGTTTGTTGAAGTCCCGACGAGATCTCTTTTGATCAATCCTTATCTATCTATCAATGTCTCTGTCGTCGTGTTGAGGAAACAGGAGGACGGTGACATCGAGCATTTTCCGTCAACTTTGCAAATTCTGGGAGGTATTAAAAAAAAAACACATTATTTGAGGTACTGCTGTCGGCAATGAAAGATTCGTACACTGAGAAAAAAAATGACTGCATTAACCAAGGTGCGTTCCTCCACGTTCAAAAGCGTTATTTAGTTAGTTATAATAAAAACATTTGTTTGAATCGAAATATTTTGAAGCGACCGAAGCGAATAATCGTTGAAAAAAATAATGATTTTGTTGTACCAACCAAATAACAGCTTTGAACGTGCGTGACCGCGAATTTGGTTAATCCACCAATTTTTTTTTTTTTTTTTTTTTTTTTTTTTTTTTTTTCAGTGTAGATTTAACAAATATTTCCTATACATAAACGTTCGCAATTTTTTTTTTTCATGATAATTTTACCATCTTTTTTTTGGTTAAAGGTTGTAACAAATCTAATGTACCTCAAAAAGGTTTGCCCGAAGGCTGCTGTGACACGATCACATGATTGTTCGATTTCATATTATAAGCCGTCTATCACCAAACGAAACGTATGGAGCACCTCAAACGGTGGCGATCAGAGCAGTGGCGATCGGAGAAGCGATCGGAGAAGCAGACTGCAGCGTCAATATCGCGGAGCGACGGAGACGCAGGGACAACACAGTGGCTGCTCGCTCTGACCAATGTTTGATGCATAATCACGTATTTCCGTGAATCTACGCCACGGGAGGAGAGGAAACGCACACGGACAAAAAAATTATTTCAATCAAAGAAAATTTATTGAGGACGAATGAAAATGTTTATTTGTTTCCCCGCGCAAAAAAGAAAATATTAAAAGAGTATTAAATTGAAAGTATTAGGAGTATGTCGTATTGGACTGAATAATACTAAAATTATACTTCGCGAATGAGTACAAAGTATGAAACTAGTGTATGAAAGGATATTAGATATCAAGTATTAAGTTAATGTACCACGAAATATTCGAGTATTAAGTCTGGTCCATGTACCATGGGCGACGGACCATGCCCCCAATGGTCCCATCCATGGTCACATGGACCCACGGTCACATGGACCCACGGTCACATGGACCCACGGTCACATGGACCCACGGTCACATGGACCCAATGGTCCCATACGAAATATTCGAGTATTAAGTCTGGTCCATGGACCATGAACGACGGACCATGCACCCAATGGTCCCATCCATGGTCACATGGACCCACAGTCACATGGACCCATGGTCACATGGACCCACGGTCACATGGACCCGCGGTCACATGGACCCGCGGTCACATGGACCCGCGGTCACATGGACCCGCGGTCACATGGACCCGCGGTCACATGGACCCGCGGTCACATGGACCCGCGGTCACATGGACCCGCGGTCACATGGACCCGCGGTCACATGGACCCGCGGTCACATGGACCCGCGGTCACATGGACCCGCGGTCACATGGACCGCGGTCACATGGACCCGCGGTCACATGCACCCACGGTCACATGGACCCACGGTCACATGGTCCTATCCATGGACCCACGGTCACATGGTCCTATCCATGGACCCACGGTCACATGGTCCTATCCATGGACCCATGGGTTCGCGGTCCATGGTCCGTGGTCCGTGATTTGTCATCCATGGTCCGTAGCCCGTGATTCGTCATACATGGTCCATGGTCGAGACTTAATACTCGAATCCTAATATATCCTTTCATATACTAGTATGAATAATGTACTCATACTTTGTACTCATTCGCGAAGTATAATTTTAGTATTATTCCGTCCAATACGACATACTCCCAATACTTTCAATTTAATACTCTTTTAATACTTTCTTTTTTGCGCGGGTCATAACCTAATAGAGCGTTTATTCATTTCTAATATATTTATTTATTTGATAGTATTATTTTTATTATTTAATAATGTTTATTTACATCTAATAATTAGATGTAAGATATTTAGATCACATAATTTTTTATTTATTTATATTGTGTCCGACTTTTGATCGTATGAGAATAATGTCATACAGTGTAAAAATAAATTATAAAATTTAAATACCAGATATTAAATTAACAAATTTTTTGCCTAAAATTTACAAGATTCCATTAAAAATAAAAATGTTACTGTAAAATTGTGACGGACATGTGTTTGATATCAAATACGCGTTTCCACGGTATGACGCTGGCGAAAGAGTCAAGCGGTACACATAAGTTTTTCGTCCGTTTTTCATAAGATCGGTTTTTCATTATGTCGAGTTACGAGTGTAACAGCAGTGCGCAAGTGTTTTCCTCCGATTGTATCTGATCGAAATCTCCAAAAATTCTCCCGGAATAAGTAATAACTAAAAGCCATGGAGGTCGAAGAGAAGGCTTCTCTACCCTGAGATTATAATTCGAATAATAGTTCTCCTCTTTTCTTTTCCCCAATTGTTTAGAAAATTCGGTGTCGCTGTAACGGCGACTGACGCCCATTTAAGATAGTCCTCTCATTATGTCTAACGCCACCTAACATTGACTGTGGAATGAGAGATATTACAAAGACTTCTCGATGGATAAAAAAATCTTTAAAAAATTGAGCATATGTGAGATGCTGAAAAGATTGTTTTTGCATAATAATAATGCCAAAATGTTATTGACATATTACTGAGAAATGAAAATTGTACAACAAATTGTACACGGAAAGGTAATTTTTTTTTTTTTTTTTTTTTTTTTTTTTTTCGTTGCGAAAATGATTTGTCAATTTTTCTGAATACGTGTGATTTTTTTTTTTAAGATTTTTATCTAATGTTTGAAAATTGCGTTTTTAAACAAATTTTAACATAAAGAAAACACAAGTTTGAAACATTACATAAAATTCTGAAAAAAATGCATACGTATTAAAAAAAAAAAAAGTAACAAATTATATTCATGAGATAAAAAATTAGGCTGCCAGATAATTCGTCGCATCATCTTTTATTTCAATAATTTGTCAATAAAATTTTTGAAGTTATTATTGTGCACAAATAATCGTTTCAGCACCTTCCATATTGCTTGATTTTTTTTTTTCAGACGTTTATCCAAGCGGGAAGTGCTTGTAATTCTCGGTTACACCGCTCTCAAACTTAGGCGGTGTCAGACATAACGAAAGGACTACCTTAAAGACAAATCGAATTTTCATCTTTGCCAGTTTAATAAACTTCCACTTTTCTGTCCTCACAGCCGGAGGATGGTTCGAAAATCATCGTAAGGTACAATTTTTAACAATACAAAGGTACAAGTATCGACCATTTTTGTTTTGTTTTTTAATCAATAAGAAATAACTTGTGAAACTTTGTGGACATTAAATGTTTGCCAAGTGCACAAACCCCTCCCTTACCGTGTTACTCTGTCGTGCAGACAATAGTAAGTTCAAATAGTTCTTTCATTAAAAATATATTTCGCCGTAGTTCAATTTCCACGACCACGATAGCAAAAATCATTTTATCGTTTGTCATTTTGTCTTTTTTTTTTGCACGATAGTAAAACGCGTGCCGTAAAAAAAAAAAAAAAAAAAAATCGTAGGACAATTTATTTCGTTGTCAAATAACGCTTGGAAAGTGTTTTAAAAAGATTTTTTTATCGTGAAAAAGAAAAAAATCACGATTCAATTTCAAGGGTCAAAAGTGGAGGGTCATCGAAAAAAATGCGGAAGGAAGATTGAAGCTTTATCCGTGGTCAGTGGGCGGACCATGACTTTGTAAGCTGTCCAATAAATCCCTTCGCAGTGTAATACTATAGCCTTGGGTTTACGTGAATAATAACGCGTTATTGGTAGGGAGTTTGTACAAGATTGAATGTTGTTTGTTGATCGTTCGTCGAGCATGCGAGGGGGTTGAATTTTCGAGTGTTCCGTGTATGCGTTTCTATATGTCTGCGCGTGTGGGTGTGTGTCCAGGCGAGACCCTCGTTTCGAGCTGTGCGCCACGGACTAGTAAATATACCGTGATACAACCCTCCTCTTTCGCCGGTTTCTCCACCGGTCGTGCAACGCAGGGACTGGGCATGGCAGCAATGCTCGCAAATCCGCACACATGGGGGTCGGAAGAGCTTTTATTGTACGACAATTTGTGTCTCATTCATAGCGAGTTTGTGGCCCTCTATGGCAAAGGCCGAACACATGCCTGCCCGTGGACAAAGAATCGCTGTATCCGCTTCGCGTTATACCTGAGGGTGAATATCAGTGGAGCCACCCTTAACCTATATCTACCCCAAAATCAATTCAGAATATCTGCATCGCGTAAATTCAATCAACTTCCCGAAAGGTGACGGCGTTGGCCGTATGATGAATGTAATTTTTTTTTTTTTTATAAATTAAATCACGAATTGAGTAAACAATAAATTTTTTTGCGGATCGTCGAGATGTTTTGGCATTTGTTTAGGGTTATTCTAAAAATATGGAAGTCTAAAATATGGAAGTCTTCAGCTCTTTAAGCTGAATCACATTTAAATTATAATTATAATGTAACGTTATTATAATATGGTATTGTTATTAGATTATCGTATGGAATTGTAATATAAATCATACATTCTTCGGTTACATACACCCCCAATGGGTTAATGTTATTACTGGACATTTTTTTTCTGACTCCTTTCTAAGCATCGCCTCAGGATAATATATTCTCTTCCCTTCGAAAATATCTCGCGTGTCGATAATAGAGGATCGAACTTTAAACAATAATAAAAATAATAGTCACACTCAGATTAAAAAAAAAATATATATATATATATCCGTGCGTATTCACATCCAGAAAAACATGTTACTTGACGCGTAGACGGTAAAACGATTTATACATTTAATAAACATTTATTTTTCACAAACCTTCACAATACTTTGCTCGCTAATTTTGCAATACCTTAAATTAAAAATACGGTTTGTATACGACAAAAAAAAAAAAAAAAGAAAGGCACAAATATCAAGACAAGTAATCGCAAACCTCAGTGAACAATAAATGTTTCTTGAATGTACAAACTTTTTATACACCGAAAAAAAAGGTTTGGTAATATCAACCTCACAGCTGCGGTCACGGAAAATTGGTTTCAATCAAACCAGGCGCATTTGAATAGACTACACCGTTGTTGAAACAATAAAACTGGTGTTGTTGTGTCAACTGCGTGCAGCAGTTGAAGAACCAACTACAACGTTGGTTCGAAGTCAACCAAAACTGCATTAAATCAACAACTTTTTTTTTTCGATTCAATCGTATATACTGTCACCGTACAGACGGTATATTATCTTGACTTGAACGTATATTTGGTCAATTTGAAAAAAAATGTGATTCGATGTCTTCGTATATATACGAACATTTGTTCCACGTGTTGGAACATATATGTTCCAACATTTGGAACATATATACCAACAGTTGGTATATATATATACCAACATTATATATTTGGCAACATATATGTTACCAAATATAACATTTACGTTATATTTGGTAACATATATAAATACCAACATAAATGTTGGTATTTATATATACCAACATTTATCAATATAACAATTGTGTTATATTGATAAGGAGCGATATACTGATAACAATTGAACATATAAAACACGATGTAACCACGTATAAAATTAATTAGTAACAAATAACGTAAATAACCGTACTGGGACCCAACTCTAAATTGAGTTTGGCCAAACATTTTTTTTTTTTCCTTTGCGTGACTAGATATTTGTTTTCGAACAAAAGTTTTTTTTTTTTTTTTCGATATGATTGCCTGATTCTGTTCGATCAAACATATTCTTAGTTGAGACAATGAAATGATTTTTTTTTTTGATGTTGATGTAACTTTGCAGTCAACTTAACGAAATATTTTACTTCGCCGCCCGCAACCGCCGGATTAGGTTGATTCAAACGAATGTTGTTTGATCTTACCAAACCTTTTTTTTCGGTGTACTTTGCAGCCTCTAAACAAATGATAAATATTGTAATTCAAATAAGCATGTATCCAATTACAAAAACAATTTATTTGATTCGCATAACTATTTATCAGAATTAAAAAAAAAAACTATTTATCCGAAGTAACTAAACAATGATTACAATGGAATAAGTATATCTCCGCCGTCACCTTTAATATAAATGATTTCTCTTGATGCAGTTCGCAGCCTCATTACCGTCGGTCGGATACGCGTGCGTTGGTCATAATCTCCTCCAGCCACTAACCTAGGGTAAACCCAGGGTGTCCGCAGCTGTACATCCCCATCCGGCCCACCAACCCCACCACCCCCCCCCCCACCCCCATTTCCCGCCCGTCTATATCTCATTCGGCTCTGCCCGTCTGCCCCACCGCTCTGGAATATCGCGACGAATCCATCCTCATTGCACCCCCTCGCAACTCACTCTGTTGCAGCAGCAGCAGCAGCAAGCCCTAGGCCTATCCAGAGCACAGGGAGCTCCGCCTCGGCCGCCCTTGCTGCGCTCGAGTCTCACCCGCTTGCAGCGGCCGCGGTCCTCTGGGCTAGTGTAGTAGCATTCGAGGGTAGTGGCGGAGTGGCACCGTTGCTCGCGGACGGGTGCAAGGGGGGTAGTTTTGCGCAGGGTGTCGCGCACTGCCAGCAGCAGCAGCGAACCGGCCACGAAGAAGCAGCAGCAGCAGCAGCAGCAGCAGCAGCAGCAGCGTCAGTGGCAGCATCGGTAGGAAAAGCGGCGGCGGGGGTAGTTCAGTTGCCCGCGATTCAGCGTGGTGTCTGGCCACCGAACGGGACCGATGTCCCCGATTTTATCGGAGCGTCGCGTTTAGTCACACAGAGACAGAAAATTAAATAAACGATTAAAGGAAACAACATTGTTCATTTTAATTTTTTGTTTCCCCCCCCCCATTTAATTTAAAGTTTGGAGCGCCCTCGGGGCCGAAGACCGGCGAGGCGGCAATCGCGGCCGTAGCCTCCTGGCCTGGAGAGGATAATAAACCGCGAGTAAAAGCTCCGAAGGGTCGGATCGACCCCGAGACCCCGTGACCGAATAACGAGTAACCCAGCGATCCACTGTCGCACGACACACTATCTCTGCAATCCGTGTGTTGTGTCACCATATTTTTTTTTTTTTTGTTTTCTCTCTAATTTCTCTTCCACGGCGTAATAATAACGGGAGTTTAATTGACATGTAGTTTCGAGGAGAATGGAGAAGAGTGAGGGACTGTGAACGGTGGATGAAGATATGAAATTAGCGGACTCGTTGAATAATTAATGAAGCCAAGATGAATTAATCTTTCACGAGCACTGCGCGAGCTGAATATCGTTCGGAGAGTTTGAAACTCGGAAGAAGTGGGATATGCGACTGATGCTTGGAATTTGTAATATTCCGTTTTGCACGACGAGAAGAGGAGGAGGCGAAGGAGGTGAAGCGCGAAGAAGACACTATGTATAACGTTAAATGCAGTTCGCGATGCCCGCCAATCTCCGTACGATCCCTCGTCGTCCGAAAGTGCTAATGCAAGGTGGATAACGAGCGGAAGAGAGGGGGAGGGGGGGGGGGGGGGAGGGGTGCGGGGGCGGGGAGGGCCGAGAAGAGACGAAGAGGAAAAACGAAGACGCAGCAAAATTGGGCGAGAGTTACAAATCAGTGGCTCGTCGTCGTCGCTGGACCGTGGCTTGCCGAGCATTTGGCGAAAGCTCAAACGGTAACTATCCGAGCGTGGGAGGATGACAAAAAAAAAAAAAAAAAAACATAGAATCGAGAGTAAAGGAGCAAAAGATGAGGAACGAGGCGAAAGGAGGAAAAGCGGAAAATTGCGAGTGTGTCGAGTCTAAAACGCCCAAACAAATTCTCAAACCGTAGCTGCATGACGTACACTGCATAAAAAAAAAATCAAACGTGCACTGGATAAAAAATGAAAAAATAATTTGTAAAATTGGAGTGCCGACTGAAAGTCGTTCGCTATATACAAACTTCTCCGTCCGGTTTGTCTTTGACAATTTTTTTTTTGTTAAATTTGCAACAAAGGGAATCTTGGATATCCGTGCGCAAACGATCGTTGTCGAATTTACAAAGCTTCTTCACTGACCCAAAAGGATTATTTATCTCATGGGCTGCCCGCGAATAAATATTCATTTAAGCAAATAAATGATTGTTTTTAATGAAATAAATCATATACGGAAATCAAATAGATTTATTTGCGGGGTGCCTTGTAAAATGATTTTTTTTTTTTTTTTTTTTTTTTTTTTCTGGGAGTGTGCAGCGAGAAGTTGGTATTGCTTCGGTGGAATTTATGAGGATTAACGAAGTGGCTATTTTACAATGCGGAGAATACGAAATAGTCGAGGCATTTGCGAGAAGCGCATAAATGTAGGGATTGGAGACGACGAGGTGAATTGCATCTATCACTCTCCGAAGCTATTTATATCGTTGCACGGTCTTGTCTCGCACCAGTCCTCCACACGGGGGAGTCAATGCTATGGCGAAGCAATAAGAAACTGCGATTTGCCGGTTGACGGCATGAATAATAATCGACTCACGTGAGAAGAACGAGTCGGAGGAGGCTGCTGAGGCTTATGTGGATGTGTGTGCTGTGTGTGTGCGCGCGCGCGCGCGTGCGTGTGGGCGTGCAGCAAAGTTTCGCGTACGAGGTGGTTCGACGGGTGCAGTGATTGACCACTTAAAGGGAGAATGAGATTGGGTTGCCTTAAAGCTACGGCCTAATTGATATCAAAGCCGTGACACATCATTTCCATCAATTTCATTCGTATTTTACATACAGAAATATTTTCGGCATTTTAATTGAGAATTGTCAGTTTGAATTAAAAAAAAAAAAAAAAACGCGAAAATAAAATTTGACCGGGAAGAGTTAAATTTAACAAGATTAACCCGTCGAGCTTGGTGAACCACAAAAAATGTTGGGATTTTGTTCATCATGATTGTGCTACTATGTCCGAAATATATATATATATATATTTTTTTTTTTTTTTTTAGGTGCTTTTCGCGAAACCGAGGCGATGAGAGTTTTACTCCAATTTTATTTTTATTATTTGTGAAATAAAAAGTATACACTTTCAAGTTCTAAAAAAAAAAGCTTGGGATCCTCAAGGACCATTTGAGGTGGCTCGTAAAACTACAAACTGATTAAAATAAAAGCTCTGACGTCATTCAAAGTAGTTTAATTCGAATTGTACAAATCGAAATATTTTTGACATTTTTATTCGGACCGTTTTTTTTTTTTTTTTTTTTTTTTTTTTTTTTTTTTTTTTTTTTTTTTTTTTTTTTTTTTTTTTTTATCGGGCAGATAATGTTAGACCGAAACTAAAATTTCGCAAGCTAGCACGTCGAGCTCGGAACATCACAAATAATTTTGCAACCTCGTACTTCGTGATTGCGCCACTTTGCCTGAAGTTTTAATCTTTTAAATTAATACCTAGTGAAAATCGGTACAGCAGGATATTATCAAGATCTCCGTTCGGGTGTCATAAATATGAAAATAATTTCGCATCCGCAAGTCCCATTTGTGGTGTTGCTGGTTTAAAAAAAAAAAAAAAAACATGTACGACAACTTTCTCATCGCGGAGAGAAAAATTTCCCGTGCAATACGATCGACTGCGCAAAGTGCCAACAACTGTTGCAGAGATAAAACGTTTTACCGCTTACCCTGTGCAAAGTTAAAACCCATCGTCGTAAATTGCCGTCCACGTTGCTCGTCAATTCGCGATCGTTGCTCGTCGCAACGAAGACAGCACTAGCGAGAGACAATGCGACCGTGCGAGTGCGGACTCTCATGTCGCGCGTAAGAGTGACGATAAATCGGTTGACACACAAAGAAGCTTCGTATAAGGGTTTTGCAAGCAGTCTTTAAATTCGCGGTGGAGATGTTTCGCAACGACGGGCTTCTTTTCCTCCCGATCGTAAAATCTTAATGCGGAGTGAGTGGGTTTGCAATCGCTGAAGAATTTTTTTTTTTTTTTTTTTTTTTTTATTTACAGTAGAACCCCGATCAATCGGGATCGTTTTACACGGGCGCGACGGTCTTTATCATTAACATCAATAAATCTTTTGTGCATAAATTTACATTACATCTTGTTAGTCGGCAAAATATTTGCGAACGAGAAATTCAAAAAACCAAAACAAAGGAAAATGACTAATTATTAGAAAAGGCAATGGAAATTACGGCAATTTATTAAAAAAAAAGAACTAATACACAATCGACATTAATTAATCATTTAAGGAGGGAGTCTCGCTGAGGCTGATTTCGCATAAGTTCGACAAAAATAATAGAAAAATTGCAAGTGCTTCTTGATGGTATAAAAATGTGAAAAAATTCATGCATACTAAAGGTACTGAGAAGATTAATTTTGCACAATAATAATTACAAAATGTTATTAACAAATTGATGAAAAAAAATAATTGCTTAACAAATTTGCCCGCAACCCAACTTTTTTTTTTCGTGAAAATGATTCGTTTATTTTTCTGAATACGCATGAATTTTTTCAGATTTTTCAGTAATCGTTGATTTTTCCATGAAAAAAAAAAAAAAAAAAATCAACGATTACTGAAAAATCTGAAAAAATTCATACGTATTCAGAAAAATAAACGAATCATTTTCACGGAAAAAAAAAGTTGGGTTGCGGGCAAATTGGTTATGCAATTATTTTTTTCATGAATTTGTTAATAACATTTTGTAATTATTATTGTGCAAAATTAATCTTCTCAGTACCTTTAGTATGCATGAATTTTTTCAGATTTTTATACCATCAAGAAGTACTTGCAATTTTTCTATTATTTTTGTCGAACTTATGCGAAGTCAGCCTCAGCGAGACTCCCTCCTTATTGAGCGATGTACCATATTTGACACGTTGCTGAGACCGCTATTTTTTTTTTAATCTTCATTTTAATCCGAGCATTCTGGAAAGATTTGATGAATTGTCACGCTCATTAATCCATCCCGAGCAAACCTTAGTTAAATTAATATTAATATTTTTCTTTAATTACATTTTTTTTTTCTACTTTGAAACTTTGAGTTTTTTCGAAGATTTCGATAGAGAAGTTCCGTGCAGTTGAGAATATTTTTTGACTCAACGGGGTGGAGAAAGATCGAGCCTTAGATCTTGAATGGTTACGTAAAAATGCATATTTACTGAATTGAACTTCTTAAAATACATTTTTTTTTTAAATCATGACATCTAATCAGGATTAAGGGGCTGCTGGACCTTCCTGTTTTACCGGCCGAAATAGGTAATTTCGTAGTTTTCACTTTACGTCGTTACTATGCGACGGGTATGCTTCAAATTTTACAGGACTGTATTAAAAACATAAAACATTCGGCGTGCACTCGAATTTCGGTCGAAATCTTCCGAGAAATAAAGAAAATCGAATATTAAAAACTGTCTCGCGGAAACCAACATGGCCGCTGAAATGTTTACAGCATCCGTTCTGTTGGATATAAAAAATTAGAGATTTCACATACGTCAAAAGGGAGTGCACGCCGATTCTGTGAAGTTCTCCGAATATTCCAAAACCATCGGAAAGTTGTTCACTCAAAAGATAATCACGTGAAGTGTAAACTGCGATTACTGAGTCTATCGACTTGCGACGGGTGATTAGAGCCGATGAACACGGCCGAATGAAGTGTAGGGCACGATGCAGAGTCACCTGGACGTCAATCGTGAGACTACGTTCACGGACTTTCGCAAACTATAATATTCGATTTTCTTAACTCCTTGTAAGTTTTCAATAAAAATTGAACTGCACTCCGAAGCGTTTATGTCAATATCATAATCCTGTATGATTTTAAGCATATGTGTAGTGTATTAACAATGCTAAGTCGGAACAGAAAAATTTGTTAGGTCCATCGGTAAAACAGGTAAAGCAGGTTAAAAAAGTAAAAAAAAAAAACGAGCTCCAGCATCCCCTTAAGGTAAACGGCCCAGTTTGCGACACTTTTAGAGCAGGGGTGCGGGATTTCTATTAACTAAGAACGCGTAGCATTGTAAAACTTAAAATCACCTGTCCATCGGTAAAACAGGTAAAGCAGGTTAAAAAAGTGAAAAAAAAAGAGCTCCAGCATCCCCTTAACCGTGGTTTCACTTATGCAAGATTCCCTCCCAAGAGCCCCGGTTAATCGGCGTTCTACTGTACGTTTTTTTACGCAGCGAACGAAGGAGATACGAGGCTCGGTAAAAAATCTCGCGTCGTATCTCGTCTAAAAATATGTACACGAGGAAATGTATTCCACGCTGGAGCTTGTATACAATCGCGTTACCGGGGTTGCGATTGCGGACGGCGGTTGGTGGTCGTCGCTGGGACACCGATAATAATTAAACGAGGCGTGCGCTCGAGCGAGTCCGCTCGTGATAATTAGAAGCAATCTCTCTCTCTCTCTCTCTCTCTCTCTCTCTCTCTCTCTCTCTCCCTTTCTCTCGGTCTCTCGGTCTCCCTCGTGGATTATTAAAGGGCGAGAGGAATCGGGGGAGCGGGAAAGACTGCGAACTCTGTGGGAAAACTCACATGCTGGGGTATCACGGTTATTTCCCCCAGGGTGATTGAGATCCAACGGTAATGAGAAAATCGGAACAGGTTTATATGTAACAATCGATCGTGCCCAATTGACGAGGCTACACAGTAAAAAAAAATTATTTCGCAAAATTCGAATGCGAAATATCGTAAAATTGATTTTGTTAAGTATGTGACAAATGAGTTTGTCACTTATTCGAATATATGAAGATTGACCTTTAATTTCCCGTGCCATTGACGGTTTTCGTTTATTTACTTTTCGTTGAAAAACTTGAGAATTAACAAATAAATATATTTTTTTTACTGTTTATATAAATCCTCGTTCGAATACACATTTATATATAAAAACATTTTTGTTTGTTTGTTTTTTTTTTTTTTCGATATCGGGAACTTACATTTCGCAACTTTGAACCCGTATTAACTTTGAGTCTTTTCATACAATTAAAAAAAATTTGCAGATTTAACAAACCCTTTTTGTCCGAAAACGCCCACAATTGTTTTGTTGTTACATGGTGGCCCTTTTTTCACTGGAAAAAATTCCTTGACTTTTCACTGGCCAATTAAAAATTTTCCCCGACTAAACTTCTAACCACTTCTATAAAAAAAAAAAAAAAAAATTATTATGCAAATGAAAATGCCCAATATTGTATTAATATTTAATTATATATATATATTTTTTTTTTCGAAAAACTTCCTAATTTTTTTTTTTAAGATTCCCTTTCATGTACTTCTTATTTTTTTTATAAAAGGTACGGAGACAATTTACGTTTTCCCTGACCAATTTTGAAATTCCCTGACTTTTCCCTGATTCCCTGACCAAGATATTTTTTCCCTGACTCTTCCCGGTTTTTCCCGGTTTTCCCTGACCGCCCCTACCATGTGTTAATTTCACCAAAATAAATTGTAAAATTGACAGACATAGTTGTAAAATGAACACGATTTTTTTTCGTGAAATTAACACGAAAAGAATTGTGGACGTTTGTGGACAAGAAACATTGGTACCTATTTTGCTGTCGGATGCGAATAAGATAAATTTTTGAAATTTCGGAATTAAAGTGTGGATAATTTTAGAATTTGCAAAGACATTAATATTTACTGGAAGTCGTAGCAGATCCAAAGTTGAAATTCGTCCGTTCATTTTTTCCTTCAACCTTTCCATTCGAATAGCAATAAGCACCATTCGCTGACGTACGTGAAAGAGAAATAACTTAGGGAAACTGATTTATCAAACAATAATACATACATAATTTTTCTTTGCGGATTGTACGAGCTGACCATTAATCTTTCGAACCCCATAATTTTTTTTCGATCCGAATTGCACAACTCGAATAAAACGAAAAGTGGCGCCAAATTTTCCCAACCGCTTAATAATGTTCGTCCGGCGACCGACATCGAGTCGAAAAGTCTTCGAACTTAATAGAAGGGTCAACGTGTCAGAGATACTGAAACGCGAGATACATAGGGGATGATATCGAACGTCCGACAAAGCTCGTTGCCTCTTTTCTATATTTAGCAAGAATTCTACATGCAATAGCACACACACCCCCCCCCCCCCGCGCCCCCTCCCCCCACTCCTCCGACCAGTGGTAAATAACGTAACGGACAAGTGACATACGAGCGGAGTATTTTGATTAGCGTAACGAGCTTGATGCAGTCGCGGCTGATGGGAGGGACATAAGGCGTAACGAATAATTCATCGGTACAGTGCATTCGCTCAGTCGGAGAGGAGAGTAGTCGCGCGAGGCCGGCGCGATCGTAACGAGGGACGACGCAGGAGGGTTATTACCTACCGCATCGAATCGATTGTCGCGTTTCACGTACAGACTGCAGTGCGCTCTCTGCCACTACGAGAGATCGAGTGAGGAAAGAGCTTGAGCAGTGAGCTTTTGCGTTTGTCATAGTAGATATCGGGGTGCGGGGCAAAGGGGACAATTTTTACCATT
This sequence comes from Amblyjoppa proteus, assembly GCA_963922035.1. NCBI lineage: Eukaryota > Metazoa > Arthropoda > Insecta > Hymenoptera > Ichneumonidae > Amblyjoppa > Amblyjoppa proteus. The sequence goes on along the minus strand of OY998234.1, from coordinate 19,583,658 downwards.
TTTTTTTTTTTTTTTAGGTCATAGAAAAGTCTTATATTCGACGGAGATATATATATATATATATATATATATATATATATAGTCGGGATCGAGGTAGAACACAACGTTAACGTTGAAAAATGTTTAAAATTGAAATTTTCATATGGCCTTCTCATAATGTTCCTTTATTAGCGAAGCTTTTTGACAATTTTCTAGGAGACATAGAAAAAATAAATCTCATCACAAATGGAGCTTTATTGTTATTTACTTAAAGGTTTTTTTTTTTGTAAATAATTATTTTTTTTTCAATATAGCAGGAGTGCAGGGCAAAATGGAACAGCAGGGAAAAATCGACAATTCTTTACCAATTTTCCCCCGAACATAGGAAAAGAAAGTCATACACATGAAAAATACATAGAAACACATAGGAACATAGGAAAAGCAAGTCAAATGGCATTATATTATAAATATAGCGTGAATTCGGGACAAAATGAAACCCCGGCGGTAAAACTGGCTATTCTCACAAATTTTTGCGAAACACGGAAAAAGAAGTCTCATCCTAAATGGCGCGATCCGTTTTGCCCCACATTCCCCTCCAACATGCGTACACGGGCATTAATACGAGCGCTAATAACGCCCGCGGCTTTATATAGCGAATGTCACGATACTGCAAGCTTCGCTGGATTATATTGAAATATCCCTCTCGAGTCGCAGCAGCCTCACGATTACTCACGCAAGGCACGTACGGAATGTAAATTTCGTACCGACGCAATGCAACTGCCGCGTGAGATTTAAATCGAGAATTATCGAGAATTCTCTTATTTAAATCCCCGGAATAATTACATTAATTATCGGCACTCGCAATTTTTAATCATCAGTTTTATGATTTCGTACACTTTAATTCGGGGCTTATTTTCTACGATGCAAAACAATAAAATTAATATAATAATAATATATTGTTGTAATATAATATATATAATAATAAATCGAAATGAAATAATAATCAATGCACTTGGCACTATTGAACCCAGAAAAAAGTTTATTCTATTCAAAGAAAATTTATTAAGGACGAAGAAAAATGTTTATTTAATTCGGAACCTAATAGACCATTTATTAATATATTTCTTTGTTTGATAGTATTATTCTTATTATTTAATAATGTTTATTTGGATCTAGTAAACAGATATTTATGTCAAATAATTTATTTATTTATTTCGTGACAGACCCGCTAGTTTTTATCGTATCGGAATAATGTGATATACGAATGACGCAGAAACGATTTTTTTGTTTGTTAAATAAGCCATTTTTACTATCAACGAAGTATCAACAAGCAATGTTTTATTATAAAAATGAGCATACCGATCCATTATCGGCGCACGATTTCACTAATCACGTCGCACAGTAGTTATACTCATGACACAACCAATTTCGATGTCAGTTGTTCGGGGACTCATTTCATAACCACAATTCAATCGAGGTACACAGCTTGAATTAAACAAAGTTTTATGAAAGCAAACCGATGAGGTGCCTCTCTATTACAGTGTAACGGCTCCCCGTAAGGAATAAATATAGTTTTGTTATTAGCGAGAAATGTTTTGCAGACGACCGACGCATTGACAACTCTAATGCGCGCTACCGGATAATAGCCGCGTTTGTCTTCATGCCAAATATATGATTTTCTTTGGCGCGAATAAACATTTATTTTAAAGGACAAATCTTTTAATACATTTTTTTTACTTACGCCAAAGTATAACCGTTATTTGAATCTAATAAGGATTTTGTTGAGGCAAGCAAATATTTCTTTTATCTTAATAAACGTCATTTGAAGCTCGAAATTTATTTGATTTTAATAAATCTTTTTGGTGGGTGTACCAAGGCAATGTTGATTTTAATTCTCGGAAGAACAAAGGTAGATTCACCGGCCGAAGTGCCAAGAACTGGATTCAAGGTCTTCGACGGGCCATTCGGAAGGCAAATATTATTCTCACAGCATTATATATATATATATATATATATATATACTACCGAGTTAATGTAAAAAGCGAATCCGATCGACGCTCTGCTCAGCTTGATTTTAATCCCTTGTAAAAAGTACTATTGCTTGTCGCGCCTACGTCGATAGCTCGACAAACTTGGGAAAGTAATTTTGAAATTATACACCGAGAATAAGAGACAGTTGGTTTGACCAAAGGGCGTTGACATTCGTTGAAAGTCATTACTTGACTGGTTCAATGGATACATCGATTTGACTCGACGTTTTAAATCAATTGGAGGGAATAATTGTTGAACAAATTAATAATTCAGTTATACTAATCAAATAGCGTCTTCGAACGTGTGTCAGGGCTCCTTTGATTAATCAAAATATTTTTTCTTTCTCAGTGCAGCGCTAAGATGCGGATGCATTTATAAGCAAAATTGTCACATATACGTGGGTAAATATGTGTTATTTTTATTTATTCTAACCTTTGAGGTCAAGTCGGAATAATAAGAAGCTATAACAAAAATATATATATATATATATATTTAAATTTATTATATATATATAAGAAGAAGCAAAAGTTGCTCTCTCATCAAGATGCATACATTGGCGTTATATATATTTATATATATATATTTATATATAACGCCAATGTATGCATCTTGATAAGAGAGCAACTTTTGCTTCTTCTTTCTGTAATTTTACATTATTCGTTGCTTGGGAATTTGTCTCCCAATACGGACACAACTTAATGTGATAATTACTAAATCACTGGCAGAAGATTGACATCGGATCATGGGACATTGATGCACTTTCGATGCGGCCGTGATTAGGGCAAACCGGGGAATTTGAGGGGGAAAAATTGATCTGCGGATCAGGGAAGAGTCAGAGAATTTCAAAGTTATTAACAAAGATAAAAACAATGTTTTCAATTCAATACAAATATTGAATTTCTTACATTTCTACATTAACAAAACAAAAAAAAAAATATGCACAATGAAGATAATCTTTTCACCTAACACAATAATTTCGCTCAAAACTCGTTACTTGGGCCAAGTTAAATGACAATGGTTTAAATTTCGCTTGTATTTCCTGCCGTTTTAATTGAATGTAGAATCCGAGGATATTAAGGTAGTTCACTTTACTTAAGTTTAAGAGAAATGAGAGGGAATTTTAGACACTTCTCGATGGTATAAAAATCTGAAAAAAATCAAGTGCATTAAAGATGCCGAAAAGATTAATTTTGCATAATAATAATTCTAAAATGTTATTGACAAATTGATGAAAAATAAAATTGTTCAACAAATATCCCGGAAACCTAACTTTTTTTTTTAATGAAAATTGTTCGTTCATATTTCTGAATACGTATGAATTTTTCAGATTTTTAAATTCACCTTGAATTTTCTGTTTTTCTACACGTTTTTCCCATATAAAAAAAAAAAAATCTAAGTGAATTTAAAAATCTGAAAAAATTCATACGTATTCAAAAAAATGAACAAATAATTTTCATTCAAAAAAAAGTTAGGTTTCCGAGATATTTGGTGAACAATTTTATTTTGCATCAATTTGTTAATAACATTTTGGAATTATTATTATGCAAAATTAATCTTTTCAGCACCTTTAATATGCTTGATTTTTTTTCAGATTTTTATATCATCCAGAAGTGTTTGCAATTTGCTCTCATTTCTCTGAAACTCATATGCGAAGTGAACACTATTCGCAAGTACTACCTTAATTGATAGAGCGTGTTACGATACGAACGTTGGTCAGGCAATAGTATATTGTGCAAGAAGGGTCGAAAGTTGGCGAGGGTGGAAAGAAGCGAGGGCTGCAATCACACGAGTCGCAATCGCCAATTCGACCGTTATCGTTACACATCATATTTTTTGTTACAAGTGCATGAATCTGCGGCACTTGGAATGGCAGTCGCGCGAGACGAATACAGAAAAGTGAAGTTATGTCTCCAGGGATGAAAAGTGAAAAGTAAACTCCCAAGGGACGAAAGTGAACGAAATGCGAACTGCGCATGCGCGACTCTGTCATTTCACCACAGGTTCACAACTGGCATGCAATGGGCGATTTTAGGCTCGCAAGATTGCCATGTAAAGTGCCGCGATTCATGAACGTGTGACAAAAAATGTATTAATTGTCCGGTGAAAATAAGGTAGTCAGAGAATTTTTTTTTTCCCCGGCATAAAGTGGCCACAATGTGGCCATCCGGGAGATGAAAGTCCTCGTGAAAGGAAGAATTCCGCTGAACGGAAGGCTGAGAGACTCTGGGGGGCACGCCCGAGAATTCTATTTCGATAAATTAAATTTGTACAGAGGGAGGGGATGAAGAGGGGGTAAGACGGGTCACATCCACGTGGGATGCGCGTGAATTATCGCCGGCTGTCCGCCGCAGCGACTTGTGCTCCGCAGACGGTGGAGAGTGAGACTGGAGTCCTCTCTCTCTCTTCCGATATTGCCAGAACGGTCTCGCGATATATATTGTCGTGAAGGATATTGGCAGCGTCCAGGGGACATATGTATATATATATATATATATATGTGTGTGTGTGTGTGTGTGTGTGTGTGTGTGTGTGTGTGTGTGTGTGTGTGTGTGTGTGTGTGTGTGTGTGTGTGTGTCAATCGATTCATATTTGTCAATTTATTGTTTAAACAATGTTTACTAACAATTTTGCTTCCTCATAGACGATACTGTGTTTTCGTAAAAAAACAATTTTTTTTCGAAATTTTAGTGTCAGTACACTTAAAATTATCTGAAACGTCGAGAAATCTGATTTTTAGCTGGCGTGTGCATGTGCGTGTGCGTGTGCGTGTGCGTGTGCGTGTGCGTGTGCGTGTGCGAATATATGCATACATATAGATGTAGTGGTATTATACCTAGTCTGTACATGCAGGCTCAGTCTATCTGCTTCGACGAGGTATCGGACCGGAGGGGGCCAAGAACAATGGCTGGACTCCGTATAGACACTGGCCCGATGCATCGCCGACTAACGTGCCCCAGCGTCCCTGGACACTGGTCAGCGATAGCGAGCATCGACCAGGAGTCTCTTGACTGTGGACTGATGCGATGACGCGGCTGCATCCATTCTAGTACCGTAAGCTCAACCGGAAGATTTCCTTGTCGCGAACCTCTGGCCATTCTGATTGCCGGAAATTGTACAGCAGACCGGGCGCTCGGTTTACGATCCATTCGAGGTGGACCGAGGCATGTGACTAAATTGTTCCATCACAGAACGATAAATAATTTTCCAAATAAGTTATATCAATTGTCACAAACAAGTGGCACACACTCGAAAAATGTCTCGTACACCGAAAAAAAGGTTTGGTAATATCAACCTCACAGCTGCTGTCACGGAAAATTGGTTTGAATCAATCCAGGCGCATTTAAACAGACTGCACAGTTGTTGAAACAATCCAACTGGTGTGGTTTTGTCAATTGCCCATAGCAGTTACCGCGATTACAACGTTGGTTCAAAGTGAACCAAAAATGCATTAAATTAACCATTTTTTTTTTTTCGATGCAATCGTAATAATACTGTCACCGTACAGAAGGTATATTATTTTGACTTGAACTTATATTTGGTCAATTTGAAAAAAAAAAATGTGTTCGTATATATACGAACATTTGGAATCTTGAAAATAATTTTATTCGATTCGGCAAGACGTCAATTCAGTAATTCACAAATATTATACCCACAATAAACAACTTTCAAGTTATATCGATATTTCAATATCAAATCATCGAAGTTGAATCTAAGTTAATGACGGAGAATAACTTATATATCCGATTCAAAATTATGCATATCAATAAGCGATTGTAGCGTAGTGGTAAGATACTAGGTCAGGATACGTTAGGTTCGGGGTTCGAGCACCGCTAGGATGTATAAAAATGTTATTTGTAAAAATTGTGTTACATTGATGAATAGCGATATACTGATAACAATTGAACATATAAAACACGATGTAACCATGTATGAAATTAATTAGTAACAAATAACGTAAATAACAGTACTGGGACCCAACTCCAAATTGAGTTGGGCCAACTATTTTTTTCATTGTGTTCGTATATATACGAACACAATGAATCACATTTTTTTCAAATTGACCAAATATACGTTCAAGTCAAAATAATTTACCTTCTGTATGTTGACAGTATGTACGATTGTATCGAAAAAAATGTTGTTGATTTAATGTAGTTTTGGTTCAACTTCGAATCAACGTTGTAGTCACTTTAACTGCTACACGCAGTTGACACAACCACACGAGTTTTGTTGTTTCAACAACGGTGTTGTCTATTCAAAGGCGCCTGGGTTGATTCAAACCAATTGTCCGTGACCGCAGCTATGAGGTTGATATTACCAAATCTTTTTTTCGGTGCAGCGATTGTTATCGCGACGAGGCATCAACGTTCGTACAATTAGAAAATGCATTGGAGTCTCGGTGTTTGCGTTAGGATAATGCTCGTACGATAATCGCGTGGGGTCTCCGAGAATTGCGATCGCACGATAAAGCGGCGACAACGCTCAGAGGGTTGACACACCGCAAACTGCGAAGCTTACAAGTTTCAGTGGCGCAGGCTGTTGCTGGCTGCAGGGCTGATTACGAGTGTCAGAGTGTCGCGCCCCGAACTCTTCGCTCCCCTCCCGTGTCTTATCAAAATTACGGTCGGCGGAATGCATTAGCATTTATATGAAAGGCTCTTCCGCGCCGCCGTGGCAGTGCCACGTCGGGAAACGGGGAAACTCGCGATATAACGACTCGCACTCGCGACCGGAAGTCTTTTGCCTCGGCTCTTCTACTTGTCGCGCACGACATTGTACGCCGAGCGAATATACGAGCTTCTCGAGCAACACAAGAGGGGAAGGAGCCTATACGCGCGAAATTACGAGCTACCTGTTAACAATATAAATCCCCCGTTGCCGGTGAACAATATTAATTGGTTGCGTTCTCTCTTACTGTTCGCTCGATACAGAATACCGGAGCGGCTTTCAGCGAAACGTCGGGAAATACAATGACGTACCACCGGAAGGATCGGTGAATAAGGGAGAGGAAAAACAATAGGGAAGAGAATAAGAGACTCTCGATGGCTCGTGCAAGCCCTCCGACACACTCCTCGTTCAACAAATCCACGCGCTAAGGGGAACATCGGACTCAATGAATTTATAATCAAACCTTATAAAACAAAAAAGCCTAAAATGCCTAAAGCGGAATAAAAATAATACGACAATAATAATCGTAAGATATATCGAGAGGAGAATATTAAAATACAATAATATAAATAAGGAAAAATATCAGCCGATGCTCAAACCCCCGAAGAGGAAGGTGACGAAGAACCAGCGCGATCGAACGTCCTAGCAGAGAAACAACGACATCGGATCCCGGTGAGGATCTCGAATTTTTTTTTTTTTTTTTTTTTTTTTTCGGAGGGAAGAAGCTATGTCTCTTCAGCACAAGTACTACGTGAGTATCGATGTTTAAAGTTGCATGGATTAATTTTTTGTTTCTTTTTAATAGATGTGTTTTTTTTTTTTTCGATTAAAAATAATTATGACAGACGTGTTTCATGCACCCAAATAAATAATTTATTTGACGACCACCGTTTATTGAGATTAAGTAAAATATTTATCTGACTTAAATATTTATTTAAATCATATGAATACTTTAATTAATCTAAATAAACGGTGGCCGTTAAATAATAGTACTTTGCGATACTGGTGCGTAAAAGCGGACTTTCGGCGAAGGTTGGCAAGTGGCTGAACGAGCCGGTTCGAGCGCTACGACGGCACGAGGCGAAGCCGAGTGCTGTTGTAGCGCGAGAGAAGGCGAGTGCGGCCACTTTACAACCGCCGTCGGGAGTTCGCTTTTACGTACAAGTGTCGCATACTACTTTTTGTGACGAATGCATGAAAGGTGCCAGGTTATGTTGCTGGCCGGGCGCGCCAATAGAGGAAAAACAGACAGCGTGCGCATGCGCACATAAACACTATGCGCATGCGCACAGTATTTTCGATACGCTTTTGCGTTGCATAAATACTCGAGGCGTGTCGTAAATACTCATTACGACACGCTTCGAGTATTTATGCAACGCTTCCAGTATTTATGTAACGCCTTCTTGAAAAACACCACTTTATGTCGTGCCCGACCCCCACATAAAGCAGCACTTTTCATGCATGAGTTAGAAAAATTATTTTTCTGTTTGTGTATTTACTATAATCATATTTCGATTGTGTCTGTGGCGCTTGACGTTTTTATCACGTTCGGATAAAGCCGCGCGAATGGCAAAGTGTTGATTATAATTACAGGATATCCACAAGTCGATCGATAGGTTCGAATAGATCGACGACAGCTACGAGATTTTTTTTTTTAGAAAAAAATCTGCCAACATTTTCATATTACGGCGATAATAAAAAATGATGCGTGTTGTGCAACGAACTTGACAGAGGATGCATTAAACGCACTTTATTCGATAAAGGAATTAAAAAAAAAAAAAAAAAGAAGGTGGGAGAGGCCGAGAAGTGGTAGAGCGAGCGAAGCGATAAAATTTCATTCGGATTTCGCGATTAAATTCCTTTTCCGTATTTTTTTTTTTTTTTTTTTTCACCCTCCATTCTTTCCCTCAGTGAAACTCAAAGGCTTTTTATATCCGCTTTGGACTTTTATCACACGGGCTGGGGTTAGCACGGGAAGGGGGGGGGGGGGGAGGGGGAAGAGATCTCGACGGGAATAAAGGATGCCTCTGGGGCGAATAGCGTACGCGTTAGATTACCTTTGCGTCCTTTCAACTCTTTCAGTGAAGGAGTAAGAGGAGCTATATAAGCGTATAGCCCGGGCCGGCGTTGGCTCGTAATAATTATGCACCGTCACCGCAAAGTGTCTCGGACGCGGGCGGTTGGCTCGTATAGTGGCCGTTTCGAGTTCCGGCGAATATATAGCAGGTGTAGTGCACATCGACCCTATGTAATGTATACGTGTACAGAAACTTTTGCAGACGCGTCGAGAGCTGGTAATTCCGAGTCGACGACAGCTACCGCGTCTCCTTAAAGTCGCGGACGGTAAAATCCGTGGTCGTCTCGAGTCCCTTTTATCATTTGTATAGTCGGCAAAGGGACGCACCGTTTCAAATGAAAAATAATATAAGAAAGAAATGAACACTCGCCGAAACAGCTTTAGTCAACCGTTTTGTTGCAAATTGTTCGATCGATCGCGAAGATAGCGAGAGCAGTGTGTGACGAGCGAGTGTGTAAGCAAGTCGACCGAAAGCCCGAAAAGCGCGATAGCGAAATTAGCGAGCGAGCGCAAGAGAGTGAGCGACCGCGAGTGTGCGTGTGTGTTCAATTCGGCCGCGAGCCCCGTACGACGGCGGCAGTATTATTGTTCATCACCAGTCAAATAAATCTGTTTATTTTTCGTTGCTTCTAATAACGAGTGTGCCGTGTAATTTTCTTGAATCCGTCAATTTCGCCCGATTTTCCCCGTCGAAGCTCGCCCGGCGCACGACTAACCCGTTTCCCGCAAACGTCCTGACAAGCGTCCGGAAAACACTCATTTAGCATATACTATGCCACAAGGGAGGAAAGTGCGACTTTTCACTGAGTAAAGTTTGATGCAAGAGGGAAGGCAAGGCGGAAATTCACACGAGGTGAAAATGACATACGATATGTTTTTCCCGACTTCGTTAAAATGACCACATTTCATGCGTTGCCAAAAATCGTCGTATTCGCTCATCTCTCCTCCGGGAGTAATACAGCTTCCAGAGTAGAGATGGGCGCCGACTTTGTGACAGGTCATTTTTGTTGTTGTTAATTAACTGTCACGTGACCGTCAATTGACGAGTCCTCAAATGGCCGCAGTGCGATAACAGCGACACTAAAAACAAAGCCACAAAGCCAACTCTAAAAACAGCCACGGTTCTAACTTAGAAATTAACAAAGTACCAATCTCGTTAAACAGAACAAAATAATTTTTAATTTATTTTATAACACTGTTTCATTCATGAATTAACTGATAAAAAAATGAAAATACGAATGATTAAGCAGTCAAGGAGGAAGAAAATAGTACTTTGCGATAGTAGTATGGAAAAGCGGTCTTTTGTCGAAGGTTGTGAAGTTGGCTGCACGAGCCGGATCGAGAGCTGTAACAGCACGAGGCGAAGCCGAGCGACGTTTGTAGCTCAAGAGGAGGCGAGTGGTGCCGACTTCCCAACCGCCGTTGGGAGACTGCTTTTTCGTACAAGTATCGCATACTACTTTTTATGACAAGTGCACGAAAATGCCCGCTTTTCGTGCCTGCAAAGTGTTTATCAGAAAATAGTTACAGTGCCAGCTAAGTGTGCACGAAAGTAGCTAGAGTGTTAAAAAAGTGTGCGCAGAAGTAACTAGAGTGTGAAAAAAGTATGCGAAAAAGAAACTAGCATATAAAAATAGTATGTAAAGCATTTTTCGCGCATCCTCCGCTAGAAAGCGCCACTTTCGCCACACTGTACAGGCACGAAAAGCGGGACGCTTCGTGCACGTGTTGCAAAAAGTACTATTGTCAAAAGTAACATTTTGTCAACCATCGTGTTTCAAAAAAGTGTCTGTCACTCGAGAAATAGTACCTGTTGTAACGAGTTTCAAAAAAAAAAAAAATCCTCGTTGTAGGGTCTGTAAAGTGTGGAGAAAAGTAACCATGTTAAAAAACAACTCTACGACAAAGTAACCAGTGTTTCTTGCACACTACACTAAAAAAAGCGCCACATTTTACAGACACAAAAGTGGGATCTTTTTTTACTTGTGTTACAAAAAGTACTTTCTGTAAAAAAAAAAAAAAAAAAAAAAAAAATACTACAATTTTCAACGATGAAGCTGCTTGGCTGTTGAAGGGTTAATGGATCCGTTTCTACAATTACATGGAACAAAATGTCTGGATGTTGGACTTGAGAACAGAGTAACAAGGGATTCGATGTCGAACGATCGTGTATTCCTCTAACGCGTATTTGGTATACATATATATATATATATATATATATGCATCCATATACACCCACATACACATATCAGATTCGACGTTCAAACGCGAACTCGAGATACCGAACGAGCAAGTACGAGCTGCAGCCGGTGGTAGTATATCCACTCGATAAGACTTAGACCCTGTTAGTGGAAGCGCAAGCGAAGTGGCGAGATTAGCCCCTCCCTTCATCCGCTCCCCTGCTAGTTCCGAATGAGACATAGTTCGTAGCCTCGGCGTGCCCGGTCCGCTTAGCCAACTCCTAATTAGTCGATTTTCTATACATTATCCATCGGAGCCTTTCGCCTCTGCTCATCGTCGACCCAACCATCCAGCGCAGCATCAATCACGAAACTCGTACCACCAGGCAAACTCTCTCCAAATCGTTCCCTCTCCACCTCCCCGTTTCCTCGCTCCCTTCGCCACCCGTTCTCATCGACGATTCGCTGAAAACCTATTTCAAGTTTACCGATCCTGTTCGAGTGGTGCTGGTACTACACTCGAGCCAGAAAATCCATTACTCAAAGTATAACTGCTCTCCATCGTCGATCTCAAGTGTTTACCGAAAGATTCTTTTCGCTGCGAAACGTTTTTTTTTTTTGTTTTTTTCCAGCATCGAAAGGTCTTATTCACGGTAACCAGGCTTTGCTTTGGTCCCAGTAAAATTGAAGAAGAAGAAGAAGAACCAGGCTTTGCCTGTCCGTCTCTACGAGGAAAAATAATGGGATAAAAGAAGTAAGAATCCTGACCCCAATTATCAATTCTTCGAGGCTACGACGGTAACAGAGTAATTATTCAAACTGAGAAACGATAGAGGAAAAAAAAAATACACACCCATGCCAAGTGAGAACCAAGTATTACGGCGAGTCTTTCCTTCGCTCGTTTCCATCGGTGTGTAGAGAAACTTTAACCAAGTTCTCCGCGACAGAAAAAAAAAAACAAAAGTTGTCGAAGAAGAGGACGAAGAAACTGAGGAGCGCCCGAGGAAAGTTGGGGCAAGATGGGCCGCGGTGACGAGAGTTTTGGAAGGGGGTAAGAGAGGAGCGAACCGAGTTCCTTATCGTTAGAGAAACGTCGAGAGGTACCTACGACTCCTTAAATTGGACGATCTTCGCGCGTCTTTCGTTCCTCTTGGTCTTTTTGAGTCTACGAAACGATAGAGCCAAGCGCAGTGTCGGACACCGAGTAAAGCGGAGGAGTCGGTACAGCATCCAAGCTTCTCGCATTTTGCCTCCCACCGGCACGGCGGGGTCGATATCTAAGCACTTCGAGGAGTTGCTGCACTGCGAGCGAGCTACCATCGAACGAGCTGTGCACCAGCATTGCAGTATGCTGCACCTTCACGCCGCCCTTATCTATCATGTCCCGGCCTCGCTCGTTTTGAACAATAACTGGCCGTGCCTCGAGAGCCAGTCAAGTTTGCCAGAGAGACCGGGCGCTGTCTCGCTTAATGCCCGGTCGATACGCTTAAGCCTCGTTGTTCCTAATCGCTATTTCATAATTGTCGTACTTTAATTGCAAACTCAATAGACAAAAATTCATTTATCATTGCAGCGAACAATGAGCGACAGCAAAAGTTTTATACAACTTGGGTGAAAAATTACTATTACATAAATCTAATTGTTAGGTCCTGAAACATGAAAACTTTATGATTACTACTATATGCACCCAGAATAAAGTTTATTCCATTCAATGAAAATTTATTAAGGACGAAGAAAAATGTTTATTTGATTCAGAACCTAATAGACCATTTATTAATGTCTAATATATCTCTGTGTTTGATAGTATTATTCTTATTATTTAATAATGTTTATTTGGATCTAGTAAACAGATATTTATGTCAAATAACTTATTTATTTATTTCGTGACAGACCCGCTACTTTCGATCGTATCGGAATAATGTGATATACGAATGACGCAGAAACGAATTTTTTGTTAAATAAGCCATTTTTACTATCAACGAAGTGTCAACAGGCAATGTTTTATTATAAAAATGAGCATACAGATCCGTTATCGGCGCACGATTTCACTAATCACGTCGCACAGTAGTTATACTCATGACACAACCAATCTCGATGTCAGTTGTTCGGGGACTCATTTCATAACCACAATTCAATCGAGGTACACAGCTTGAATTAAACAAAGTTTTATGAAAACAAACCGATGAGGTGCCTCTCTATTACAATGTAACGGTTCCCCGTAAGGAATAAATATAGTTTTGTTATTAGCGAGAAATATTTTCAGACGACCGAAGCATTGACAACTCTAATGCGCGCTACCGGATAATAGCCGCGTTTGTCTTCATGCCAAATATATGATTTTCTTTGGCGCGAATAAACATTTATTTTAAAGGACAAATCTTTTAATAAATTTTTTTTACTTACGCCAAAGTATAACCGTTATTTGAATCTAATAAGGATTTTGTTGAGACAAGCAAACATTTCTTTTATCTTGATAAACGTCATGTGAAGCTCGACATTTATTTGATTTTAATAAATCTTTTTTCTGGGTGTGACTACATCCAGGAAAATAATTTACTTGACGGCCATCGTTTATTTGGTTCAAGTGAAATATTTATTGCATCTAAGTCACAATTTACTTCATTGAAATAAATATTTATTTAAATCAAATAAATGTTTTACTTAAACCAAATGAACGGTGGCCGTCGAATAAATTATATTTCTGGGTGCACAAAGTTTCATAAAAACACACCGATGAGTTGCCTCTCTATTACAATGTTCCCCTATTCCCATTGCTAAAGGAATAAATATAGTTTTGCACTATATCTGCGAGAGATGTTTTCAGAAGACTGACGCATTGACGACTCTGTAATGTGCGCTACCTGATAATAGCCGCGTTTGTCTTGACGGCAAATATGATTTCTTTGGCGCAAATACACTTTTATTTTAAACAAATCTTTGAATATACTTTTTGACTTACGACTACCGCGTAGCCGTTATTTGAATCTAATAAGAATTTCGCTGAGGAAAGTAAACATTTCTTTTTTGATTTTAATAAAGCATTTTTCTGGGTGTAGTCGTAAAACAAAATTACAGTTTTTTTTTTCTCACAAAGATCGAATAGTTGCCACTGAGACATGAAATCTTCGCGGCGTCATCGTTATTTTTATTGTTAACTATTGTTCTACATCTCTATATGAAACCGTTAACGAATTATCAAAGAGCAAAGATAATTGTACAATTGTATTCGAGAAATTTTCTCTACAATGTAATTACTATTCGTCAAAATTATTCCGAACTATTTAGATAAAAATTAAAGATATTGAAAAAAAAAAAAAAAAAAAATGGTAAAACACGAGGTATCCTTTGTTATAGAAAATTTCCTTTTTTTTTTTAATTCGGGAAAATTCATTTCATAGGTTATATTCTATTCGACAGCCGTTAAAGGGTTAACGATCTGAAATCACAAAATCATAAAGAAAAAACGGCAATTACCCACGAACCGCTGACTGAATTGAGCAAAAACGAAACGTCTTCATAACTAAGAATAGATGACGGTTGAAGGGAAGAGATAGAGTGAGTGACCACCAGTCAAAATCTGGACTTGTACCAAAGTCCATACAGCCAAATGTTAAATTCCTCAGCAAAAGCAAATTTCTCAAAGATATATTTGGTCCGTGCACATTTTGTGGGCTACGAAGAGGACGTTTGCGATTCCCTACGCGAGTCTTGCCGAGACGAGCAGAGTAGAAAAAGACTTCATACGTCGACCGGCAAATGCACTCGCTCGTGGTTATCCCGCTGTCACAGAGTGACGTGAATTCGTCGGGCTTTTCCATCAGTTCGCCGACACCCAGCTCGGTGATGTCGGTGCTTGTTCTCCGCGAGACACCAAAGAGCGTCGAAGGTTTCTAAATGCACTTACTCGACTCGAGTTGTCTGCGGACTTACGACGTCTGCATCGCTGCGAGAATAACACACGCTAGCTTCCAAGATCAATCGGATGTCTTTCACGGAAATTGCGCCAAACTTGCGGAAAAGAAATACAAAAGTAGAAGATAAAAAACGCTCAAGTTAAATTTAAAAGACTTTTAAAAGCCTCTCCGACCGCTTAATCGTCAAAAATTCTTGAAAAAATTCGAAACTTTACATTCATTCATCTGCAAAATTATATTATCGATGATAACTCGAAGTAAATTTGTAGATATAGAAAAATGTTAATTTCAATTGTTATATCGAATATTTTGATAAAAATCTACAAACAGCCTAAAGTTCAAAATTAAACAGTGCAAATCGTAGCGTAGACCTTTAAAAAATATTGATATTCTTCCGTCCAGAAAACACACTCATATGAAGCATACCTTGAAAAATGAATGGAAAAAGGGAAACTAAAATTCTCACATAAAAAAAAAAAAAAAAAAAATTGCATCTGGCTGTTCGTTATTTATCCTAAAAATATCGTTGCCCATCTTCTCTTTGAAAAAATTGTCGAAAAACATTTCGCCGACGATTTTTTGCCATTTATACCAAAGCTCTTCGACAAGCATTTTTCTTTTTCCGTCAGTACAAAGAGACAAATCTGGCGTGTTGCTTCCCTTCCTCGCAACAAGTTATACAAGAGTACTAAATTCCGCACAAAGTCTCTCAACGATCATTAAAATCGTTACTAGTTATTTTTAACGAAGCTTTGTTTCCGTCGCAACGCCATGGCTCCACTGTTACACTCGCCGAGTTCTACGCGCGACGAGACTCCACGCTTGTATTTCAAAAGTGACAGGAGTGCGTCATCGATAAGATTGTCAATTCTTTGCAGGCAACTCCTCAGCGACACGAGTAAATGAATCAGCGGACACACTGTCAATCCAGATGTAATGCAAAGACCGTGTATCATGTCATAATAGGAAATCGTCGTGCGGACAATGCGTCGCTCCTCCGAGGAACTCCTTGGACAAAACCAGCAGCCCACATTATCGTTCAGGTTAAAGCATGAAGGCGGTCGCATTAGATATGACGAATTGCACCACCCAGCAAGAAAAAGCTCAAGCGTCCCACTGGACCAGCTCCGGAGTAGCTTGATTCTTGACACAGATTGAAACAAAAAAAAAAAGCAAAAGAAAATGAAAACTTTTAGCAATCGTCGATTGTAGCTCCCAATCATAAAAAATGCTGATAAAAATTTGCCCGCAAACCTTTCCAATCACCTTTTCCAATTACTAGCCGATATTAAAACCCACCACCGATGCGCGATGGCCGATAGGAATCGGCTTGCGATGATCCGGGCTAAATTTCCGCGTGAATGATTCCCTTCGGTATGCCGACACGCGGAAAAATATTAGTTCGCGTGTAATCCCGATGCACACGTATGCGTGAAAGTGGTGGTGAGGGGCGGGGGCGGGAGGGGGGGGGGGCGGATTTTCGGTCGAACGAAGGGAGAGGACGTCGAAACGACATGGAGGAGAGGCTCTCGATGCTCCGTGAGTGGCCGGGTAGGCGCGCTCCGAAACACAGTACAGTGTATGCCAGAAGCGAGGAACGAGTACCAGAACGGGGTTTTGCCAGGGTACGGAACGGCAGCGTACTTGTTCCAGGGACAGGAGCCGCGGTAGTTGTGTGCGGTATGCCTAGATCGGTGGGAGCGAGTTCCCTAGCTCTCGCTGATGCGGTGGTGGTAACGGTGCGGTAGTAGAAACTGGTGGTGGTAGCAGTTCTCCCGTGTAGATGAGGCAGCGAGAGAGCGAGGGTCGGTAACGGGTTTTGAGTCGAGGGGGTGGAAACCAGTTTCTGTCTCTCTTGGTTATCCGTACAGGCTGTGTCTCTCTGCCTGCACTCTACCTACTGCCAAAACCCGCGACCCAGATACCGATCGACCCACCGACACACACCGAGAGACCGGGAGAGTCTGGAGCGGTGCGATTCTATCTTGCTCTGGGTTAGTGTACTTCCACCCCCGTGGCCCACCGTCCTGCTTCTTCGGCGAGTCGGCTCCGTCTTTCTCGGTCTTTCCGCAGGTGTCTTCGCCGGAGTCCTACCGGGTGTCGCTCCGTCGATGTATCTATCTCGCGGGAGTTTCCTCCTTTGCGGGAAGTTCTATTTAAGGGGACGCGACTGGATCGGGATACTCCACACTGACTAATTGATGAAGAAGCGTGTATGAGAAGCACTTCGGATCACTCGCTGCTCCCGTACATCGTTGACAATGTACGTTAATTTACTGTCATGATTGCGACAGATAGGTGCAGGAAATGTAGGAAGTACATTATGGATCGTCGGTAACTGTGGGTGTGAAAGTTCATAGATAGATGGAAATTTGATGTACTTTTTTATGATAAATTTGTGATTATAATGCGGGTTGGCGCCGGTAGATGGCTTTGAGGATGACGATGGCTCTGACTTTCTCGCAAGCGGTATCTAGCAAATTACTGTATAAGTACCTAACTAGGATTAGCCTGCACGTTAGTTTACGAGTAATAGAACGCCAGTCTATTGAGAAAATGGGAAAGGAGTCGGAGTTAGTACTGACTACGAAAAGCTTTTTTAAGCCTTTTTTTTAAGGGTTTTTTAAGCTTTTTAACGCTCCCGTATATGGGGTTCAGGGTTATTAGTCAATCGTGTATGGTAAATTTATCATACGAACGCATGTACAAATTATAAAATCACCTGTGTTAATATATCGACGGTCCAATGCTAAAAGGACAAATGGGACATTCTTTATCAACTGGACCACTCTTTTCGTTCGACCTCACACATGTTTTTTTTTTTAAATTTGCCAATCTGTAGTACTACTTGAGTGCACCATTCAGGATTTACGTTTTTCTTTAAATATCAGTATATCAAATTGTTAGGAACATTAATTTTTTAATTTTTCATCACCTTTCGAATAATGTTAGAATCATAATTTTCCCGATACAGGAAAATCCATTTTTCGTAAAAAAAAAAATTACAATAATTTTTTTCTGCAAAAAACACACCTTTGATTCTGGTCCTAATTTTACAGCGTATTTGGCATTGTATGAAGATTCTGAAAAAAAAAAAAATATTATGAAGTGGGGTCTCCCATATCGGAAAAATTATGACTCTAACACCATTCAACAGTTGATGAAAAATTAACAAGTTAATGTTCGTAAGAATTTTTTGAGTGATCAAATATTTTCTGAGATATCCTGACATTTGAAGAAAAACATAAATCCTAAACGGTGCACTTTAAAATTCCAACAAAAATCACAGCTGACCCACTCAAGTAGTACTCCAAACCGGCAAAGTTTAAAAAACATCCGAGAGGTCGACCGCAAAAAGTGGCCCAGTCGATAAAGTATGCCTCAAATAAGGTATGCTTGCATCCTGTCGACATGCCCTTATGGAGTTAGGTCATCGATATGCTCCATTAACACTTTTACATAAAAGAATTTTTAATTCACTCCACCATATACGTGAAAAACTAAATAGCGGATGAAAAAAGATAATAATTGGAAAGAGGCGCAGACAGGAAGAATGTCCAAGCGAAAAAAAAAAATGTCAGACTGAAGAAAATATCAAAACAGAAAATTATAAGCGTTGCTCCCGCAAATATTTCATTGACGGAGTTTGAGAGTTAGACAAACATTTCCTGCTCTACGTAGAAAAAAAAAAAAAAAAAAAAAAAAACTCTTATTTCAAAACGCCTGAAATATCGCAAATCTTTCCACTCTACGTTCAATATCCACCACTGACGCGTCTCGATGCTAAAAGAATTCTTTAACTTCGGGCAGATTAACTCGCGTGACTCATGTCTACCGTATCCCGGGTGGTCCCCAGACTTCGTTTATACTTTAAGCGTCGCGTGGCGTTTTTCTTTTTTCTACATAGAGCAGGAAATGTTTGTCTAACTCTCAAACTCCGTCAATGAGCGAGGGAACCTGCGCGTTACGCCATTAAGAATGATAGACCGTCCCGCGTGGATTATTCTGTTCTCGGTGCCGCTGCTCGTTCCCCCGCAGTACTTCATACGCTTTAGCTCTCTACCTGTCACCCGCGGTCGAGTGAGAATTCAAAGCTCGGCTCTGAATCACACGCTAGGAGCAAAAGAGAAAGAATACAACAGGCGGACCATAATTCGATACAACGTTACGCTTTGTCGGTCTCACGTAAATTGGTTTAACGGACCTTTCAGTATCTTTCTCTCTCTCCCCAGAGCGGCACATGCAGACGCAAAGAATTTCCCGATATAAATCGGCTTGCATAAATCTCCACTGTACGTTTATCTCCTCAATAATGTGTCGAATTATAATCATCAAGCTGTCATTTTTATCGTGCAATCATTCTGCTCCGATTGACAATTATCCTTCGGATTTGAAAAAATTTCCGTATCACCCTGACAGAAATTTTAGGAAGTTCTTTTTACATCAATTTTTTAAATCTCAGTTATTTTTACCATCGACATTTTCATTGTTTCATAGATGACGGTGATCGGGTCAAAACGGCCCCGAGCTTTTTGTTTTGAGTTGAGACTTTTTTCATCTCCCTCGAAAAATTGGTAACAGTGGTCCGTTATGCCCCGCTTTCTCGCTTCACTCTCACTTTTGACCCTATGAACGTGCCCAGTAAAACCTACTTGCATATTTTATAAAAACTTATTGTCCACAAGCGTCCACAATCTTTTTTGGTTAATTTTCATAAAGAAAAGAAGAAAATTGACTCGACAAATAGAAGGACACGTTTGTATAGGATAAACGTATTGATCATGATCCACCTCGATTAGCGTGTGAGTCAATAGCATACACCCAGAAAAATAATTTATTTGACGGTCACCGTTTATTTGGTTTAAGAAATATATTTATTTAATTTAAGTAACTATTTACTTAATAGTTGCAAAATAGCAGTAGTAGTAGTAGTGTGTTTATTGACAATACGAAGCAAGTAACAGATTTTTTTATATCTAATAAACTCTTCTCTTTGCATCTATATTGTGTATTGCCAAATGGCCATCGACCGCAGTTCTTCAACGATTAAGTAAAATATTTTATTTGATTTAAATAAATATTTATTTAATTTAAGTAACTATTTATTTAAATCAAATAAATATTTTACTTAAACCAAATAAGTGGTGGCCGTCAGATAAATTATTTTGCTGGGTGTATGGAGCGGCCGATATGAACCATATTTACCATATGGCAAACAACTGTTTGTTAGCACTCTGAGTTACACCCGAAAAAAAGATTTATTAAAATCAAATAAATTTCGAGCTTCAAATGACGTTTATTAAGATAAAAGAAATGTTTGCTTGCCTCAACAAAATCCTTATTAGATTCAAAATAACGGTTATACTTTGGCGTAAGTAAACAAAATTTATTCAAAGATTTGTTCTTTAAAATAAATGTTAATTCGCGCCAAAGAAATCATATATTTGGCGTGAAGACAAACGCGGTTATTATTCGGTAGCGCGCATTAGAGTTGTCAATGCGTCGGTCGTCTGAAAACATTTCTCGCTAATAACAAAACTATATTTATTCCTTACGGGGAATCGTTACACTGTAATAGAGAGGCACCTCATCGGTTTGCTTTCATAAAACTTTGTTTAATTCAAGCTGTGTACCGCGATTGAATTGTGGTTATGAAATGAGTCCCCGAACAACTGACATCGAGATTGGTTGTGTCATGAGTATAACTACTGTGCGACGTGATTAGTGAAATCGTGCGCCGATAATGGATCGGCATGCTCATTTTTATAATAAAACATTGCTCGTTGATACTTCGTTGATAGTAAAAATGGCTTATTTAAAAAAAAAAAAAAAAAAATTCGTTTCTGCGTCATTCGTATATCACATTATTCCGATACGATAAAAACTAGCGGGTCTGTCACGAAATAAATAAATGAATTATTTGACATAAATATCTGTTTATTAGATCCAAATAAACATTATTAAATAATAAGAATAATACTATCAAACAAAGAAATATATTAGACATTAATAAATGGTCTATTAGGTTCTGAATCAAATAAACATTTTTCTTCGTCCTTAATAAATTTTCGTTGAATGAAATAAACTTTTTTCTGGGTGTAACATGTAAAGTGATAATTCAAGATAAATTCAGATAAATTGTTTTTCTGGGTGTATGAAACGGCCGATATGAACCATATTTACCCTATGGCAAACAACACTGTTTGTCAGCACTCTGAGTTAACAGGTAAAATACATATATATGTATAAAACAAAAATGTGTTGCTATATACGATGCACGACCCTCCCCCACGAAGTAACGTACTTGGGGATTAAGTTATGCATAAAGACGCGCTTGAAAATCGCTCGCTCGACACCGTAATCTTGAACTTTGTTCGCGTAACAGTATTATATTTTATGAGACTCGACGAAGTCGTATGAACCCCGAAGGTGGGCACTGTGTCGCCTATATAATTGTAATATGCATAAACGGATTGTCCCACAAACTTGTAAGGGTTAAGTTTACCGCGACAGCTGAGTTGAGGAGGGCGGCTTGCATGCGTGACGGCTCGCGATCCTAGACTCGATTTCTCTCTCTCGCTATCCGCGCTCTCAGAGCTCACGTTCTCGGGCTCCCTCGATTCTCGTACACGTAATACTATTATGCATAATACACATGCGACTCGTGAATAAAATACCATTAAGACGAACTCCGGGAACGAAAAGTTTTCACCGATAGGCAAACGTGCTTTCTTTTACGCCATCGAAATTCTAGGCCAAACAATGTGGAAAGGGATTCAAAAGGGCTAAAGGCCCAAAAACGCTGAGTAGACACTTCCCTCTCTCGTCGACGATGGATGGAGAGCTCCGACGATCAACCCCTACGGACTACAAAGTAAGCACTCTGTAGGTATGCTCGTCGAGGCTTTTTATCGAGCCGCGAGATCGAAGGCACTTCTCCCTCGAAGTTGCAATGTAACGTAGTTTATACGAAGGGATCGGACACTTGGCGGGAAAGTCTTTTGAAGTACGAACGCCATCGGGATTGCAGGAGAATTGAGCGATAGTTTGATAACGGAAGGAGGTAAAGGGAAAAATGAATCCGACAAACTCCGGGTCATTTTTCCACGAAAGGTTTAATGGGGGGGTTCGAAGATTGCAGGCCCAAAAACTTTTAAAAAATTATTTTGTACGATCGGCAAAAAAAGAATCATCAAACGTCCCATGGGATTGATTTTCAGTAATGCTGTTGTAACTATGTAAAATCAATGTTCTGGTTTGAAAACGAGACATTGTAAGGACTTCATTCTTACTGAATAATATTATTTTTTTGATACTTTATAAATTTTCACAAATGGAATAGCAGCGACAATTTTTTTTGTTTAATATTCAAATCTGCGAATTATTTTTCATTATCGATTCATGATACGATTTTTTTTCGCTGATAAAAAAATATTGTACAGAACAAAGTTATGTTTTACGGTCATTTTTTTTTATCTCAATTTTAACGTTGATGCCCACTAAAAAAAATTGTGCACTTTTTGCAACGATTTATTGTCCACAAACGTCCACAATTTTTTATTTGTTAATTTTTCGATCCGGCGCTAGTTTTACAAACAAAAGTACAAACTAAAATTGTCAACGACACGGTAAATAAATGAACAGGTTTGTATATTCAAACCTCAACAAAAGAGTTTGTCACTTATTTGACAAAATTATTTTTTCGAAGCTTCGTATAACGATTTTGCAAAATAATTTTTTACTGTGTACAATTTCGCATGCGATACGCAACCATCCGTAACAAGATGCAAACAACTCCACCGTTTGTACATTAAAACCTCAACAAAAGAGTTTGTCACTTATTTGACAAAATTATTTTTTCGAAGCTTCGTATAACGATTTTGCAAAATAATTTTTTACTGTGTACAATTTCGCATGCGATACGCAACCATCCGTAACAAGATGGAAACAACTCCACCGTTTGTACATTAAAACCTCAACAAAAGAGTTTGTCACTTATCTGACAAAATTATTTTTCCGAAGCTTCGTATAACGATTTTGCAAAATAATTTTTTACTGTGTACAATTTCGCATGCGATACGCAACCATCCGTAACAAGATGCAAACAACTCCACCGTTTGTACATCAAAACCTCAACAAAAGAGTTTGTCACTTATCTGACAAAATTATTTTTTCGAAGCTTCGTATAACGATTTTGCAAAATAATTTTTTACTGTGTACAATTTCGCATGCGATACGCAACCATCCGTAACAAGATGCAAACAACTCCACCGTTTCACCGTGAAACTCCGTTTTTCCATATTCCCGTGTAACCGATGTCAAGCTTTAGACCACAGTCGGTACGTGCCATCGCCCCGGAAGTGACTCCATAATTTCGGCGTGGTTGGATTATCGGATAACGATAAATCGATAAGCGTGCCAATCGTTTCTGGCACGGCTCGATCCTCGGGCCGATTCCTCCGCCGTTGGAGGAACAACCTTCGGGGTCGCGCCGAGATCGACCTCACCTTATCTTCTCCCTCTCCCCGTCCTAATACTTGACTTCCCACTTTTTCCCCCCCTACATCGATTTTTTCTCAAACGCTGCAATACGCGGATAAATCAAAGATATCCCTTCCCACACGTAGTAAACACTATAAATTGCAACTCATTATCGGTTAGCTTCCCTCTTCGACGCGCTCCAACCTTATCTTTTTATTTACGCTCATTGATACTTTTTTTTTTTTTTTATCAATGACGTACCACACTCGACGAGAACGACGATGAATCTCGAGGAAGATAAGCTTCCGGTTGAAACTCCTCCGCGAGATACGGAATCGTTGATATCCAATCGAAAACACGTATTTTCGTTCCGAAACTTTCTTGTTGTGACCGTTTATCGAGCGCGAAGTGTTACAGAACGAGAACGCGCTGCGTCCACGATGCTCGTTGGAAATAAACGCGAGGAGGCCGATAAACCAGACCTGTCCAGCTCATGTACGTTTATATATGTACATATACGGCCGTTATGTATCTGTAATAAAATCTATAGTCGTATGCGCTATATAATAGCGAGTCACAGCAGTTGCAGCCGAGAACCAGAAGCCCCGTGAGATTAATCGTGACGTGTGGAACCGATGCAGATTTAGAATCCTGCGGCCATATGGCATAGTTACAACGGTCTCTAGCCGGTTGCGTCGAGTTGCATCGAGGTCGCGATAAGAAGTTGTACCAGAGAGACCGCGTGCGGGCAGAGAACCCACGAAGATTTTTCTATACCGGAAGTCAGCTTCGGATCAACAGCAGCAGCCCTCCTGTCTGAGCAAGAGTTCTGAGAGCATTCTCCGAGAGCAAAGCAAAAAAAAAAAAAGAAAAGTGAGGCGGAAACACTACACGCAGAATGTGTTGTATATACCAGAGGGCGAAACTCGTTCGCGAAAAAAAAGATCTCAAGGGAGATCGGGCAAAACGGACCCGATTTCTGCTTCCCCGTAGAGAAAGTTATGTTATCGGAAAGGGGGAAAAAAAAAAACGATTTCGAGATTTCACACCCAGAAAAATAATTTATTTGACGGCCACCGTTTATTTAGATCAAGTAAAATATTTATTTGTTCTAAACAAATATTTATGTCATTTATGTAACTATTTACATAATTTAAATGAATATTGAGTTAAATCAAATAAATATTTTGCTTAATCTAAATAAACGGTGGCCGTCGAATAAATTGTTTTTCTGGGTGCAGTGTGGTAGTACTCACAATAGTCTAAAACGGCATGAAATACGATTTTTTGCTGGCGTCCCGATGTGTGTACGTATGTGTGTGTGTGTGTGCGTGCGCGTGTGTGTGTGTGTGCGTGTGTGCGTGCACGCGTGTGTGTGTGTGCGTGTGTGCGTGCATATGTGTGTGTGTGTGTGTGTGTGTGTGTGCGCGTGCGTGCGTGCGTGCGTGCGTGCGTGCGTGCGTGCGTGCGTGCGTGCGTGCGTGCGTGCGTGCGTGCGTGCGTGCGTGCGTGCGTGCGTGCGTGCGTGCGTGCGTGCGTGCGTGCGTGCGTGCGTGCGTGCGTGCGTGCGTGCGTGCGTGCGTGCGTGCGTGCGTGCGTGCGTGCGTGCGTGCGTGCGTGCGTGCGTGCGTGCGTGCGTGCGTGCGTGCGTGCGTGCGTGTGTGTGTGTGTGTGTGCGCGCGTGTGTGTGTGCGCGCGCGCGCGCGCGCGATTGATTCAGGTCCTTTAAAATCGCTGTAACTCTCGAACGATTTTGTCCAACGAGATTAAATTTGGCACGCAAAGTGGCCTTTGTTCGATGCAATTTTCATGAAAATTGATTACCGATTTGAAATTTTATGAGATTTTGAATTATTGAAAAAATGTCGTGGCAAATCATATTGGAATATAAAGCAAATATAATGTATCGATCAAGGATTTTTGGTACTACATTTGGTCGAAATATATCCAAACGATATTACATTGATGCAATTGGTATTACATTTGTTAAAAATCGTTCTATCTATTTAAGTTCTATGACGTTTTGAAATTCTTTAACTTTTCGAAACACTTCCGACACGATTTTTTCCATCAAATATCGCGTTAGGAGTAAAATAAGTTACGACTTCGCGATCATCGGGGAAATACATTAAATATGGCTTTGAAACGACGAATGATGAAAATTTGACTTAGCAAATTATGACAATTAATTTTGAAATTTTATAAGCATAGTCATGCAAATTTTATGAGAATCGCTTCCTCTGCGAGAAAACCAAACTCAGCCTTTCTGATAGACGGGCCTACGAGCAAAGTCGGTAAGACAAGAAAACCATGTGCAAATGACTATTCACCGTTTTTTTGGAAATTTGTTTTATGTCTTGCGAAAAGATGAACAAAAAAAGGTCCGTTTTACCCCTAGATTTTATTTTGCCCCACCCGCTATTGCGCTGTATACGGAAGAGAAATCCCTGGTCTTCGTTCGTAGGAGGCTGTGCAGACTCCGTTGCGCTTTCCACGATAGCCCGCTTCTTCGCCGGTGTCTCGAGGCTCCTCGAGTCAACGAGATTCTCGTGCGCGTGAGTGTCTAGATGTGTCGGTGTCTCTTTACGTGCTCGAAAACTCGGTGAAACAACAGACTCATATGCATCCCCTAAAATTTTCGCAGCTCGAATATCGTTCGATTTTTTTTTTTTTTCTATATTTACACTCTACAAAAAAATGGTAAAAATGTTCCATTTTGACCCACTTTCCGCCATTCCTTGTACACCGGCAAACAAATCCCCGCGATTCGTTCGTACGGGGCTGTGCAGACTCCATTGCGCTTTCATCAACACCCTGCTTCGTCGTCAGTCTCAAGTCTACTCGAGCCAATGAGATTCAACGTGCAGCGTGTGTGGGTGAATCTTTACGTGCCCGAGATCTCGACGAGGCAATACTGCTCGTGCACACGGTCAATTTTCGCTGCTCGAATTTCATTTCAAATTGTTTTCCCTTTTTTATATGTCACAATAAGGTAAATGTCCCTATCCGCCGACCCCTATAAGGCCGACCAGGCAAAAGAATAGCTGTTAAACGTGACAAAAGGAAATTCGAGGATAATTTTCACATCAATCGATAGCTTTAATCGTACACTTTTCAAAAATCGTAGACTTAATCCATTTTGTCAAGTATTTTCCTCGATAAAGAGTAATAAAGACGAACCAGTGCATGTGTCGTCTACCGACCAGCTGTGTCCAATTCCGACCACGCATGCCTCCATTACCGACCATCTTTTTTTACAGCACGAATGACGGAGGTTGCAATGAAAAAATAAACATAAATCCAGACTTTGAACTTGAAATCTACAGCATTGTGTACATACTCAGTCTAAACGTTTCAGCAAAATAAAATTTATTACATTTTTATTGATCATGTGAAACTGAACTGACGTTTACATGTACGGTAATGGGGACAGGTAAGAGTTTCACTGTGCCCAACCTCGACCAGTGAATAAAAAATCAAAAAAAGGTTACCCGACTGTTTCTTTTTTTTTTTTTTTTTTTTTCGGAATATATAAATCGAACTGTAACGAATCATTTAACGCTCGAACTATTAATTAAAAACGGATTTTTACCGAAATATTTACTATTTACACGATCGACATTCCTTAACTTCACCTCTAAGAAACCGCTCGGATCGTGACGTTCGGTATGAAAAACGATAATATTGTGCACTAATTATTACATTTACCCTGCACTTTGCAATCCTTTTACACCATATAAATTTCTGAATATTTCTAGACCAGTAATAAACGTTTTTATGCATTGGCAGCCTCGTAAATGAAGTCATACGCCGAAATGGTCGGTAAAGGGAGCATGGTCGGCGATGGGGACATTTACCTTAACGTTGGTAAAAATTGTCCATTTAACCCCGTTCTCCACATATCGAATTTCGTTCGAATTCTTATTTTTTTTTTTTATACGCCCCAAAAAAAATTTGGTAAGGTAAACAGCCCAGTTTCCGCCGCTGTCCCAGTCACCGCCATTAATCGCAATTTATAGTAACAATAAATACAGTGTACGTTAAATACAAACGAAATTTACGGCATGTTAAGGAGGAAGTCTCGCTGCGCGCTGACTTCGCATAAGTTCGACAAAAAGAGAAAATTGCAAGTACTTCTTGATGGTATGAAAATCTGAAAAAATTCATGCATACTAAAGGTACTGAGAAGATTAATTTTGCATAATAATAATTACAAAATGTTATTAACAAATTGATGAAAAAACAAATAATTGCTTAACAAATTTCCCCGCAACTCAACTTTTTTTTTTCGTGAAAATGAGTCGTTTATTTTTCTGAATACCTATGAATTTTTTCAGATTTTTCAGTAATCGTTGATTTTTCCATGAAAAAAAAAAAAAAAAATTAACGATTACTGAAAAATCTGAAAAAATTCATAGGTATTCAGAAAAATAAACGAATCATTTTCACGAAAAAAAAGTTGGGTTGCGGGAAAATTTGTTAAGCAATTATTTATTTCATCAATTTGTTAATAACATTTTGTAATTATTATTATGCAAAATTAATCTTCTCAGTACCTTTAGTAAGCATGAA
The DNA here is from genome assembly GCA_963922035.1 of Amblyjoppa proteus. Classification (NCBI taxonomy): domain Eukaryota; kingdom Metazoa; phylum Arthropoda; class Insecta; order Hymenoptera; family Ichneumonidae; genus Amblyjoppa; species Amblyjoppa proteus. Next base: position 19,555,759 of record OY998234.1, on the reverse strand, counting down.
TTTTTTCAGATTTTTATACTATCGAGAAGTACTTGCAATTTTTCTATGATTTTTGTCGAACTTGTGCGAAGTCAGCCTCAGCGAGACTCCCTCCTTAATGCCGCGATACATACATTTTTTTATAAAATGTTCCCTTTAACAATTGAAGATGGCGGAAATTGTGCCGTTTACCTTAGCGATGGTTCATTTTGCCTCGCTCTCCGCTATTCCTTGTATACCTGAAGACAAATCCCTGGGATTCGTTCCTACGAGGCTGTGCAGACTCCGATGCGCTTTCCGCAACACACTGCTTCGTCGTCAGTCTCGAGGCTGCTCGAGTCAATGAGATTCTCGTACGCGTGTCTGTGTCTGTGTGTGTGTGTGTGTGTGTGTCTGTTTACGTGCTTGAGATCCCAACGGGGCAACAGACTCATATACACACGGTGAATTTCCGCTGCTAGAATTTCGTTCGAATTCAATTTCGGGCGTGGTGCAATACAGGAACATGGCCGGGAAGGGGGGAGACTTCGTACCCCGAGGCGCTACCTTAAAGGATGGTGGTAAGGTGGAGGTTTTCGGTATATCCGCAACGGAGGAACCCGATCGAAGTAGAGATTTTTCTGAGGGATTCCGACACTGTATATACATGGTTCGGTAGGCTTAGGAATGGAAAAAGTATCGAAGACGGCGAGACACGAGAGAAAGCAGGGAATCCCAGGGTGGTCAACGTGCCAAAATCGTGACAAAAACGTGAGCAGGCTCGGATCTACGATGTAACTGATATATAGATATATGTGTATATATTTCGTTGGTATATGTATTTTTTTTTTTTTTTTGCGGAGAGGCTGAGAGCCGGAGCCAGCTGAGACTTTGATACATTCCCGAGAACAATGTACTCTTTTCGAGAGATTAATTGACGCTGAGTCGTTTCTTACGTAGTCTCGTTACGCATTGAAATGACTTGTTTTTACCATTTAAATTGAAATTTTTATATCGTACGGATTATGCTGTAACGGCAATGGAAAATACCAACGATATCGATGAAGTTGTAGCAAATATAATTTTAAAATATATATATATTGAATACCTCTTCAGCATTTTTGTATTCTTTTTTGAATTATTAAATTTAACAAACACCAAAATACTTATGAAACTAAATAGAATTCGAAGAACTAGAAATTATAATTATATCATTTCGTACGCCCAGAACACAGTGCGACAATTTTTACACTACAAAAATAAATTGTAAATTTAATGTAGTTGAACTTGAAATTTGCTTACATTATTTAAATTAATTTAACATTAATGTACCTCTTTCGTAAAATTAAAATGTCATATATTAAAATTACAAATCTTTTGATGAATTTTACAAAAATGTTCGTTAAAAATACTGACTTTATTGTAAATTTACAACGCACATGTGTTTGAAACTTCAGAAAGAGTTAATGCAAAAAAGCTTCCAATATCGTTAATTAATTTTTAAACAAAATTTTTAACAGCGTATATGGCAAACCCCATAAGTGATGTTGCATTATTGTTTCTAGGGACGCGATTTAATGATTTCTCTTTAAGTTCTCAATGAAATTTTATTATATCACTACTGTTCAACAAAATAAATTCCCGCGAGACAAATAAAACGACGGAAGGTTGAAATTATCCCGCGACCGTTCAGCCGGATGAAACATGGCGGGTGATGGAATTATTTTCATCCCCTTGAAACGGGAGAATACGCCAGTGAAATTTCCATATTCAACGCTTTCTTTTTTCCATTTTTTTTTTTTTTTTTTTTTTTTTTAAACTTTCCTCCCTTTAATTCTGTCTTTCGCATAATGTTCCTCCATGGGACGCGCATCGGGATTATTTGACTAATTGCGCGATAGCTCTAGGTGCAGACTTTAGCGAGCGCGCTTCGGAAAGGGTTCTCCGCCTCGTCACGTAATTCTGTAATTTTTGCAAGCTAAGCGAGAGAGCCCCTCGTAGCCGTTACGGTACACAGAGAAGCTCCTGGGGTGGCACGGAGAGAGATATATGTAGAGGGTGAGAGGCTCGGAGCGGCTTGCCGGGCATCCGCTTTACCCTACTAATTACGAAAGGCGGTTTAACGTCCGGGTAGCGAGAGCGGGCACCGGCAACGACGAGGTTGGAGTACGACGACGACGACGACGACGACGACGACGACGGTTGCGGAGGCCGGGAATATTGACCGCTCCAGCGCAAAATGTAGGTCGCACAGAGCGTCTCGGGACTTTGGTAAAGTGCAGTGAGGACGGTGTGAGAGGAGTACTCCGGAGAAGATCGGATGGAGAACCCCAAAGACTAGCGGCGGCCGAGGCGAATTCACCGGGTTTGAAGGAAGAACCATCAATGCTGCTGTGCCTTCCCGAAAAGAAGGAACGAACATCACCGACTCCTAAGGCTCGTCCCTCAGGAGAGATTCAGTTAATGTCGTTAAAATCATTTAGTGAGAATAAATATTCATTTATTCCGAAGGGGAGACATTAGTGCTCGTATTCCACGTAGCTTTGCCCATTTGCTTTACGCACTCTGACACATCTGGAGTGAAAAAAAAAAAAAAAAAATGGGTACGGGCGAAGGTCTGGTACGAGCATGGCTTATAATTCGGCACTCAGGCGTGGTAAAATCCCTACTGGGAGAGAGCAAAGCAGGACCAGTATTGGCACGACGTCGGCACAGTGCTCGCTCAACGTCGGCCAGTACCGGCCCGATGTAGTACCGCTATGGGGAGGCTGGATACGAATCGTATCTCATACCCTTAACGGTAGACTCGTTGTACGTACTCCGAATTTTTTGCATGTGAAGGAATGTTTGAAGGAATGGATTAAAGAAAATGATATTGGTTTAGGAATAATTATCACCCAGAAAAAAGATTTATTAAAATCAAATAAATTTCGAGCTTCAAATGACGTTTATTAAGAGAAAAGAAATGTTTGCTTGCCTCAACAAAAATCCTTATTAGATTCGAATAACGGTTATACTTTGGCGTAAGTAAACAAAATTTATTAAAAGATTTGTCCTTTAAAATAAATGTTTGTTCGCGCCAAAGAAATCATATATTTGGCGTGAAGACAAACGCGGCTATTATCCGGTAGCGCGCATTAGAGTTGTCAATGCGTCGGTCGTCTGAAAACATTTCTCGCTAATAACAAAACTATATTTGTTCCTTACGGGGAACCGTTACACTGTAATAGAGAGGCACCTCGTCGGTTTGTTTTCATGAAACTTTGTTTAATTCAAGCTGTGCACCGCGATTGAATTGTGGTTATGAAATGATTCCCCGAACAACTGACATCGAGATTGGTTATGTCATGAGTATAACTAATGTGCGACGTGATTAGTGATATCGTGCGCCGATAATAGATCGGTATGCTCATTTTTATAATAAAACATTGCTTGTTGATACTTCGTTGATAGTAAAAATGGCTTATTTAACAAACAAAAAAAATCGTTTCTGCGTCATTCGTATATCACATTATTCCGATGGATGGAGACCAACTGTACACCTGCCAAGTCTACACGAAGATAGGTCTACACAAAAAGTATGCATCAATCAATTGTACACATAGGCAGTTGTGCATAAAAAAAAACTCTGCACCGAAAACCGTACACAGCTTAACTATACACGACGAAGGGTCTGTACAAAAGTATGCACCCAATTACTGTACACGAAATCAATTCTACACCAAATAACCGTACACTGGAAACTTTACACCGACCAATTGCAAAAACTGGACACCGTGCAACTGAGCACAATGGAAAAAAAAACATACGACACGACGAAATTTCGACACCAAAAATTCGACACGGCAAAATGTCGACACCGATAACTCGACACGACACAACCGGCTGTTGTACACAACTTCAGATAAATAAGTATATGTTGAATTTTTCACTTTTTATAGATAAAATATATGGTTTTATCTGTTGAGTTGCTCTACAAGACTTTTAACAGTAGCTGACACGAAAATCATATATATTATCTGTAAAAAATGAAAAATTCAGTATATACTTATTTATATGGAGTTGTGTACAGTAGTCTGATGTGTGGTGTCGAGTTTTCGGCGTTGATCTTTCGCCGTGTCTTGTTTTTGGTGTCGAACTTTCGTCGTGTCGTATTTTTCCACTTTTATACAGTTGCCGAGTGTCCAGTTATTGCAGTTGATCAGTGTAAAGTTTTCAGTGCACGGACATTTCGTGTAGATTTGATTTCGTGTACAGTCATTCGGTGCACACTTTTGTACAGACCCTTCGTCGTGTATAGTTGAGCTGTGTACGGTTTTCAGTGCAGAGTTTTTTGGTGTACAACTGCCTCCGTGTACAGTCGTTCGGTGTATATTTTTCGTGTAGACCTGTCTTCGTGTCGACTTGGCAGGTGTACAATTGGCCTCCACCCTATTCCGATACGATCGAAAGTAGCAGGTCTGTCACGAAATAAATAAATAAATTATTTGACATAAGTATCTGTTCATTAATAAACCGGTGCGGTGGTCTAGTGGTTAGCGTGCTCGCCTCTAAGACCTAAGCATCGGGAGGTCGACGGTTCGATTTCCGGCTTCGTATGTTTCGCCGAGAAGGGAAAAAAAACATGGACGAGACGAAGCTCCAGATATACACATCGGTCACTCACACTCAGTTACCGCGGTGCGAGTGTCGGATGTATATAGCTGTACTCCATTGTTTTCATTCTCGGTGAGACGCGACAAGCTCCGACGTCGGGAATCGAATCTGAGACCGCATCGGCGTAGGGGACGTAGCGTACCCATCGCCCGGGACGCCGAGTCTGTGTATCAGACTCGACGCTCCGCAATAGCTATCCCTGGCCAGAGTGTAAGCTATCGTGCTCGGGCTTCATGGCACCGGGGTATGGTGCATCATAACGATGCTTCTAGGCATACCAGGCGACTATCCTAGAATACTTGGAGCCTTGCCTCCTTAACCTGGGGCTCTGAGGAGGCCGACAATGATATCCCTAGCATGACTACATTTAGGGATGCCGGGGGACGGGGGACTAGGCCAACGATACTCTGAGCAACTGGCAACCCAAAGAAGGGATGCGGTGGTGCGGAAGTACTGGCCCAGATACCCTGTACAACCGGTAATAGCCCACGAAGGGTTGCTGGAGCACGGGGGACTGACCAAGATACCTTGTGCAACCGGCAACCCCGAGAAGGGATGCTGGGAGACGGGGGACAGGCCAAGTTACACCGAGCAACCGGCAAGCCCACGAAGGGTTGCTGGGGACCGCGGGACTGACCAAGATACCCTGAGCAACCGGTAATCCCTAATGAGAAAGGTGTCAAGTCGCAGAAGTAGGTGCGAAAAAAAAAAAAAAGTCAATGACATCACGAGGGACGCCTGTCGGTTGTGTTCCGCGTCTGAGGAATACAACGTGGACAATTAGGGCGGTGCGAGTGCCCCACGGGGCCCGAGTACAATGGTCCAGCAGGACTGAGTGCTCGTATCGCTAACAAAACAACAACAACATCTGTTCATTAGATCCAAATAAACATCATTAAACAATAAGAATAATATTATCAAACAAAGAAATATATTAGACATTAATAAATGGTCTGTTAGGTTCTGAATCAAATAAACATTTTTCTTCGTCTTTAATGAAATTTCTTTGAATGGAATAAACTTTTTTCTGGGTGTAGCTTGCCGGCTGCCGAAGGCATACGTTGGGGTTTCAATTCTATTTTAATTCACGCCATTCATGGGAGTCGATTTATTGTGAGAAAAATATGTTCTGACTTTTCGCTTATTTTTCCTGACGAAGTAATCGGTTTACTGTGAAGAAAGTTTCGATTGTCTCTATCAGCGCTGTCAATTAACACCGCTGTATTCTACATTTCATTAGAGTAGGAGATGCATCCAAAACGTGAAGTGTTGTGATTTCACGATATTTGGGCGATCAGTTTTGGGTCAGAGCATTATTCTAAAGTTCATTTTGATTTTTTAAAATGTTTTTCGAACAACAATGTATGGGGTAAACGTGGTGAATATGGACCACCCCGATTAACACGTAAATCAACGAAATATGGGCCGGTCCATATTCCCCACTTTTACCCTAACAACGTAGTAATCCCAATATATTTTTTTTATAAAAATAGTGTTTTTCTAAATATATATATATATATATATTTTTTTTTTCATTTGGTAATTATTCGTTCATATTTTGTTTTCTCCTAAGTAATTTTTTAATTTGCCGACTTTCCCGGATTCCTGACATTTTCCGATTATTGCGATTTGCCTGACCACTGCCATAGTGGCAGTGGTCAGGCAAATCGTCACCCCATATCACCCAATATCAGTTGAGAATGTTAAGACAGAGGCGAATTAATTGCATTTGTTTTTTGGTAGTCCGCAATTGCTAACTTGACGGAGCGACATTGTCGCTTGGCGTATTGATCGAAACTTCTGTTCCCTAAAATCGACGCCAGGGAACCTTAGCCAATTCAGGAAATGATTGTAATAAGAACTTTTTTTTTTTTAATCAATCGGCATGAATTTCTATGTTGTCGCATAACCAAAAAATGGATTAGGGTAAACGTGGTGAATATGGACCACCCCGATTAACACGTAAATCAATGAAATATGGTCCGGTCCATATTGCCCCCTTTTACCCTATTATCAGTTACCTGTTAAAATGCTATTGTTCGATACAAATTTTCAATAAAAAAAAAAAAAAAACTGTTCAACTTAGAGTTGCCAGTTGCTCAGGTTGGTTTTCATTCGCTTCGCTATCTTCGGTCTCATATCTAGAGTATAATGTGGAAACTTATTGTCCATATTCCGTGGAATACTATAAACACGAAGATAGGTTGGGTACCTCAGCCATTCCTGCGTCACGCTTACGAGCCTCATTCGAAATCATGTTTTCAGCCCCTTTCCACGCCAATTTTTTGTACACGGAATAAACGAAGGGAAATGTAAAAAAAAAATACCAACATCACGTAAAGCCCATCCTGACATTATGCTAAATATGATTCAACGCTACAGAATCACGGCGAAAGAGGTCCAGAGTGCTCGGCCGGAAGGTCCGCGCACTCTGCATATTTTTTTTCGCCCAACTTTATTTTTATAATTTTTCTTTTATTTTTCATTATTTCCCCGGAAGCTGCTGCAGCATGCAGAGATGTAAATACAGTAGAGGCAACGAGGGTACGTTAGATAGAAAGCGCGAGAAAGGAGAAGAGAGTTATCGAGGCGTTCGCCTCGTCGTATAAAGAGAGAAGAAAATTAATATTGGAAAAAGAGGCAATTTCGCGAGACTTCCGGGCAAGAGATTCGATTTTCGTAGACGATCCGCGAAGGCTGGCTCTCTACGGTGTACGGTCGGAAACTGGCTGGTTGCCTGGCAGTCGGCTGAACGGTGAGAAACGTCGAGGGTAAGAGGAACGCGGAACACACACACACACACAGAGCCGAACGAACGGGGAGATAGAGAGACGCGGCGAAAACACGGTTACGCCGCGAGGCGCCAAGAGAAATCGATTTGAGAGCGGGCTCGCTATCTCGAGACCAACAGGGCTCTCGCGGGGGAAACGAAGAAACGAAGTAAGAAAAAAAATAAAAATAAAAATGTGAAAAAATTTCCGAAGGGCTGCAACGATATAACTATTAAATAACCGAGAGAGACGAAGTGATTTTATCGCACTTCCGGTGTGCCGAGTGGCGCGACGCGGTTCGCGCGCTTTCCTCCGCCGAGGTCCGCAGCTCCTCCGCTATGTTCGTTCGCTATCTGAGCGCATACACGCCTACTGTGCCTAGCAATCGACGCCCCGGACTGACCCAAATAACTTGCCGATTGAATTTCGACTCGCCAGTAGTGATTCATTTCGCTGACTCCAGACATCTGCCGTCAACTCTGTCAAGGGCGTGTTTGTACGTACACAGACGCTCCGGGGCAGCCAAGAGATCAACGCAATCGGAACTGTTAGATGAGTCGATAGATTTTCATTTCCGGAACTCGTGTTTAGAAATAAATTGAAACCGTGCGAGGTGGATCGAGGTCTGGACATTTTTCGATCGGAGCAGCGATTTTTATTAGCGGGGGACATAAAATTCTTCTCTTTTTTTTCGGAATTAATCCGCTACCGAAAATTACTTTTGTGCTGTTGTTAATTGGAAATTCGTCGAGCGTAGAAAAAACGAGAAGACATGCATTCAGGCTTCTGTGTCGACTTCTGAAATCCATTTTTTCCAAATATTTTTCAGCCGTTCTTTGGTCAAAATTGAGATATAATCTTATAATTTTCGACAATTCGATAATTTAGGTAATTTCTCTTAAAAAATGTATTAAAATTTATCTGTACTATTTTTAATTCGAAAGCCGTCGAGCGACGAAAAAAGTGAACACATGCATTTAGGCTCTTGAGTCGACTTCTAATATCCATTTTTTCCAACCATTTTTGAGCCGTTTTTTTGGTAAACATTGAGATATAATTTTATAGTTTCAGATAATTCGATAATTTAGATAATTTAGATAATTTCTCTTAAAAAATGTATTGAAATGTATCTGTACTGTTTTTAATTCGAAAGCCGTCGAGCGGCGAAAAAAGTGAACACATGCATTTAGGCTCTTGAGTCGACTTCTGAAATCCATTTTTTCCAACCATTTTTGAGCCGTTTTTTTTTGGTAAACATTGAGATATAATTTTATAGTTTCAGATAATTCGATAATTTAGATAATTTAGATAATTTCTCTTAAAAAATGTATTGAAATGTATCTGTACTGTTTTTAATTCGAAAGCCGTCGAGCGGCGAAAAAAGTGAACACATGCATTTAGGTTCTTGATTCGACTTTTGAAATCCATTTTTTTCAAACATTTTTCAGCCGTATTTCGGTAAAAATTGAGATACAATCTTATAGTCTTAGATAATTAGATAATTTAGGTAATATCTCTTTAAAAATGTATTGAACCAAAAAAAAAGTTATATGGTTAAAATCAAGTTTTTTTTTTTTTTTGTTCTCACGGAAAGACCGTGCAGACTTGCCTAACGTCTAAAATTGGGGACGCTTGGACTGCCCGGACGTTCTTGAAATATAAATTTAGATCCCGCGATCCAGAGTCGACACGTTCTCAAGCGCGGTGCTATGTAACCGAGCGAGACTGACGCGAGTGAGTGGGTAAGTGATCGAGAGGGAGAGCCCGGACGATTAAGAAAGTCAGCAGGTGGATCGATAAGATCAGACGCGGAAAGCTTGCGTCTCGTGTGGAAGGCTCAAGAGTCGTTTATTACTACGTAAGAGCGGGCAAGCTTTCGGGGCGGGATAGGAATTCTCCTCCGGGCATGAAAAGCTCCAATCACGTTATACCACAGAGTTACACACACACACACACACACACACACACACACACACACACACATATATATATATATATATATATCTACTGCACCAGCGGCTCCGAAGTACAACGATCTCCGCTTATATTCTCATGCTGTCCGCGGTCGGCACAGCTTTCTTCCGAAATCCCGGCAAGCCACCTCATCCCGAATCACCGCAGTGTCCAGCTTCGATACAATTCTGTCCGAGTTTTATTGCTTCTACAGAGATACATTTTTATCGCTTATTCTCTCGTATTATTTATGTTTGTAATATTTTTCTCTTCTTACTTTTCGTTGCTAATTATTTTTTTTTTACTTCCGCAGAGGAAACTGTTTGGGGGAAAAAAAAGGGATTTTAGTACCTGAGTACTTGAAATAGTCTAAATTGTCGAGAATGTGAATTTTTGAAATGTGATTCCCGACTTTTAAAATCGCTGTAATTCACAAACTGTTGAAGCCAGCGAGTTGAAATTTGGTGCACAGGTAAAGCGGTCACTTCGCCTTGTTCGGTACAATTTTCATGAATATTTATGTCCGATTTTTGAAATTTTAAGAGATTTTGAATTCTTGAAAAAAAAATGCTGTGGGTTCTTTAACTTCTGTAAATTTCGAGCTACGATCATAAAAGTGCGTACAAATGTAATATGGTAAACTCCCGCTAACTCAACGCTGTCTAGTACGCCATTTTCACTCAACTCTCTCTCGACGCGAGGCACAAGGGAAGAAGGCATCACACTCACTTTCTTGAATTTATCTGACGCACACACGCGATCTCTCGTCGTCATTCGTAATAGTAGTAGTTGTAATCTGGTTTGTTTAACCTCACACTAGCTCATACGCACACTGAGAAAAAAGATTAGTTATATTAAGGGGCTGCTGAACCTTCCTGTTTTACCGGCCGAAATAGGTGATTTCGTAGTTTTCACTTTACGTCGTTGCTATGCGACGGGTATGCTTCAAATTTTACAGGACTCCATTAAAAACATAAACCATTCGGCGTCCACTCGAATTTCGGTTGAAATCTTCCGAAAAATAAAGAAAATCGAATATTAAAAACTGTCGCGGAAACCAACATGGCGGCTGAAATGTTTGCAGCATCCGTTCTGTTGGATATAAAAAATTAGAGATTTTGCATACGTCAGAAGGGAGTGCACGCCGATTCTGTGAAGTTCTCCGAATATTCCAAAACCATCGGAAAGTTGTTCACTCAAAAGATAATCACGTGAAGTGTAAACTGCGATCACTTAGTCTATCGACTTGCGACGGATGATTAGAGCCGATAAACACGGCCGAATGAAGTGTAGGGCACGATGCAGAGCCACCTGGGCGTCAATTGTGACACTACGTTCACGGACTTTCGCAAACTATAATATTCGGCTTTCTCAATTCCTTGTAAGTTTTCAATAAAAATTGAACTGCACTCCGAAGCGTTTATGTCGATATCATAATCCTGTATGATTTAAAGCATATGTGTAGTGTATTAACAATGCTAAGTCGGAACAGAAAAATTGGTTAGGTCCATCGGTAAAACAGGTAAAGCAGGTTTAAAAAGTAAAAAAAAAAAACCAGTTCCAGCATCCCCTTAACCAAGGCACGGTAACATACGTTCAAAGCTGTTATTTGTTTGGTGCAAATAAAGGATTGTTTGTTAAACAATTATTTGCTTCAATTTATTCAAAATTGGTCGATTGAAAGAAACATTATTGTTGTACCAAGCAAATACACCTTTGTACGTATGTCACCGCGCATTTGCTTAAGGCAGTCCTTGCGAATAGTGTTCACTTCACATAAGTTTCAGAGAAATGCGAGGGAATTGTAGACACTTCTCGATGGTATAAAAATCTGAAAACAATCAAGCGTACTGAAGATGCCGAAAGGATTAATTTCGCATAAAAATAATTCCCAAAATATTATTAACAAATTGATGAAAAATAAAATTGTTCAACAAATCTTCCGGAAACATATTTTTTTTTTTTATGAAAATTATTCGTTTATTTTTCTGAATAGGTATGAATTTTTTGTTCAGATTTTTAAATTCACTTTGAATTTTCTGACTTTCTACACGTTTTTCGCATATTAAAAAAACAATCAAAGTGAATTAAAAAATCTGAAGAAAATTCATACGTCATACATAAAACATCATACATAAAACACATCACGAATAAACGTGACGTTATCTATATATTTTTTTTATTTCAAAATAACGATCGATACGTTTAAAAAAAATAAAATTGATTAACTGTCAAGGGGCGCGATTATTATCCGATCGAAGTGACGTATCGAAGAGCATCAACTTCAGTCTTGTGCGGCAATCAATTATAAAACGAATAAAACGTCAACAATACCGTTAGATATTTTTTTCGATATCTCTTCCTTGTTAACATAGATTTTTATTAACTTCAAAAGTAAAAAACAAAAAATACTGAAAAGTGTTTGTTTCTCGCAATGATGTATTATAAGTTAAATGTGGATTCGCAGTTCAAAGAGAAAGATTACTACAGTATATGCGATTTTTTTAGTTCGTAATATTTTATCATATACTTTATAAATTTTAATTATGAATCTTAATGAGCTGTGGTCGAATTTTAATTATTCACCCAACCTAACCGTTTCGCGCGCTTCAAATGGCTCACGGTCGGCCGTGGTGGGGGACTTTTTCTAGTAGGCCACTCTCTTTAGTAACACGACAATTCAGTTCCGAGAGCGTTGAGTAAGAGGGAGTTGAGTGCGTATCTATCAAGGACTTCTGGTACTGAATTTGGCCGAAAAATTACTAAAATCGCTCTAATGCGAATAAACGTGGAGGTATCTAGTTCAAATTTTGAAAGTGAATTCACTAACACTTTACAATGTATTGAGATTATATTTAGAACACATATATGTAATTGTTTAAATTTGATGAAACTGAATTTTTCGAAAGATGTGTATTTTAGGTTCGATGCATGTTTCTACATCAAATATCGCTCTGGGAGTAAAATAAGTTGCAGATTTTCAAAGTACGGTGAAAAATAAATTGATAATGGCCTTAAATCAACGAATGATGCAAATCTTTGTTCGCGATTTTTTACCACAAAACTGCGGTAAATTTTGACCGTTTACAAGTTATATATTATAAGCATAGCTTCCTCTGTGAGGAAGCCAAAATCGTTAATCGAACTATATCATTCAGGAAGCAATGTGCCAATTACGTTGCAAAATAAAATTGGCTTCCTAGTGACCGAGAAAGAGTTTAACAGGACCAGGGAGATTTAGCCGACCGAAAATTCAGTCTCAGACCGTGTATGACAAGAGTACATCAAAATGTAAACATAGCTCACCTTATGATGAGCATGTATGTAAACATTATTACATAGGAAAATAAATTCAAAATTCTGATATTATTTATAAAAATCTTGTTATTGGCATTTGTACTAAACAAGAACTTTTCTCTTATTATCACGATTCCGGTAAAACAACCGAATATAGTTTTAGTAACCATAGCACAACAGATGTTCCCAATATCCTCGTTCATTGACCGAAACGAAAAAATAAATTTATTTTAAAAAATGCTCGTAATGACGGGCAAAGAAACACAATTTTTCATGTTTTTGTTTTGCTGTTTAGCTTGCCATTGTGCGCATTTTTTACATTTTTTTTTTTCGGTCCAGTCAATAAAGGAGGGCGTTGGGAACAACTTTTGTCTTATAGTTAGTAAAGCAATTTTCGGTCGTTTTACCGGAGTCGTGGTAATAAGTGAAGAATGCTTGTTTAGTACAAACGGCAATAACACGATTGTTATAAATAATATCAGAATTTTAAATGTATTTTCCTACGACTGAATTTTCGATTGAATCTTCGGTCGGCCAAACCGCCCTCATTCGCTTAATCAGCAAAAGAAAAAGTACACTTCTATATATTCTTCCAAAAAAGAAAAAAACCCCAAAAAAAGGGATAAAAATTGGTAGATTCTTCAAGTTCTCCCGAGGTACCACAGTTGCCGTACTCGGTGAAAGGTACCGAATTAATTATCGGTTTTCGCCACGTCGAACCCTCCTCGCCCCCCCCCCCCCTCCATCGACTTCCCATCGACCATCCCTCTGTATTTTCTTTTTCGTCCCATTCCATATTATAACTCACTTTACCCCGGCTTGCATCCGGCTCTCCCATTGCCGGCAGCCCTCTCTCCCCTAGCGGAGCCACCGCGACTGGGGACACGCCTTTCGCGCTCCTGAAATTCACCGATCCTTCCTCTACCCACTCGTTTAACCCAGAAAAACTATTTCACAAAAGAGCCGAGCTCTCTCTCTCTCCCACTTATTCTCTGGACGGTTTCGCGAATCGATCTTTCGAACCCCTTTTTCCGCACCCTCGCGAACCCTCAGCTTCTTCCCTTTTTCGACAACCCACCCCAACCCCCGCCAATCTCTAAATAGTATATCTGTATATCTCCCTTTACAAGGATCCACAAGCCGTCATCACGTTTCCGGGCAAAAATTTTCAACTTTTCAACCCTCTCTCTGTGTGGTCCCCGCACAGCCCCCGCCATGGATAGTGGGATGGGTCACGCTCGGAGCAACGTGTGTCCTCGCGCTCCCTTCGTTCTCTCTTCCGAATCTCTGGCATCTCCACCGCAGTTTTTTTTTCCTCTCAACTCTCCCTCGTTCTCTCTCCGCCTGCAACCAGCGGCAGGATTACGGTCGGAAAAATTCGCGGTTCTCGTTCCGCTGTCGTGGAATTGTCGCACTGCCGTTGTCGGTTCGGGGCGTGCAACCCAGCGGCCCGCCCACCGCAGCGACCCTGCCATCAGCCCTCTGATACTGCCATTTCGGGACGCTCTCTTTGCAATTTCAATTTCTTTTTCTCCCTCTCCTCCCTTTACGGACGGAGCACACGCGAAAATACACAGACACATATGAACTCCGGCAACGGTTTACAGTGACTCGGAAATATGTAGTTTAAAATAAATGAGATAGTCGCTGCGAACAGTTGTCCGAAAAAAAAAAAGAAAAAATGTACTGCAGTTTAAAAACCGCAGTGGTAGCCATGTGCGAATATCTGTACGGTGCCGGAGTTATAAAAACGGCCCAGAACTGGGATCGGCCCGATTGCCAGGTCTCGTTTGACAATTCTCGGACAGTATTGGCAAACAATATTATCAGTAATGGGCCTATGCAGCTTGCCTGTACGGGGCCAAGTCCAGAGCTGCTAATGTGGTCCAGAACTGGGACAGTTACAGTTGCTGAGTCTTAATAGCCGGCTCTGTGCCCGTACAGATGAAAAACTTCACCATGAATGGGCCAACCTTCATTGCCAGGACTGAACAAAGTCTCGGGCCGGCAATACGACACAATCCTGGAACAGCCCTTGTTGACAAGTCTTGTTCAACGACCAGGGCCTAGTGCTGATGAACAACTTCACCAACAGTTGACCATCGCTAATAGACCGTATTAGAGCAAATCCTTTTTTAGATCAAATTTTATATCCGTCGTAGTACTGGGCATGCACTGGTTGCCAGAGTTCAACCAATAATCTCAATAATACTCAATGCTCAATGCTCGATAATCTCAATAATCTCAACAATCTCAATGCTTTCTCAATAATATCAAAGTATGAAAAAGACAAATTGCAAACATATTTTACATAGAATTCAGTGACTGAAGCATAAATATTGATGTATTTTATGACACCTTTTGGGCGTATCGCGAGATCCCGCTCACAAAGTATGTCCTTACTGATTTTTTTAATAAGCTCATAAATTTTTATGGCTACGATATTGACAATGCACTTCAGTTATAGCTGAGTAAAAATTCGGATGAAGTTAGTGTGACAATATGCAAGCGTTTGCTCAACTGATGTACAAGATTCGAAACGTTGTTCTTCAATATTAGCATAGCTAAGTGGGTAAGATCTAGGACTAGTATCATGATATTTTTATGAAAGGTTTTTTTCGCTGTATTTTCGTTTTCTTTTATTATTGTGCAACTATGTGCAAATATCTTTTCGACTTTTTTTCTAGTCGTTTATCCCAGAGCATTATCGTTCCGTTAAATAGATTTTTATTTCGAGTACACAGTAAAAAATATTTGTACTTTTTACAACAACTTATTGTCCACAAACGTCCACAGCTTTTTATTTGTTAATTTTCCGATCCCACCATCCGGTTTCTAGTTTTACAAAAAAAAAAAAAAAAAAAAGTACAAACTGAAATTGTTAATGGCACGGGAAATGAAAGGCCAGCTTTGTATATTCAAACTTTAACAAACGATTTTGTAACTTATTTAACAAAATTATTTTTACGAAACTTCGTATTCCGATTTTACGAAATTGTTTTTTACTGTGTATGGTTTAAAATAAAAATTTATAAGATATATGTAAGTGAGCACTGTATTTGGCAGTCATGCTTATAATAAGCTATAAGAGGTATAGGCTTTTGTTTTTTATGTTGTTGTAGCCTGTAACTTATGACATATAACGATCAAACAATAAACAATAAAAAAAAAGATCTAGGACTAGTAATCATAAGGTCGGAGGTACGAATCCCATCACCGGTCGAAAAAATTGTTCCGAGATTTCCAGCGCATAAGCGAAAAATAACAACAACAGAGTAAACCACGATCAGAGAGATGCATTAAACAAACAGGCGGTCGATAGAAACATTCATTTTCACGGTTTATTATTATCGTTTTTGAACAATGGCTGAACATTGGCACGCGGTATTGGCTTGACGCCGACAGCCAGTAATGGGCAGATGTGATCATTTCAATGTCGGCCCAGTACTGATTCCGCATTGGATTTGTACTGGGCCTTGATTGTCTGCCAGTACTGGTAGCTCCGGCACCAGTACTGGGCCAGAACTGTGCCATTCTGACACTCGTACATGGGATATTTACGATCGTTTCGAACGAATTGCGGGAGCGGGCTCGCTCGACTGCAGTGCGGAAAGTCTGGTCCGATCTGCAAAGTTTTAATCGGGAAAACGATCGACGATTGTCGCGGGGGGGGATTTCGAGGGCGCGACAATAGGCGCAATTTCCGGGGCACGCGCATGTAAACTTGCGCGTACCTTTCGGTGAACGATCCGGCGAACGGGAAAAGAGACGACACTAGTCGAGTCGAAAGTTGGAGGATGAAAGGCGGGAAAAGTTTTACCTCCGATTTCCTCGCGAGTTTTATAGTGTGTGTACGAGGAAAGCGAGCGATTCGCTAACGGTTTCGGACGTTGGATTCTACGCTCGGAGTTTTTGGATTGCCGGTGATCCGCCGATCGTCGCGGAACGATGAGGATGAAATTGGTTGGAAGCAAAGCCTGCGGCAATCCGTCGGAAAGGGGAGGAGGGAGATGCGTTAAGGTTTCGAGGAAAATTTATTGGCTCGGGGAGAAAATAGAGAGGACTGGGTGAACTTTCTTCGATACTGGCGGGAAAAGAATTTAAAAAAAAAAAGCAGGACCCATCTTTTCCTCGGTAACGGTAAAAACAGTTGGGAGATAAACGGAACGGGAAAAGATCGTGGAGAGAAAGTTTTCAGAGGGTCGGAGCCCTCGAGGTCGGAGGTTTCGCCGATGCTCTTGAGTGAAGCACATATAGATCCGATGTCTCTCTCATGTGTGTATTTGTGTGTGTGTGTGTGTGTGTGTGTGTGTGTGTGTGTGTGTGTGTGTGTGTGTGTGTGTGTGTGTGTGTGTGTGTGTGTGTGCGCGCGTGTGTGCGTGTGTGTGTGTGTGTGTGTGTGAGGCGGGGGAGCTGGTTTGAGGTGAGTTTCGCGGGAGCTTTGGCGGCCTCCGGTTTACCCGGCGCTAACTGGCAGGACGTTTTAAAGGATTTGCGTCGAGTGTTCTAGCGAGCTCGCGAGTGAGCTCTCTGATCTCTCCCTGATGCTGATGCTTTCGCTGCCGCTGTGGCAGTTCCCATCGAATGGTTCGAACTCTCTTGCGCGTTTCGAGAAACAACAGTGGGGAGAATGGGCTTGAGTTCTGAGGACGGAGACGGAAACGAGTGAAACCGCGAGAGTGGAGCCATGGAGCGTTTCTGCATGGGGCAATTACCGGCGATGTGCCCAATTTTTTTTTAGAATAAGAAGGTATGATGTGAAACGTTGGGTCGGAAAATGTACAGTGAAGAAGACTATAAACATTAATGTTGAATATTTTGGGGTGAAGATTCGACGAATTCAATACGTGAATCGATGGTAGCGATATTAAATAATTATTTGATTTATTACATTGTATTATCGATAATACATCCAGAAAAATAACTTATTTGATCGGCCACCGTTTGTTTAGATTAAGTAACATATTGATTTGATTAAAATGAATATTAAGTTAAATCAAAGAAATATCTTAATCTAAATCTAAATAAACGGTTGGCCGTCAAATAAATTATTTTTGTGGGTGTATTTATGAACAATAAGATTTTATAATTCGTTGTATTATGAATATTTTTATACTAGATTTTTTTTTTTAGTTTGTATTTTTCCATGGCATGACTTCATTCGATTTTTACGGTCCTTACCATTGTTCTCCATATTATTGTTCAATTTTGCTTTTACTAACTGTTAACTATTTAGAATGTGAAATTTGCAATGCGTATAGAAATGTTAGTAACTCATCGTTGCAGTACTATTTAAATGATAATATCAATATTAAGTTAATATTTAGTATATTTTAGACACTAAAATATTTTTAATACAAAGGTTCCTAAAAATCTTACTATCTTTTTTTCTCTGTGTATTAGCGATTAACGATATCACGGAGAGATAAGTATGCAGTCAAAACAAAAAAAATATCGGTTGAAAATAATGTCAGTACAATACGTATCGTAGGTGTCGACTATGTAGCCATTTTTTAAAATCAAAATCATGTACATTTTTTTAAAACCTGCATCTAAAATTTCAATGCATATCGAAGATAATATTTTTCACAAATATCATACATTGACACAAATGTCCACATAGTCGTGTACCATCATACAAATATAGTATCTGTATCTGCATGATAGGTTTATCCCAAGACCCAATTTTTCTATATTTCCCAAAAAATAAAGCAAAAAAATAAAATAAATATATAGCATTTATTCTCAGAGGACATTGTAATTTTTATTGAACCATTCTCGCCGTTCATCCGACAGATCATATCACTGATGTAAAAAAAAAAAAAAAAAAAAAAAAACCCACTATAGACAAAAAAAACAAGGAATTCGATATCGGCCTCCATGATTTACAGACAACACAATAAAAATGCTAATATCGAATGATGATGACGTTAGCTGCACTTAAGGTAGTCCTTGCGAATAGTGTTCACTTCGCATAAGTTTCAGAGAAATGAGAGCAAATTGCAAACACTTCTGGATGATATAAAAATCTGAAAAAAATCAAGCATATTATAAAGGTGCTGAAAAGATTACTTTTGCATAATAATAATTCCAAAATGTTATTAACAAATTGATGAAAAACAAAATTCTTCACCAAATATCTCGGAAACCTAACTTTTTTATTGAATGAAAATTATTTGTTCATTTTTTTGAATACGTATGAATTTTTTCAGATTTTTAAATTCACTTTGATTTTATTTTTTTCTTATATGGGAAAAACGTGTAGAAAAACCGAAAATTCAAGGTGAATTTAAAAATCTGTAAAAATTCATACGTATTCAGAAATATGAACGAACAATTTTCATAAAAAAAAAAAAAAGTTAGGTTTCCAGGATATTTGTTGAACAATTTTATTTTTCATCAATTTGTCAATAACATTTTAGAATTATTATTATGCAAAATTAATCATTTCGACATCTTTAATACACTTGATTTCTTTCAGATTTTTATATCATCGAGAAGTGTCTGCAATTCCCTCTCATTTCTCTGAAACTTATGTGAAGTGAACACTATTCGCAAGGACTACCTTAAATGGTGGGACGCATGTACGGAAAAGAATGAAATACGTTACGAACCTTACAGCTGCAGCTGATATATTTTCCTTTTTTTTTTTAGAGACACCGCTCGGATATTAGGCACTATCATAAATATAAAGGTAATTTGATAATTACCAAACCAGCGGGACGAAAAAGGCCCCTAAGCTCCGATGCCGGGATCGGTCAATTTGTTCAAATGGCCCGCTTCCATCGGAGGCGCCCTCCACTTTCGCTTTTCTCCTATATACCTTCGCCGCGAATTGCCCTCAGGCGCACCGGTTCGCGAAATAACCGCTATTAGATTTGTCCGGAATCGCCCGCCCGCGAAACTTCGAAGAATAAGAGAGTTCCGTGTGCAGCAAGCTCGCGCCGGATCATCTTCACCGCCCACAGCGATGTCTAGGCTTTGCAGAGGGAATTTTTATATATCTTTAAACAAAAAAAAAAAAAAGAAGTCAATAAATTCAATCACGAAAAAAGCTTATCTCGCGTTCGCAGTGAGCTATCGTCATTTTTTTTTTTTTCTCCATTCTCATCGAACCCATGGCGAGTCGGGGCAGAATTTTTTTTTTTTTTTTTTTTGTGTACAGAAATTGAAAAGTCAATAAATAGATTTTTTTTTCTTTCTTTTTTATTTACTCTCTCGTCCAACGAGACTAAAGTTTGCGATAACGGAGCGTTTCGATGATCGCGTCTGATCGATAGGGGTTGAGAGCGAGAAAATTCAGCCTGGCGAAGAGAGTGAATTTCGGCGCGATGGGAGCCTGCCTAGAGAGAGAGTTGCGGAGCGGCCGATTAGGGGTAAATGCAAAGTCTTCGGAACGTGAAAAGCCTTCGCTGGTGGAATCGAATATTGCCCCGAAGCGCGCTTGTATATACGTATATACAGTCTGACGGGCGAACCACGAGAATTAGTGAAAGCGATTAGTGAAAGATTTAGCATCGTTCGTGGAGTGGTACGGGTACTCCAGAAAAGATATCCTCGATATTTATTGCATCAGGCAGGGTTATACTGTCAGAGTCGAGGAACCATCGTCGAGATAAGCGTTCCCATAATTCGTCGGAACCGGTGAAAATGAGACACACTGCGCCGAGAGATCCTTAAAGGTTGTCTCGAGCCTATTTTACCAGAAACTCTCGACAAACCGGCGGCGATAAATCTCCATACGTCCCGACCTGATGTAAACACATATGCTTGGATATTATGATATTCTTGTTAATTGTTAAATTAAAAGTAATGTTTTTTAATAGGAAACAAAAAAATCAATTTCGCATAAAAATTATTATATATAAGAAAATTAATAACTCATGAGATTTTGATGAATTTTGAGTTTAAAGAAACAAAATGGCTTCCGTTAAAAAAAATCATGTGTTGAAAGAAACCAAATTGTTCATTGATGCCTGAGAAAACTAAAGATTTTTTTTTTTTTAATTCGACGATTAATAGAAAAATATTTTGGTAACGATATTTGATTTTCTGAAGCGTGGAATTACCATTCAAATACTTGAAATTGTTGAAAAAACCAAATTGTTCTTGGATGCGTGAGAAAACTAAAGATTTTTTTTTTAATTCGACGATTAATAGAAAAATATTTTGGTAACGATATTTGATTTTCTGAAGCGTGGAATTACCATTCAAAAACTTGAAATTGTTGAAAAAACTAAATTGTCCTTGGATGCGTGAGAAAACTAAAGATTTTTTTTTTTTAATTCGACGATTAATAGAAAAATATTTTGGTAACGATATTTGATTTTCTGAAGCGTGGAATTACCATTCAAAAACTTGAAATTGTTGAAAAAACCAAATTGTTCTTGGATGCGTGAGAAAACTAAAGATTTTTTTTTTTAATTCGACGATTAATAGAAAATATTTTGGTAACGATATTTGATTTTCTAAAGCGTGGAATTGCAATTCAAAAACTTGAAATTGTTGAAAAAACCAAATTGTTCTTGGATGCATGAGAAAACTAAAGATTTGTTTTTAATTGGAAGATTAATAGAAAAATATTTTGGCAATGATATTTAATTATCTTAAGCGTGGAATTGCAATTCAAAAACTTGAAATTGTTGAAAAAACCAAATTGTTCTTTGATGCCTGAGAAAACTAAAGATTTTTTTTGTTAATTCGACGATTAATAGAAAAATATTTTGGTAACGACATTTAATTTTCTCTGGCGTGGAATTACCATTAAAAAACTTGAGATTACTATCTGCAACTATTTGCTCGGCAGATGAGCCTATCTCAACGAAAAGATATTTAATTCTCCCAAGCATGAGATCACAGTCTGATTTCTTAACGCCTCATTCTTTACCGAAGCTCGTTCTATCAGTACAAACTCAAAATTCATACGATTCATACTAAATCCTATATAACCCTATTTCACAGATTTTTTTTCGCATCCTCGCCGCCGACGAATCGCGCCAAGAGGCGATAACAATATCAATATATTTCAACGCCGATTGCGCACAGGAACGATTTATTTTCCAAATCTGCCGGCTATTCTTCAGGGAGAAATATAAACGAGGGCACAGAACTGCCCTGAATCCGAATCGCTCTATATGTACCCCGTGGTGTGTGGAATCCGTTTTTATAGCCGTTCAGGTCTAGGGAGGGGGGGTAAAAGAATTCACCGGAGCGCAGAGAATTTCGCGAACGTGAGGGGAATGAATTTTCATTCTTCCTTGGCACCCTTAATTTTGCCGACTGGCAAATGTTTATTAGTCGCAATATAGCTAGCGTGTTGGTTACGCCGTTACTCTTTCGCTAGCGGGAAGAAATCCGAGAGAAAGCATGGAAGTATAACGGAGGACTCGGGGACGAAGGAACACTTCTTCTGTGTTGCCTGTGTGTTCTACGAGGGTGGCCCGGCTCGTCGCCGTTTCGGCCCTCGAGCTCATTACCGGCGCCAAGTCTGGAGGGAGGGACACAAAGTGTGTGTGTGTGTGTGTGTGTGTGTGTGTGTGGTATCGTAGCAGGCCTATGTTAGGTGCTTTTGTTCTGTTGTTTCTCTCTTCCTGGTCCCACTTTGCGCACGTCCTGCACAGTCCCAGTGCGGCCTACGGGAGATTTGGCATTTCTCGAAAATATATTTTGGTCGTAAAAACCACAAGGACCTTATTGGCTTGACCCGTAAGGGAACAAAGTCAAATGACCATCCGCCAGGCGAAATAAATCATTCAATGTCGATGATTCACAAGGTATTTTGTTTTTATAATTCCGGCATGAAATATTTCAATCTCATTTAGTGAAATTTTAACTCAGTAATTTGCAGATGAAAAAAAAGAGTTCCGGTTACTGAAACATTGATATTTGTTTACTTATTGTAGTTTCTCGATACAAATTCACTGAATTAATACGAAGAGAATTAATTTTTTTAAATCTCTTTAGCAATAAAAATGAAGATAATAAAGATATTAAAGAACATACGAAATATCGATTAAGTCTAATTATCAACGACAAAAGTACGATTTTTAATCGCTCAATTGCGAGAGTCTATTGTTTTACAAACTGTCACCTGTCAATGTCACCTCGACAGTTATTAAGCCTGTTAAATAATCTGCGTGCCATTGACATGCCGGGAAAGGTTGGAATATTTCGATTGGCGTTTGAAACTTTATTTTTGATATAAAATATCGGCGACATATCGTGTATTAATGTATAAGGATGAATCTAACCTCTTGGGATTCGTGTCTACAGATAGTCATACGTTTTTCGATGACAGTTCTGCACCCAGAAAAAAGATTTATTAAAATCAAATAAATTTCGTGCTTCAAATGACGTTTATTAAGATAAAATAAATGTTTGCTTGCCTCAACAAAATCCTTATTAGATTCAAATAACGGTTATAACTCTGGCGTAAGTAAAAAAAATTTATTCAAAGATTTGTACTTAAAAATAAATATTTATTCGCGCCAAAGAAATCGTATATTTGGCGTAAAGACAAACGCGGCTATTATCCGGTAGCGCGCATTAGAGTTGTCAATGCGTCGGTCGTCTGCAAAACATTTCTCGCTAATAACAAAACTATATTTATTGCTTACGGGGAGCCGTTACATTGTAATAGAGAGGCACCTCATCGGTTTGTTTTCATGAAACTTTGTTTAATTCAAGCTGCGTACCTCGATTGAATTGTGGTTATGAAATTAGTCCCCGAACAACACACATCGAGATTGGTTATGCCACGAGTATAACTAAATGTGCGACGTGATTAGTGAAATCGTGCGCCGATAACGGATGCTGTATGCTCATTTTTATAATAAAACATTGCTTGTTGACACTTCGTTGACAGTAAAAATGGCTTATTTAACAAAACAAAAAAATTCGTTTCTGCGTCATTCGTACATCACATTATTCCGATACGATCAAAAGTAGCAGTTCTGTCACGAAATAAATAAATAAATTATTTGGGATAAATATCTGTTTATTAGATCGAAATAAACATCATTAAACAATAAAAATAATACTATCAAACAAAGAAATATATTAGACATTAATAAATGGTCTATTAGATTCTGAATCAAATAAACATTTTTCTTCGTTCTTAATAAATTTTCTTTGAATCGAATAAACTTTTTTCTGGGTGTGACAGTTTTGACAGTCTGTTTTAAGACTGTTCGGAAATGGATCACCCGAAGCCAATGGCGGTGGTAAAAAATTCGATATCTCGAAAAAAAAAATGCGTCCCTTAAGCGATATTTTTTATGTTCTTTATTATCTTTACAAAGATAATAAAGATAATAAATGACATACAAAATATCGCTCAAGTTTAATTTTCACCGACAAAAGTACCATTTTTTTTTTTCCGATCGAGAATTCAAATAATTAACAACTGTAGTCTCGGTTCGTTGGACGAGAGAATAGCACTCACCCAACCGGAAGCGAAACCCGGATATTCGGGAGTAGCGCGCTATTGCACTGTAAGGTCTGTATAGCAGCGCCCACATGGTACAACACGCTCGCTGCTTTTTCGTTCGATGCAGCCTATGGAAAATCGTTCGCGGCGTATACGCCGTTCATGGAAAATCCTCTGGTTATTGCTGCGGATTACCAGAGTGGCAAACATTTTCCATTAGCCTGCATACACACAGGGCGGACCACCGGCATATCGGAGAGGGGAGAAGCAATGGCGGAACCCAATAGTGTGTATGTGTGTATATGTGTGTATATGTGTGTATATGTGTGTATATGTGTGTATATGTGTGTATATGTGTGTATATGTGTGTATATGTGTGCATATGTGTGTATATGTGTGTATGTGTGTATATGTGTGTATATGTGTGTATATGTGTGTATACGTGTGTATACGTGTGTATATGTGTGTATATGTGTGTATATGTGTGTATATGTGTGTATATGTGTGGATATGTGTGTGTATGTGTGTAGCACCGATTTCGCTCGGAGATAGATAAATACAGATCAAAGCATTTCGCGATACCATTCACCGTGGGATGCAATCGCGTGGATGCATGCGAATACAATTTCCCTACCTTCCGCACAACCCTCTCCCGCGGTGCCTACAAAAGTCGTCTCCCACTGTCGCTGCGCGCGACTGCCAAAAGTGAAATAATATTTCACGATTACGTTTACTACAAGGTAATGAAAGTTCGTACATGCGACAAACATTTATTGTTAAAAAAAGGTCCACCATTTTATTCTCATTGATCTTAATTGTTTTCGTGAAACGTATTTTTCGGGCATCAAGAAAAATCGTAAATTTGAGAAGAAGAAATTGACAAGAATCAAATTTTAAAATGAATGAGAAAATTATTGAAAATTAGAGAAAATAAAATTGTCAATTTTTTCAGAAAACAGAAATTGCGTAAGTTTGTCGATAAACAATCGTTTTTCAGCGTACACAGCAAAATAAGTATTAGCACTTCTTATTCACAATTCTTCCCCAATTCTTTTCATGTTGATAATACCAACAAAAAAAGTTGTTAAATTTTCAAAAGTATTTCTTGATTTTACAAAAATATTTAATTTTTCGAATATATTTTGTAATATGAACAAAAATACGTTTACAGACCTTTTGAGACAAAAATAGTGCACGCCGAATGGTTTATGTTTTTAATACAGTCCTGTAAAAATTGAAGCATACCCGTCGCACAGTAACGACGTAAAGTGAAAACTACGAAATCACCTATTTCGGCCGGTAAAACAGGAAGGTCCAGCAGCCCCTTAATGACCGTGTATGAAACGCCGAATCTACACACCAACCAATTGACGGTCCACAAGACATTCTTTGGATCACGTGCGCATAGTTGGTCTTAATTTTCGGTTCAACGGTGCGAGACGGACCTCCCAAGCGTTTCACACAAATGGGCCTGGGAGAGCAAAGGCGCGAAGGCAAATTACTCGATCCTCGTCAACGTCACGCAGCGCCCGGAGCACACCGAAAACGCGAAGGTTAATGAAAACGTTGACTCTCGGCGCTGCGTCGGGAGTGTCGGCACGAGGCGATCGGGACGAGGCCAGACAGATCGCATTGAACGATCGGGCGGAGAGAGAAACAATAATGTACGGTAAGCCTGGGCGTTTCTTCTCGTCGCGATCGCGTATGCCGGACGCGGAGGAGGGCGGGAGAGACTCGTTCGAAACTTATTATCGCTGAAGAGTCAGGAAGGGAGATGAAGATCTCTTCGTGGGGGAACGCACACGAGCTCTGGCTTATTCGTGGGCGGACACGCACACGAACTTTCCTCCGGGGAGAAAGAATGCGTGCGACACATTCGGTGAGCTCTCGCGTTCCCGGGCGGAGAACCGAAGGCCCACCCGAACACTTGTGAACGACGATAGAGTTTACCGGGAACGTCAGACGCAGGTGACACAGAGTACTCGAAAATCAGAGTTCGTGAACGGGCCTCTCTGTGTGTTCCCGGCCGCTCGCTTAGAGGGAATAACAGCTCGGTATTCGGGAGGCTTGTGCACGAGTCGGAGGAGTCCGGAGGGGTTAATTGTCCACGTGATCAGTCAACCGCACTCCGGGCTTCGTTCTGCTGGAGATGTCAAACTCAAACGGGGGCTCGTGTCAGCGCGATGGAAAAATATTCGGCCTCGGACGATAATATGCCGAAAAGCGGCGAGCCTACATTCCTCGGATTTTTCGGGCTCGTCGGGAATGTATTGAGATTACTTTATAGAAAACGCTGTTGAAAATTGTTGGCAGGCAATGTTGTCGTTGTTTTGAGGTTGATATGACGCTTCGGGCTCATTTCGCATACGTTCGAGAGACACAAGAGAAAATTGCAAATATTTCGAAATGATATGAAAATCTGACAAAAATTCATGCATACTTAAGATGCTGAAAAGATTAATTTTGCGGAATAATAATTTCAAAATGTTATTAACATATTAATCAAAAAATTAATTGTTCGATAAATTAGCCGGCAATGAAACTTCTTTTTTTTTTATTAAAGTGATTCGTTCATTTTTATGAATACGTATGAATTTTTTCGGATTTTTCAATTAGATTTTTTTTTTTTTAATATGGAAAGAATGTGTGGAAAAACAGAAAAATCAAAAGTAATTGAAAAATCTGAAAAAATTCATACGTGTTCAGAAAAATGAACGAATCATTTTCATAAAAAAAAAAAATTGGTTTGCCGGGTAATTTGTTAAACAATTAATTTTTTGATTAATTTGGTAATAACATTTTGGAATTATTATTATGCCAAATTAATTAATTGCGAAATGAGCGCCAATCAACATAGCTGCCTTAAGTGCTGTTTCATCTTTGGCATCCATGAAAAGCGATATTATATCAATATGTTTTGTACGATCAATGATTTTGTAATAAAAAGTCGTTGGAATAATGAGTAATTCACTTTCGGCCTTAATTTCAAGATTAAAAATATAAATTAAAAATCCAATAATGCGACGAATCTCCAGAACACATAAAAATCAATTAACTCATCCCCAAATTGCAAAAAAAAAAAAAAAAAAAAAAAAAAAAAAAAAAATAGATTGCCACAGGTAGAATTAGCGAACGACGCCTTCAACATTCTTTTGATTTATTTTGTTATGAAAAAAAAAAAAAAAAAAAAAAAAAAAAAAAACTTGCTCGATGAGCCAAAGGATTAAGCACACAGCTGCGTCCGTTGCAGTGTGCTCGCCTATTCGGTGTATAATATATTACTTCACACAATCGTAAATTTACATCACCGGTTGTTTATTTTTCACCGTAGACGCGCTTTTCCCGAAAGGCTCGTGTTACCGCCACGGTAACACGATCGTCTCGTGAAATGTTTTGGACTCCGTGGACTGCGCAACGTGTGTCGCCCTCCTCGCCGCTTCAACTCCGCAATATGACCAAAGGGAGCAAAGCTATACACACCCGAGTGCATCGTCCACCGTGTTAGTTGAGAATGAATCGTCGCGAAATCGCCTCGTCCGCCGGTAGGGCGGGAGGTTCCCCGCTTCGCGACAAGATTTTCACGGGACTCGAATACCGCAGACTGCAAAACATGCGTTACCGCGACACACGCCTTGCATTCTGCGCGAGTCTCTGTTCTCTGCATAGCTCATTTCACGCTCGAGACTGCGTCGCCCTATACGCGCTTCGAGACTCGAGGATGTAACGGGGAAAAAAAAAAAAATAGTTATACGTTTCGACCGTCGGGATGCGCAAGCGGGCCGCGCCCGCAGGAGTCCCGAAAGAAAGCGAGAGTGAAAACAAGCCCTCGTCTCTCTCTCTCTCTCTCTCTCTCTCTCTCTCTCTCTCTCGCGGAGGCTGAGAAAGAGAGACGAAGCTGTGGTCTGGATATTTTCAACTTTAGCGAAGCGACACATGGACACTAAGACGAGCATTCCACGAGTCCCGGCGCGAAATCCCCCTTAAATTTTAACGGCGCACTTTGTCGTTTCGGAAGACTGATGTCCGAAAATTAGCACCAAAAATCGGAATACAAATTGCCCGTCCAACAATAATTTTTTTTTAAAAACAGCGAGTTTGTACTTTCCCCTCCTACGCGGACGACGCGAGCGACCCGACGCGAAAAACCCCTTAAATTTTAACGGCGCAACGTGTCTCCTCGTTCTGAAAGACCAACGACCGAACATTAGGAACAAATATCAAATTACAAATTGCTCTTCCCGTTTAAACTTTTTGTAGTGTTTTTCCTCTCTCGTCCACTTCGCGAGAAACCACTTGTCGGCACGTTTGAAAAAAAAAAAAAAAAAAAAAAAGAAAACAAACAAAATTAGAAAGATGAGAAAAAGTGTGTCTTTTTATAGTGTTTTTTTTTTCTTTTTGTAGTGTATTTCCTTTCTCATCCAAACACTTCGCGAGGAACCGCTTGTCAACACGTTTGAAAAAAAAAAAAAAAAAAACACAAAAAAACACAAAAAAAAAAACAAAATGAGAAAGATGAGAAAAAGTGTGTCATCGTGACAAAACGCGGATGGAGGGCGCGCACGAGTCGGAGCTACCGCTGTTGGGTGCATCGACGGCCGGGTTTCGTACGATAGTGGGGAAAAAAAAAGAATAATCGAACGGAAGTACGCACGTATCAACGAGAACTTCCGGTCCCGTTCGAAACGGCGTATGAAAAAAATGAGTAAAAAAAAAAACGAACCTGAAGCTCCGACGAAAAACGAGCTCACGTCCGTTTTGGTTATTATACACGGCCGTGTATATGCATCGCAGGCACCGCTGTGAACCGACGTGCCCTCCTCTCTTGACTGACCCTTCGCTTTCCGCCCCCGCCCCGCGCCGTTCGGCGGCACGTTTTATATAGCGTTCTCTTCCGTTCTTCCGCACCGAAATAACGGCGTGGCCGTTCATCGACCGTTCCATTCTCTTTCGCTTCGACTTTCGTGGTATCGTTTTAAACCCATCGGATACTCTATTACCAGTACGGCAAATGTTTACGCTTAACGAGCGTTAAATTGCGATGTCGAAAATGATCGTTGATGGACCAAATCGATGGTTGTCTAACCTTCGGCTCTTTACTCAGGTGGGCATGATGTACCGGCCTTGCAAGCACACATGGCTCATGCAGGCCATACGAGCAAATCGTTCGGCAATTTTGGAGCCAGTAAATGAGACACCTGTCCGATGGAATTTCTTCAAAGCCTTCGATGCATATATGAGGTATTCTCTGTTAATTCAGTCACTTTTTTTTTACCCTCTCAGATCTATCCCGTAATTGGCCACACTTTGGTATCACTTGAAAGTACGCTTTGTGCATTTTTTCAGATTTTTGTAATCCATCGATTCAGAGAGATGCGTTTTTGTTTCATATTCATATATCTTGAAAGGGATAAGTCGGGAAAAAGACATCGAAAAATTTCTCTTTCATTAACTATTTAATGCAACATGTGTTATCTTTTTGTTCATATTGCCAAGGCTATTTTTTAGCAGAAAGCAATGAAATAGTACTTTGCGATACTCGTGCGTAAATGCGGACTTTCGGCGAAGGTTGGAAAGTGGCCGCACGAGCCGGTTCGAGCGCTACAACGGCACGAGGCGAAGTCCACTGGTGTTGTAGCTCGAGAGAAGGCGAGTGCGGCCACTTTACAACCGCCGTCGGGAGTCCGCTTTTACGTACAAGTATCGCATACTACTTTTTGTGACGTATGCATGAAAGGTTATGTTGCTGTCCGGGCGCGCCAATAAAGGAGAAACAGACGGCGTGCGCATGCGCACGCAAACACTGTGCGCATGCGCACAGTATTTTCGATACGCTTTTGCGTTGCATAAACACTCGAAGCGTGTCGTAAATACTCATTACGACACGCTTCGAGGATTTATGCAACGCTTCCAGTATTTATGTAACGCCTTCTTGAAAAACACCACTTTATGTCGCGCCCGACCCCCACATAAAGCAGCACTTTTCATGCATGAGTTACAAAAATTACTTTTTTCCGTGCAATGCGACACCTTCAATTTCGCTGCTAATTTGTCAGGGTATTCGGCAATGTATGAAGAATCTACAAAAAAAAATTGTCGAAGTGGTACTCGACGTAGTTGCTAAGCAAAAAAAAAAATATAGTAACATAATATTTTTCTTACGATTTTCTTTTTCATCCAATGCCATACCTTCAATTTTGCTGTTAATTTTTTAGGGCAGTCGGTGATATGGGACAAATATTTTAAAAAATTGGCTATGTGGAACCAGATGTATTTTCCGAGAAAATAAATATTGAAATATCAATATTACATTTTAAAAAATCTTTGAAAATAGGTTAAGAATAATTTGAAAAAAAAATAATAATTCTTGTATATATCTTGAATATATCAATGAATGGTCCATCAAAAATTTCGTAATTTTTCATCGAACGGTTAGACTGGTATAGCGCCGTAAGTGGACGGATTAAGTGGACTGACACTGAAGAACAATTCAAAACGGTAGAGTACCACGTAAATTGCTCGATAAATAATGTAACCCTTCACGTACAGGATCGTTGCTCAACGAGGACCAAGAATTTGCCAGAATGTAATCTTCGAATAATGCGAATAACGAGTCGACGTGCTAAAAAAAATCAGAAGTGTTGTCGTTTGATAATGCAGAAGAAACCTTATCATGAAAATTTATATCGTTTTTGTGCTTAAAACAAGGCATGGTCTTTTCCTCTCGGCAAAAAGTTATCCATACTTGAAGGGTTAAAATATTGTATGAAGCCATCAAACGATCGATAATTCTGTTTGAGATTTTTTTTTTAATGCTTGGAAGCCTCTAAATAAAATAAAAGATCACTACTAGAACGACAGTGTACGAACTTTTATGCCGAAGTCGCAGAAGAGAAGGCCCATTGTTGTGTCTCTTAAACGGTTCGATACATAATTACGAAATTTGTATGAAGTCTTCGATCGATCGTTGACGCCTTTGAAGATTTTTTTTCAATTTTTTTTTGTTAAAAGCCACCTTCCAAAATAAAACATCACCGTTCGAACGTTAATGTAGCAATTTGTACGGCGATTTCATACAAGAGAAGTGCCATCGTTGTATCTCTTCAACGGTTCGACACATAATCATGAAATTTGTATGAAGTCTTCGAACGATCGATAACTCCTTTGGAAATGTTGTTTTCTTCAAATTTTTCGTCAAAAGCCACCTTCCAAAATAAAACATCACCGTTGGAACGTTAGTGTGGCAATTCGTACGACGATCTCATACAAGAGAAGTCACATCGTTGTATCTCTTAAACTGCTCGATACATAATCACGAAATTTGTATGAAATTTTCGGACAATCGATAACTCCTTTAGAGATTTTTTCTTCGAATTTCTTTAAAAATCCACTTTCCAAAATAAAACATCACCGTTGTAACGTCAGTGTAGCAATTTGTACGGCGATCTCGTACAAGAGAAGACCCATAGTTGTCTTCCCTCTTAAATGCTTCGATACATAATGACAAAATTTGTATGAAATCTTCGGATGATCGATAACATTTTTGGAAATTTTGTTTTCTTCAAATTTTTTTGTCAAAAGCCACATTCCAAAATGAAACATCACCGTTGGAACGTTAGTGTGGCAATTTGTACGGCGATATCGTGCAAGAGAAGACCCATCGTTGTATCTCTTAAAAGGTTCGATCATAATCACGAAATTTGTATGAAGTCTTCGGACGATCGATAGCTCCTTCAAAGCGTTTTATTTTTCGAAGTGTTTTCAAAAACTCCCTTCCAAAATGAAACATCACCGTTGGAACGTTAGTGCAGCAATTTGTACGTCGATCTCATGCAAGAGACCTTACATTGTTAGGTTTGTAGCGCCGATGTATACATGCAACACTGCGTGTTCGAAGGTTCGAGCGGTACGGATTGTATACAGTTTTTCACGGTGGCGAGTGATGACGGAAGGTTGAAAAGTATTTGGCCAGTGAATAATAATTCTCGTGAGAGCGAGTCTCCGGAGGCTTCCCGAAGACTTCGATCGTTCCGAGACACCAACGAAGCGATTAATATTCATTGGAGGCATTCGTCGTTGTCTAGCTCGAAAACTCGGTTCATCGCTGCTCGGCAAGAGCCGAGAAGAGCTGTTGCAGGCTTGAGCGACGCAACTCGAACGAGAATTATGCCCGATCCAGTGTGTTTATCCAGGGATATACGATATATTGCGTAGTGAAAAAGAGGAGAGAGAAAAAGTGAGATGGGACACCTATGTAACCGCAGCTCATGGACCTCGCCTCTCCTATCCCTTCAATCCCCGAAATCTCTCCTTCTACGAAATCATTATATTGGTTTATGGAAGCGAAGGTCCGCGGGGCGTTCGAGTTTCACGCGGTGAGAAGAGCTACGACGAGAACGAGGATACCCGGGCGAGCCTAGGATATATAAGCCAGTGGGGCAACGTCTTTATGTGAACGCTCGTTTGAGCAGCCCACACTCTTATCCCTACTACGAATTTTCTACGGCCCGAAAGGCCGTCGAGATCTCCGATCGAATTCCAGAAGTCGTCTTCACCTCTGCCGTCGCGTCGAATAAAAATCTTACGTCGTCGCCGGATGAAAGAAATCACCTTCGATGGGATTTTTGTTTAGGTTGTAAAGTTGTAAGTGTAGGTAGTAGCAGGTGGTAAATGTAGCTACTTCGATTTCGAAAAAATAGTAATACGGCTGCAGTGTTATTTTAGATACGATTGAGTAATCGTAACTAAAATAACACTGCAGCCGTATTACTATTTTTATATTCTTTCCATAGATGCATTCTTTGGGCTGTGAAATACCGAACGAATTTTTACTATGATTGTGTTACAGGAAGAGACATTTTACACGGAAGCACAAACTATAAGTTGTACTTACCCCCCCCCCCCCCCCCCAAGTGTCTGGCTGTAATACCGCGATCGATAATTGTTTATTATTTATTAGTACTAGCTATATAGATTTATTGACAATGCTGCACACTTTCACAGCTATTATCTCATACTAATTCAACACTAGAATCCATGTATGAAGTACAAAAGTACTCCAGACGATATTGAAATTACGATCCTAAAGTAGAAATTGACATTATTGACTTGCGACTTCCGCGATAATTTAGTTCCATGATCTGACGATGTGCGGAAGCCGGTAGTAGCCTCAGTTACTTGCTGGTTGTCGCGCAGGACTTTAATGCAGCGCGCTTGGGGTACCAAAATTCCCCAGTCAGGAGTTCCCGTTAGTGTTTAATGTAAGTAAATAATTTTTATTTTTTTTTGGTTAGAACTATCGAATGTAAGTTGGTATTATATCATTTGAACGTATATAGTCGGCATTTTATTTTTTGTTAATTCTTTATAATTTTATAATTTTTTATAATTATTATCATTATCCTTAATTACCTACAATGGTTCAAGAAAAAAAAAACGTTAAAACCCATGCAAAACCAATTTTGATTCTTTTTTCATCGATGTTTTCCCATGTAACAAGGTTTCGACTTTTCACCATTTTCAGATTTCCAAATAAATAGACTTTTTAAACGAAATACAATGGGACTATTTTTTTTCTTAATAGCCTAGTGTGTCCCCTGTAAAAGGGCATTTGAAACTTGAAAATCAGACAATTTTTTTTTTTTTTTAACTAAAATTTTTTTCATAAAATGTACGATTTTTGACGATTTTCGTTACGTTTTGGACTGCAAGGGTGATTTTCACTCCCTAAACTTTAATAAAATCAAATTTGCCGCACACCATTCTCTTCCTTAAGAAAAAAACGAAGAGATTCATGTGCGGAAAAATCCATTCCCTACTCATAGGACCCTTGTACGTTGAAGAAACGCATGGGGTACATATGTACCCCAGTCACGAGTTAGAAGGTACAAAAAAAAATGACACATGAATTCCAGGGTTAATAAAAATAATTATATTCGTTGACAAGAGTCCTTCAGCCTTATTATTTACTGACGACGATAGACCCGTCGACTTTAGATTTCTTTGTACAGTCTAAAAAGTGATTTTTTATGGTTATCCTCTATGAGTTATTCGTTATTCAAACATCGCCAATGCATCTGATAATCAAGCGCGTCCTCGTACGACCCTAAAAATGATTTGCACCTCATAAACGAAGCCAAACCCGGATGGACGACCTCTAAGTTGAAAAAGGAGCACAAACCAAAGCTTCAAATTTGCGAGCGTCGTTTAATTCAGTTTTGTATTTTCGCAGGCTTCTCGCCAGCTTAGCGATTCGAGAAGCGCTCCCCAAACCCCTCCGACAACTCGACACGACAAAGCCGAGTAAAAAAGACTTCGCTGCCGTCTTCGTGGATGATTAACCGGTAGTAAGCAAGAGTCGACACGAGCGTAGAAATATAAGCTTCCCGCTTGGCGACTCATTGAAGATTATTTTTTTCGTTTCTCGTTGGACTCGCACACGCGCATGCGCGCTAACGGGTTACACGCACCGTGCGTCAACGTCACGGGGCCTGCACAGAACTCGAGAGTCGACCGGCATTCAAACTCCTTCTCGATTCTGGAAAATAAATTTATCCGGTCTGAGAGGGATGCGACGAGGTTCGCTTCGAGAATTCTTCGAATAAAATATTCCATTCGTTTCTCGAACGACGAGAAATGAAACGAATAAATGAAGAGGGGGGGGGATAAAAAAAAAGAACGAGTGCGACTTTGAGGACAAGTCCCTTTGAATCTTCGCCTCTTTATCACCGGGGAAGAGAGCCGTAACGAGGACGCGAAGCGTTCGCTACGTTTCTCCTCTGTTAGCTGCTTAGCTTAGCCCGAGCTCCCGCGCCTCCTCTGTCCGTGTTATTTCCACACGAAAATCAAATCAAACAGCCGGAGCGAACGACGAGAGTTTCTCTGTACGGAATAAACGCGAGGAGGAAGAGGAGAAAAACGGAGGAAATAACGGACGAGAGAAGTGTGCGTCCCCTCGAGGCTCGAGTACCCTCTTCCCTGTCGAGCTGAGAGTCGAATGCGCGTAAGAGCCTTGTCGTGATTGTTATCGTTGAAAATATTGTCTTTCCGGGGGAGGAGTCTAGCGCACTATTTCTCGATTTTTAAAGACCGAGAGTTCGGTTATATTATGTAGGAACGAACGAAACGAACGCGCTCTCGCTCATCCCCGCTATAGCGGATTACATTCAATACAGTAGAACCCCAATTGAGCGGGTTGCTCGGGATCAGAGATGCCGTGTGTAAGATCGATTCTTTCAGAAATCGATGTTCTCACCTTTCAATATCGATATTTTGGATCGATCTTTTCTGATTGGATAATACCGTGGATCGATACTTCAATGGCCGGATCGATCCGCTAAATTACATTTTTCTTGGAAATTAAAAAAAAAAAACAGCCAAAGCGTCGGACTATACGTATCAATTAGTTAACGTTGAAAAAAGCTAATCGACATGAGCGGAGTTAATGCCATGTCACTGCTGCTATTAATGCAACAAGGCAGCTTCGGTGTTCACGGGCTAAATAGGGAAAAATCATTGGCTGATAGCCAATTCTCAAATCCGATTGGTTGCCTCGAGAATAGACAGTTACATGTTTATCGCAAAGGAATTTTTGTTATTTTTCTGTCGATATGAGCTTCGCACAAGTTAAATTTTTTTATTGATCTCTTTTTTCACGTTTGATAAATCCATCGATTTTCAGAGCGCGTACCAAAGAACTGACTACCAAGTGATATATACATATGCATATGTATAATTGAAAGTCGTATTGTTTGCGTTTAAGTTTATTGGTTTTTTTGATTTTTCTTTACGATTTTATTTATATCGTTAAATTAACCGAGAGATACCCGCTTATATCTGCGATATGGAGAATAAAAAAAGTATTATGTACATTTAAGTTGACAGTTTCTCATAGAAGATTTGAATTATATTGCTTATCGAACGGTGCGTGTACTACATGTGATAATAATAGATAAATATTTAATTTTTGACTATTATATTCGTTTATAATTTCTTTATAAACTGCAAAGGTGACTAATTGGACATAATGTATTTTTCCGTATAATACAACCTTCGATTTTCTTCGGATCGATATCCTTTCTTTCGATATATTGTTGGATCGATACATAGCGTGTCGATACAATACAATACTGAGAATCGATATTTTATTTACAATCCGGCGTCTCTACTCGGATCGAAGAGTGCCCCGATAATCGAAATCCCGGTTAATCCGAACTAAAGAGCGAAAGTACACGAGTCAATAATGCCTAATGATACAAATTTATCTTACTTGTTACGACTGCGCCCAGAAAAATAATTTATTTGATTTAAATATATATTTATTTAATTTAAGTAACTATTTACTTAATTTAAATGAATATTTATTTTAATCAAATAAATATTTTACTTAATCTAAATAAACGGTGACCGTCAAATAAATTATTTTTCTGGGTATAGTAAAGTAAAGTTGCATCTGTAACTGTTGTACTAGTTGCAACTAGTAAAATAAAATAATACCAAATGTAACTATTTTACTAGTTACATTTGGTACAATTTGCACTGAATTGTTAAATAGTGTGAACTAAAATGTAAATCTTTGGATTTTTTTTCGTTAATAGTACGTAAGCTAGGTTTTTGTAACTACTCAGTGATTTTCGGTTGCTCGGAGCATTAAAAAAAAAAAAGAGAATCTCGTAAGATGCACGGTTAATCCGCTTTTCGGTTAATCCGACCCCGATTAATCGGTGTTTTACTGCATCTCGAAGAGCGAAATATGCGATTTTTATTGTATACTTCTATACGCAAATTTACACGATAAGAAAGGTTTGTAGATGTAACAAATATTTCTTGTCCACGAACATCTTTTTTCTCCTTAATTTTAGAATTTTTGTAGGGTTGTATTTATAGTTTTATTCTTGTTAATTTTACAATTTAAATTGTGTTATTTTCACATTTTCTCACTGTTGTCAACTTTACCATTTTTTTTATAATACGATTCGTTGAGAAACAAAAAAAAATTATAACATTAACAACAAAAATTGCGGTTCTCGGACAAGAAATGTTTGTCGAATAAATCTTTTTCAAAAGTTTAACGAGACCTACAAAAATAATAAAATCCGCATAATTTAGCGCTGGGAAAGATTGCGTTTTTTTTTTTTTTATTGCTTCGATATGAAAGAAATCTGTGGTTGCATGGCAGAAAAAGAATCGCAGTTATCGGAGTGATGGGTTTTAAAATAAAATGAAATTTGTCGGAGCGAATTAGCGTTCGTTTCAATGGCGTGAAACAAAATGTGCAAGGACATCGGAGCGTCCATCGCGTTGCATCGGGAGGAGCAACGGAATTGACGTGGGTGCTGTTGGGCTGTTACTGGGTCTGTCTGGTAGTGGGTTACCGAACGAGTTTATCTGGCATCTCTTTCACGGATTCCGCTTCCAAGCAGTGTCGTGAGCGCGCGCGTTCCGTTTCGTCTGGCTCTTTCCGTCGGGGTCGGAGCGATGCACCTGTGCACCACTACCGCGCGCCTGTCATGTGCACAAGTTGCACGCACGCACCTTCCGTCTCAAACGATCTACGTTCCAACCGACAAAAATTACGGAGACGAACAAAAAAAAAAAAACGTTTTCCCCCCTCAACATGGGAACAGCTAAAACTCCGGAGACACTCCCACACGTCAAATATAATATGTCGCATGTATCGAAAAGTAAATCATTGAAATATGATTATACTTCACAGATATGTGTTTCCATTCATTGTTTCCACGAAACTCTCCGACTGGAATTTCTTGACTTTTCCCGGTTTTCCATAGCAAAACATTTAATTTTTCCAGTCTATCGATCGGGGCAGGCAAGGACAATTAAAAATAACGTAAAATACAATATACAATGATTATCGATATATTAAACTCAAGTTTACAATATTAAACTTAAGTTTACAATATTAAAAATTCCCAACGAAAATAATATAACATAATCGACAATTTTGATGAAACGAAAAATGTGGACATGTAGAAATGTAGACACGGAATTGAACGAAAAACATCGGATTCAAAAAACTTCCAGGGTTTAAAAAAAAATTCCATGAATTTTCCCTGACTTCCCCAGGTCCCAACAAATCCCCGGACTTTTCCCGGTTTTCCAGGTTTTCCAGGTCATGCAATTATTAGTGCACCCAGAAAAATAATTTATTCGACGGCCACCATTTATTTGGATCAATTATAATATTCATTTGAATCAAATAAATATTTATTTAAATTAAGTAAATAGTTACTTAAATGAAATAAATATTTATTTGAATCAAATAAGTATTTTACTTGATCTAAATAAACGGTGGCCGTCAAATAAATTATTTTTCTGTGCGTATAAGAATAAGACATTCTCGTTGCAAGAGGATCCGAATCTTCAGAGTATACAGATTAACAAAAATTTTACCAACTATTGTAGCACCAAAGTACATTACTACAATTTCATAAAATACATTACCACAAGTAATAGACTTGCGTCTCTAATATCACAGAAAAGTCTAAAAGTACACTACACCCAAACCTCACCTGGTTGTGCAGGAAGAATATAAATTCGAGACAATTGGCCATATAACAGTGCAGAACCCTAGCGGAGCTAGCACTTTCGTCAGGTAAAAGATTTATTGTCTTTGGCACTTCGGTTGATCCCACTAAGCAGTCCCATAAACATCCGACCCTAAAGCGCTCACGTAGCGAACAGCAAGGTACAAAATCTGCAACAGTGTCCCGTCTCGAGATAGTCACACATTGTACAAATATGCACCTAGAAAAATAATTTATTTGACGGCCACCGTTTATTTAGATTAAGTAAAATATTTATTTGTTTCAAATAAATATTTATTTTAAATTAAGTAAATAGTTACTTAAATTAAATGAATATTCATTGAAATCAACTAAATATTTTACTTAATCTAATTAAAGGGTGGTCGTCAAATAAATTATTTTTCTGGGTGTGATTGGCGTACACGCTTGTAGGCGATGCTGTTCACACGGAGAGAAGGGTCTGGTAATTTTTACACCACACTTCGTATGGTGAACTCGGAATATAGTGCCGTTGTGACGTTTTTTTCCCATACGTGTCTATGCCGTTACTATACCTCATCGTTTTATGTGACCAACGACATACAGAGATTATTACCAACTCTCAATTTAAAAACCGTATTATAAATCACACGATACTTATAGTTAAATATAATAGATAGTGTGTCGAGTAGGGCTGTACAGTTGAGCCGTCTTGGCCGGCTATGAAATCTTATCCGGCTAATGGACATTATAGTTCGGCTGAGCCGTCTTAGCCGGCTAAGATGGTTTGGCTGGCTAATAATTAGCCGGAGCTCAGTGGCCTAAGATTGTTTGGCCGGCTAAAAATTAGCCGCAGTTTAGTCGGCTATTATTTTTTTATTGTGAATTACAAGGAAACTCATCAAATTAATGAGACATTTGTCTTTGGCACATTACCTGCTCTATCTATTAATTTCTGTACTACTATTTGCTTAGATTCGACAATCTTGACGATTTTCAATTCAATTCAATTCCGAAAATCGAAACTTGCTTACATTACTTACCTCAATTGAACATCAATGTACTTGTATTGTAAAATAAAAATTCTATATATATGGAAATTACAAATCTTTTGCCTGAAATTTACAAACATTTTCATTAAAAATATATTTTACTGTAAAATTGCAACGCATATGTGTTTGAAATCTCAGAAAGAGTTTCTGTAAAAAAGCTTCCAATACCGTTCAATAATTTTCAAACAACGTTTGTTTGCAGTGTGTATGGTGGAAACGTTTAAAATTTTATCATAGAGGATATCACAACGGTAAACAGTTCCAATGATAAATTTTATTGGCTTATTGTGCGAGATAGGATTTTATTTGCGATACGGCGTTAATGCGACAACGGAGCCTGTTCGCCACGTGCAAAAGTGAGTTTCCTTGGGAGTGTATACCTGCAGCGGCGAGGGGATTCTTCATGGTAATATGAGGGAGAGATATTTGGAAAATCCAGACGAGCATCAGCCTTCGGCCGACACGTGCAAAATTCTCGCGGTAGTTTATCTTGTCGGTGGAGTGGTCGTTTCGCCGGATCTTTTTGGTCCCTTTGTGCAGGCTTGGCTCAGCCACTTGGTACAGCGCTGGTTCGCGGCCTGCGACGCAGAATAAACAAGAGCGAACCGTGAAGTTTCCAGTTTAGAGCCACCCACCGAGCAAGATAGTCAAAGCAGTGGCGACAGGCTTTTCGGTAGAGCTAACAGAAATGAACATTGCGCTTTCGCATTTCGATGGCTTCCATCCAGATTATTAATAATCGACGCTTCGCCAATTTTGGACGAATAACATTTTTTTTTTTTTTTTTCATCTTTCACGAAAAAATTCGTCCAAAAATTCGTCTCAACACAGATTATTTAATTATAATGGAGATTATTGACTTTATTTGGTTTAAGTAAAATATTTCTTTGATTTAAATAAATATTTATTTAAATCAAATAAATATTTTATTTAACCCAAATAAACGGTGGCCGTCAAACAAATTATTTTTTTGGGTGCTGAATAAAAATATATGACAAATTCACTTATTCAATTATTGTACACAAATAGAAGAAAGTTATTACAAAATTATTTTAGTAAATAATAATGTTATATCGCTCGCAATAAAGCCAATCGGTTAGTTAAATAATAAGCACTGCGCATTCCTGTGGCGTTTGTTACTCGACGTTATGACCGTGCATGGTTAAACTGGTGTAAAGATTTCAGACACACTGTCGGTTATACTTAATACACTGTGTTTTAGCAGCAGTTATAGCGTTGATAGCTGATTCCCACGAGTGTGGCGATATTTCATATACTATATTGTAGACGCGAATAAATCTTTTTCTACGTACAGTATGGCAAAAAATGCCAGATTGGTTGAATATTCTCAATTTGCCATATTGTGTGGGAAAGCTTTTCGGTAGAGCTAACAGAAATGAACATTGCGCTTTCGCGTTTCGATGGCTTCCATCCAGATTATTAATAATCGACGCTTCGCCAATTTTGGACGAATAATATTTTTTATTTTTTCATCTTTCACGAAAAAATTCGTCCAAATATTCGTCTTAACACAGATTATTTAATTTCAATGAAGATTATTGACTTTATTTGGTTTAAGTAAAATATTTATTTGATTTAAATAAATATTTATTTCATTTAAGTAACTGTTTACTTAATTTAAATAAATATTTATTTAAATCAAAGAAATATTTTACTTAATCCCAATAAACGGTGGACGTCAAATAAATTATTTTTCTGAGTGCTGAATAAGAATATTTGACAAATTCACTTATTCAATTATTGTACACAAATAGAAGAAAGTTATTACGAAATTATGTTCGAAGAACTTTTTTTTAGGGTGCATATCTATCAGTCAAATATTCCACGATTAAAGAAACGAAATTGAGAAATTTCAATGCAAAGTAACGCATTTTCGTTAATCAGCCGTTTCACCAATGTGGCGAATATGGTAGATTGGGCACTGAAGGGAATAATGGACAGTCAATTACGACCGAGTAAACGAAGGACAAACCTCCTTCAACGAAGAATTCGTGCGTCATCGGTTTGTGCACTTGCTCGAAATTTTTTTCCATTCTCTCCTCGATCGAAGATTTATGCCGCGATTCACTGATCCGATTCGCTCGTCACTCGATCATCCACGCTCATCACGAATAAATTACGCTCGCGTATTATGGACGATTCCGTGAGGGAGACGCGAAGCGATTGCATGACATCACGAAAGACTTTAACGAAAAAAGAAAAGGAACGTGATAAAAAAAAAAAAAGAAAATAAAATAAAGAAAAGAAAAGAAAAAAAAAAGTGACGAGTCAGAAGAGCGTCAGGACCGCGTGCGGTGCTCGTAGTGATCTTCACGCCGCGCCGCGCCCATATATCGAGGGACGCAGCCGACTCACACTCCCTTCGATATATATTACTCGTCTCGCGGAGATGCGCGTCTGCTATGCCGTATTTGCATTTATATTCGATCCATCTCAATCCTTTCTTTATCTTTACCAATCGTGCCTCTATGAAGCGCTCGCAGAGTGCGTTTTAGCGTGCATCGTCGGGAACGATTCTTTCAAGAATATCGTTAAATCTTTGCACTCTCGGGACCGCGAAGTTCAATCCACACCGAAAAAAAGGTTTGGTAATATCAACCTGATAGCTGCGCTCACGGAAGATTGGCTTGAATCAAACCAGGCACATTTTAATAGACTACACCGTTGTTGAAACAATAAAACTGGTGTGGTTGTGTCAACTGCGTGTAGCAGTTAAGGTGACTGCAACGTTGCTTCGAAGTCAACCAAAACTGCATTAAATCAACATTTTTTTTGCTTCAATCGTATATACTGTCAACATACGGAAGGTAAATTATTTTGACTTGAACGTATATTTGGTCGATTTGAAAAAAAAAATGTGATTCAATGTGTTCGTATATGTACGAACATTTGGTATCTTGAAAATAATTTTATTCGATTCGGCAAGACGTCAATTTTGTAATTCACAAATATTATACCCACAATAAACAACTTTCAAGTTATTTCGATATAGAGTTATTTCAAATCATCGAAGTTGAATATAAGTTAATGACGGAGAATAACTTATATATCCGATTCAAAATTATACATATCAATAAGCGATTGTAGCGTGGTGGTAAGGTACTAGGTCAGGATGCGTTAGGTTCGGGGTTCGAGCCACGCTAGGATATGTAAAATTTTAATTTGTAAAAATTGTGTTATATTGATAAGTAGCGATATACTGATAACAATTGAACATATAAAACACGATGTGACCACGTATGAAATTAATTAGTAACAAATAACGTAAATAACCGTACTGGGACCCAACTCCAAATTGAGTTGGGCCAAATCTTTTTTTTCCTCTGTGTGACTAGATATTTGTTTCGAACAAAAGTTTTTTTCGATATGATTGCCTATTCTGTTCGATCAAACATATTCTTAGTTGGGACAATGAAATGATTTTTTTGATGCTGATGTAACTTTGTAGTAAACTTAACCAAATATTTCCTTCGCCATCGGCAACCGCCGGATTAGGTTGATTCAAACAAATCTTGTTTGATCTTACCAAACCTTTTTTTCGGTGCACGTTTCTATTATACTGTCCCTATTATATATGTATATATATGTATGTGTGTATATATATATGGAGATTGCATACCGGCAATTGACCGAGAGCTAATACTCGAAAGTGCTTCGCGCTGGATCTTGGTCGTCTTACCTGATAACATTATTTTTTTTTCGATTCTTTTTTTTGCATAATATCCTTATTGAAGTTAATTGATTGGTAGGGCAGAGCTGGGCAAAACGGAAGTCCGGGGTAAAATAGAATGGGACGAATCGACCAGTAAATGGACGGTTAAGCAGACGACAAAACCCGGGAAATTGACATTTTTTATGAACGGTGTTTTACGGGAAGTGTTCATTCACCGGTACCCTATTCATGCACTTGTTGATCTATCATTGTTTTACCAATTTTTATTGGGGCATGAAATGATAATAAGTCCCGTTTTAGATGGTGGAACAGTTTTGCCCTGTTGTTCTTTTTACCCCGATTTCCTTTAAATCGATTACAAAAGATACTCGCATAGGATGCAGAAAATGAGAGGGCAACATGGACCAGAGTCCTCAATCTGAAAAAACCTTTATGTCACTCGGTGGAAAAATGGCGGCTTTTGCGCACGTGAAATAAAATTTTGTTCGATACTCGTGCGAAAAACGTTTTCTGAACTCGTGTGATTGCACTCGCTTTCGGCTTGTGCTCACACTCGCCAGAAAAAGGTTTTTCTGCACTCGTATCGAAATGTACCATTCTCTTCTTTGTCGCAAAAAAAAAAAAAAAAAAAAAAAAAAAAATGGTAAAAATAGTCGCTTTCGGTTTGCTCCCATCCTAAAAGTTCCAAGCGTCGTTGCAATCGCTCCCAATCTATCATATCGTACTATTCACACCTTGCATTCTATTTCTTGCCATTTCGCAACTAAAACTCAGTACACCCAGAAAAATAATTTATTTGACGGCCACCGTTTATTTAGATTAAGTAAAATATTTATTTGATTTAATAAAATACTTACTTAAACGAAATAAATATTTATTTAAAT
Organism: Amblyjoppa proteus; assembly: GCA_963922035.1. Lineage (NCBI taxonomy): Eukaryota > Metazoa > Arthropoda > Insecta > Hymenoptera > Ichneumonidae > Amblyjoppa > Amblyjoppa proteus. Next base: position 19,511,547 of record OY998234.1, on the reverse strand, counting down.
CAAATAAATATTTTACTTAATCAAAATAAACGGTGGCCGTCAAATAAATTATTTTTCTAGCTGTAAAATTAAACAAATTCCAAAAAAAAAAAATTGTGTATGACAAAAAAAGAGAAGAAAATTGCAAATCGATCAGAAAATCGCCATTATCGAATTGAAAATCGATTAAAAATTTCGCTCCGTGCCACTAACCCAAAATTCTCGATTCTTCCGCAAAACCTATAAAAAAAGTAACTAATTTATTTTTTTTAACTTCGAGCACCCCTCTCAAAGACCCTCGAAAAATACCGGTGTATCATTGTATACCACGACGCGCCGCATTCTGACGGTGCGCTCCAGAAAAATAATTTATTTGACGGCCACCGTTTATTTAGATTAAGTACAATATTTATTTGATTAAAATAAATAAATTCAAGAAAAATAGTTACTTAAATGAAATAAATATTCATTTAAATCAAATAAATATTTCACTTAATCTAAATAAACGGTGGCCGTCAATTAAATTTTTTTTCTGGCTGTAAAAATCATCAAATCCAAAAAAAAAAAAAAAAGTGTATGACAAAAAAAGAAAATAGCAAATCAATAAAAAAAAATCGCCACTATCAAATTAAACATCGAATAAAAATTTCCCACCGTGCCACTGCCTATTAAAACCACAAAGCCTATTAAAAAAAAAAAGTAAACAATAAATTTGTTTAAACTTCGAGCACCCTTCTCGAAGACCCTCCAAAAAATACCGTATCATTGTATTCCACGACTCGGCGCATTCTGACGATGCGCTCCAGAAAAATAATTTATTTGACGGCCACCGTTTATTTAGATTAAGTACAATATTTATTAGATTAAAATAAATAAATTCAAGAAAAATTTCCCTGTTCTCCCTAAGTTCTGTTCTCGCTAAGTTTCTTAAGGAATTATACGTGAAGTGTTAATTTTTCAAATTTTATACTTTATATCAAGAATTTAATACGCTACTATTATGTTTGCAATTACTACTTATATTTATGAAAAAGGGCAAGACCCGTAAACAAATAAATTAATTTAAAAAATAAATAAATAAATAAATAAAAAATAGTTGACCCAAAATAGAAGACCCAAAATTCTCGATTCCTCGGCAAAGCCTATTAAAAAAAAAAAAAAGTAAACAATAAATTTGTTTAAACTTCGAGCACCCTTCTCGAAGACCCTCCAAAAAATACCGTATCATTGTATTCCACGACTCGGCGCATTCTGACGATGCGCTCCAGAAAAATAATTTATTTGACGGCCACCGTTTATTTGGATTAAGTACAATATCTATTAGATTAAAATAAATAAATTCAAGAAAAATAGTTGACCCAAAATAGGAGACCCAAAATTCTCGATTCCTCGGCAAAGCCTATTAAAAAAAAAAAAAAAAAAAAAAAAAAAAAAAAAAAAAAAAAAAAAAAAAAAAAAAAAATTAAACAATAAATTTGTTTAAACTTCGAGCACCCTTCTCGAAGGCCCTCCAAAAAATACCGTATCATTGTATTCCACGACTCGGCGCATTCTGACGACGAGCTCCACCTCCTCTCGGCCGCGGTGGAGTCTCGTCCGACCGCCGGCGCGTCTCGAGCGAGTGAAAAGTGTCGCGGCAGACGCCGCGAGAGGTGGAAGGGCGAGGACACTCCTACGGTTATATTTTCGAAATGATCTGTGATAGAAGCGCGTGCGTCCCGTCCCCGCAACAGGAGCGCTCGGTGAGGAAAAATGGGTTTTGCGCGTGTGCGCGCGTGAAGTGCTCCCAGCTTCTCGGCCGTCGGGCTCCCCACGTGCGTGCGTGCGTGCGTGCGTGCGCTCTCGCTCTCGCCGCTATCCGAGCCACCGAACAGTCGCGCAGAGGTCTTCGACTGTACGCGGAAGGAGAGATAGGAGACGGGGAGAGAGAGAGAGAGAGAGAGAGAGAGAGTGAGAGCGGCCGTCGAGCGGGACAGTGCCGAGCCCCGTGCTCTCGCTCTCTTCGAGGCAAGAGTCGAGCCGAGCCGGGCTTCAGTGTTGCGATGGTCACCAGGCTGTTAGGTCGCACTAACAGGAGCACCCGAACCATAATCGGCACGCAATTGATACCTCGATACTTCGAGTTTTGTCGTCGAGGCTACCGATCGATAATAAGGGGCGAAGAAAAATTTCATTAAAATTCTTATTGAAGTATTAATTTTTGGAAGGAAAAAAAAATTAAGATTTTATTTTTTATTTTTTATAAAATCTTTTGAATTAAAGTTCAACGCCGCGAGTTAATGGCCGAACGACAGTAGACGGTTTGTCGGGTCTGATTGAAATCAAGGGATCGAGAGGAAAACGAGCTTGCATGCGATACCAAGGCCTCGAACCCGATGACGAGGCGACCGAAAGGGGGAGGGGAGAGATTAGAGGAGAGACATGCACAGTAGAAAAAGCGAGATTAATTTCTTCAACAGTGCCAACGATGAGTGGAGCCTCGCATCGTTTCGATTAATCATGCCAATTGATATAACGAGGTCTTTTTAATGGCACGATGAGGCGCTCGGGTTTCTCGGCTGCGATATATACGTATGTTAAACGCGTGTGTTTATCGTCGTAATTGTGATTCGAGGACACTTCGGACGGATATTATATTTTTTTTATATATATATATATTTTTTTTTTATTTTTTTTATTTTTTATGAAAGACAATCGTAACACGAGGGATTGTCACGGCGAGACAGCGTGGGTGAATATCGGCGACAAATGCCGGTCGCATTGATAGAGCGAAATTGTGAAAGGACGAGAAGTTGCGGGTGATCGAATAAACAAGTGGAAAAGAGTAAACGGAAAAAATCACTGTGCAAGGAAGAAAATTGAGGTAGGTTTTTTTTTTTCTTATCCAGAGTGATCTATAGATCATTGTGTGAAAACAAAAGTAAAAAGAAACTAAATGATAATAGTCATTTAAAGAAGAGCAATGTGAAGTCGTCGACTGAAAAATAACATGGATCTGTGGATCTTTTTTTTTTTTAAGAATTATCTGTGGATTATCTTTTTCAGAGTGATCTCTCGATCATTTTTGTTCGGAACGATCTCTGCATCATTTTTTTCAGAATGATTTGTGAATCTTTTTTGTTCGGAACGATCTCTGGATCATTTTCATTTAGAATGATTTGTAGATCATTTTTTTTCAAAATGATCTGTGGATCATTTTCGTTGGAAATGATCTCTGGATCATTTTTTTCAGAATGATCTGTGGATTATTTTTGTGCGCTACGATCTCTCGATCACTTTTTTCAGAATGATCTGTGAATCTTTTTTGTTCGGAACGATCTCTGGATCATTTTTTTCAGAATGATCTGTGGATTATTTTTGTTCGCTACGATCTGTCGATCATTTTTTTCAGAATGATCTGTGGATCATTTTTATTCGAAACGATCTCTGGATCATCTTCGTTCAGAATGATTTTTAGATCATTTTCGTTTAGAATGATATGCAGATCATTTTTTTCCAAACGATCTATGGATCATTTTCGTTCGGAATGATCTGTGGATAATTTTTCTTCCGAACAATCCGTAATCGTGATCTGAACAATTAAAAAAGCGGTACGAAAGGCAATTCAATGAACTACGCTGAAACCGTCGAGCAAATAAAACAGAGGTAGTTTCGAACTAAAAGCGAATGATGGATCATTAAAAAAGAAAGGAAAAAAAAAAAAAATGAAAAAGTTTGATCTGTAAGTGAACACGTGACCGCACGCGCCGCGTGACGTTTCCCGCACGAGTTTCGTTCTCGTGGACAAAGTTCACCCACCTCTCCGTATCGTACATATTAGCCAGCGCAACCCCATCGAGGCTCGGTGAAATTTTACGAGGAGCTCGGAGCATTCACCGTCATCGGCGGGGCGCTATGATTAGAGAGATCTCGGGCCGGTTTTACACGCCGATTAAACACGCTCCTCGGAATCCACTCACTGCACCGAAGGTCGAGTCAATAGTCGTTGGAAGTTATGATTTGCATTTCCACATCCGATCGCGATTTGTCGACAAGATTTACGATAACTTGCGTTAATCTGAAATACTCGGAATAAAAAAAAAAAAAAAATCTCCGTCGTAAAATAATACAAAATTTACCGTGGAGAATTAGCCGAAGCACGGAGCAAGAGCGGCGTCGGCACTCGCGTTTGATTGTTAGTAGAATGAAAGTAAACTTTTTAAAAATTAAAAAAAAAAGATCTTAGATAATTGAGGCATAAATCTCCGGCTGGATGAATGCGGACCGTTGTTATTTTTTTTTTTTTTTTTTTTTGCGGATGTTCGAGAGCGCGTCACGCCGTATCGATTACCGAGTAACGAGCGCAAATGCACGAAGGAACCGAGAGGACGAAAGAAACAGCGGAAGGTGCTCGCTCCGCGCTCCGGAACGAGAGGCGAAGAAACGAAAAAATTCGGACGTTTTTAATGCCCCATAAAGTCAGCTGACTTCCGAACAGCTGTGGGCTCTTTTTTCGCCCGCGAGAAAACGTCCGACCTGCAAGAGGGCGGACGGATTAAACGGTTCCGACCGTAAGCGCTCGATAAAGATATTTTGCTTGCGAGTCAAACTCGATCGAGAGATTCTTCCAGATATCGCGAAAGTCGCAATGAATAATTGCAAACAATTGTGACAATGTTTTTTTAATGTGATTAAGAAGAAATATATGTCAGTCGGTAAATTGACTCTGTAGTCCAAATTTCCGAAAATTAAGAGCAATAAGGTTATTATTGATTGGCTTTGATGAAAATCTTAAGTTTCACGATTTAGTATAATAAGCGACAATCATTAAAGCATTCAATTTTCGCGAGTAATTTCGGCTAAATAAAACTGCGTTAATCGACAAGATAGTAAAATCCATTAAAGTTAATATTAAGGTAGAAAATTAGTATTGGGGTAAAAGAGGTGAATTTATGGTCCGGTCCATACATAATTGATTTCCGGGTTAATCAATGTGGGTCATCATTTTTTTACTGTATACACGTTGGGCTGCAGTTATTTCAAACGACAAAAAAAGTTGCAAAAATGACTTTATTATTAAGTATCTTTAATAAAAAAAAATTGTTTATCTAACTTTGATAAAAATCTTAAGTTTCACGATTTAGTATAATAAGAGACAATCATTAAAGGATTCAATTTTCGCGAATAATTTCGGCCAAATAAAACTGCGTTAATCGACGAGATAGTAAAATCCATTAAAGTTAATATTAAGGTAGAAAATTAGTATTGGGGTGAAAGAGGTGAATTTATGGTCCGGTCCATACATAACTGATTTCCGGGTTAATCAATGTGGGTCATTTGTTATCCCTCATTTTTTACTGTATACACGTTGGGCTGCAGTTATTTCAAACGACAAAAAAAGTTGCAAAAATGACTTTATTATTAATTATCTTTAATAAAAAAAAATTGTTTATCTAACTTTGATAAAAATCTTAAGTTTCACGATTTAGTATAATAAGCGACAATCATTAAAGCATTCAATTTTCGCGAGTAATTTCGGCTAAATAAAACTGCGTTAATCGACGAGATAGTAAAATCCATCAAAGTTAATATTAAGGAAAGAAAATTAGTATTGGGGTAAAAGAGGTGAATTTATGATCCGGTCCATACATAACTGATTTACGGGTTAATCAATGTGGGTCATATTCCTCATTTTTTTTACTCTATACACGTTGGGCTGCAGTTATTTCAAACGACAAAAAAAGTTGCAAAAATTACTTTATTATTAAGTATCTTTAATAAAAAATTGTTTATCCAATTTCCTTTTTTCTCCCGAAAAAAATTTGAAAAAATTGACGCTTGTCGTCCCAAATTTCCGAAAAAGATCATGACAACTATCAATTGCCATTAATAAAAAATATTACTCCGATAAACAGTAATGACAAAAATATTTATTTTTCGCCTGTGATTGTTGGTAATTGAAACCGCGCTTCTCGATGAGATGGTCGAGAAATTGCCGAAAAAGATCGTGACAACCACCTATTAATTGTCATTAATAGAAATATCATTATTCACGCTTGCTGCGCATTTCTCGGAGTGAAATTCTAATTTTAACATACTGCGGGACAAAAATTATCCTCATCGAGTTTTTGCATATATCACTTCGTCAGACGAAGAATACGACTTATGAGTTGTTCACCTTTGATCGTCGAGCAGCAACTGTCGACATTAGTATAGCACAACAGGTCGTGCTGTACTAATGTAACATTGTATATAAGGCAACGTAACGATCTTTCGACATTCGCGGATACGCACGGCTGTGCATACAATGTATCGCGACCAGTCCCATCGCTGCAAAACAAAAAATTAGGCCGATTTTTGTCTTACATACATTAAAAACACGACATCCGGAAAAATTCGGGAAATAAAAAAAAATCCCCTGACATTTCCCTGACAATTCCATGAAAAAGAAAAAATTCCCTGACATTTCAAGATTTAGCCAGATTTTTCCAGATGCGCAGCAATCATTTTCCGATTAACAGTGATAACAATTTTTTTTGTCTCTTCGCCTCTGATTCTCGGTGATTAAAACCGCGTTAATCGACGAGATGGTAAAAAAAAAAAAAAAAAATCTTTGAAAATCATAATTGTATACAGGGCGCGAGTTATCTCGCGGGCGATTGAACCGAGAAATTGGATCGATCGATCGGTTGGTCATCGGGAACCGTCCGGTACGGCAGGTTGTTTGCTTTCCGTACCACGTCGGTTAACAAACGCAGTTCACCGTTTTGTGTACCCTCTCTGTATATCTCGATGCTGTGACCGACCGGTTATACGCTTGTCAATCCGAAAATCATCTATAGCACATGCCACAGTGCCCGGGGTGTGCACACACGCCGCAGGGTAGAAGTTCCATTTCCGAGCTCTACACACCGTTGTCAACGAAATGCCGATTGGTCGAGGCTCCGTTGATCGAACGATCGATGGGACACGAATTAGTTGCTCGCACCAAAATACGTGACTGCATCGATGGGCGGTTCTTTCTTTGACGATGATGAAAAAAAAAAAAAAAAAAGGAATCTCGTCTCCCATTCATTCCTTCACCGCGGTCGAGGCAAGCGACGAGTTGCCTACAATGGAACCGAGCAACGACCGGTTTGAGAATCCAGAGAAAAGAATTCTTCGACACAGATTCGGGTAGCTTTGAACGAAATTTATGCAATCTCCAGTGTTTCTTCCTTGATTCTTACCTCCCGGAAGTGAAGTGCACGTTTTATCTCAAGAAATTTTTAAAAAATAAAAATTCTTGCTACAATTAAATTGTCGAGCCATTTTCTAACTTTTACCTCAAAACATTTTATGTCCAATTTAGATAGACTGTAAAAAAATTTCTGTTTTAAAATTCATAAATGCATACGAAGTTTTATGCATATACAGTCTATGAATTTTCATTGACACGTATGTAAGAATATTGCGTTACAGGTACATTAAATACAATATTCTTTGTATAATATTTGTAATAATAACATCATTTTCATATACAGATATTTCATTTAGTATGAAATTATTGAAATTCAAATACAACGTATGAGAAATCTAATTTCATATTTCAAGGTTGTAAATTTCATATCATTTTTTTTTTACAGTGTACAATATTGTGCGATTTAAACCCAAAATTGTTTTAGCATCTCTAAAAAAAAAAGATATAAATTTTATTGTAAGATAATAAATCAATTTTTCAAAACCCACGTTTAGACAGCCTTTGATACAGAAAAAAAAAATATATATATATATATATTAATATGCCATTGTGAATTTACCGTCCGAGGCAGTTTAAGTCGAATGTACGGGGTAGATGGCATAATACGGAATAATCAGTGTGTCACGTACTCGACGCAATAAACGTGTCTTTCCGTGCGTTAGACGGCGCGAGCGACGATGACGAGGATCTTAATCTATTTCAGTAGTGGCTAGCCTTGTCGGAAGTATCACTCGACGCCCCGGCTCATCCCCATTGTGATAAAACTCACGCGCGGCACGAGTACTTGCACCGGTCTGGACGGCTCGCCGCACGCCACATGTCTAAACTCTTCTACACACACACACACACACGATGGCTATATAGCGATGCGCATGTACAATGCCCAGTGAATACACGAGATACCGAAGGCCCGACTGCCAACCACGTGGTCGTCGAGATTTCCACCATTGTCTATGTCCGGCTAACAATAGAGCCAATGACAATATTTTCATGCTTTATATGCAATATTTTGAAAATTTGAGGCATTAGAATAAAATATGTGCCAGATCTGGCCCGAAACACGTGCGCGCCTAGAATTATTTTCTATGGACATAGTTTCCGAAAAAAAAAAAAAAAAAACAAGCCAATAGCACGTGCCAAACCGGGCGGGAGACACTGGAGAGCATATTCAAAGTGGTCCGACTCTATTTTGTTTTTGTCAGATTTGCCAAAATTGTGGACAATGGAAGCTGGTCAAATATGATTTTGCATACCGGTGGGACCAAATGTGGGTCACGAGCGCATTGATGAATGAGGTCGGTGATGAAGTAAGAGATCATCGCAGAATGGCTCATGGATTTACCAGTTTTTGCCACCTTCCCTCTCCAGTTTCAATGTTATGGTGTTATTGGAATTTGGGACATATGCAGCTGATAATTGTATACACGGACGAAAAGAACGGTATGCCGAACACGCTCTTCTTTGCACCCACCGACTTCGAGGATTAGTGGAGACAATGCTATTTAGAATATAAAAAGGGTGGAATTAGAATAAATCCATTCTCGACAGTGGAGAACAGATCTAAATAAATGCAACAAAGTTTGATCTGCCAGGCCTTTCCTTACAATTTTTTTTCGCGCCGAATCAAAAGCCTCCCGAAAAATATGCTCTGGGCCACGCAATAATCCGATCTATTTTTTCCGCGCCGGGCACGAATACGCTATCAGTTTTATTTACAAAAGAGCGAATACCGAATATCAACCTATAACTGGGTCACAAAAAAAATATGAAAAAAAAAAAATTGCTATCGCGTCAGTTTATCTGAATTTTGCAATTTTCGTTTCTCAACTCTGCAGCACGGAATTCTTTTTCGTACGTACTGATCAAGTTCACTCAATATTGCTCAGCGTCACTTAAGTTATCGTTTCCCTTAATTTTCCCTTTTTACTGAAACTCCGCAAAAACAATTACTGAAAATTTTTAAGAATCCTAAAAATGTTTTTGGCCACACGATAATCCGATCTATTTTTTCCGCGCCGGCCACGAATACGCTATCAGTTTTCTTTACAAAAGAGCTAATACCGAATATCGACCTATAACCGAGTCACAAAAAAAAAATCTGAAAAAAAAAAAATTGGCGACACGTCACTTTGTCCGAATTTTCCAAATTTCGTTCACTCCGCCGCACAAAATTTCTTCTCATACGTACTCGTTTCATGCGTTTCAATTTCACCCAATATTACTCAGCGCTACTTAAGCTCTCATTTCACATCATTTTCCCTTTTCACTGAAATTCCGCATAAAAAGAAACTCCGCAAAAAAAAAAAAAAAACAAAAATGACCGAAAATTTATAGAATCCTAAAAACGTCTTGATCCTCCACCTTACTGTTTGACTCCATCAAACGCATTGGTGACGCAACTCGCGCATCAATATCTCATCTGGCCTATACGTGCAATATTATCGATTCGCATGGTTCCCCCGCGGAATATATATATATATATATATATATATATATATATATATATATATATCCGTGCAATTTGCCAATTTCAACGAGGCGCACATCGGGAATAATCGTGAAAAAAAAAATATATACATATATATACATATATACACATACATACATACACATATAGAGAACACGTGACGAAGAGCACTATCCGAGCGTGTGCACTGTGCCCGCTCGCGGGTTCTCTCGGTCTCGAGCCTATTGTTCGTCGGCGGCCGGGCGAGCGAGTGCGACAATAGAATCAGATGTTTTGTTAGGCATAATGGAGCGCGTGGCCTACACGCTAATGAAAGGGTTGCACCTTTGAATACCACATAGAATGCATATAACCGTACAGAATGTATATAACCGTGCGGGTATATCATCCATAAAGTATATGCGTATCTGGGGCTTCGGTAGTTCTCATTCGCAGCTCTTGCTCCAGCGCCAAACGATCCACTGTGCGTATTGCGAATCTAGCGTGTCTTTGTGGAAACTGGAGGCACTCTTTGGTGCTCCGATTCAGTGTTACGTCGATCGGTGACGAAATCGAGAGAATCGCAACTAACGGGGCCGGAGTGAAGTGAATGAGAACCAGTGCGACGTGATTTCTCAAGTGCCGCTGCGAGGCCAATGTCAGAGTTCGAATCGATAACGCGGTGATTTCTCAACTTCGCACCGTTCCACTTGTATTCCGAGCCGTGTACACCGGCGCTGGTGTGTACAATGGTGCGGAACAATGAGAGCGTGTCCCAGCGACGGAGATTCGCGACGGGGATGCATTTGAGATTTGGCGTCCCTCTGTTCTTTCGTACGTCGGGGCGGATGGGCGCGCTCGCAGATCGGCGTTCGGATCTATGAATACGAGAATCGCGGCCAGCGGGGCACATCGGGAAAGTTTGACTTTGACCGTGACAGAGATAGCTTTCGAGCGATGGAGCCACATGAATTTCGTATGAAAAGGATAAAATGGAGATAACGATGAACTTTTTGATCGATTTAGTTTACTACCTATGAAGTCGAGGACTCTTTTTCTTTTTTTTTTTTTTTTTTTTTTTTTTTTTACTGTGAGGTAGAATGAATAACGGGAGGGAATATTGGTCGGTGAAGAAAAAAAAAAAAAAAAAAAATAATTGAGGTCTGGAAGTTCACCTGCCGCACGCCGGAGGGTGCAGCCCGGAACGGTATTAATCATTATGCGAATATGAGAACAGCAGGGCACGAGGGCATTGCGAGAGTTGCATTGTGATAGAATCGCATGGTGGCGGCGCCGTCAGGGAAGACTGGGAATGTGAGGGGGGAAAAATGTTTGTCAAGACATCGAGGAATTTAAAAAAATTTGGACAAGGCAAATTTAATGTTACCGAGAGATTTAAAAAAAGGACAAAAGGAAGTCATGTACATAGAAAACAACTTTTACACCCAGAAAAAATAATTTATTTGACGGCCACCATTTATTTTGATTGTGTAAAATATTTATTTGTTTTATGCAACTATTTCCGTAATTTAAATAAATACTTATGTAAACGGGTTACATGATTTAAGTGAATTTCAAGAGTTGGCTTGTCGTTCGGTTACATCTGCGACTATCGCGACGTTCGTCAGGAAAAATTGATTAATCGATCGAGGACAGTCCGGGAATTCGCTCAATAAAATAATTAACCCGAGTGTCCAAGCCGAGCCAATAATTAACCCGAGTGTCCGAGGTGACTCGAGTATTCAAGCTCCGTTCCATCAACCCTACTAAAAAAAAGCATTTCGAGTCAATTGACGAAGTTGGAGGCACTTTTTTTCCGTTTCAAAGTTTTTTTCATCTCTATAATCCGAAGTTAATTCTCCAGGCAAGGCGACTAAAATCCGCCTTCCTTGACTTTACACCACCCTCGACGGATAACTAATTTCGCGCGAGAGTAAATGTTGCGCCGAGGCATGATGAACCGGAAGGGCAAACCGTCGCCTCTGCTCTTCCCGATTCAAGCTCTACCCTTTCGGTTGCACTCAGACGAGAGCGTGGCAAAACGAACTCCACCATTTCAAATGGGACTTTTTTTTTAATGTCTCGCTCGAAACTGCCGTGGTCCGTTTTGCCCCGGAATTCCGTTTTGCCGCCGAATTCCGTTTTGCCCCTGAATTCCGTTTTGCCCCAGAATTCCGTTTTGCCCCAATCTCCACTGTGTGTACCTGTCTACTCATGGAGAAGCTTATGCGGGCTACCTCGAGCTTTTCCTATCGGTTCTGATCTCCCCACTCCCTGCCGCGGTGTTCTCTTGTACTACCTCGGAGCGGGGGGGAGGGAGGGGGGCATATTATTCCTCCCACGTCCACCGTACACACTATTTCGTGCACGGTAAACCCACACCGCCCATTGAGCGCCAGTGTACACAGATATGGACGCCTTACCACTTGTGCAAACTCGAGGGTTCCACGAGACGATATTCAACATCGTACAAATACACGCGTCGAAAAAAAATTTCAGAAAACCCCTTCGGGCGATCGCGTGTGCGGGGCATCGAGAGTCGGCAAGGAACCGCGCATGGAGGGCAAAAAAAAAAAAAAAATCGCGGATGGGGAAAAACGCGAGAGGAAGAGGAAAGGGAAAACGGATTCGCTGTTTCCCTCGGGGATTTATTCCATCGTTCCTCCCCGCTGGGCTCCACGTCGGGACATGTTGGAGACCATCCCCCCCCCCCCCCCCCCCGCCAGTCGCCGCTCTTGGAGGAGGCGGTTCGTGTCAAATATTTGCTCGAGCGAATAGGAAGGAAAGCGAACACGAAGTTTAAGCGAACTGGCGGCAAGATCAGACTGTGTTGTACAGAAACGATTTCCTACGTGCTTGCTGGAATGTGGAATTTTCTTTGGCGCTGGACACGCGTCGCGTCGATCAAGGGAATTTAGATTAAAAAAAATTGAGTTTTGTAGAAAAATTGTCCCGGAAGCATTGAAATTGTTTTTACATTGTCGGAGGTTGAAGCAGCTTTCGCACATGCAGCTCTGTCTCTGAAATTTGTTTCCTCAGGTTCTTCGTCCGCGATATCAGATTAAATATCTTTAAGAACATTTTTTTTTTTTTATATTATCCATTGTAGAAATGTTTTTTTTTTTTTTTGGCTCTTGGAGGAGGCGGTTCGTGTCAAATATTTGCTCGAGCGAATAGGAAGGAAAGCGAATACGAAGCTTAAGCGAACGGGCGGCAAGATCGGACTGTTTTTTACAGAAACGATTTCCTACGTGCTTGCTGGCATGTGGGATTTTCTTTGGCGCTGGACACGCGTCGCGACGATCAAGGGAATTTAGAGAAAAAAAAATTGAGTTTTGTAGAAAAAAAAATTTCGAAAATTACGAAAAATTGTCCCGGAAGCATTGAAATTGTTTTTACGTATTCGGAGGTTGAAGCTTTCGCACATGCAGTTCTGTCTCTGAAATTTGTTTCCTCAGGTTCTTCTTCTGCGATATCAGATTAAATATCTGAACAATTTTTTTTTTTTTTTTTATGTTGTCCATTATAGAAATGTTTTTTTGACTGCCTACACAAAAATGCGATTTACTCTGTTACATTTGATCTGGGAATCAAAGAGAATTAAAACAAAAGCTTCTCTCATTTTTTTAATATCGTGAAATATAAAAAAAAAAAAAATTGTGGCGGAAATATTTTTTGTTTACGCGTTCGTTAAAGCTTTCGCATTTGACGTTCTCTCTTTGAAATGTCTCGTTTACTTTTGTTGTCTCCGTGACCGATTTAAAGTCTTCTAAAAATATTAAGTATCGTCCATTATCGAAGTTCTTCGAGTGTCTGCCAAAAATATATTTTGTTTCTCATCTATCGTCTATATATAGAAACTCTTCGGCGGACTTTCTACGAAACGGAACATTTGTGGTGATAAATTTTTTGTTCTTCGCTTATAAATCCGATTATACGTCGCGCCTCTTCGGAATATTTTTTTCGACGATCAAAGAAGCGCCACGACTATGCGATATTGAAAGACAAAAAAAAATCATAACGTCCGGCAAAAATGTTTCGTGGAATAAAAAAAAAAAATAAATAAAAGAATGTCAAGACCAAAGTGTATTGCTCTCGGCGACGTCACTATCGCCGTCTATATCTAAAAATAGTCCATCGACGTGACAAAGTTAAAGTTAATCCAACGTACGAGAAGAGCGTGGCGGATTGAATCGCGAGACTTGGTTCGATTTATTTTCGTGACCACTCTAAGAGCTGTGCCTCGCATGTGTTTGTGTGTTTGTGTTAGGAACCCGCGTCTTTCATTTTCGTTCGCACGTATTGGTCTTCAATGATCGTTGGACGGAACAGCTCGTTCCCGGGCCCAGTGTAAACAGGATCGTGTCAATTCGATATATCTCGATGTCGTTCGACAATTTGGGGGAAACCCCAATGAGAATATGAGGACTTAATGTTGCTTCATGGTTCCGTATAACCCTAGAAATGCAGTCGCAACGTCTGGATGCGGAGTAAATAATACTCTGTTCCTTCTCTCATTGCGCACACCCGTCGGTAAAGAAATTAGAGCGGTTGCGAGCTCTGACGAGGGTGAAATATCCGAAGGGACGAAAGTATCCACTAAAAGGAAAGCGGGTCCCTACACTCACCCACGAAAAAAAGTACATGCGAAAATATATTTTTCATACACCGAAGAAGATATCAAGTGAGCTGCGATCGCGGCTGGCGAAGGAAATATTTGGTCGATTGAACAAAATGTTTGTTCAATTCAAGTAACTATTCATTGAAGCAACTTAATATTAGATCAAACAACTGAATATTCGTTCAATCAACGAAATATTTCTTTCAATCGACCAAATATTTCCTTCGTCACCCGCAACCGCAGCTTATTTTGATATTACCAAACCTTTTTTTCGGTGTATTCTTTTCACGTTTATTTGACGGGTGTAACCGAGCGGATATTTAAAAAATTAGATACTTTCGCGTATATACAAAGTATATGATTTATATACCGCATATATTTATAGCTCGAAAAATTAGGTTGTTAAATATATTTGTCAAATATACTTTTTTTTCGTGCGGTTTGATAAAAAAAAAAATGTTCGCACAATTGATACACTTATTTCTATTAAGATTGTTCTATCGCTCGGTCTTCGTTTCGCATAAATTCGAGAAAAATTAGATAAAATTGCAAATACTTCACGATGGTATAAAAATCTGAAAAAAATTCATGCATATTAAAGGTACTGAAAAGATTAATTTTGTATAATAATAATTTCAAAATGTTATTAACAAATTGACGAAAAGAAATTGGTAAACAAATTTCCCGGAAACCCAACTTTATTCAATGAAAATGACCCGTTCATTTTTCTGAATATTTATGGATTCTTTTCAGATTTTTAAATTGGCTTTGAATTTTTGTTTTTTATATGGAAAAAATTGTGGAAAATACACAAAATTCAAAGCAAATTTAAACATCTAAAAAAATTAATATCTATTCACAAAAATAAACGACTCATTTTCGTATTAAAAAATTATTTTGCCGGGTAATTTGTTAAACAATCAATTTTTAGATTAATTCGATAATAACATTTTGGATCTATTAGTATGCGAAATCAATATTTTTAGTACCTTTAATATGCATGCATTTTTTTCAGATTTTTATACCATCGAGAAGTATTTGCAAATTTTATCTCATCTCGAACTTATGCAGAATGAAGACCAAGCGACAGAATTACCTTAAGTAACTCCTCTAAGTAGATCGTATCTAGTCGTATTACTCTACCTCTATTTCTGTTAATCTCAGCATTTATAACTTAGAATTTAATATAAGTTAAGATACAGAGCAATGAGGGCCACTATCAATAACTTCTCTTACTCACCGGTATTCGAGATTGTATCTCTCATAAATGCACGCTCGTTCTCAATTACATTATTTTAATTTTCTCGTACATACAGGAAATTATAGCCCAGTGACAGTAAATAAATAATAATAATACAAAATTATGAAGTTTTTATGCATAAACTGGTACATTGAAATGACTGTGTAATATTGTGGTGGAATTATTTGATTGGTGCATTAAGCACGTCTGGAGAGCTCGATTAAATATACCGAGCATTCATTTTAACTCGTACTCGCATATTCAATTTAATGCATGGATTTATGCATAAACACGTCACACATTGTATATACATTTTCACATGGAAATTGTTTGCCGTACGACCATTACAATTTAGTCCAAATGCATTATAGCCAGACACACATTAATTAAAATTCCATTAAAGAACCAAGTAAAATATAATCTCGTCAAAAACGAAGGTATATGCGTAATGAAAAAAAAAATTGATTATCAAAAATCGATAAGGGAATTGCGAGTGTCTTTAACCCTAGAAACACCGCATATAGACCCGATGTCTTCATGATGGGGCTATTTAGCCGAATATCAATATTTTCCAGTTTAAGTATAGTGAAATCGCAAGCAAGATCTTCAACGTGGCGCCATAAAGATCATCGATATTTCAGAAGTTACACGCTTTAGAAACGGAACGAAGTCGACATATAAAGATGAAAATTAAAACTTAAACTAAAGTAAAATTTTTAAAAGTTTGGATGTAACTCATGCATGAAAAGTGATACTTTATGTGGCGGCCGGGCGCGGCATAAAGTGGCGTTTTTCGAAAAGGCGTTACATAAATACTGGAAGCGTTGCATAAATACTCGAAGCGTGTCGTAATGAGTATTTACGACACCCTTCGCGTATTTATGCATCCGTCTGTTTCTCCTTTATTGTCGAGCCCGACGAGCAAAATAACCTGGCACCTTTCATGCATTCGTCACAAAAAGTAGTATGCGATACTTGTACGTAAAAGCGGACTCCCGACGGAGGTTGTGAAGTGGCCGCACTCGCCTTCTCTTGCACTACAACAGGACTCGGCCTCGCCTCGTGCCGTTGTAACGCTCAATCCGGCTCGTGCAGCCGCTTTCGAACCTTCGCCGAAAGTCCGCTTTTACGCACTAGTATTGCAAAGTACTGTTTTAATATGTTGTTCTGGGGTGAAAATTATAGAGAGTGAAGGAATTGCTTATCGTACCTTCGGGACCATTTTTCTACAGAGCCTTCGCCGGAAGTCCGCTTTTACGCACTAGTACCACAAAGTACTGTTTCGAAACGAGTCCACCGTACCGATGTGTGTTGTTCTGTGGAGGAAATTATAGTGAGCAAAGGAATTGCGTATCGTACCTTCGGGACCATTTCTTACAGAGAGCTGATGAAGTGGGCACAAGTGAAAAGTCCGCTTTTACGCACTAGTACTGCAAAGTACAGTTTTAAAATATTGTTCTGGGGTGAAAATTATAGCGAGTGAAGGAATTGCTTATCGTACCTTTAGAACCATTTTTTACAGAGAGCTGATGAAGTGGGCACAAGTGCAACCACTTCCCAACCTTCGCCGAAAGTCCCCTTTTACGCACTAGTATCATAATGCTATACTATTCTGAAACGTGTTCACCGTACCGAAGTGTGTTGTTCTGAGGTGAAAATTATAGTGAGCAAAGGAATTGCGTATCGTCCCTTCGGGACCATTTTTAACAGAGAGCTGATGAAGTGGGCACAAGTCGAGCCGCAGGGCAAGAAGGACCGCATTAATTAGCGGGTCGGCATTGATCGGTCGCGCAGCGGGAGTTCCCGTCCGGCGTCCCCCCCAGGCTCAACACATCAAGAGTGTCACTCTCAACGGTTGCTCTCGTGCGACTCTCGGCAACAAAGCGTTCGCTCGGATCAACATAGTACACACAGCTCTATAGATATACACGCGTACGGACATCGGTAACGCGCGATGCTTTGACTGAGATAGAGGGGGAGAGAAGTCAATCTCGCGAAAATTGAAATGAGTCCGGGGAAGGGCGAGGGGGCGTATGGGGGGGGGAAGGATGAAAACTGAGCGAGGTCGGGAACTTTGGCTCTCGTCTCTTTGCAGCCGGTCGAAAGTCGGGGAAAATATAGCGAGGGCGACTATAATACCGAAATAAACGAGAAGACGGCTCGAATTCCGCAGACGGGGAGTGGTGGACAGTGGAATGAGGGTAAAAAATAAAAATAAAGGCACGGATACTTCATCCGAAAGAACGTTCGCGGTGTTCTTGAAAATTCACTGACTCAGTTGTCAGCGCGTGTGACGTAAATCCGGTCGGATAAAAAAAATTGCAAAAATTTCCCTCAATCGACCACGCCGTTATGCGGGATCGTGCGGAGCTTCGAGTCTCGGTCATTACCCGCTTGCTGAAACAAGATTAAAAAACGAGAGAAATACGCCGGGAAGAGCTCTCCGAAGAGGTCTTACCTTCCTCTTCTCTTACAGCACTCCCGGTTCACCAGAGCGCAAGGAGAGAAGTGGAGGAGTTTCACCCCCCCCCCCCCCTCGCGCGTCTACCTCCTCGCCAAACCGTGAGAGACTCGACTCTCATCCTCCGCTGCAGTCCCGGGAGGATTACCCGGTAATGCACCCTCCGTCAAATCTTCCGCGGCATCGATTCATAATGTGTTCCCGGTGAATTTATCACGAGAGAGCCTCCCGAGCGTTCCTACAGTCGAGCCTTCGAACTCGGCCCGAAGTACTCATCCTCGAGGAACGAGTATAGCGGATACGGACAGATAGATAGGATAGATAAAAGATCGTTCGAGCGCAAGTAGCGTATATAAGCGAGAAGATAGGAGACAAAATCTTTGGCCCTACAGGGATGGTATTCGAGCCGCTCGGCCCTGGTAGGAGCGACACGGGCTTGGCCGGTGCTGGCCGACGTTGGGCGAACGCTGGTAGAGGCTCTGCCAATATCCCGTGCAGAAATTTAGTTGGGCGGCCGAGATAAACTATAGGGCCATTACAGGCATACCCGTGGAATCCATAATAAGAAATCCAAAATAGGGCCCAATATAGGAGTCCACAATGGAACGATAAGGGATAGTCAAGGAAACCATAAAAGGGCACCCATATTTCGCCTTGCTGGGTTCTATAAAGGAAAAACAAGCTTTAATCGAACAATCTCCAGTGAGGATTTGAACAGAGGCCCTATTTAGGTTTGTTGGGGATTCCATAATAGGAATTGAAAATTAGAAACTTAGTGCTGGACTCTTATTAAAAATAATGCATAAATTATTTATTAGGAAAAATATTAACAATGACATTAATAAATCAGCAATTGAATCAATTATTTTCACGGAATTTTTTTATATTTGCATTTATTTGTGACGACCCTGCGGAAAATGCAGTTAATAATTTGTTTAAACGTATACGCATTATTGTGCAATAGTTATTTAATTCGTCAAAGATTATCGAAATTGGTAACTTTTTAATATTCGGTCATACCAACTATCGAATTGTTCATTAATTGTTAATTAACAATCGTTAATCATATATCGATAAACAATTTTTCAACCTTATTTGCTTATGAATAGTGCTCAGTGCACAATATCTACAAACGTTTTATTAGATTGATAATTAAAATGCAAAGATTGTTAATTAAACATTAACAAAAGGCACAATGTCGATAACAAAAACTTATTATAACCGGTCACGAATAAATAGTTCTATTTCAATCATTTTAATCGCATTCATATGAATGTAGCCATAACACCTTCTTTAACTTCAAATAGACAATAAAAAAAGAACTCTAATCAGATGTGAACAAGATTCAAAACCCACCAACGGCAAAATAATTTACAATGTGTTTTATCGGCGATCTAAATTGACGACTATCGTCAATAAGTAAGAATTTCTAATGAACAATTCGCAACAATCCGAGAAATATCTGCAAATAAATATTTTTCAATTTAATGTATGTACTAATTTAGTAGGGGTTTAATGGGGAAGCCTTCATGGGGCTTAACAAGGAAACTTATAAAGGCCCCATACTTCGATGTGTGACGAGCCTAGTCGGCCATTGGTTAGTTTTCCATTCTAGGCTCCGTAAAAAGTCGGGGAAGTGTAGAAGGGTCCAGACAACACCCCTGACTAAATGTCTGCACGGGTACTGGCCCTGTGTCTTGACCCGACTGGGGCGGGTTCGATAAATTGAACGAGCTGTGGAGCTTTATTTTTCGCTGCTAGCAAAAGAGCGAGGGGGTGGTAAGAGGAGTTTAGCGGCGGATTGAAACTAACGATTGGGATTGCGGATGTGCAATAGTGTCGGTAGTTGCCAGGGGCAGGAAAATACGGGACACACTCGCGAGAGTATCCTCGATTGCATCGGTGGTATGGGAAACCCCGCAAAGCTCCTGCACCGCCGGCTCGTCGGTGCGCTAAAATATCGGCGGTTACCACCAAGGATAAACGGGATTAGATTTGGGATTTGAATATATATGGGTGGCTGTGTATAAAACACAGTCATAACGTTATCAGGATTGCAGCGAGGCCTCCCGCGGAGCCTGTTGGGGATAACGTTCTGGCAGGCGCCATCCTCACTTTCCTGTATATCTTTTAATTAATTTTCCTACCCTTCCCTCCGCCTCGACCGGCTATGCCTGGCTGGCGGAGATTGCGTTTCCTTTCTACCTTTTTTTTTTTTTTTTTTTTTTTAATTGTACCTTTGACGTTTTAGTTTTCATAAATGATTAATCTCGTTGACACTCACTCCCATGATAGATAGCGGCTGCAGCGGACGTGCTGCAGCTCGATGGGGGAAAAAAAGATTTTAAGCCTCCGGTTTGGAGAGGGAAAATAATAATAATGACATTTAAAAGAAAAAAGAGAGCAGAGCCGGAGAGAACTTCCGGAGGGTTCGGAAAGACGTGTGTGCGTCGGGCGGATGGAAAAGGCTCCGCTGATGTGTTTCTTGTAGCGTTCAAGAGCTCTCTTTCTATGCCTGAGCTCTGAGTAATGAGGGCTGAGCTCCTCGCTTTTCCTCACAGACGACGACTGAGACGAACAAAATTGGAGAAAGTTTTCTTTTTTTTTTTACGTTTCTCGAGGAGAATTCTTCTCGATGTGGAGACATCTGTAGTGAGACTTCCAAATGAAAAGTGATCTGAAAAGCGTTATGATCAAAGTTTTTGCATGCAAGATATTGAAGAAGATATTGAGCAAGATATCCAGAAATATATCCATAAATATATCCAGGAATATATCCAGAAATATATCCAGAAATATATCCAGGAATATATCCAGAAATATATCCAGAAATATATCCAGAAATATATCCAGAAATATATCCAGAAATATATCCAGAAATATATCCAGAAATATATCCAGAAATATATCCAGAAATATATCCAGAAATATATCCAGAAATATATCCAGAAATATATCCAAAAATATATCCAGAAATATATCCAGAAATATATCCAGAAATATTTCCAAAAAGATATCCAAAAATATGTCCAAAAAGATGTCCAGCACGATACCCAGCAAGATATCTAGCTAGATATCCAGCTAGATATCCAGCTAGATATCCAGCTAGATATCCAGCTAGATATCCAGCAAGATATCTAGCGAGATATCGTCCTAACTCACCCTGAGATTCCAAGTCTCCCTTTTGAGAGAATTGAAATAATTACGAACTGCGAGTGAGTTCTTCGAACCTATTCTAACGTGTCTGCCAGACAAAACACTAAAACTGAAACAACTGTCAATGTTTACATATAAGATTTCCGTGAGTAGACGAAGTTGTACTCGCTATTTTTTTCGTTCCTACATCTTGCGATCCTCAGCTCGATAGCATCCGATGCATCGGACGAGCATGCCAGAATCGAAGTATTAGGGAGTGCTGGATGGCGCGTAGGCTCGGTAATGCACTGTACGTGATTGAACGTGTCGGTGAGGATCGTCGTGCAGTTAGTGCACGGTATAGAAGTTGGGTACGCGTACAGGGAATGAGCAAAGTGCAGTACCGAAGGAGTCATGGGACACGCGTTATTATGGTAGACATTGAGGTAGAGAGCTGTCGCGTCGTTTAGCGCGGCTTCTATACACTGGCTAAATGGCGTGTAGAGTGCAAGAGCGAGAGTGGAGGAACGAAGCATCCTCTAGCGCATCGAGGCTGATGGCTGGTGAAACCGACGATGAACATAATATATATACTGTGTACGCGTGTATGTGTGCATACACGTATACATTGCATATAAACGCAATCGAGAGAGGCTGGAACATCGCACCTTCTTCCTATCTCGCGAATCTCCAATTAACTTTACCACACGTTTCGTATAAGGTGGATGCGCAACGCTTCCTTGGACTATTAAACTGTCGATGCGAGGGGGAAGAGCTCAAAGAGGCAATGAGCCCTATCTGTTACACTTCGCCCTCTGCGCCATAGATAGCATCTTTTTATTAAATCTTTCGGGAGGGTTCGTAACTCCGGAAATTTGGACGGGTGGAGGAAGGCGATTCTGAAAGTCGACGAGGGCTCGGTGTATCAAAGACTCGGGGCGGTCAATTAATCCTACTTCATAAAAATGCCGCGATAAGAAAACGTTTGACGAACCTACACTGAGAGAAGGATCTAGTAAAAATTACCGTATCATTTGGGAGATATTACCATATCACATAGTGGTAGAGCGTTAGGGCGCCACCTATGGTAGGAATTACCGGATTTATAAGAATTTTTCTTAGATATTATGGTAAAAATTCTTGGATAATCTCGGATTTTCTACCATAGGTGGAGCGCTGGCTCCGTACTACTATGCGCTATGGTAATTTTTCTTAGATGATTGGTAATTTTTATTAGATCCTTCTCTAAGTGTATCTTTAAAAAATGTATCTTAAGAAGAAACTATATCAAAGGACGATTTTGTCATTTTTACATTATTTTTTATATATAATATGTATTTTGTATACAAAAAATAATTTGTGACATCGACCATTTAGAAAGGATTCTGTGTTGTGCGGTGCGGGTTGTTGCTGCTGGTGCTTCCAGACAAGTGTCAGTAGTACCGCGTATAAATCATCCCGTGCCAAAAAAAAACTCTACGACCTTTTTGATTTGTCGAATAGACCAACAAACAAATTTTTGCGTCCAAGAGAAACGTAATGTTTATCCAATCACTCATGCACAAAAAAAAAAAGTATTAAAAAAGTATTTTAAAAATATAATAAATGAAAGTATTAAAAGTATGTCGTATTGGAATCAATAATACTCCAATTGTACTTTAATCTATCGCTGAACAGTATCAAATGTGAATCTGTTATACGTTGTAATATAAGCGTATCAAATATGAAGTTAGTATACGAAGTTACTGACCATTGAAAGTTACTGAATATTCGAGTATCAAGATATTCGAGTAGAATACAGATGGAGGTTCGAGTATTAAGTATGAAGCTTGAATCTTAATGTTTATGCAAGCTTCGTACTTGATACTCGAATATTCCTTCGTGCACTGAATTCATACTTGACACACGTATATTACAACGTA
This sequence comes from Amblyjoppa proteus, assembly GCA_963922035.1. Lineage (NCBI taxonomy): Eukaryota > Metazoa > Arthropoda > Insecta > Hymenoptera > Ichneumonidae > Amblyjoppa > Amblyjoppa proteus. Next base: position 19,488,524 of record OY998234.1, on the reverse strand, counting down.
TGTAAGATTCATACTTAATACTCTTCGGCGATAGATTAGAGTATAATTTGAGTCTCATTTAGTCCAATACGACATACTTTTAATACTTTCCCTTTTAATATTTTTTAAATACTTTTTTTTTTTTTTGCGCGCGGGCACACACATAATGACGTTACTCAATGTGCATTGCTAATCTGTTTTCGTTTCGATGTCGATGCTTCCAGGTGACAACTGTACCGGAAGAGGGTGACAACGGTTTCAAAATGCCGAGAGCCTCCGTGGTCCACATGACGTCGACGGCGACGAGGCCGCAGCACCTGTCCCAGGTAAGGTCCTCGCCCCCCCCCCTAAAGATTGTTGAAAACCGTCCGTTTCCGGTGGGCGGGGCAAAAATTATTTTTCGAAAAAATTTTCGCCGAAGCAACGAAGAAATTGATTGTCGGGTGCGGTTCGAAAAAGAAAAATTACAGGGCGGTCTCTTTTCGAGATGTTTTGCCGCCTTCAACCAGCAATAACAATTACGCTCCCTTAAGGCGCAATTCTCGCGATGGGGCGCCACTCCAGCATTAGCGAATGGAGGTGAGACTATAGGCTCGCGAAATCGCCCAGTTTTGAAACGACGTCTCTGGTACGACTGTTATACAAACCCGGTGAAAGATGTGTGTCGAATCGGTTCGGGAATTTCCATCGAACTCCATCGCATCGATAGTTTGCCGAGCAGGCATACAGCAAGCACGGGAAAGCGGGACGGAAGGGGTTGGCGAAGCGAACGCAGCCCTGGCTCTGGGCCATACGGAAATGCAAACGACGGGAAAGCTCGGTACCTCTCTCCGGCCATCCCCGGCGCATACCATAATAGTACACGTCGGGTTAATTGAGTGGTTCGCATCTTAAAACCGGGTAGATGAGAGCTTTAGCGGAAGCGCGAGACCTCGGGATTATTGCACGGAAGTACGTACCTAATGCAAAGTGCCCCAAAGACCGCCCACTTGGTCATAATATTCCGGAACTCCACCGGGAGTGTATGTGTGTATATAACACGGCGGGAATATTCAAACCCATTTCCAAGTTTTTATCGCTATGTCCTCTGCAATATTAGGTAACTTTTTTGCCGAGAAGAATCGTTTCCGGTTCGTAAACTCGAGGATCGATTGCAGCGCAAACGGGTAAAAAGCGAGGTATGGGAGAGGGTTGCTCAGAGCATAGATTAGAATAGGGCTCGCAAGTGCTGCGAAGGGACGACTAAGGATTCCATATTCACATCCGCGGCATTGTACACAATACGGACAGTCAATTTTTGATATTCTGCCGATATGGAAAATTTTTACCATCATTTTTACCGAAGCAGATGCAAACCGAAAAGAAAAACTATTTGACGAGTGTCTCGCGAGTAAATATTTATTAGAATTAAATGAATATGTAGAAGACAGACGAAAAATATATTAAAAAATTCTGGGTGTCAGTAACAACTGCACAGCAAGAAGAGTTTGTACTTTTTACAACAACTCATTGTCCACAAACGTCCACAATTTTTTTTTGTTTATTAATTTTACAATCCCACCATCCAATTTCGAGTTTTACAAACAAAGGTTCAAACTAAAATTGTTAATGACATGGGAAATAAGAGGACGGGTTTGCATATTAAGACTTAACAAACGAGTTTCTCACTTATTTAACAAAATTATTTTTGCGAAACTTTGTATTCCGATGTTACGAAATTACTTTTTACTGTGTACAATGGAAACTAGTAACTCTAAATCGACGAGTATTTTTTTTTGGTATCGATCAACACCATTTTATCGGGTGGCTAACAAAAATCCAATATTCATATGCAATAAAATAAAAATAACAATGAAAATAAATACCGTTTAATTCTAAACAGAAAATTCTTATTATCGTCATTGCTTCTCTTAAATGCAATTGAATGAGGTTCTCCAACCTCGATCTAAAAGACTAAAATGAGTTTGAGGTTTCAAGCGATAATTCGATGGATAAGAATATGGGATGTGATTCTGAACCAGCTTTTCGCCACCCTTGCGAGCCTTGTGCGAAGTCATGACTTCAGCAAGCCTCTTCCGATATCCCAATGGAAACAAAAAAAAAGATACATGCGACAATATATTTTACATATATTAAATATATTTCCGACGAGAAATGGTGTATCATTTATGTATCATGATACATATGTGATTGGAGTATCCGGAAAAAAAAAAACAAAACAAAACAAAATTCCTTATATAAAAAGTATATAACGAACATACAAAATATATTTCCGAGTGAAAAAATTTGATAACGCAAGAAGATATTTTTAATAAACTTTAATATCTATAATTTCGCACATTCTTTTTTTTTTTCTCCCCAGACAATAACATTTTTTTATTTATTTCCCGCGGACAGTCTACGATGAGGAATTAGGTTATCGCCAAGTCCTCCCGATATGATTAATATCTCTCCGCTATTATCCGACCGAAGTGCGCCATCCGAGAAATTCTAATTTGACGCGGTTTCCGCGAATGAAGGAAAGTTTATAGCGTTGCGAAACCTCGAGAGGAGGGGAACGTAGGGGGGAGAGGGGGGGGGGGGGGGAATATTCACCGCGATTGCGGAAGCCCCGCTCCGTTGGTCCGGCGGAGAACGAGACCGTGCAGAGAAACCACCACCAGCCGGAGAAGCTCCGCTTCTCCAAGTTCCGTTTCTGTATGCGATCCCTGAGAATTTCAGCGGATGCGCAAGCCCCCACCCCTCTCACCCCGGACCCGCGAGAGTTATGCGATATGCGGTAGGCGAAGGTTATTAGAGTCCTGCGCTTCCGGGCTAGCGGGAATCACGAGGGGGACAAATGCAGGACGATGTAATACAATGCCTCCGATAGACTAGGGGGGGATGGGGGTGGGGGGTGGGGGTGGCTCTACGAAATGATAGCCCCACTGCAGCTTCGTTGTTCCACACAACGATGCACATCCCCGAGTGCGCGTTTCAACTGTACGCGGAATTTGTCATTACGGAAGTTCGCGCCCAGAGTTCTGCCAACCTCTACCGAACTCTGCGCGGAGTATCGTCGTGGATACACCGGACAAAAATTTTGTTTCGGAATTAATGAAGAGTATTGGAAGCTTTTTTTTTTTTTTTACACAAACTGTTTCTGAAATTTCGAAGACATGTGCGTTGCAATTTTTTTGAACAGTAAAATTTGTATTTTTCGTGAAAGTTTTTTTTTTTTTTTTTGTAAATTTCAAGCAAAAGATTTGTAATTTTAATATCTAGTATTTTTATTTTACAAGTAAAGTGTATTGATGTTCGATTGATGTGAGTAAAGTTCGCAAATTTCAGGTTCGGATACATGAAATTTACTGTTTATTTTTACAGTGTACGCATGATGCTCGGTACGATTGTTATCGTCGTTCGACGACGTGTCCGAAATTCAAATTGTGACACCTAATTATAATATTTTAGCGTCATTTTCTTTTAATATCGCGATCGCTTCAGACAGTGAAAAAATTTCTGTTTCTTGACGAAATTATCTATTTATGATTACCGAAAGTCAAATGGAGGGTCAATATGTTACAAGTACATTCATTGAGCTCCGGATTAATGGGTATTCGAAAAGCATGTGTTTACAATTTATTTAATGGGAAAATAATTTTTAATGTACCAATAATTGTTATTTAATCGTTTTTGTGTAGTAGAAAATGTTTCCAGAAAAATTCTTGTCAATTTTTTATTCCAGTTCGATTGACTAAGAATTTCTGATATATGCAAAAAAAAAAAAAAAATACTTTCAGTTTTGCTGTTTTATCACGAACAGCTTCCTCTTTTTCCCATTCGTATCGTCGCTCAATTTCCTTAAGCGATAAAAAAAGTTTCCCTACTTTTCACTGAATTCCTTGACCATTTTCATAATTATATGACATTCTCGGGATTTCCAAGTTGTCCATAGCCGATGATCAGCACGATGAACGATCGATACGTTTTTACGCAAAAAAAAAAATTGAAACAGTTTTTTTTTAAACAAAATTTGAAACAGTCATATCAATCGAGAAACAGTCGGCCACATGTAAAATTACTGTAAAATTACTTTGGGCCAAGTGACTCGATTGTAGTCGTTACTTTCACCAATTGCTTCATAATTTACACGAGTGAACGACGAAGTTACAATTTTTGTACCTATTATTTGTGCAAGCCTGGAACCGACCCTCGCGATCTCCGCGTGAAAATATATCGTGTCCCGATGACGATTAACAACGATCCGAGGACTGCGAAGCTCTATCGATCATACCGACGGTTCGCCCCGTCCCGTCGTTCGGTTACGCAAGACAATCGTTCATCGACATAAATATCGTTCGCCGAATAAATCTGTCCTGACACTCGATTGTCTCTACCTTTGTGCACTTTCGACACCTCTCACGAATCTTTGTCGCGCCCAAAACCCTGAATACACTTGCGAGCCCTCGGGGAAGCGGTCGTGGCTTATCCGACGATTATTTTCTCAAGCCGGTATTATGGCCGACGAACGAGTGCACGCCGATCGTAGATATGCATCGAGAGAAAAGGAAACGGGAGACGCTCACGATTTTATAAACATCCGTAGCGGCAGAGACGTTATCGGTGAAATTTATCGGTACACACTCGCAGCCACTCATGCCGGATGAAGAGACATAGCGATCGTGCTCTCGCATCTCAAGGAAAAAAAAAACAAGAAACCGATATTATATTACTCGGTGCATCTACGTGCTACGTAGTCGGAGGCGTGTGCAGGCTGCATCTATATTATATGTATATAGAGTACAGAGGAACACAGGTCTTCTCCAGCTGTGTATATGTGCGTCGCGACCCTGCGGAGGACGCCGGGGCTCAGCGTGAAATATCGACAGGATTTACAACAGGTGCAGGCGACACCACTTTATGGATCGGTTCGGTGAGTCTTCCGTTTTTCCTGGAAACTCGGCGAAACGCGAATAAAATAAAGTAATACGAGTGTGCGAAAAATATAGAATTCTTGGGGGGGGGGTGTCTACGGGAACGAGCAACGGAGGCTTGTCAAAATATAACGTGTCAAAAATGTACTGTCTATGTTGTTTCGAGGATGATTCAACGACGGAGGGACAGACGGTAATAACCGATGGGAGATTTTCATTATAAAAATTCGATAAATCGATCGAAGTGAAGTTACAAAAAAATAATAGCCGATCAAGAAATGATACACGTGCGTTAAAAGCACGTGCAATGGCGCGGTCGGTAACAAATAGCTTTTTCTATTTTCTCCAAGACTTAATGTTTAGGACAAAATGAAATTAGGTATTCAAGCGTTTGTCAATTGTCTAAGAATATCTAAGATACTTTTAGTCAAAATATTAAGGGGCTGCTGGACCTTCCTGTTTTACCGGCCGAAATAGGTGATTTCGTAGTTTTCACTTTACGTCGTTACTATGCGATGGGTATGCTTCAAATTTTACAGGACTGCATTAAAAACATAAACCATTTGGCGTGCACTCGAATTTCGGTCGAAATCTTCCGAAAAATAAAGAAAATCAAATATTAAAAACTGTCGCGGAAACCAACATGGCCGCTGAAATGTTTACAGCATCCGTTCTGTTGGATATAAAAAATTATAGATTTTACATACGTCAAAAGAGAGTGCACGTCGATTCTGTGAAGTTCTCCGAATATTCCAAAACTATCGGAAAGTTGCTCACTCAAAAGATAATCACGTGAAGTGTAAACTGCGATTACTTAGTCTATCGACTTGCGACGGGTGATTAGAGCCGATGAACACTGCCGAATGAAGTGTAGGGGACGATGCAGAGCCACCTGGGCGTCAATCGTGACCACTACGTTCACGGACTTTCGCAAACTATAATATTCGATTTTCTTAATTCCTTGTAAGTTTTCAATCAAAATTGAACTGCACTCCGAAGCGTTTACGCCAATATCATAATCCTGTATGATTTGAAGCATATGTGTAGTATATTAACAATGCTAAGTCGGAACAGAAAAATTGGTTAGGTCCATCGGTAAAACAGGTAAAGCAGGTTAAAAAAAGTAAAAAAAAGAAAACTAGCTCCAGCATCCCCTTAAGAGCACGCGCAATGGCGCGGTCGGTAACAAATAACTTTTTCTATTTTCTCCAAGACTTAATGTTTAGGACAAAATGAAATTAGGTATTCAAGCGTTTGTCAATTGTCCAAGAATATCTAAGATACTTTTAGTCAAAATAGTAACGGATTCCAAGAAAATAGGGAATGTGATTTGTTACCGACTGAGCGCGGGGACCGCGGAATAGGTAGATTAAGGTAGGTGAAGTAGCTGTCGGTTCTTCATCGAGCAGTACGGAGCAACTTAAATTTAAACCGAAATTAATATATAGTGAAGAGCAACGTAAAAATTTCAAAAAATACACTGAGAGGAGGATCTTGTAAAAACGACTATACACTGAGATAAGGATCTAGTAAAAATTACCAATCATCTAAGAAAAATTACCATAGCACATAGTAGTACGGCGCCAGCGCGCCACCTGTGGCAGAAAGTCTGAGATATCCAAGAATTTTTACCATAATATCTAAGAAAAATTCTTATAAATCCGGTACCTCCTACCATAGGTGGCGTCCTAACGCACTACTACTATGCGCTATGGTAATTTTTCTTAGATGATTGGTAATTTTTACTAGATCCTTCTCTCAGTGTATCGCTTGAGAGACATTAAATGGTAGGCGTTTTTCCACCGGCAAAAAATTCCCTGACTTTTCACTGACCAATTAAAAATTGTCCCTAACCAAATTTCTAACGACTTGTATAAAAAAAATCAATGATGCAAATGAAAATGCCTACTTATTGTATTAATGTTTAATTCTATTGTTTGTGTTTCTTTTCTAAACGTTCTCAATTTTTTTTTTTTTTAAGTTTCCCTTTTATGTACCCCTTATTTATTTATAGAAGGTTCGGCGACAATTTGCCTTTTCCCTGACCAATTTTGAAATTCCCTGACTTTTCCCTGATTCCCTGACCAAGATTTTTTTCCCTGACTTTTCCTGGTTTTCCCGGTTTTCCCTGACCGCGGCTACCACGTATTACATAGCATAGAACGCTAGGGCGCCGCCTGTGGTAGGAAGTACCGGATTTATAAGATTTTATGGTAACAATTCTTTGATAAGATATTACGGTAACAATTCTTGGATAATCTGGGATTTTCTGCCATACGTGGTGGTAATTTTCTCCTGTGGTAATTTTCCTTAGATGATTGGTAGTTTTTACTAGATCTTTCTCCCAGTATAATATAAGATTAAAATTGCGATATGGTACAGAGCAAAGGTAGGGCAAGTGAGTCCGTTTTGGTCACTGGGAGGCAGAATGTTTCTTATGGCCTTAATGTTTCAGGTTATATTATTTTAAACGTGATGCGATGGAAACCCAATGTTTTTCCAAGCTCTTAACGATCGTGACAAGGATCAATTTGATTACCGACAAAAATGTTCATCTATCCCATAAATATAATCTTCCTTTCTCATGCGTGACCGTGCGTTACTACTTAAAACTCATGGTTAAAAAAAGCCCAAACCTTTGTATCTCACATTTGTCCCGCTCCCGGAGACTTTAAACAAATTGTCTCGTACCATTGACCCACGGCCGCGGGACAAGACGTTGAATACGAAATCCATCGGACGCGGGTCGCGTACGGTGATCCGTAAACGGTGGCTGTATAGAGATATATATCCGGTGGTAACACGAGCCGTGAAATGTATTCCGCAGTGGACGGAGAGTGGCGCACAGGCGCCACGCGAAATATACAGCTATACCCAATGTACACATACAGTAAAACCTCGATTACCCGCCATCGAATAGTCGAGGTTTTTGCGTGTCATTCGCGCTTCCATGGATGTTGAAGACTTTTTTTTGCTAGTGATTTCTCATTATTCCTGGATAGATCGAATAATCGAGGTTCTACTGTATGCATCTACATCAAAATGAAACATGCACGTCCTGCATGTTAAAGGCTTATATCAGGAGTATTTCAAATAAAAATGTGTTATGATGATTTCGAATCATTTTCTATTGTCCCTGAATAGACCCGCATTGCCACGATAATCGAGATTCTACTGTATGTACCTTTCGCGGGATAGAACATATCTATTCTGCAAGTAGAAGACTTTTGTCTTTAGTCGTGTTTCGAATGAAAACGTGTCATGATAATTTTGGAATGTCCCTCATTTCTCGTTATCCTCGGACAGAGCGGAATGCCAGGATAATCGAGGTTTCACTGTACACGCTTACCTCGAGATAGAACACCAATGTCCTGCATGTTAAAGACTTATATCAGTAGTATTTCAAATAAAAATGTGTTATGATGATTTCGAATCATTTTCTATTGTCCCTGAATAGACCCGCATTGCCACGATAATCGAGATTCTACTGTATGTACCTACCGCGGGATAGAACATATCTATTCTGCAAGTAGAAGACTTTTGTCTTTGGTAGTGTTTCGAATGAAAACGTGTCATGATAATTTTGGAATGTCCCTGATTTGTCGTTATCCTCGGACAGACCAGAAACCCAGGATAATCGAGGTTTCACTGTACACGCCTACCTCGAGATAGAACACCCATATCCTGCATATCCTATACTTGTTTTTGGGACTTTTTTTTCAAATAAAAACGTGTCACGATAATTCCGGATAATCCGTGATTGTCATTTGTCTCCGGCCATACCAATCCCGCTTGCCAAAACAATCGAGGTTTCACTGTACAACACCCAAAGGGAGATAAAACATACATACGCCGCCGGTTTCGCTCGGGCTAATACATACGGCTCCCGGCTCTCACTCCCGTGCGTATACATGACCGCCACACCACATATAATGTATACATGCTCCTGGTAACAATACACATACAGGTGAATCCATTGTCTCGGGTGGCATCGTTCCCGAGTACATAGTACTCTCCCTCCCGTTCCTCCTCCTCTACCCCGGACGAGGACAGGCTCCATCCACCGACTACACACGTACATGGCCCCGGCGATGTGCCACTTGGTAACGTTGACTGAAGGGTATGTGCGATGGTGCGCGGAGGAGAACCTATGGAGAGTTGTAGCCCTCGAGGGGTATTAGAGAGCGAGGAACCAAGCGAGAACAGGCCGCACCGGGAGTTCCCGGCAGGGGCACCGGCAGCAACACGCGAAATGTTTAGTATTCCTCGCGAGGGTAAAACCATCCCCCTCCACGCTCGGTGGTGCGCAGCACAACGGCTTTCAATTTGCGGCCTGCAATTTGTTCACCGCGCACACCGATACGAAATTCTCGCACCGCGCAAGCGGCATCAACGCTGTCTGCGGAAAGGACATGGAAAGAGGGTTTCCCTATAACGGCTTGGAGCGAGAGGAGGGTGAAAGAGGTTTCAACGAATATCGGAGAACACTTCAGCAACCTTCTCGCCAATGGGGGTGCGGAGGGGGCGGTGAGGGCTTGTGCGGTGTTAGAGGAACAGCGAAGCGCCGGGATATGGCAACGCATTTCCGCACCGTATTCGTGGAATTAATCCGCTTCTTACTCGCTGTGTGTTGCATCCGGAACGTCGAGCAACAGAGCGGCGAATTGCGCCAAAGAGAGCGTAGACAAGACGATAAACGATCTCGCGCCGGTTAATGAGAATAGGCGAGTTGATTGCGTTGTAATTTGCTGGAGGCTTTCCTGGGAAGGGGAATAAGGGATTACCGGACCGGAAGGAACTATGGAGAGCTATTGCTCTGTTCGAATTAAATAAAAGTTGATTGTTCAAAGGACTACTACTATAAGGAGAAAAGTCGTTTTGTTAGGCTAATAAGGTGTGGTTCGTTAATAATTTACTGTCGCACAACACAACAAAATGTGTAGCTATAACAAAATTTGCTGCCTTCGCGAATCACTGGCTGCCTCGGCAAATTAGTTTTTTGTCCCTTTATCAAGTATATAAATTTGGCGCTGTAACAAGGCTCTTGCTCTCCCTATAAATTTCTTTTTTTTCGTACACAGAAAAACGATTTTCGTACTGGAACATGTTGTAGATTGTTAATTATGTATTGTTGCGGCAGCGAATAAATGTGCTGTTAAAACAAAAAGATTTGCAGCTAGGGGGACAAATTTGCAGGCGCAGCAAAATAGTTTGTTGTTCCTACATTATGTAAATAATAAATTAGTTACGGTAACAAAGTTCTTGCTGTCCCAGCGCATTTTAAATAGGTTCGAGGCAAAGTACGTTGAACAAATTAATTTGGAGTGAAAAAATCTATTCGGAAGGTGTACACGGAGAGTATTTAGAAAAAATTATCAAGTACAATATTATGGTACGCAACCATGTCGCCATCTACAAAAAAAAAAAAGTGTGAGGTTTGTGAGAATGTTTACTATATTTACGGAAATTATTCCTCTATATATATAGAAAGATTTCGACGAAAGATTTATAACGTACATATGTTATCTTCTGACGTATGTTAGAAATCATTCGTTAAATCTCGCACTTTTTCACGATGGCGACGTAATTGCGTATAGCAAGTTGATTATACGAAATTCTCTCTGATATATGGTCACTTTACTCGATCCTGTTCTCTGTGTACGCGATGATTTTATTGTTGTACTTTTTGAGAACATTTTTTGAGAATCTTTCATTGTTTTGCTGCAGGTTCTGGCGACCCTTGCACTATCCATGGGAACACTGTCTTCGGGCCTTGCAAAGGGCTATACGTCGCCGGCTTTGGACTCGATTCTTGCCAACCAACCGCCTCATCTTTATCACACGGCGAACGACACTTGGTGAGTTTGGATGGCGACATCAATTTTTGAGATCCCCGTGAAATAGGAGATGAAGAATATGATAGTCGTTCGAAGCAATGAGTTATGAAATGGCACCCATCAGTTTCTCGATTTACCGAACTCCGAAGTCTGTTATAGTCTTAATAGGGTAGTCTGAGGCTAGACGGACGAAGAGAGGGAAATATGTGAACTGTATATCAATGAATTAATTTTATAGCGCCATATTTTGTTGGCAAAACAATTATTTTTTAATTTCAGACCAATCAATTTTTATCGAAAATTTTTGTCACAAATTTCCATTTCAAGTCCAAAAAATGCTTAAAGTAAATTCTTCAAAAGTGACATTTTTCAAGCCGTAATGTTTAGCACCGTAAAAAAAAATCAGTTACAATGTCTGCTAGCGACCGAGCCCGTGTTCGACGGGGAGGAACAGAGTTCGCATCGCCTTAAGGTAGTTCTGTCGCTTGGTATTTAATTTCGCATAAGCTCGAGAAAAATGAGATAAAATTGCAAATACTTCTCGATGGTATTAAAATCTGAAAAAATGCATGCATAGTAAAGGTACTGAAAAGATTAATTTAGCATAATAATAATTCCAAAATGTTATAAACAAATAGATGACAAAAAAAAATTGGTTAACAAATTTCCCGGAAACCCATGGTTTTTTTTTTATGAAAATGATTCGTTTATTTTTCTAAGTGCGTATGAATTTTTTCAGATTTTTAAATTTGCCTTGAATTTTTTTTTTTATATGGATCAAAAACACAAAATTCAAAGCAAATTTAAAAATCTGCAAAAAAATTCATACGTATTCAGAACAATGAACGAATCACTTTCGTAATATAAAAAAATTAGTTTGCCAGGTAATTTGTTAAGCAATTAATCTTTTGTTTAATTTGTTAATAACATTTTGGACTTATTGTTATGCGAAATCAATCTTTTCAGTACCTTCAATATGCATGAATTTTTTAAGATTTTTTTATACCATCGAGAAGTATTTGCAATTTTATCTCACTTTTCTCGAACTTATGCGAAATTAATACCAAACGACAGAGCTACCTTAAACTCTTAAAATCAAATGGATCGATCAATAATCGTCAATGACTCTCTTTTTTCAAGGTTCGCTTTTTCGGTGAACGAGCAAGAGGCTTCTTGGGTAGCATCGCTATCGATGCTGGGAGCTTGGTTCGGCGCGATGACCGGCGACTATATAATGCGTCGAGGAAGGCGTTTGGCCCTGCGAATAACGTCCATACCACTGGCGGCCGCATGGATCCTTACCGGTATCGCGCCATGCGTGGAGATCGTTTACACGACGAGTTTCATCGGTGGCCTCTGCTGTTCCCTCATAACAATCGTCGCTCAAGTTTACATCTCAGAAATATCAATGCCCGGAATACGCGGCTGTCTTTCGGCTATGCTGAAAGTCGTCAGTCAAGTCGGTGTCTTGTTATCTTACATCGCTGGATCGTATCTCAACTGGAGACAGAGCGCTCTGCTGGTGGCGATCGCACCGTCGATGCTGTTCGTTGGGACTCTCTTCATACCGGAAACACCGTCTTATCTCGTCCTGAACGGGCGCGACGAGGAGGCCGAGGGTAGCCTGAAATGGCTGCGAGGGCCTCACGCTGACATCAGGCAGGAGCTTCAGGTAACATTTAACTTCGTTTTAGTGTATATATATATATATATGAGGTATTCCATATGAAATCGAACGGTCAAAAATCCGACCCTCTCCAAAAAAGTTGTAATTTCACCACAATTCATGATTATTTACAAGGAATTTTTGTAATTTTTTTCAGAATTTTTTAATGGTATTTTTTTGAGATATCAAAAAATTGGACATTTTTAAAAATCCTACATATCTCAAAAACTATTAGTCGTACAAAAAATCGTTTATTACATAAGAGTTGCAGTTTCAAATGATCTTTTGAAAACAAAATTTTGCAAATTTTGTTGAATGCAATAAACGTCTATTTCTATGAAAAATAGAATAACATTTTTTTTTCAGCCAAAAATTTTTTCACGAAACATGCACTGTCACGTATCGGAAAAATTATGACTCTAACATCATTCAAAAGTTGATGAAAAATAAACAAGTTAATGTTCCTACGAATTTTTTGAGTGACCAACATTTTCTGAGATATACTGATATTAAAAAAAGTAAATCTTGAAGGATGCACTTTAAAAATCTAAAAAAAAATCACGGAAGAACCTCTCAAGTAGCACTACAAACTGGCAAATTAAAAAAAATTATCCAAGGGGTCAACCGAAAAAAGTGGTCTGTTTGATAAAGAACGCCTCATATATAATCTCTCCGAGACTTCGTGCGAATTCGATATAGGATGAGAGGAAACGCGATCGGAGAAAGAAAAAAATAAATAAAAGGTAAAAGTGGATCGACCACGATTAACGAAGGTGCGTTTCTACCTGCTTCCTCAGGTCATCAAGACCAACATCCTCGCCTCGAGAGTCAAGCAGTACGAGCTTACGTTCAGAAACAGCATCATCACACCGAGACTCTACAAACCAGTAGCGATTATATGCGGCCTCATGTTCTTTCAAAGATTCTCCGGTGCGAACGCCTTCAATTACTACGCTGTCCTAATATTCCGGCAGACACTCGGCGGCATGAATCCCCACGGGGCTACTATTGCCATTGGATTCGTTCAACTACTTGCGTCGTTACTGTCAGGTGAGTTATGTCGCTATCACCGCTATCGCCGTAATGTGCTATCTAAGATTATTACAATTTTTAATTAAAGCAATTAAATATTATTATTATTATCATTATTATTATTTTAAACTATCATTCGAGAGACGTTTAAGAATACGTGAAATACCGCGGTCGGTAATAAAACCTGTAATCAACGGTTTTCGCGGATGGCGGCATGTACGACCAAATGGAAAGACTCGTCGAATGGGGATATCATTGCAGCTCTACGAGACATTTATTTTGACCGTGCATTTCCGTACACGCGGAATAAGTACTGATGACAGTTTTCGTTAACGGACGAGTTCGGATTAGGCGGGGAGGGAGGAATGTCACACAGTCTTAAAACAATTTCCATTGCAGTTTTGCTTTTGATTGGATTGTATATTTCTCGAGCAGAGTTTGAACTGTTTCATGCTGTTAAAACCTTAATTGTTTCGCGATGGAAATTGTCTCCTATTATTATTATTATTATTATTATTATTATTATTATTATTATTATTATTATTTTTAATTTCATTCGAGATGTTTAAGAATGCGTGAAATACCGCGGTCGGTAACAAAAACTGTAATCAACGGTTTTCTCGGATGGTTTTATGTACGACTAAATGGAAATGCTCATAGAAAGGGATGCAGCTCCGATGAGATATTTCTTTTCGCCGTGCATGTCCGTATTCGTGGAAAAATACTGATGACAGTTTTCGTTACCGTCCGGGTTCGGATTAGGCGAGGAGTCTTAAAACAATTTCCGTTGCAATTTTTCATTAGGTTGGATTATATGTTTCTCGAGCAGAGTTTGAACTGTTTCGTGCTGTTAGAACCTTGATTGTTTCGCGATGAAAATTTGTCTCCAATTATCGCTCCGCAGGTTTCCTCATCGACATCGTCGGCAGGCTGCCACTTCTGATAGCGAGCACAGTCTTCATGTCCCTGGCCTTGGCGGGCTTCGGTAGCTACGCCTATTACAACTCGATGTCGCAGAGCCAGACCACCACAGTGATGGGACAACACGACTGGATACCCCTGCTGTGCGTTCTCGTGTTCACCACAGCCCTCGCACTGGGCATATCGCCAATTTCGTGGCTATTGATTGGCGAGCTCTTCCCACTCGAGTATCGCGGTCTCGGCTCGAGCATCAGCACAAGCTTCAGCTACTTCTGCGCCTTTTTGGGCATCAAACTCTTCATGGACTTTCAGCAGGTGAGACTCCCTCAAGGACACTTGTTAAAACTCCCCGGCCGCAAATTCGCAATGTTCATCTTTCGAATTCCTAGAATGATAAAAATTACTTTTGCAAATATTTAATAAAGCTGATTTTTACTTTTTCGTCGAACAACAAACTTGTTGGTCACCAAGTCGATCAATAAAACTTTTTTTTTTTTGTTACTCAATGTAATCGTCTGGAGCTTATCGAACCTCGCAATTGCTCGGGAAAACCAATTGTTCTTTCTAAATATACTATCTCTACACCCAGAAAAATAATTTTTTGATGGCCACCGTTTATATGGTTTAAGTAATATATTTATTTGATTTAAATAAATATTTATTTGAATTAAGTAAATATTTATTTAAGGTGGTACTAGTGGACAACCTGAGCCCACATGAGTTCAGAGAGGATTGAGAGACGAATTGCGAACACTTCTCGATGAGATAAAAATCTGAAAAAACCAACCATACGGAAAGCACTGAAAAGATTAATCTTGCATAATAATAATTCCAAAATGTTATTAAAAAATTAACGAGAAAAAAATTTCCCAACATATCACCCGGCAACCTAATTTTTTTTTTTTTAATGAAAACAATTTGTTAATTTTTCTGAACACGCATGAATTTTTTCAGAATTTCGTGTAATTTTTGAAAATCGCGTTTTTAGTTATTAAAAAAAAAAACGTAATTTTCAAAAATTAGACAAAATTCTGAAAAAAAAATTCACACGTATTCAAAAAGATTAAAAAGATAGTTTTTATATGAACAAAAAGTTAAGTTGCCGGGGGATTTGTTGAACAATTTTTTTTTTTTCATTCATTCGTTAAGAACATTTTGGAATTATTATTATGCAAAGTCAATATTTTCAGCACCTTCCATATGCTCGATTTTTCTTAGATTTTTATCTCGTCGAGAAATGTTCGCGATTCTGTCTCAATTCTCTCTGAACTCATGTGCGCCCGGGCTGTCCGCCGGTACTGCCTCAAACGAAATAAATATTAATTTAAATCAAATAAACATTATACAAATGATTTTTCTGGGTGTAAATCAACGTTGAAGTCGACGCCGGCCCGGGCATCCAATCAGAAATAAATTCCAAAACCGAAGTATCAAAATCTCCATAACTCTTTCAGGTACTGGGACTTCACGGAGCCTTTTGGTTCTACGCAGCAATGGCTGTCTGCGGCTTGTGTTTCGTGGTGTGCTGCGTCCCGGAGACCAAAGGCAAGCAGCTGGACGAGATGAATCCAGACTACGCTCAAGCTCGGTAGTACAAGGCTTCCCTCACCGGAGGGCTGAGTAATCTTGGAAAGTCGTGCAAACCCCTGCCGGTCGGCGCCCACATCACCGGAAGGAGTCACCGTGATCTTTACGACGGTGATCCGCCAACGGGAAGCCGACCTGCGAACGGCTACACGACCGGTAGCGACCAATCGCGCAGACCTCGTCGCCAAAGGATAGCCGATTATTGCGGCGTATTCGCTGAGAAAACTGGCAGGATCGGCCGCAACTTTGGGAACTTCATTCGGACCCATCGTCTGATGCCGAATCGAAGAGGAGCCGAGAATTCAAACGACCAACGGCCGGCTGGCCTGCGAAACGGCGACGTCTTCACCAGAGACTTCGGACAGGAGAACCGACTGGTTCGCTCCAAGAGCACCAACAATCGCGGACCAACCGACGAAACGAGCTTCCACACTTATCCAGGAGCGTTGTGTCAGCCGAGTGATCGATACATCAACGACAACAGGACGAGCAACGAGGAACTCGGAGCCGGAACTCACGTGATCGAGGAGTATCATCGAAACATCGATGTCCGGGAGTACAGAAGAGTTCAAGACACGAGGATGGAGTCGCACGCCGTGATGCGCCTGGACCGCGTCGAGTACGGGCGACGCAACTCCTCGGCGAAGAGGGCCAGAAGAAAGCGAATTTGCGAATTCGACGAGGCGCGAAATTCGGAGAATTTCGAGGGTCGGAGGCTCTACACGAGCTTACCGAGACGGAACGGAAGATCGAGAAATTGGCCGAACGGTTACTCGGTGGATCCGACCGTCGATCCGCGGTCTCTGAGCATCTACCCGAAGAGCATGCAGGATTTGACCGATCTTGATATCGAGAGGATACTCGAGAGAGACACGAATTTTCACGTGCCACTTAGCTCATTCCGCTCGAGGGACTCGCTCGTCGAGAGGTACAGAAGAAAGTACGAAAATCACGACGACGAGTCGGACGACAATTATTTGACTCTTTACAAGAGTCTCTCGAGCGGCGTCGACAGTGGCAAGCGGGAAAAATCGTACGTGCCCGGTAGGGTACACTACGAGAGGGAGTACAGAATATACGGTAAGGATACGTTAGCGCTGATATACTACAAGACCTGCTACTTGTGATGCTACCTCGCGAATGATGTAATAATACTGAATTGATATTTATTGATTTTAAACGGAGATCGAACGCTGGTCGTTCGTTTTTACGCTCACAGTCGCGTTGCGTCCACAATTATCATTTTATCGTAACAATAATTGATGATGATGATGATGATGAGAGCTGCAGGGGAGACGGAAGTTATCAAACTTTAGCGTTCACGAGGGCGAATTTACTTCCTCGGGTGCGGCGAAATGTTTTTTTTTTATTTTTTTTTTTTTTATTTCATCTATCCTATATTTAGTAAATCGCGCTGACCTTCATCCGCGAAGATATATTCGAAGATTTCGCTGCGACAATTGCGAAAGGCAGAACTTCCATACATCGTGCCTTCCTCAATACAAACAAAATAAATAAAAAAAGAAACAGTTAAAAGAAAATGATTAAATGAAAAAAAAAAAAAAAAAACATGAATGAATAAATTATATATAAACACGACAATATTAAACGACACTTAATTGTAAATTATTAAAAGTACATTATATACATTGCATATTATTATTATACGATAATATATATATATATACAAGTGGACGTTGCGCGAAAACCTTAACGCGGGCCACTCGTCGAACGGTTTAACTTCTCGTCGAATCACTCTACAGGGACCTTTCGAATTCCATGATCTTCTGTTATTTGTTGTTCTTTATTTATTTTTCGTTTGAAAGGTGAACTATTGGCCACGACGACTTTGCGGCTCGTGACAATCCTACACGCGAAATTGTACAACTCGAAGATGTAAAATAGTTTGTTTTTGCGTATCATACGTTCGAGATCAACTGAAGGAGGCTCTAGTCTGTGGGTACATTTTCTAAAAAAATTATTCGTGCAATTTTTCAAAGAGCAACTTTTTTTTTTTTTAATCAATTAAAGTTAGATCATTTGCTGGCAATATCAATTATTTTTTTTATGTTCTATCGGAAATATTGTACGGATGGAACTTAGAAAAAAAAAAAAAAAAAAAAAAAAATGCTCCGAGAGACATTGGTACAAAGTATCTTTTTGCAAATACATCGTTATAAATTATTTTCAGTGATAAGGAATATTCTTTAATTCAGAACTTTTATTACCGTCGTTCGATTCATGGGAGTTGACAGAAACGGCTTTTAAATTTTAGCACGCGTTCGAGTAGGCTGTACCGTTAAAGTCTCCTTAACGTTATCGGGAAACACTCGTGAAGCGTATGCGATAACGCGAACTTTTTTTCTATGAAACGCGCGAAGCGTACGAGAAGTAAAATGGATAACAAAATGAAAACCTAACATCGGGAGAGAGTGCGGTTCCGTTTGAGGACTCGTTTTAATACCACACACCAATTGCGGGCTAATGACTTAAAAAAGATTTAAAAAAAAAATAACAACAATACGACAATATCAAGTGTAGATATATATATATATATATATATACATACATAAATATTATATTTCGTATAAAATATTAGATATTTAAATGTACATTGTCTACCGATTGTAATGTATCAATCTCAATTTAGCCATTATATCGGAGTAAAACTATCGACAATACTAATCATTGCCAAACTTGCGAGTAAGAGCTTTAGCGTTAGATATATAGATATACATACATATAAACATATATATATATATCAAGAAATTTTTAAGAAAAAAGAGGAACAACGGTTGAACTCAAAGAAATACGACGAGTGTAATGTGGATCGATTTGACCCCAAGCCTTGACGGCAGTGACATTTTTCAAAATAAATCTTTCGTTTGGCAATTTTTTTTTCTCCTAACTCAAAGAAGACTCTGCGAATTCTAATAATAAAAAAAAAAATTGTCGAACGATCGTGAACAATATCACTGCCGTTAACGCGAAAACAAAACAATTATCTATCCCATCGAATGTGAAGATCGTTTAGCCGCCTCGACCTCGGGGTCTTCGAAATTCAAATTATTTTTTGTATTTTTGTATAGTTTGTAGTAAGGGAGCGAATGATGCGAGCGAAGGGAAACAAAGCAGATGAAGAAGAGAAATGAAGAATTCCAGTTCGCGGACGAGCGTGTGAAGATCCTTATATTGTTCGCGATAATGCAATGTCGAGTCAACAACGTCGCGGGCTTGTTGCAAATTAATTGCGAATCTGTGATTGAGAGATTGAATTGTCGCGACTTTATAGGTAAAGCGGCTATGAATCGAAAAACAATATATCAGCGAAGTCCGTGAGTCATATCCCTGCCATATCCAATATTATATTGTACGAAAACAAAACTTTTCATAGCTCGAAGAACAATTGTGTACTTAAAATAGAAGATCATGTAATATATATAAACACACACACACACACACATATATACACACACACACACACATTTCAAGGCGTAGACCTCTATTTAAGCCTAATGCGTATCACTCTCGATGCTCAAGGGCCTAAAAAAATTATATTCTTGCCCCTTTACAAAAACTTTTACACACACACACACACACACACACACACACACACACACACACACACACACACACACACACACACACACACACACACACACACACACACACACACACACACACACACACACACACACACAGATATTATTAAACGCGCGAAATGCTTCGAGTACTACCTAATCCGCCATTTATCTAATAGCCATCGTTTGAATGAGACAAAAAAATCTGCACTGTGCACTTCCGTGAATTGAAGGTTTATATATCGTAGGGATAAATACGCAAGAAATGTGCATAAAGTAAAAACAAAAAAAGAAACTCGCAAACTCGTCGTCTTCGCGCGTGTAGATATGTGAATAGGCATTTAAAAAAAGAAATTAGAGATAACACGATTGTATTATTGTGTTTAAAAAAAAAAAAAAAAACATAATTATACGGCGAACGATGAGAATCGTTTATAATCGCGCTAATCAAATTCCTTCGTTCTAACTACGTTCCGCGTTATCATTAATCTTCCGACTAATCCGTTTCGGACAATAAAACACCGGGGAGTCCCCGTCGGGGAATCTTTCTACCCGGTTGTTCTTCTTTATGATAATATAAATTCATGACAATAAATATTATACTACGAAAAATAAAAAAAAAAGAAATTGAGGAGTAAAAAAGTGTGCTGGACACCACGATAATAAACGGTGATGAATGTTTTTTTTTTTTTTTTGATAGATGTAAAACATCATTTAACGCGAAAGAAGGGAGGATAATACTTTGGACGAGATTCTACAAAGATCGATATACCTAGCTGTGCTTGCTAGTTTTAATATTTTTGTAATGATGCATAGACGGTAGAGTGTTTGTACCTTTTCTTAGATCATAATCCTTGTTATAAAAAAAAAAAAAAAATCGAAAAACGAAACATCGCGTAATAGAGAACCGAAAAAAAGAACATTAAAAAAATGCAAACGACATTGAAATTGTGAATTTTTCACCTTCATCGTATCTATATCGCTACATACGTGATATATTTGCGATTAAAGGTCATTGCGTTCTCAGCTCTAAAGTTCAAGAATAACACCAAAAGAAAAAAAACAACAATAAAAAAAAAACCACATCACTTTCCTTACTAAAGATAAAGGATAAAATGCTCATTTGCTTGCTTGCGCACGTTGCACAGTATCGAAACTTCCGATTTTTCTATTGTCAATGGGGACACTAAATGCGAGTGATTGGAAGAAAAAAAATTTTAATAAAGTATTTAAAAAAAAAAAGAAGAAAACGTGTGCAGACGAGTACGTAGCACAAAGTAGTGCCGCCGGTCTAGGTGTGAGAGATTTTATTGTGAATAATGCGTGAAGATGGGTGGCTGGAAAGAGAGAGAGAGAGAGAGAGATACGTGTACTTTTTTGCCAGTGCAATAGAAATATGTGCATTTGTATTAAATGTGTGTGTACTTAAGAGTCGTGGATACGACGTGCGGAAGGATCTCGTAATTATAATCTAATTAGAGATTAACGAGTAAAGAGAAAGAAGAAAAAAAGAAACTTGTCCTTGTATGACCGCTGAATAATCGCGGCGGAACCAAAATGTTGCGTGTTTGTATAGATTATATATACATATATATATACATATATGCATGTGTCGTATATATATATATGTATACATATTATTGTCAAATAAAATGACATATTCGACATTAAAAAAATGGCAAATTTCTCAGAGAATTTTGTTTTACCTGCATCTTGTCTGTTTTCAGTGTCTGAAAAATATTGACCGGTCATGGAACTTATCGCTCTGTTCTTTGCGGGCCAGCTGCAATCTAGCCGATTCACAATATCGCATCACCTCCGAACATCTCAAAAAAATGTCTATCTTCAATTTCAAACGTAAATTTCATGTCTAATGTAGCGACTACGATTAGAACACGTAAACATTGCCAGTACTTTGTCTGAAAATCAAGAAAAAAAAGTTGCAAACTTTTCCTGGATTGTCTTATCCGAATGTCGATGGCCCGTTTTCTACGGGCCATCGACGATCCAAGAGTTTCACAATATCGCGCCACCTCCAAAAAATTGTTGTGATTACATTTTTATATTATATTTAAAAATTAGCAGCAACTACAATTAAAAAAGGAGAACATGCCAGGAAATTGGACCGAAATTCGGAAAAAAGTTGTCAGAAAAAAAACAAACCTCAGAGATTGAGATAAAAAAAACAGTAGTAATTAATATTAAAAAAAAAAAGAGAACTCACCGAGCTGAGGAACGGACATGTAGGTTTCGCAGTCGACGAGAAATTGTCCGGTCTGCACAGCGCCCAGAGCCAAAACTCTCTTCGTAAGGAATTCGATCGTCTGCGGTCCGGTGCGATTCTCCGTCATGGGAAACTGTTGCAGGCTGCAACGGCAGAAAACCGGCGTGAAAATTAGTGCAAAAAAAAAGGAAAAGGTTAAGCGTGTCTGACAACCCGGGTAACCTCAACAGGTGAAAACGTGAGAACCGAAAGCAGTGACAGTACGCTATGTTCGGTGTATATTTATCATTGTCACAAGTCAGGAGTGTTCAACGGTACTTACACGGTAACTCCCATCGTCGAGCAAGCTATTTAACTAGCCAAATTGCACGAAAAAAACACTGCGTACGGGGAGAATTGTTTACGAACACGTCTCGGCCGTCAAACCGACAACGCCATTACTGAAAAGGTCGCGCATGCGCACTGCGAGATGGCGTGCAAAGTCGTTTCTTTTTTTATCCGTTAAACAAACAAATAAACGATTTTTGCCAAAAACTGATAGATTCGTTGCAAATTTACATTGTTTTTCATAAAAGATTATTATTTGAAAATCATGGTCGTATTTATATCGACAAATCGAACCCTTTGGACGATGCGCTCGTTCGCTGATAATTCAACGGTAAATTAATGTCGAATCAACGAAATCGCTTCGCTTTGAATATTCAATAGCTTCGCTAGTCGTGGTGACTCCGCAATTTTTGCAAACGAGCTTACTCGAGCTCGTTAGTGAAGGCGAGTACGATGAGCGATTACGAACGAGCAAAGGCGTAATTTATGTAGAGAGGCAATTATCGGGACTTTGACCTTCGTATGAAATCCTCTATCAATTATCATCTCTTAATATCTGTGATGACTTTACGCCTCCGAAAGAAGCGTGAACACACGATAAAGAAGAAGAAAAAAAAAGCGGTTGTCATTGGTCATTTTTCTTACGTGAAAATATTTACTAAAATTTATGCTCGTGACCGCAGCGCATCGCGGTCAAGGTCAAAGGTCTTCCTCCGACTACATTTACTCGGCGCATCGATTAACGCGCCGAGGTGATCGCCCACTTGCCGCGATAAAAAAACAAAATTGTTGTGAAAAAAATGCTTTTATGTTCCTGCAGTTTTTTTTTTCACAAGGAGAATTAATTTTTATCGCAACGAAGCGAGAAAAAGTTGCCGTTCGATGAAACTAAAATATTGTTTTATCGTATTTGTTGATTAAAAAATCGATATTACAATATGCGCCTGCATCACGACAATTATCGATGATTCGGCGCTTATTCGTTTCCTAAAGTCAATTGAACGAAGTTTTCATTAACGAAATCTACGATTCCATTGTTATAAATGAAAGAAAAAAAAAACGTAACGATCCTACGACGAGCGAGCATGCAACGAATGATAAAAAAACATTGCGCGACGGTGGCGCACCTGCCGACTGCTCGCGTGTCGCGTTCCATCCAGAGACGACTGGACTTCAGACGGTTCGGAATTATTGTGCGGCGAAGTTGAGCTTGTTCCCCTCGTTAACAACAATGGAGGTATCGTTGATTGATTCAAAATTTGAGAAAAAATAGAAAATTCCATCCAAACGCCGTTAAATCTGTTATCTTGTGTCATCAATCTTTCTCACTTAACTTTACAGATCGAGGTAGTAGGAAAAAATTCCAAACCCATAGCCACTGTCAACGTGAGTATTGCGTTCAACAAACTCGTCTCATCGTTAATTCGCTACTGTGAAGTGGGCAGAAAAACGTATTTTTCTATGTAATCGATGCTCGTTTGCGTGTGAATTAACAGAGTGGTATTTTTTTTTCTTTTTTTTTCTTCGTTAAGGTGAATCCTACGAGCACCGTCGGCGATATAAAGGAGCAGTTGCACAAATTAAAGAAAGCACCGTACGCACAGCGACAAAACTTGCGGTTGGACGTGAAGGGTAAAACTCTGTCGGACTCTGAAACTGTCAAGAGTTTGGGACTCAGAGCGGGATCGAAGTTGTACTACAAGGATCTCGGACCTCAAATCGGCTGGAAAACTGTCTTCCTGGCGGAATACGCCGGACCTCTCCTAGTATACGTTTGGCTCTATCAGAGGCCATGGATCTTCTATGGCAATGTCGAAGACAGTATGGAGCCTCTTGTTCAGTAAGTTTGTCTACTTTCTTACGAAGTCACTCAAAACAATTGACGTAAATATTTAGTTGCAAACAAAAAATGTCAACAAGTGGCGATTCCTAAAAAACCATACAAAATAAACCAAAGAAAAATTCAAATATTTTTTGTCATTAAAAATTACTATCTTTGATTGTGTACTAGTTTTGTGAATTCTGCTTGATGAACTACAAATTTCATAAATACATGCCGATATAGATTTTCAATTAGTCGAAGATGTATCATGGTCAGGGAAAAATCAGGGAAAAAAATCTTGTTCAGTGAATCAGGGAAAAGTCGGGAATTTCAAAATTAGTCAGGAAAAAAGTGAATTGTCTTCAAAGCTTCTATAAACAAATAAGAAGTACAAGAAAGGGAGTTCTAAAAAAACAAAAATAATGGGCACATTTTGGAAAAAAGAATAGAATTAAATATTAATACAATAATTGGGCACTTTCATTTGCATCATATTTTTTTTTTAATAGAAGTGGTTAGAACTTTGGTCAGGGAACATTTTTTATTGGTCAGTGAAAAGTCAGGGAATTTTTTTTCAGGGAAAAAAGGGCCACCATGTGTATGTACATATGGCTTATCTGATAGAAACAATATATGAAAAACTTTTTTGCCAAACAGCATCGAAGGATAATTTATCAAATACTGTTATCCAATAACATTTTTATATCTAGAACTATTTATTGTACAGTAAGTTTATCTATTTTCTCACAAAGTCACTCGAGAGAATTGCCAACACTTGAATTCTTGGTTACAACCAATTTTTGTTGTTGTTGTGAATTCCAAATTCCTGAAAAATCAACTATTCATTTAATTAATATACATCAATGTAGATTTTCAATCCATCAAACACGTGCATCCACATAGCTTGTCTGATTGAAACAATGTATGAAATATTTAGAAATCTTTTTGGCCAGACAGTATCACAGGATAATTTATCAAATATTGTTATCCAATAACAGTGTTGTATTTAGAAATGTTGATTGACAAAAATTCAATAATAACTAAACTAAATAATAAATTAATTAAATAAATACTACGCGCTGTGTAATAGAGTCGTGGACGCGTGGAACGCACTACCAAGAGATGCAGTACAAGCAGAGACATTGATCCAATTTAAAAACACAATTCTTAGATATATTTTTATGTGACGAGATTTTTACATGATACTATATTATATAGAGGCAGATCAGCAAGTGGACACGTAATTTCTATAAACAATAGTAAAAATAATAATTATAATAATAAATTACAAGTTTCAAATGATGTGTTGAAGAATCTACCTACGACCTAGTATTGCAGTTGCTGAGTAAAAAAAAATTAAATCACAATGAAAATACTGGACATTGACAAGGAATTTTGTATTATTTAAGTTTATTTAAGTTAATTATTTTCTTGCAGTTGGGCAGCAGCCTGTTGGTCGCTGCACTACATCAAGCGTCTACTCGAGACTCTCTTCGTGCACCGTTTCAGTCACGCGACAATGCCGCTGAGAAATTTATTTAAAAATTGCTCATACTACTGGCTGTTCACGATGTACGTCGCCTACCACGTCAATCATCCGCAGTACACGCCACCTTCGCAATTGGTCTCCTACATCGGCTTGGCGATATTTCTCGTCTGCGAGTTGGGTAATCTGAGTATTCATCTTGCGCTCAGAGATTTGAGGCCGGCCGGCACAACGGTGAGAAAGATTCCCATGCCGACTGACAATCCTCTCACCACTCTGTTCAACTTTGTCTCCTGTCCAAATTACACCTACGAGGTCGGCAGTTGGATCGGTTTCACGATTATGACGAAGTGTCTTCCAGGTAAAGTATACGTGAATTGCGCAATTTTTGTTACGACTCTCACTCGAGTCTCGCGTGATTACATCGCTGACTCGTATCGCTTTTCTGTTGCAGCTGGGCTCTTCGCATTCGCCGGAGGGTATCAGATGACTATGTGGGCGCTCGGAAAGCACAGACTTTACAAAAAAGAATTTCCAAACTATCCGAAAAATCGCAAAGCCATCATACCTTTCGTTCTTTAAGTCGCATCCTACGAGTATAATCGGGGATACATATACATACATAATTTATATACATTTAAATGGCAACTTCGTCTCTTGAATAAATGTGTCTCATCAGTATAAAGCGCATAATCGTAGAAGGTATATGCGTCACAAAAAAAAATGCTACGCTAAAACGCAGCGCCGTATGCAGTTCCGACGAAATTATCGATGTGCATACGTTGTCCATAAATTCGCGACGATACGAAAATCAATGAATTCGCGGTTGCAGAGTCTCGACCTTTGGCTCACCGCGTGAATGATTTATCCGGGCTGCAACACGTTGCCACTCGCGCATATCTCTTCGCGCAACCTTTTAACGTCGTCCTGCAAAGTCGCTACAATTCTCTCGCAATCTTGCATCTTCGATTCGTATTCTCTCTTGAGTTCGTCTTTTCCGTGGCACGCCTCAGCCAATTTATTCCTCGCCTCCCTGGGCCCTAATTTATCTCTCGAAATGCCCAACAAACTTTCCATATCCGATATGTGCTTACGAGCTTTTTTTAATTCTTCTCTGAAAGCGTTTATCTCCACTATTAGCTCGACGTTTTCCTCCATAATTTTCACAACTTCTTTGTCGCTATCGCCGCTCTCGTGGAACACCTGTTTCCTTAGTGAATCCACAGTTCTCTCCAGGTGATGTCTCTGCTTGACGAACTCGCATTGAGCGTCGAAATCGGATTTTCTGCTTCGCAAAAATTCGTCATCGGCGCTGTAGCGATGATAGAGATTGATTACGGCAGCTTTCAGAGCGTTCGGCTCTTGAATCAATCCCGCCGCGTCCGTCAAGTCCACGCGAATCTTCCTCAACAGACCTTGGCATCTTCGATTCCGCGCAATCACCGTCTCATTCTCGCGTCTCGAACCGCCCAATTTCTCGCGCAATTCGTGCAACTGCAGTTCCAAGCTGACGTTCGTTTTGTGCAAATTAATCAGCTCGGTTTCCATGTCTCTTATCTTTTCCTTGAGCTCCTTTATCTCCTCGTCTCGAGGCTCAATCTGACTCTTCAGTTCGCGAATTTTGTAATTCAGCACGAACTTGAATTTCTCCAGTTCCTGATTATTGCGTTTCAGATCGTATATGCGTTTCTCTTTGTCCTGTATAGTAACGTCTCGCTCGGTGATTTCTTTTTTCAGATCGAGCACGTCCCTCTCGAGTTCCTGTACGGTCTTCTGAAACTGCATCTGTTCGGCCTGGAAGTGGGCAACCTGACGCTTCAGATCGTCGATGTCCTTTCTCGTCGCGAAATACTTGTTTCGCAGAACGCCGGCTTCGCCCTTCAGCTTCAAGTTCGTCTGACGCTCCTCGTGTATCTTGGCCTCGTAATCCGCACGGATATCGACGATCTCCCTGTCTGCGTCGTCCTCTATGTGTTGCTTCAGTTTCTCGTGAACGCGAACCTGGTGCGCCATCTCCTCGTGAGTCTCCTCGAGCTGTAAATTCTTCGCGTGTATCTGAGCCTCGTATTTCTTAACGACACCGTCCAGCTCGGCGGCGCTCTTTTTCTCCAATTCCTCCAAGCGTTTCTCGTAGCTCTCGCGCATCGCGTTGTTACGTTCCTCGAAGGCTCGATACTTGTCGTACTCGTTTATCAGCTTTGCGTCGTAATTTATTTCCATCTTTTGCATAGCCTCCTCGTGGCTCGCTTTCATCTTCGTGATCTCGACGTTTATGTTGTTCAGCTCGTTCGTACGATCTTCCTTCAATTTTTCGATTCTCTCCCTCAATTCCTCTATGGCATCGCAGTAGCCCGCGTGCAAATCACGAATCTTATCGTTGTGCTGAACCTCGGTCTGCCGCATCTTGTAAGCGTGCTCGGTTTCCAATTCTCGCATTCTCACGCTCTGATCCCTGATCGTTTGAACTTTGTCCTGGAGATCGCCTTTCCCGATGAGAACCTCGTCGGTGTAGGTGAACTCTCCGTCCCGACTGATCGGCACACCGTCGAGCTTGAATATCCTCCAGAAACAGAGGGTCCCGTCTTTCGCCGAAGATATCAAGATCTGCTCGTCGTACGAAAGACACAAGTTCGTAACGTCCGCGGAGTGCAAGTGAAATTCCGTTGAATCCAATGGCTCCTGCAGAGGATACTTCAGACTGACGATCACACCACCCGGTGAAGTGACGAACATCGCAAAATCGTCTCTCCCCATAGCCATTAGTTCCATCTCCGTGTCGTGCAAGCTGTACTCTCTCGTAACGGCGTTGCCGCGAGTCTCTCTTATCCTATTGTCATTACCGACGCAGTAGACGGTCGAACCGTCGGCCGTCAGGGCAACGCTGTTCAAGATCACCCCCTTGACGATCACCTCGGAGCTTCTCCTGCCGCTGGTCATCTCCCACTCGTATATCGCCCCGTCGCTTCCTATGCTGACGAGCTTCATGTCCGACTGCGACCAGGCAATGCCCTTTATCTTTCCCGTGTGGCCCTTGAGGAGATAACGATTCGCGAAGCCTATCGTCGTGTAAACCTGTATGACGTTTCCGTTCACCGCCGCGAAGAGATGACCACCGTGACTGAACGCCACTGTGCGACAATTTCTTACAGGTATCTCCTGCATCGTCAAGAGATCGTCCATCAGGATGCTCATGAAGCGAAGCTTGTCGCTGAAGCCAACGAGGCAGAAGAGCCCGATTGGGTGAAGAGCGACGCAGCACACGTCCTCCTGGTACTGCTTCATCATTATCAGGCTCTCCGTCTCGTAGTCCCAGATACGAACGCTGCGATCGATCTCGCCGCAGCTCATGAACATGGATTTCCAGGCGCAAACGGAGAGACCGCCGATCGAGCCGTGGTGCAAGTGCTGGCCCATGACCGTGAGGAACTGTGGCTCATTCTCGATAAGCAGGTCCGGAGTCCAGAGCTTCGCGTGGAAGAGCTGCGACCATCCGGTCGTCACTAGCAGCCCGTCGGAGCTCGAGTTCGGGCTTATGCTGTTTATCCGGTAAAGTTCCTCGCTGGGGTTCCTGGAGACCTGGCTCGGGACCGCGAAGACGTTTCGTTTCGTGTACTTGTGCTGGCCCTCACGCTCGAAGACGACCACGGTCCCGAGGCCGAGACCGAAGGCGAAACCACGCTGAAAGGCCACGAGGCTTCGCACGTCGTGCTCCCAGAGGGCGTCGTCGCCGCACTCGAGGATGCTCGACTGCGAGGCCGTCGTTTGCATGACGTACTCCTCGCGAATCTTTAGATTCATGAAATTAGTTTCCGTCATTTTGTAGATGTTCTTCAGATCGCCGTTCTCGAGGTAGAGGACACGACCGTCCCGCGTGCCCGCGAGGAGACGATCGGTATTGAGCCAGGCGAGAGAGCAGATCAGGATGTTTTCGGCCTTCGCGAAACCGTATGGACGCCAGACGGTCTCGGAGACCGTGAGCAACTTGAAGACGTACGGCCCTGCCACAGCGAGGACTCCCGTGTCGCCGGGATTGCACGCTATGTGTTTAACGGTCGACTGGGCATTCTGAGAGCTGCCGACCTTGATGGAGGACTCGACCTTGCCCTTCTCCCAGGCGTAGAAGAGCATCGTCTGGTCCGGCTCGCCGGTCACTGCGGCCAGGCTGCGACTGTCGAAACTGAAGGAGACGCAGTTGAATCTCGTCACTCCCGGTGCGTCGTACGGGATACCGAGAGACTTCTTCCGCTTCAGGGTCTGAAGGTCGTAGATGTTGATCGTCGGTTTCTCACCTGTTTCGCAGACCGCGACGTACTTCCTTTGGGAAACATTATTTTTTTGTTTAGCGGCGATTGCGAGAATGTGGCGTGGGGAGATGTCGATTTTGTTTCGGGGTTTTAGCATTTTTTGTTGTTGCCCCTAGCAAGTCAAGCGACCACTATACGACGAAAAAAAAACAACCGGTCGTTTTGTGCCGTTTTGACGACTATACAACAACCAATAAAACGACTATTTTGCTGTTTTAGATTTGGTCGTCTTTTCCTTTAACGACCCAATAACCACCGAGGTAACGTTTATTGCAACGTGTTTCGGTCGTTTTTTAGGACGTTAATGAAAATACGTCCAAACCGATACCTAAAAACTGGTCGTTGTTTTAGTCGCGCGGTGGTTCCGAAAACGGCACAAAACGACCGGTCGTTTTTTCATGCCGTTTCGCGGTCGTTTTCAATGGTCGTTTGACCTGCTAGGGTATGTGCAGCATTGAAATCGAGAAAGTCGACAGTACGGGATTCAAAAAAAATATGCGCTTAGATCGGAAGGACGTAAATTCTATGTAGATGCACTTTGAATACGCGTTTCTTGTTTTATTCACGTGATACGTTTTCGAACTATTAGATTTTACTGGCAAAAGTATGATAATTTTATGTACTAGCGGTAAAAGCCTCTTATTGAGGACTTTTTTTGTGTGATAGTGTTGGTCGGTAAGTCAAAAATCCTTGCCACGTAATAGACAATTTTCACGAGTGCACGTGATTGACTGAAAATATATTTTTTCAAACTCTTAGTGTCGCAACAATGCTACTCGATAAAGCACGTTAAAAATTCTATTATTCTGCATGGACAATCGGCGGAAACTCACTTGTTAGGCGTGACGGTAATAACATTGATCTGACGTTTGTCCGATAAGCGAAGTAGTCGCTGTCGACGCTGAGAAAAATTATGAATCGCCAGTGCACTGCCCACAGGATATAGTATATCCGTGTCGCTAATGTAATGTGCATTACCAACGACGTCGGTCTTCAAACCGTACAGAACTCGAGATTGGAGTACTGGAGCGGACATTATGACCGATATATAAAAATAGTACTAAATTCTAATTGTAACCGAAAGAGAAACGTCAAAATTTCATTATGACGTGAGAAATCAGCTGTCTTCGGACACGCATTGTTTTTTTTACTTGACAACCGTATCCTGGACAACGAATATAGATATTCGAAGCAGCTACTCCGCGGACATTATAAGCATTCCTGATATCAGCCGCTTGGACGCGCTTTTCACCCCCAAGCATACTTTACGGTTGAGAATGACAAAAAATATATGTTTGTTCACTTACAGCGCGGCTAAAGTATCTCATAAATGGCTAACTCCCATTTTCAGCTTCGTGAACGGGTGACCGCGCGACAACGATACCGTTTTTTAGGCACGATTATCTATTAAGAGCATGTGGTACAGACTCAGTCGGTAACAAATCGCCTTCCCTATTATCTCCAAAACAATTGATACGACGAGCAAAAGCAAATTAGTTTTTTATACTTATATCTATTGACTACAAAAATCTAATTTGATTTTGGCCGAAGCATCAACTATCACGGAGAAAATAGGGAAAGCGATTTGTTACCATCGGAGCATCAATACGTATGTATCACATGCCCTTAAGAGCATGTGCAATACCGCGGTCGGTATTAAAAACTGTAATCAACTTCTCTCACGGATTGTGACCGTAAGAAAAGGTGATTATAGTTTTTGATACCGACTGAGCTCGGGATCCTTGGCAAGGGAAGTGTTTTATATATTCTTAAAGTGTACAAGCATTAATGTTGACGTTGACGTTCATTGCTTTCGTAATGCAAAATATTCAAACTATATTTACCTCTCTGTACGTAACAGACATTCTCAAATGCCTAAATTGTTTGGTAACCAATGCCTCACCTCGTCGCTTACTGTTACGTTCCGTTTCCTCTCTGCACGCGGCATTAGCATAGTTTCCCGCGAACCAGTAAACAAATCTGCAAATCGCCGGCAAACGCTTTTGAGTCATGTACGTACAGTACTATTTACTGTGCGTGTACGCACACGGATTCGGAATTTCAGCATGTATTGTCGTACACATGCACAGCCCTCCTGCGCAAAACACATTTTTCTGAAGTAAAGGCGCTGATGCTATGCACACACGCAGCAACACAGCCATCTAACTTAGCCGCATGCGCGCGCATACAGCGCGTTACACCACTTTGTCAGTCTGTTACCGAGGACAGCTGATCCACGTGACGATCCATGTTGTCAAAACCGGCTGATCGAAACAACAATATACAAGCAACGAGCGAAAGAATTAGACAAAATTTAATTAATATAATTTACCTGTTACCGACAAATGCTCTACGTGTTTTGTAATTCCCAAGTCGACTGTAATAATTTTATCACTAAATACATACTTCGTCTAACCTCGTCGAGGTAAAAAAAAAAAAAAAAACTACAAAATAAGTTAAATAATTAACAAACAAACAAGTTAAACAAGTTAAATAAGTTAATAATTAACAATGACATCGCCGAGAGTGGAGACAGAAAACGTATTCGTAAAGTGCGAGCCCGAGGCGGATTCGGACGACGTGGAATGTTGTAAATACTGCTCCGAACTCTGCGAACCCTGCGAGAGGCCTGGAATAAGATGCCTGGGAATATGCTCGAAAAAAATACACGTGGCTTGCTTGAAACGCGGCGGAGTTCCGAGCCCCCTCATCGGCGATGTGTTCTTCAATCTGACATGCGAAGAGTGCAGTCCCCTGGGCGAAGTACTCAACAGGGACAAGTTGTCCTGGTTCGCCGTACTCGCGTTGACCCTGTACAATTTGAGAGAAAAATCGAGCGGCATCAGTAAAAGGGGATATTTTCACTGGAAGTCGGATATAAGCACTTTCGTGGATCGAAACTGGGACTATTTGTTTCAGAGAGGAGTGTGAGTAACGTCAAAAATCTTGGCGTCACGTTATGGGACGCTGCATCGAATCTAATCGATAGTAAAATATTCAATCAGAATTATTAACAATTATTTATTTATTTATTCAATCGGGAGAAATCCTTTTACATAGAAAATACAACACAGCCTATTCAATTTGATGTAAATAGTTTAATGCGATAACACTTTAAGATTTATTATTGTGTTAATCGTGTCTGGCATGGTACGTATAGCATATCACAGGTCATCCTTTCAGTACTATACAAATAAGAGAGGTAGCGTATGATTAGCAATGGTTTAACATTCTTTGGGTTGTCGCCCCTTTTTGAACTCTCCAAGAGAGCCCCAAAAGTTCAAACCTGCCACACTATTGACGAGACTCTTAAGTCTATGGATAATCAACTGCTCGCCAACTAACTACGAAGTTGCAGTTGAAAAACATCGAGAACATTGAGATAGCTCTATACCTCAGAATTTTATTGTTTTCGTACAACACTGATTCAATGAAATATTTAATGTGTTGTATTGCAGAAATATTATTTGTCATTCAATTTTTTACCTGAACTTTAAGGAAATTTATCTAAATAGATTTGTATTAGGAACATGAGATGCAAACAATAACAAACGACTATTAAATTGTAGTGTAATTCATATTACACTGATGATAAAATTTATTAACAGAGCTACAATTAAATAAAATTAAACCACTACTGTAGATAATTCTGAATTTTTCAACTTATCAATATTGCTATTGCTCCAATTGATATTTAAGTACAATTTTTTTTTTTGTTGAATTAAGGACATTTATTACAATTTAAAAATTATTTTCTTTTTTGTAACAATATAGGTTCACTGAAATATTAGATAAATTGTACCGGCAAAATATTATCTACTGCTTTTACTTATTCGATTTTTAAAACAAATTTGGAGGTGGTACTTATATTACCTCCAAATTAATAGAATTAAGAGAATAGATTTTTATCGAGAACCTGGAAGGTAAATGATAAAACGATGAAACGATTTAATTGCAGTTTGATTTATATTGACGATAAACTTAACTAATAGAGTTCCAATGAAATACCATTAAACCACTCGTTTAGATATTTCAGAACTTATCAAGTTATTAATCTCTAAGGTTAAAATTGGAACCTTAGTTCATTGTCATTTTTTAAAAGCATTTTTGTTACTGTTTCTATAACAAAACTAAGTATTTTTAATTATAGTTTGGTTTATAGGATGTTGATGATGAAATGAACTAACACAGCTACAATGAAATGATGTGGAACTCCCCATATCGATATTTTTGAATTTTTCGAAAAGTAATAGTTACATAAAAGAAATAATAATAATAATAATAAAAGTAATAATAAGTAATAATTGATCAAAGTAATTTTTCAAGTAGTAATTCATATCTATGGCCCTAATTGCAAGTTTTCTATAATCGTTTTGTTGAATTGAGGACTCTCGTTGAGATTACTCCAATTTTGTTATTTATTTACTTTTTGTTTTTGTGGCAATACTTATAACTATATGACTAACAATTATATTTTTTCCAGAAAACGGAAAAAAAACTGGATTGGAACGATATCGGGGACGCTGTCTCACTTCAGCGGTATATTTTTCAAATCGGGAACCGCCGAGCTCGGGGAATCAGGCTGGTGGCGATTAGTGGACAATCATCCGCCCGAAATATTGATAGAGAAGAGTTAGTGAACTCATCAAACTCGATTTTATATCATGTTACCCGAACGGGCTGTGCTAATTCTACGAATGATCTATTTTTACAGATCTCAAGATAGTCTTAGAGCGCAAGAGGCAAGCGGTTGGCCAGTCGAAAATTTGCGTCAAGCAATACAGTAGCCCGACACCCTCGGAGTCAAGTGCATCGGTAGGGGAGGATAGCAATTGCGCGACCGATAGTGCGAGAATATCTGCGCCGTCGATGTACTCGCGGGCCTACGTTCAGCCGACTGACATTCTCTCGGATTTTCTCATGGCTGACGATGACATACCAGGTATCGCGAGAACGACATTTTCAAGTTATTCGATCGTTCTTGAGAAACATCGAGCAATTTTCCGATAAAAAAAAAATGTTTATCAATGATAATTCCATCTTAACGAATGTGACATTTTTTTGTCAGCTGATTTGGACATGTTGGACATGGAGGATAGACTAGAGTTGACCGATCGGCAGGATTCCTTCTCAATAGCTGAAATGATCAGGGACGTTCAGGAGCAAAGCAATCAACCGCAGAGCAGCGGAAGCGCCTCGTTTTCTCATATGCTCAACAATCTCGTGCCCGAGTGGATGAACGGTATTCTGAACCAATCAGATTTCGGCGAGGACAAAGCGGATGAACCGCCGGAACGCGACGAGGAGGAACAATCCGAGGGCGAGGAAAGCAGCGACAGTTCGGAGTCGGTCAAAGAACCTCCGTCTTCCCTCTTTACGATAACAACACGGAGGGAATGGCCTTGGAAGAGAAAACTTACGATCGGTTTGTGAGCTCGATGGAAGATTTTATGCATGAAAATCATGGAGTAATTTTATCGTCTAATTTTTTCCCCAGCCGACAAAAAGCCTCGAATGAGTCAACACGAAGAGTCTTATCTGCTCCAAAGCGTGAACAAATCCGATCTGGACTTGTTGACACCGGCCGTTCGTCGTGTTTACCGAAAGCTTGCGGTTCGAAAATTGAAACGGGAGTACAGTTTGCCACTGTTCGACATCGATCGTTTCGGTGTTAACAACGAAGCGAATAGAAAATCTCACAAGTACAATAACCGTGTTCTCGACAGATTTTACTGCGAGAACTTGAGTGGTTTTTTTGAGCAACGTTTGCAAGGTTATTGCGAGCCGGCGGCGGTTCACAGTCCGTATACCAACAGGCTTCTCAAACCTTTTATAAGGAGAGACGCGACATGCAAGCCTTTGTGGCTCAGAGTAATGGACGAATTGTGCGCGAAAGCTAACAGGAAGAATTCGGAGTGGAAACCGAATGTACGGGGAACAATCGATTATTGTTACGTTCGTCCCCATCACATTCCCGCTATGAACAGCTTATGCAGCCAATTCTTCTGGCCTGGAATAGATCGTGAGTATTCGTATTCCAGAAATGGTTTATTCCCGTTGCTCACGTGTTTAATTTTTTGTTGTTTTTTTTTTCACTGATGCAAACTTTCTGTCTAACGAATTTTTTGTCATTGTAGTAACCGAATGCCTTCAATATCCCGACTTCAGTTGCGTGGTGCTCTACAAAAAATTGGTAGTAGGTTTCGCAATTCTCGTGCCGGATGTGGGCTGCAACGAGGCTTACATATCATTCTTCGTCACTCGTCCCGAATGGCGAAAATCCGGTATAGGCACATTCATGCTTTATCACTTGATACAAACGTGTATGGGAAAGGACGTCACTCTCCACGTATCGGCTACGAATCCAGCTCTGATACTCTACCAAAAATTTGGCTTCAAGATCGAGGAATTCATCCAGGATTTTTACGACAAATACATGCCGCCCGGACCGCGGGAGTGCAGGCACGCCCTGTTTCTAAGACTGAGCAGATAGTTCATGATAATTTTGTTGCTTGCATAATAAAAATAATTCGCAACTTGAAACGAACATTTTTATTTTTTGTTTAATTTTGTTCAGATCGTCGTTTTTCCGCACTACATGAATTCGAGATTAACACTCCCTTCAATCTTCTCACTCGTGTCGCTGATCACACATACGCCCCTTTGGCTTCTCACCTGTTCGCACACAGTTCATCGCGACTACCGGTCTTTTATGTACGCTCGAGCGATAATCAACGAAAAAGTCCATCTTAAAAAAATGACTGGTTAAAATGTCTGGCATTTTTGATGTATGTATTGTTATCAGTTAGGAAACGGTCTGATTGGCTGTTAATGAACATGAAACTGATGCCGTTCGATAAGCAAGTTCAGTTGTCGAAACAGGCCGGGTAGATATGGTCAAATATGATCAATCGATCAGATATGAATTCAAATTCGACCATAACTGTCCAGATACGGAACAATAACTGATGATACTAGAATTCATATATGATCATATCTGATCGATGATCATATATGATTCGATCAGATTCATGTCTGATATAGATATGAACATATAAGATCCCGATTACATATGATTAGATGTTATATGTTTTCTGGGTAACGTCCCTAGCGCATATTTGCATACCTAAATGTAGAAGTCATATTTTTGCGCGTCGAGATGATAATACCCTGGTGAAAATATTTTTCTGAATATCTCTGAAAATCTTGGAAAATTTCTCTGAAAAATCTTCTGAATTTCTCTCACTTTTCGCACATTTCAGAGAAAGTCAAATATTTTTGTAGTCTAAATATTTCTAATTGTTCTGACAATCTCTGATTTTGCCTACCAACTTCTCTAAAAAACTATGATCTTTGTTGATATTCTAAGCCTGTTTCTCATCTACAATCACAAACTATTTTTTGAAAAAGTCAAATTGCTGCTGAATTTCTCATACAATGTATATATAAATTATTGTGAACTGTTTACTGATCGTACGAATACCAGAAATTCTTAAACACACATTATCCGAGAAAATCGGAGTTTTTCGGAAAATAAATTGGATTTTCTATGAATGAGTCTGCTGTTCGTTCGAGTAATAGAAACAGTAATCTTAGACGCAAAAAATAAATCTTAGACGCAACTCGTATTTTCTGTTAACGCACTTTATTAAAAAAAATCAGAGATATCCAGAATTTTTCGGAAAATACTCTGAATTTCTCGGATACATTGTGACTGCTGGAGGTTGTGTGGAGAAAATGGCAGAGATATTTAACATATAGCAGAGAAACTTGGGGAAAATCAGAGAAAAATCTCGGAAAATCAATGAAAATCACTGAATCGGTCGGTTTAGAGTTTTTCAGACAAATTGTCAGAGAAGTATTTTCACCAGGGTTCACCAATAGTTTACAGAAATTGGAAATTGTCGAGGTTTGGAAGTTATTCATTATAGCCTTGCTGATCGTTGCTCCTATCGGCTGCATCGCAAAGAGCAAGATGAATGGACAATTCCGAACTACACACAATATCGATTGATTTCTATAAGACTTGTCAACTTTTGACA
The DNA here is from genome assembly GCA_963922035.1 of Amblyjoppa proteus. NCBI lineage: Eukaryota > Metazoa > Arthropoda > Insecta > Hymenoptera > Ichneumonidae > Amblyjoppa > Amblyjoppa proteus. The sequence goes on along the minus strand of OY998234.1, from coordinate 19,450,800 downwards.
TATATTAAGAAGTTTAATTTTGGGACGCTATACAACGTTGCTAATTTGCTGTCAAAGAATTTGTGTCATGCGACCAAAAAACAATTGCGACCAAAATAATCTGTGGAAAAAAATTTTCCGGGGCTCTTTAAAGGAGGTGAAAAACTTTCTTGAATCTTGAAGGAATAGGAATTCAATTTAAGACAAATCAAAACCTCGAGCGCCCAAGGATTTTCCTTCGTACACAGCATTCTTCTACTGAAGTCAATTAAGATATAAAGTACTTGTAACTCACTTCCAAGTAAGAACACCTGTTGCCTATCTGAGGAATCTTGTGTATTTTACTTGGTCACGAATAGAGTACAGTCGCTTTGTGGGTGACGCAGTCTTATGTGGGAGCCAGAGGATAAAAGATTATCGCTCTTGCCGAAAATGTGCAAAAAAATGTCAACAAGTGTTCTTGACATAGCTACATAAGCATTCGTATAATTTTTTATTCACCACTCCTGTTGATATCTTCACGTATTTGGTGAAGAATCCAATTCCGATACATTACATTTAAAAAACCTGTTATAGCCACCTCAAAGGATTAACGAGTTCAAGTTTCTTAGCGGCAGGGAAGATCGGGGCAAAATGACACAGCGGGGCAAAACGCGAAAACGATTAAAAACGCAATTTTCCAATAACTTTTGGACAGTGGCGATGGTGGTACGTGAGGCAAAACGGGTTTAAAAAACCTAATGTATCGTTGCAACAAAATGGGACATCCAAAAATTGTTGTAAGATTGAATTTTGCCCGCACTGTTCCGTTTCGCCCCGCTGTGCCATTTTGCCCCGGTCTCTCCTATCTCGGTGGTAATGCACGACACCTCATTCGACACACATTATTAATCTTTATTGCTTGATCTATGATAAAAATATGTTAATGAAGCATTCAATAGATAAGTCTCACTCTCACTCTTCTGGCGGACTTTTTTTTTAAGATCACTCAGCTAGATATAAGAATCCAAAAAAAAACGGAGAATAAGTCAGAGTAAATTCGAGTTTTTATTAAATCTGCTGCCTTATTTCTACGAAGAAAAACTTAAGGCTAATTCTTCATTATGAGAATTCTCGTGGGATTGAGTTTGGTGCTGGTTTTCGACTTCGCTTTGACGATGTCTTTGACCTCCACTGACGATAATGCACCCGTAGTCAGAACGCATTTGGGAAGTATCAGAGGTGTTTGGCAAGTGTCCCAACGTGGTAGGCCGTTTCAGGCTTACAAGGGAATCCCCTACGCTCAGCCACCAGTCGGAGAGCTCCGCTTCAAGGTAATCCAGCGACGGTTCAATCCGATTAGGCATTGGTCAATTAATTATGAAGGTTTCTGTAAAAAGTGTTCCTTTACTGAATGTCTCGATTATTTGGTTATCATCGGTCTCCAATCAAACAAACGACTTCACTGCCGAAACTCAGCAAAAAAATGATTGTCCGATTGCTGCGGCGAGCATTGATGTGGATATAATTTTTGGCACAAAACAATCGACGCTATTAGGGTCGCTTCATCGGTCGCTGCGTGCGCCGCCCTCACCGAAAAGAGCTACTGAAAACTACTGCAAAATACTACTGGCAGTATCCAGTAGTTAACTACTAATAAACTACTGAACTACTGTCCAGTGCTAAATTGGCGGACTACTGAAAACTACTCGAAGTTTTGAGCAGTTAACTGCTGAACACTACTGGGTATTTTGAGCAGTTAACTACTGAACACTACTGGGTATTTTGAACAGTTAACTGCTGAACACTACTGGGTATTTTGAGCAGTTAACTACTGAACACTACTGGGTATTTTGAACAGTTAACTACTGAACACTACTGGGTATTTTGAGCAGTTAACTACTGAACACTACTGGGTATTTTGAGTAGTTAACTACTACTGAGTAGTTAACTACTCCAAACTACTATGTATGTCCAGTAGTTAACTACTAGGAATTCCCGCAGTTTTCAATAGTTCACTACTGGGAATTCTCGTAGTTTCCAGTAGTTCCCTGCTGGAATTTTTCCCTCACCGAAAGGAAACTAGTAGGGGTCCAGTAGTGACTACTGGAGGTTCAGTAGTCCCTGCTGGCATTGCAGTAGTCATTACACATGGAGTTACTTCTTCCTAGTTACTCCTCAACAGTCAGTAATTATTACCGAGGACGTAGTAGTTCCTGCATCAGTAATGACTACTTATAAGTAGTTCTATTCCAGGATTTGGTAGTTAATGCATAAGCAGTTATTGCGGATAAGTAATTACTACTCGAGACTGCAGTAGTTCCTATATAAGTAATTACTACAGATAAATAATTACTACTCCAGACAGCAGTAGTTCCTGTATAAGTAGTTACTACCTCGGTGTAGTTACTAATTGAATCTCGAGATTCAATTAGTAACTACACAGAGGTAGTAACTACTTATACAGGAACTACTGCTGTCTGGAGTAGTTATCGAATCTCGAGATGAATCTCGAGATTCAATTAGTAACTACACAGAGGTAGTAACTACTTATACAGGAACTACTGCAGTCTCGAGTAGTAATTACTTATCTGCAATAACTGCTTATGCATTAACTACCGAATCCTGAAATAGAACTACTTACAAGTAGTCATTACTGATGCAGGAACTACTACGTCCTCGGTAATAATTACTGACTGTTGAGGAGTAACTAGGAAGTAGTAACTCCATGTGTAGTGACTACTGCAATGCCAGCAGGGACTACTGAACCTCCAGTAGTCACTACTGGACCCCTAGTAGTTCTTTTCGGTGAGGGCAAAATTCCAGCAGGGAACTACTGGAAACTACGAGAATTCGCAGCAGGGAACTATTGAAAACAACGGGAATTACTAGTAATTAACTACTGGACATACATAGTAGTTTGGAGTAGTTAACTACTCAGTAGTAGTTAACTACTCAAAATACCCAGTAGTGTTCGGTAGTTAACTGCTCAAAACTTCGAGTAGTTTTCAATAGTCCGCCAATTTAGCACTGGGCAGTAGTTCAGTAGTTTATTAGTAGTTAACTACTGGATACTGCCAGTAGTATTTTGCAGTAGTTTTCAGTAGTTCTTTACGGTGAGGGTTTAACGCTATGCTATCGCCTATCATTTGATTTTTTTTTTTCATTCCTAGCAAAATTTGAACATACTCAAAGTAGACTTATCTGAAGAGAATGGTCAGCTTTATTTACTTATATATAATAATACGCACTATTTTTTCGTAGTATGCGCCTCAATTATTATACTGAATATTAGCATTTATTTATGTAAATTACATGTTAAAATAAATGCTAATGATTCTTTGCGTAGAACCAATATAAAGTACCTTTTCTTGTCAGTAATAATTTCAGTAAGTAAATAATTCAAGTAAGCATTCATTGACCTTTCACTTTGGATAAAGATACGCAGCTTAGCGTAGTAACTAAACTTACTTCTATAGTAATTATTGCAAAAACATTTATGAGAAGTTACATACGACATAAGCCCATCCTTTAACATCCTGAATAGTATTTTAGTAGTTAGACTCACTCTAATCGAGTTCGTTGTGTTAACTATTCGCGTCAACTATTAATGATAGATGGAACTAATTCTAGGTCGTTATTCTAACGAAACAGATCATTATGGTAACCAAATTAATACCCAACTAATAAACAGTGGGTCAACTAACCAACTAAACATTTGTTCCGTGTGGACGGGGTTGCTTTTAAAGCCGTTTGTTCCGCCCTCAATCAAACAATAAATTTCACTACCGACAACGCAGCTAAAATAGTAAACAATAAAAAAACATGTCGCCAGACTCGTTGCTTCGGCGGTTATCGGTATAATTAATTTTTGGTATAACATAACCGACACTTTCAGTCTTGCTTCTTCGGTCGCTCAGGGTGCCAGGGTTGCCTCTTGTGAAAATCCATACTCCACAGTCGGTAGTCGGATAAGGAAATGGGGAGACAATTCGCAAAGTTTTTATCATTGGTTTATGATGGACCAACTCGTTGACGCTGTAATCGCGAACGATTTTCTTTTGAGCCTCCGCAACCGATCGATGCCTGGATCGATGAGCTCGCGACAACGAAACTTGGCTCAAAGTGCATACAATTTGCGCACGTTTATGACGATCCTGCAGACAGAGTATCGGGTTCGGAGGATTGTCTGTACTTGAACGTCTACACACCCGTCAAACATACGTCACAGAAATTGCTGCCAGTTATCATCTACATTCACGGTGGAGCCTTCCAATTCGGTGAAGGATCGCAAGATCCACATTTACTCATGGACAAGGACGTCATTTTTGTCAGTATCAATTATCGTCTCGGACCACTCGGTAATAAGGGAATTTGAAATGTATCCCACTTAAACAAAGTTCATTAAACAAAAAAAAAAAAAGAAAAAACCTTGAAAATCTCAGAGATAGATCAACTCCGAAGAGTTCATCGACGAATATTATTTAAGGTTTCCTAAGTACCGGAGACGCAGTGGTGCCCGGAAACATGGGTCTGAAAGACCAGAGTCTCGCGCTTCGATGGGTCGAGGAGAACATAGAGGTATTCGGCGGCGATCCGAAACAGATTACTCTGATTGGTCTCAGTGCAGGTAGCGCGAGCGTTCATTACCACTATCTCTCCCCGATGAGTCGAGGATTGTTCCAACGTGGGTCCATCTCCCTATAAATTATCCAAAACCACAGTCAACCGCTGATAGTCTTGATACCGAAATTCTTTTACGCCCATAGGTGGTATGTCGCTCAGTGGAACGGCCTTGGACTGTTGGACGCAGACTGAGGAGTCGCCAGTGAAGGCTAAGAAGCTTGGGGCATTAATTGGATGTCCAACGAGTTCCAGCGAAGAATTGGTTCGCTGTCTGAGGAGTGCTCCGCCCAAGAGCATACTCGCACTTACGGGACATTTCATGGTGAGACACTACAATAAAATGTCTCATTTACAGTCCGGTGTTCTATGCCCCAAACTGCCGGGCAGATCCAAATTTCTTGTCTCTGTTATTCGGGCGCTACGATTGATTGATACGGAGGTTTATGGGTGATTTTAAACGAAGGTCCCCTTCAACGATCACCAATCGAGACATGAACCTCATTGTAATCCGCGACTGTCCATTTCGATTCTGCAGCGAATTAATCATTGGGATTGTCTAAACAGGGCTGGCTCTACAACCCTTTTACACCTTTCGGACCTGTCATCGAGACACATTCCGATGCACCGTTTATCGACAAACCACCAATTGAAGTGATCAATAGTGGTGAGGCAGCGGATTTACCCTGGATAACAGGTGTCGTTTCCGAGGAGGGTCTTTATCCAGCCGCTGAATTTATCGCCAACAAAGAACTTATGAGGGAACTCGACGAGAATTGGGAATCTCTGGCTCCACATCTTCTCGATTATAACTATACGATTCCGATATCAGAACATGCCAGAGTTGCCCAAGAAGTAAGAAAGCATTATTTGGGTAACGAACGGATCGACAGAGAAACTGCAACAGCTTTGATCCACATGGTTGGTGACCGTCTATTCGTAATAGACGGGGAAAAGGCCGCGATTAGTCAGGCTAGAGTGAGCAAGAGCCCAGTGAGGTTCTACTACTTCAACTACCGCGGAGAGTTCAGTCTCTCCGAGAAGTTTACGAAAACTAAGGAGGATTTCGGTAAGTTTTTGCATTGTGTACTAATAGAATCAAATTTGTAATCTTGTTCCTATTAGTTGTACGTAATTTATTTGGTTTTGCACAGGTGTTTCCCACGCTGATGACGAAGCTTACGTGTTCTACGACCCCCTCAGAAATCTGACATCAGAAGGGGACCTGAAAATGAGTGAGGTCATGGTAAAATTGTGGACTTCTTATGCGAGCACAGGGTGAGCCCAGCATTTTTACGACTTATCGTTATTGGCCATTAATTGCTTCTATTTTATTTATTTATTTATTTTTTTTTGTGAAACTGTTATATAAACGACTAATCGGTTCAAAATGCCGTATTGACATCATCTACCGATTCTTCATGAATCGGGACAAGGGTTTCAAAATAGTATATTGTGATACTAGTACGTAAAAGCGGACTTTCGGCGAAGGTTGGGAAGTCGCTGCACAAGCCGGATCGAGCGCTGCATGGCACGAGGCGAAACCGAGTGCTGTTGGAGGCGCCGTCAAATGGACGGAGTTCAATCGTACACTTGCGTGCTAGCACATTCATAAACGTTGCACCACCATTTATTTACATCTTTTCGCATCACTGTTCAATTCTTCAAAGTTATAAATATATAACAGCGTTTCTAACGGACTTTCATTGGTACGTCGTCACTTATCTACACCGCGTCCCTTCTACACACACAGAATTACCATATTTTCAACCTTACACGAAAATTCTAGCGCCATGAGCAAACGTACACCGGTACTTGCAGTGACATGCTGATTTGCACCCATGTTCAATCGTTCACTCGACTTATAGGACTTTTGCGCATCCCACGATGCGAGGCAATATGGATTCAAGCTGTTCCTAGCACTGAGAACCGCGGCTACTTCATCGGTATACCGACGACCTTACACAAGACTGACGACCTTACCGACGAAGTACCCGCTGTTCTCATTACTAGGAACCGCTTGAACCCATATTGTCTCGCATTGGGGGGGGGGGGGGGGGGGGGTGCGCAAAAGTCCGGTAAGTCGAGTGAACGATTGAACATGCGTGCGATTCAGCACGTGACTACAAGCACCGGTGTAAGTTTGCTCATGGCGCCAGAATTTTAGTGTAAGGTTGAAAATATGGTAATTCTGTGCGCGTAGATGGGACGCGGTTTAGATAAGTGACGACGTACCAATGAAAGTCCGTTAGAAACGTTGCTGTATATTGAGTATAGTGAGCAATAATTTCTAGAAATCGCACGCAAGAAAAATTCGCGCGCAAAGGCGCCGCACTGCGCATGCGCAAAAGTAAATCGCACGCAAAAGAGTTGAACTGCGCATGCGCCGGAAATTTACACACTCATGGCTGCAAAGCGCCACTTTCCTCGCGTTCCGCCCAACCGGAAACCAACCCAAAAACCAACCGGTCAATCGGTGCACCAAACCAACCAATATTCCAATTTCCTGAAGGTTGATTCAGGGTTGGTTTTTATGAACCATCTATAAACCAACTAATCATTAGACACGATGAAAGGTTGGTTAACGGTTGGATATTAGAAAACAACCCTAATTCCGACTTCCAGCCAAGAATGGTAATGGTTGATTTTTAGTCGATTTTTCAAACCTAACCATAAGCCAACCGATGCATAGTTGGTTGTCAAAAATGATTGGTTTATGGTCGATTTTGAACAATCAACCACAAATCAACCATCGATATTGTAGCTTAAGAGTTGGAATTGGGGTTGTTTTATAATATTCAACGGTGAACCAACTTTTCATGGCGTCCAAAGAATGGTTGGTTTACAGTCGGTTTACAAAAACTAACCCAAAATCAACGTTTGAAAAGTTAGAACACTGGTTGGTTTGGTGCACCAATTGACCGGTTGGTCTGAGGTCGGATATTAAAAAAACTACCGAATCCCAGCCATAAGTTACGGTTGGGAGGTCCGCGAGGGTTCCGCCTCTTTCGGCAGGTACGCAAAGTAACGCTTTTCATGCACGAGTTACATAAAGTAGTAGTTTATCATTTTCAGAGTACCGGACGTTGGTGTCGAATGGCCATTCGTAGATCCATGGAAGGAACGACTTGCGTACTTGCACGTCAAAGGACCAGGACAGTTAAGGATCGAGAGTAACACGAATCTCGGTGAGAAGAGATTTTGGAACGCCATCGGCTTTAACGAGAATGAGCTGGCCGGTAATTCTCCTGTAATGAGAAATTAGTTCCTAATAAATTCTTTTTCTCTACCCTCTCCGCTCCTTTCTTCTTGTGACCTTTCAAATTTTTATCGCAACGTATTTATTTATTTATTTATTTTTTTTTTTGTGGATAAGACTACGTGTCAACCTACGGATGTCCAATATACGAAATGCCTCTTTTACGGGGTGTGAAATGAATATGAAAATATCTACTTGTACCCGACTTACGATCGGATTCCAATCGGGATTTCTTAGGGATTCTCCAAGAAGAGCGTCCTTGTAAGAATCCAGACGTATCCCGATTTGGTAGTTAAAATCGGTCATCAACGGCGCTAGGGCTGTTGCAGGGACATCCTAAGCAGGACGTCCTTGTAAGAATCCAGACGGATCTCGATTTGGAAGTAGAAATCGGGCATCAGCGCCGCTAGGGCTATTGCAGGAACATCCTACGCCGGGCGTCGTTACAAAAATCCAGATGGATCCCGATTCGAAAGTTAACATGGGTTATCAATGCAGCAAGGTACGTTGCGGGGACAGTGTAAACAGGACGTCCTTGTAAATATCCAGCTGGAACCCGATTGGAACTTTACTCCTCCCCTAACTTACAGTCAGCATTTATTAGGAAACATTTATTTTTAGATCTTTTCGATAAGACAATCATTCAACTTTTTTGTATGCAAGCTGATGCATTCATTTAACAACTCGACGAGATTAAGAATTGTACGAAAATATGTATCAACTTTTAAAAATGTAAATAAAATTCACTTATTGTCGATTATCTATTATCAACTAGTTAGTGATAACAAAGAAAAATCGTACATTAATTCTGGCTAAACCAATTGTTAATCGATTAATTGTTGCTCAAATTGTTAAACAATAATACATAACGGATTGTTAACCGTTAACTAATTCGTAATCTGACAGCATATATAATTAATCAACGACAGTTAATTGGTCGTCTACTCATAGTAGATAAATAATTATTCACTATAGTAGACTGATAAATGTGCCTCACTGTATACAAATATAAAAAACGTGTTGCCCTCTGTACATACGTTTTATGTTCATAAGCATTATTATTAACAGTATTCAGATCGAAAAAAAAATCATTGTCGATAACATTTTTTTTTTGCTTCATGAGATCGAAACTTTAACAATTAAATTAACATTAACGTATACGCACCCAGCCTAGGGCCATCACATGCCTGCGACGCTTTAAGTTTCAAATAAAAATTAAATTTTTCTAAGATCTGGATAGTCGAGTGGGTTGAGTGTGAAACGCTATGAAGTGCGACAGAGATAGCATCAGTGGCGATCTCGACGGAGCGACAGAGACACTGAGAATGTGTTTCACATGCTCTTAAGGCGTAATGTTCGGACTGTATGACCCAGGGTCGACGGTTCGATCCCCAGCAAGTGACAAAATTTACAGCGTTTTTTCCGGAATATTCTTGTGTTTATCAGTAGAGCAAGTTCATATATACAATTAGACGTGAAAATGACCTCCGAGAAGTACAGTTCAAGGTACCGTTTACCTAATTTTCAAGTTTTTTAGCTGAGATTCAAAGTGGATTCTGATCGGGATTCCAGACTGGGATCCTTGTCTAGAATCCCGATCAGAATCCAATCTGCGATCATTACATCTCACTTCGGGAATCTGACTGGATCCCGAGTTGCAAGGAGGGAGTCTAGTAAGAGTCTAGCTGACTCCCTACCCAAATTTCTGCACGGATAACGGGATTTTATTTCCTTTAAACTTCGCCCTATCTGCCTGTACTCCGTCGCCAGGAGAGCCATTGGGCGCCAGTCTATTTTTTATTATCGGCGGAATAGGCAAACTGCAAAGCATAAACGCCACCGAAACTTAAACCTAAACTCGCGAATCGAAGTCGACACTTGAATATATGAGAACAGAGCGGCGTCGGAGGCAGACGGAGTAGATCGCGGTATACCCCATATAGGGTGATCGGATGTGGGGAATGGTTGGGCGAAGCTTGGTATGAATGTTGCCAACATTGGCATACGCGCTTGGCCCCAATCATCGAGGGAGCCTTGGATGATAAGTACTTGCCAATATTGGCATCCAACATTGGCCCCAAAGTCGATCAAGGGGATCGGCCGATAATTGGTTATCATTCTGGGCCCTCTATAGGTTACGTATATACGGCGAGAGTGATTTTAAAGCAATACTTTTTTTTATATTGTAAAAGTTAGAATATATATACCCCTGTATTATCCTTCGCATATCTGCGAGAGATAATATTTTACATATTTTCTCCTGCGAGAACTCTCAAAGCGATCATACTCTGTCCAATGTATTCGTAATACATATTGTGTATCGGTATGTCAATGCATTTATTGACTACCGAGTACGCAATCTAAAAATAATACGCATACTTTGCGAAAGTTAAAAAGGTGGCATTTCGCATGCTCTTACATCGACACTCGGGTGCAATTTCACTTGCAAGAAACAACTTGGGTTCGCGCCATCTAGCGGCGAAAGCCGATAATTGATGGTCCAATGTTGGCGTCACATCGGTAAACCAACGATTGGCGACACGATATTCGGTCGAACATTGGCCTAAAATCGGCAGACCGATGGTGCGATTAAGCATCAACCGACGAACGGTTGGCGAATCAGTGTTCGGCTGAACATTGGCCTAAAATCGGAAAATCAACGTTTGGTGAGTTCATACTCGGCCGAACACCGGCTTTAAGTCGACAAACCAACTATTGGCGAGTCAATACTTGACCAAGCATTGGCCTCCAATTTTCAAACAAACCAATGGTTAGCAAATACTCGGCCGAACATTGGATTCAAATCGACTAGCCAAGAATTGGCGAGTTGAATGCGGCCAAGCATTGGCCCCAAATTGTCAAACCAACCATTGGCGAACCAATACTTGGCCGAACATTGGCAGAGCGTTGGGGATTCGACAATCCCCACGCCGACGTTAGCCCGACCATCGGCCGCGTCCGTTCCATCGGCAAAACCTACATGGGACCCGGGTCTCTCAGTGGGATAGGTTGTGGAGAGAGGAGTGGGACGATTGTCTTCAGCCAAAGAGAGTACCAAACACGTAACTGCTTACGTGTTCAACTATTGACATTTTCCCAAAAATACAATCAAATACATGGCCCATCATGCGAAAATTAAAGCGAAGAGGTAACGATATATATAACAGATATGATCATGCTCGGTAACGCCAACTGGCTAACGAAAATAAGATAACGCGTAACCGCACGAAAGTGCGAGATAGCGCAAACGGGAGTAATCGATCATATGCAGAAGCAAAAGAGATTGTAATCATGAGATCGATACATTATTTTCTAGATCACTAATCATACTTTACTATTGACTAACAATTAAGGAGCTGCTTGACCTTCCTGTTTTACCGGCCGAAATAGGTGATTTCGTAGTTTTCACTTTACGCCGTTACTATGCGACGGGTACGCTTCAAATTTTACAGGACTGTATTAAAAACATAAACCATTCGGCGTGCACTCGAATTTCGGTCGAAATCTTCCGAAAAATAAAGAAAAACGAATATTAAATACTGTCGCGGAAACCAACATAGCGGCTGAAATGTTTACAGCATCCGTTCTGTTGGATATAAAAAATTATAGATTTTGCATACGTCAAAAGGGAGTGCACGCCGATTCTTTGAAGTTCTCCGAATATTCCAAAACCATCGGAAAGTTGTTCACTCAAAAGATAATCACGTGAAGTGTAAACTGCGATTACTTAATCTATCGACTGGCGGCGGGTGATTAGAGCCGATGAACACGGCCGAATGAAGTGTAGGGCACACGGTCTTACATACAGGTCTGGAAACGACGGTGGTGGGGGAAGGGTCGCTTAGCGTCCAGTATTCGCAGCTTCAATTTTCGGCCGCATGGTGCGCATCGGAAAGGGGATGTCGAGTTCGAAAGAGACAGCCATATGTCTCTGTCTTGCTCACAGCCCATTTTATTTGATTTGTACCCGGTTTTGCAGTGAGGCACCACACAGGATTTCGTCATTTTCATACGATCAATTTGTCAATGAGAATTTTAAAAATTTTTACACGAAACGCGAAGACAGAACTGTACAGTTTAGGATAGTCTCGGAACATCCCACGACCACAGCGCCGCAAGGTGGTAGCCGTGAGACAAACAATTGTGGACACTAAGCGGCCCACTTTCGCCTATGAAATATGCCCGTCGTTTCCAGACCTGTATGGAAGACCGTGGTAGGGCACGATGCAGAGCCACCTGGGCGTCAATCGTAACACTACGTTCACGGACTTTCGCAAACTATAATATTCGATTTTCTTAATTCCTTGTAAGTTTTCAATCAAAATTAAACTGCACTCCGAAGCGTTTATGTCAATATCATAATCCTGTATGATTTGAAGCATATCTGTATTAACAATGCTAAGTCGGAACTGAAAAATTGGTTAGGTCCATCGGTAAAACAGGTAAAGCAGGTTAAAAAAGTAAAAAAAAACCAGTTCCAGCATCCCCTTAACGCTATCAATTGTTAGCGTCAGTGTCATCCGAATTACGTATTGCTATTTTTGATTTGCACGTATTTTATTTTTGATTTGATAGTGCTTCGAAAATCTGTTCCAACTTAGCCGCTTGCGCTCGCATCCGCCACCTCGCGAGTGTTCTGTCGATCAGTGTCTTTCGTGGCTCTCTCTAAATAGTACATTTCGATACGTGTGCAGAAAAACTTTTTTTGACGAGTGTGAGTTTGCAGTACGAGCCGAAGGCGAGTGTTGCAATCACACGAGTTCAGAAAACGTTTTTCGCACGAGTATCGAACAAAATTTTATGTCACGAGGTGTGAAAATTGCGGTTTTTCCACGCGAAGCATGCGCAAAAACCGCCATTTTCCCACCCAGTGACATAAAGGTATTTGACTGATTGGAGTACGACTGTTGTTATCTCGGTTCGTCGGTTAGCATGACCGGTCGTGATCATGCCCTTACATCGTTACCTATTTGCGTTATTGTGTTTCCGCATTATGATTTCTGTATTACAATGTATTTTGGAACGATATTGTCAATAGTGGAACACCTTAATAGAACTGCTTAATTTATGTGTCAGTACCTTTTCGAAATTCTCGCTTTGGCTGAGGACTATCGACCCACTTCTCTCTCTACTGCATCTGAGCGACTCGGGTATACCGCGATCTACTCTGTCTGTCCCCGAAGCAGTTCTGTTCTCGTAGTTTCGAATTTTTGTTTCGACTAGCGAGTTTTACTTTAAATTTCGGTTGCGTTTTGCGGTTTGTTTGTTCCGCCGACAATTAAAACCAAACGGGCGCCCAACAGCTCTCTCGGCGATGGAGCACAAACAGATACGGGGCGAAGTTTAGCGGGAATAAAACCTTGTTATAGAATATCAGTGAGAAGAAATGTTAGAGCACCGTCATGACATTAATTCCTAGTATAATCACATTATTCTATCGACTCTTCTGATTTTGCTCGCAGCGTATTAGTCATTTCTTCTTATATTCAGCTAACGTGTAAACGCGGCTACGAGTCGATAGACGGCTTTTCTTTCCATGGAATGCCTCTTTTAAGAAAGTATAAAGTATGCCTCGTATCTTCTCAGCCTAAACGTCTTTATATAGAACGCAGAATAGTCAAGTATGACATTGCTGTCTTCAAAAACTGCAATTCAAAAATTATGCACAGATTCTATGGAATGGCAATTCTGCGGACTGATAGACTATTTGCAGGCAACGCCATGAAAATGAATGAAAAAAAAAAAAAAAACATAGTTCTTACCATCACGAAACTTTCCATCGATATATTAACAATTTTTCCAGCCGTCAGTTGGCAAGGTACGTTGCAACGCATCATCATTATCAGCAGGAGCTTCTGAGTTTTCAAAGACATGCTGTACCACTGACTATTTTGACTGGAAAGAGGAATACGTGTTTTCGACGATGCCACCTCGCCAATCTCTTAATCGTTCACTCACAGGTAATAACGTATGCTGATACTGTGATCCCTTAAGACTTGTGCAAAGTGGCTCTCCATGTAGACGTATGACGTCATACACACAGCACAAGCTACGAATTTGACAGTTTCTTGTGGTTCGTTAATTCTCGTAAAAATCTGGATTAATTCGATGTTTAATTATTGTGGTTAATTCGACAGAACATTCATCGTAAGTAACCATGTTTTACCTGGAGACCCGCGATACTAGTAATTCCAATTCTTAGCAGCATCGTTATAAGAGACGCCGATGAGTAAGTCATCTCGATGAGGGTCGCGTACCTGTTCAATAGTTCATTATCGATAATATTAAATAAATCAATTTCACCCAAATCATCTCACTCAATAGCGTCGTTGTGTCTGGCGATGCACGTAAATATCTGATACTCGAAAGTCCTGTGCTTCTGCTTTGAAACATTTACGATACCTCCTTTTTCCTCTGATTTTTCGTTGTCGCCGACATTCTCCAGCTTGTGTCTGAAATATTTTGTCGAAAAATCGTTACGATCATTACTGAAGTTAATCGGATCTCAATCTCACCCTAACGCGGTAAATACTCCACCACAGTGTTGTACGTAACCGATCAACATCGCGTCATACGACAGTGCGCCCGTCAGTGCCACTAACGTTGCTACGTAAGTGTAGGCGACAATGTAAAAATAATACTTCTGAACGTCGAGATAATAAATGTACACGGGAATCGGAAACTGTCCGGGTTTGGAATCGTTGTTCAGTATGACGTCGATGACCTTAGGCACAATTGGATGGGTCAAGTAGATAAAGAGGCCCGAATAAACCGCAACTGTACACAACATTGATTCATCATTTTAATATAACTTTACAAATTTTCGACCTTCTCTCAGTATACTTGACACTGGAAAGATTCCCTGTGGACAGTAATCAATAAAATAACGCATAGTTGAGTAGATCCGCATTCAGGAACACAGTCGATATATCGATGTAGACTGATAAATTTCCACGATAAGTAAACCGTTCGGATACAAAAGTCCCAAGGAGGTGTGATTGAACCTTTGACGGGCGAAACTTATATAGCATGCTTTGCAACGAGTGAAACTTGTTGAATTATCTCACCGGAGTTACACTTTGTGAGTATACTTTTGATCCATCATCTCGAACTATCTATCATTTTGATAGGTTTAATTTTCAGCTGGCAGTCAGAAATACGGCGTCTTCAAATGTCTGGGGTTCAAACCGACACGCGCTCGAGTTGACATGAATGCTGCATACAGTCGACTCACCGTTATATCGCGCACTCGGGGGCTCTGAATGCGCTACATTAGAGAGCGTGCGAAATTATTGAATGCCCCCACTCTATTCTAATAGTCTGATCTTTAGAAAGAGATGTACGTAAGCGACGCAAGCGCAAATCCGCCCGGCGTGTTTCGCCAGTAGAGCGACGCCGTATAGTGGGGATAGGAATTCCCCTCAGCGGTTGGTACCGACCGGTGTCCGAAACGATTATACAGTACCTTACGTAGCTTTGTACACGCATAACTAAAGAACTATGTGGTCAACAAGTTTGAACCGCCGAAACTTTATCATAAGCAATGAATAGTTACGGGAATGCGAATGGCAAGTGGTTCACGACAAGCTCACAGCTAGGGTTTCCTTCGCCTCTGCGTTCCAGGAATCGCAACTCGCACCCTTAGCTTACCCTCTTGGGACGCCAAGCGTATTTAGGTCAGGACGAGTCATCCGTGGTCACCACATTGTCGCCCTTAGTGACAATATAGTATATAAGATGAGCAAAATGCCAAGAGCGCACGCTAGTTAACATCGGACCACTGTACGTATAACGTCAGGCTCCGCGATTACACTGCAAAGACAATCAAACTGGAAGCTAGAGTTCATAGCTCGTATGGCTTTCGGCGAATACTGTATCATCACGCGCATTCTATAAAATCTCAATCTATCTTTTTTACTCTACGGATAAATATTCAAATTGTACGTGTGTTACATGTGAATTTGTTGTATCGTCTCATCGAGATTAAACAGTTACCTCGATGTTATCGTTCTACTCTTTTCTCTTAAAGTTGTTTTTCGGTAACCTATATTTTGTCACGAATAGACGTCTATCTGATCTAACCTCAGGACGTAACACTTATAGTTGAATAATTTCGCTTCTGTTACTGTCAGTGACGGACACCTCTATGACATGAAGTACTCGGTGGTGATGCCCTTTGACTTGTGAATTCTGATTTGAATTCTTTGTTCAATGAAGTGTACGTCTATCTGCCCTTTGCTTGCCTAGTTATTGCCAAATCTGTTCTGAGAACCAGGTAATCGTATCTTTTAAAATGAGCATTCCATATAATTAAAACTTTTTTTTATATTAAAAGAAGTATAAAGTGTAGGCCAATGAAAACTTGAGAAATGTAGATCTGTTCAGAACGCTGCTGTATATTTGGTAAAGTGAAAAATCGAACAGTGGTGCATGCGGATGTAAATAAATTGTGATGTACAGTTTATGATTGAGGCTACGACCATTTAAAGATAGTCTCTTCTCATGTTGAGCGCGAGAAACTTTCGCGTCCATACGATATTTATGAGTGGCTATATGCGCAAGGGTTGGTTTGGGCACGGGATGACTTTTTGTGTATAATGTCTGGAATACGTTTACTTTTAATGTGTAAGAAAATGGAAATGTACAAATGTAGGTGGGTTGAAAATGTCGCCGTACGTTTGCCCTAGCGAACTGATTCGACCCGTTTTTACGGGCAACTTACGGTCTATCGACTGAAATCGGTCAATTATCAGTTAACTTTGAGTCAATTTTACATAAAAATCATCAATCGGCTCGTTTTTGGTCGATATTTATTGACTTGACCGATTATTGACTAATTCCCGAAGACGCTGTTTGGATAGTTTATAGTCGACTTATGATTTGTCGACTAAGATTAAACTAGAAGTACAGATGAGTCAATTATTGGTCGACTTGTATCAACTCAACGACATATCGACTGAATTGGATAGACTTGTTCCGTTGTTTTAAGGTCGACTTTTGGTTTATGAACTAAGAGTAATCTTAAAGTAATGATAGGTCAATTCATAGTAGACTTTTATCATTTGACGACTTATCGACATAATTGGGTAAATTTCGTTCGGTCAATTTAAGATCAACTTTTGGTTTATCAACTAAGATTTAACTACAAGGAATGATGGGACAATTAGTGGTCGACTTTTATCAACTCGACGACTTGTCGACTCAATTGGATAAACACTGTTTGGTTAATGGAAGATCGACTTTGGATTTATCAACCAAGAGTAAACGTAAAGTAATATTGCATATTGCATATATTCAATTGGGCTCAATCTGTTCGGTCAATTTAAGATTCTAGACTTGTATTTCGTCAACTGAGATTAAATTTAGACTATGATGAAGTCAGCTGACGGTCGACTTTATTCGACTTGACTGATATCGACTCAATCGGGCACACATATTATGGTCGCTTTCAAGTCAACTTCTACTTAAATCTCCACGATTAAACTTAGAGCATCGTTAAATCTTATTACGGTCGACTTTTATCGATTTGACCAATTGTTGACCCAATTGGAATGGTTATTAGTGAATGGTTAAGCCGCTAGATGGCTTGGAGGATAAGGATGGCCCAGTTGTTTCTTGCAAGTGGTCCTGTACCTAGCAAGTTACTATATAAGGAACAAACTACGATTATACAACATGTAAGTTCACACATAATAGAACACTATACAGGAAGCTGTCGAACATAATTTGTTCTCAACAAACGATGGCAACAGTACGCAAAAAAAGTTAATTAATTAGAGGTATAAATGTATCATATACGACTACGAAGTAAACAGTATGTCAAATGTTAGTCGACCGATTGGAAGTCGATTATAAACGGACTCACACCACTCTGCTTAAACAAGTCAAATTTCGGTCAACTCGCTGAAAGTCGACCCATAAAACTTCTGCAGAATTGAGTCAAATTTCAGTGAACTCACAAAAAATCGACCATAAATCGGCTCAATTACTAAACAAGATTCAGTTTATTTTTGGTCAATTCAGTAAATGTTGTCCATATTTCGACTCACGTTGGTTAAATATCGGTCCATTCAGTAATATTGACTAAACATTGCCCCATGAATGTCCATTGCACTAGGTCGTGATCCAGTCAACCATCTCGAAGTCGACTATATATCGACCAAGAATATACCCATTGAAATGGGTCAACAGCAGTCGAATCGTGGTCAAATTTTGGCACGAACCGACCATTGAATTTCGGTCAATTTTCAGTCGGACAGGTCCGCTAGGGTGCTATAGTGCAGAATCGTATAGTGGTACATATAAATATGAATTAATTGTGGTATGCAGTATTCGTATGTTAACTCACACGCGTGTCGATTTGAACTTCGTACTTTCTACTATTCAACTATTCTATCGAAGATATTCTATCAAGTATGTTGTATCCCGGGTCTCTATCGAGATATCGAGGTCGAGATATGAACCTCGATTATTGCCGCAACGTTATTGCACAATAATCGAAGTAGGAAGCGATATGCTACGAGCACACGCCATTGCGATATGCGACGAGCACATGCCATTGCGAAATAATAACAAAATCACCGAAGTCACTGTACAGTCGAGTCAGCATTTAGGCAATTGCGAGCCCTCGGTAATTAGAGCACCGGGTGAGTAATTGCCGAGTCAGGTATTACGCAATCGGAGCGTCTCCAAATTCTGCTCGAAGACGGAGAATCTAAAGCGATATTTGGTTAATCAAATGTCGGGGATAAAAACAAGATAAAGTAAACTATAAAGATGTAAACAATATTAAGCTGGCTTGCCAGCCTCTTATCCGTATATAAGGGGGCGCGAGCAGGCACTCATCAGTCTCTTCGGAACTCCTGATTCTTACGGTTGATTACGATACATTTAAGCCGAGCAAGGGCTGGTAATTCGATAAGCAAGATATGCAACAGATCAATTCTTCTTATACAAGACAAGTGTACAAAGTACCCTGTAACGACTGATGAATAAAACTGTAATAAACATTGTTCTGATAAACGTTAATTAACTGCATAGTTCCCGAACATTCGAGCTAACGGCTCAAATGCAGAATCCGGAGTAGCTAACCAAATTTCTGCCAATATAACAAGTATAAAAATAAAAAGCTCCAATGGGTTTTAAGTGTGTTTGCTGAAACATTTGTCCAGTTAATGTTAATGGCTTAAGAACAAACTTGATAAAATGTTCTTTAAAGCTAGACTGACCCGTGATGGCGTTCACATATTTTCTCCCTTGCTCAGCATATTCATGAAGAATGTCAACTTCTCGTTCTCCAGCCCACACAATCCAATCCGCGCGAATACGATTTAGCAGCTGCAACATCTGTGTGCATGCGGAAATGTCGATTATATATTCTACATATAGTACAACTCCATTATCTCCGAGTTCCACAAACAGAATGAGTAGATTAGCAATATTAGTATTAGCAGTAGTAACAGTATTAGTAGTAGTAGTACTACTAGTACTAGTAGTAGTAGCAATAGTAATAATTGTAGATTATGCAATTCGCGCATAATACTCACGATCCTCGAGTTGTACAGACTAGTAATAAGCTTTGTAAAGTAAAATATTCCGAGGGATGATGTCGAAATGCAATCGAGCAGTATATCCCAATCATCGTGGTATTTTAAAAAAGCCATTGTCACAGTCGCGATTTGGCCGCTATTGAGGATCAGTGCAAGAGCGAAGAAGCTGCGTCTGGTGCGGATAGTCAAGTATGGCCATTGTCCGATGATCAACATTAAGATCTTAGTTGTGAGATAATACCGATGTTGAAAAAAGTCCATCATTCCTCAAATCACCAACAACGAAGGTTTCGGAGCTACTGTTGCCGATCTCCACAAAGCCTTTCGACAGTCTTCCCTTTCCACGAATATCATTTTTTTTTTATCGTCAATTCTCCGGGCAATTATAGCGAAGGTTCGCGGACATGTAAATTGAGCGTCTACATTGACGTTGACTGACAGCTTTTCTAAAGCCCTCCCTCTACGCTCCGTATGTCTCGCCACGCACGCGACTGGGCTGTAGTGTACGTCTCCCTTGCGATGCACCGTAAAGAGTAGAATATCTCGAGTATCCGTAGATATTTCCAGGCGATATGTTCTTCTACTATCAGTCAATGGAGACATAAAGTCTATTTAATTCCCGTCTGACTGAGAACGAAGAGGTGATATGTGTCTGGTATGAACGTGAAGTCCCCCTCCGTATGAAGCAATCTTATGTAGAATTCAACGCATACAATAATACCGCTTTCGCTCTAAAAAGTGCAAAATTTATTAACGAGTTTTCTCATCATCGTTGTATAAGGATTCATATGTTTAATTAATAATTTCCATAATTTACTCTAATTCGCCGCTAGTGTTTTTTTGTTTGTTTAGGAAGTTTGTATATTGTGAATTGTGAAACGATTGATTGCTTGAGCACACCACCTTGATTATTATCATCCTCCGATGCCTCACCGATCGATGAAGGGTTTCACAAAGTTGTATATTATCATTTTTCAGAGTACACGACGTGGGCATCTGTGGCCGATCGTAGATCCATCGAAGGAAGCATTCGCGTACTTGCACATCGAAGGACCGAGGCAATTTGGAATCAAGAATAACACGGATATAGATAGAAGACGTTTTGGAACACCGTCGGTTTCAACGAGAACGAGTAGATCGAAAATTCTGCTCCAGACCGAAATTAATTTCCAGCAAAATTATATTGTGATAATCGCAGAAAAGATGGGACACAAAAGCGAACGAAAATACATCATGCCCAACGTATAGGCAAATTTCTTCGCGGAGCATAATGCTTCCAATATGCATAACACAAAGCAAAAACGGATTGCGCATCAAGTGATCCAGTGAAGGGATAGGCGAGTTTCTATGCGGTATATAATTAATTAGTATTGTGGATCGCAGATGATGAGTTCTGCCAAAAAAGGGCAGCTCTTGTGAAATCTGGCAAGAAGGGCCCCCGTGACAGCATGAAAGCACTTGAACACATAATACACAGACACGCGATGTTTACAGATAACCATGAGAGTTATAATTAGACTCACACATTTTTTAAATATTTGACAGACGTGTCAACTCCACTACGAGTCAATTTCTATTACAGTCGGGTTTCCATTACAGTCGACTCTCCGTAATATTGAACACTCGGGGCTCTGGATGCGCTACATTAGAGAGCGTGTGAAATTATGGAATGCCCCCGCTCTATTCCAATAGTCTGATCTTTAGACAGAGATGGACGTAAGCGACGCAGGCCCACAGCCGTCAGCGGTGTCTCACTAGCAGAGCGACGTCGTATAGTGGGGAAGCATTCCCCTCACGGCGAGACATCTTAGAGAGCGAATTGAGGAGAAACGCGATATTACAGAGCGCGATATTATGGAGAGTCCACTGTACACTGGGACCCCGATTTTTTGAACCCCGATTTTTCTAATTGCCCTCACTACGCGCCACATATCGATCGCGTGGCAGCGTGGAAGGGGAAACGCTGAGTCGGGCCCCACGATGCAGGTGCTAAACATTCGCATTTACGAATGAAATATTTATCTTATGGCGAGCGACTAAGGGTAAACGATACGGCACTGTTCGCGACGGCTGCCGATGCGCACAAACCGCATGGGCGGGGCAAGCGCAAGCCTCAAGGTGGGGAGCAGAGATGCGGCGCTGGTCCCGTCGCTATTAGAAAAATCGGGGTGCTAGTATATATGGAATGCCTCTTTTAGAAGGGTATGAAGTATATCTACTGTATTCTTTGCCGAAATATCCTTATATATATTTTTTTTTAAATATATATTCCACTTGTACGGGGTCCTTCCTTCCCCTTTTACACACCCCACCTCTCCCCCCCCCCCCCACGGATTGCGTCCGCAGCCGATTTACCCCCTTACTGTGGCGCATTTGCACAAGGGCACAGGGAGACTGTAGAAAATCTGGCCACACACAGACGGCTCTTTCCCCAGAAATTGGTGTTCCTACAGGGTAATCACCAATCTCCGAGAAAATCACCTCCCGCGAGCTGTACTGCTTGACTTTGGGGACCGCCAGAGCAACACACCAACCGCGCACCTATCACTGTCGGTAAAATATCCTTATATAGAACTCAGAATCGCCAAGTATGACACAGCTGTCGTCAAAAAAACTGTAACACATAAATAATTCAAATGATTACCAGAGCATTTGTACGCGAAGCCAATGAAAACACTGTGACTCTCACCACTGCGCAATTTTCCAAGGATGTGTTTTAAAAAATCCGGACCTTAATTGGCAAGTTTCATTCCAATGTATCGTCATCATCATTAGGAGTTTCTATGCTTTCAACAATACGCTGTACCACTGGCAGGTTTGTCTGCAAGGAGGAATACGTCTCTCAGACGATTCCACTCTACAGATCCTTTGATCGTTTACGTACGTATAACGGAGAATGCCGACACTGTAATTCGTTAAACCGTGCGCAAAGAGCTTTCCAAGCAGGCATACATCATTATATATAGACTTCAAGCTCGGAATTTCACGGAATCTTGAGCTTCCTTAATTTTCGTAACAATCTGTGGCGATTCGATATTTATTTATTCATCAATTTTACCAATCGTCCATGCAAATTAACACTTTAACCTATGGAAACCCGAGATGCAAAAAATTGCAAGTTTGTACATCATTACGAGGAACGGCCACAACTAATTGACCTCGATGAAATTTGCGTACCTATTCGACAGTTGCATTATTAATATCGATGGCTTCATTCTAAAAGGGCATATCGGCTAAGTACAAGCATAGTTGAGGATAACTCGAACGGCGGATCGAGCTCGTGCTCCCGTGGGAATGTGTATTCGCGATCCCGAGTTAAAAATGGAACCCGGATCGACGTCGGTGCCTCGCATTCCGGAAACCAATCGAATCGGAGCGGAAGTCGAGCCGGCCGTCTTCCCTCCATGGAATCGCCGTCGGGATTTTTTGGCAAACGCCCACGGTTCAGGTCGGTCCGCGGCGATAGAGCCGGTGGACTTGTCGGCACCGTCCTTCTCTGGACGAAGACCTCTGACGCGGCGTCGGTGCCGACTTCGGGACAAGGCCTCGGGTTTCGACGCCCGTGTTGGGTGGCCGTGTATGGGTGGTCGTGGATGACGAACTCGTAGCGAGTGTCATCGTCTTCCACGACACTCGTTACTTTATAAGAGACGACCGCGAGTCGGTCCGGGGCTTCGCAGCCGCTCGAGATCGCTGGCGCAGGGTAGGGATTTTTTGACGATGCTTCCGGTTTCTCACCGGTAGATGTTCCTGGCCGACTCTCCGTTGTTCCCATCGGCGGCATGGCAGGATGTTCGGCGAACTACAGACTGTCGATAAGGTAAAACACCTCTTCCTCCGAAAGGATGACCGCGTAGTGGAAGCCCGCTGGCGACGTGACAACCTCATCGAATGTCTCGGACTAGCAGGTAGTGCTGAAGCGAGTTCCTCGGGTGCTGTTTCGTTGGCGACTACCGGCTTCGGAGCTAACGTCCTACGGCTCGCTTGTCGCTCTCGATGGGCCTTGTTTCGTCACACTGGCATATAGGCAGCCAGGTACCGGCGGGTAAGGCGGGAAGGAGGAAAAAGCAGAAAAAAAAGAAAGCAAAGCGTCTTAAATGAAGACGAAATTTACGTTTACTAACGGTTTATGTACAGCTGTATACCGCCGCTACTTAGCAAGCTTCTGTTAGACTAGGCTTGTTAACCGTGAACCGACGCGGCGCGCCCCGAGCAGCATTCAATGCTGCTCGGAGCGCATAACGTCGGCCTTATATGGCCATCGGGGGTCCGACCGCCGCAACGCGCCTATTCGTTCGAGGTACCGTGGAGGGGGTAGCGAGAGCGCTCAAGCCACAGTACCGTGCTGTTGGCTGGACTCCTCGGGGAGGGGGTAACGCTTTTAACGCTTAATACACATGAAAAAATAATTCGAGCATGGAAAAGAAATATACGCAAGATTGCGAATAACTTAGTCTATATCCCCCTCGGGCGTTAGAGCATCGATATAATTTTTTTTTTTAAATACGTTCTCAAAACGATCTCACTCCATGGCGTCATCGTGTCTGGCGATGCGCGTAATACCAGATATTCGAAGGTTCCTCTGCTTCGAAATGTACAAAGTATCTCCTGTGTCCCAGGTTATTTATTTTTCTTATACATTTTATTTTTAAGAAAATAGTCGATTTTTTAAATTGTTTTAAATCATTACGATCACTGTCGATGTTAATCAAATATTGGACTCATTCCAACGCGGTAAATTTTCCACAAAAGTTTTGTACGTAACCGATCAAAATATGCCGTACGACAGTGCAGTCGTCAGTGCCACAAACATGGATACATAAATGTAGGCGATAATGTAAAAAAACATTTCTGGACATCTACAAAAAATATATATACACGGGAACAGGAATTTGTCTGGGCTCGGATCCATTGTTTAGCACGTCTTTACCTAAACGTCCCTTACGGAACATAAAACCGTTAAGTATGACACGGATGTCTTCAGAAACTGCAACACAAAAATTATCCATAGATTTTCTGGCATAGCAATGGCAATTACCGGACTGCCAAAGTATTTATACGCAACGCCAATGAAAAAAAAACCATCGTTCTTACTATTGCGAAACTTTCCACGGATATGTTAACAATTCTTCCAGCAGTCAGTTGGCAAGGTACGTTACAACGTATCATCATAATCAGCAGGAGCTTTTGAGTTTTCAATGACATGCTGTACCACTGACCGTTTTGTCTGCGAAGAAAATTTTTTCAGATGATTTCACACCACCGATCCAGCGTTCGTTCCCTCACACGTAACGGCCGATGCTGACACTGTGATCGCTTAAAACTTGTGCAAAGTAGCTCTCCAAGTAGACGTACCACATCATGCACACAGCACAAGCTGCGGATTTTACGGTTTCTTGGGGTTCATTCATTTTCGTAATAACCTGTACTGATTCAATATTGATTTGTTCGTCAATTCCACGGATCGTTGATCCTTAGTAATGACTTTTACCTGGAGTCCCGCGATGCTAACAACTGGGAGTCTGAACAGCATCGTTACGAAGAAACCCCACGAGTAAGTCATCTCGATGAGGTTCGCGTAACTGTACGACAGTTGAATTATCAATAATATTAAATAAATTAATTCTTCAAACGATCTTACTCGATAGCATCTTTGTGTCTGGCAATGTACGTAAATATAAGAGACTCGAAGGCCCGGTTCCTATGCTTCGAAACATACTCGGTATCTCTTATTCTCGCTGATTTTTCATTTACACCGACACTCTCCAGTTTGTGACTGAAATTTGTTGTAAAAAAATGGTTATGACTATATCGAAATTAATCGAATCTCGGACTTACCCCAACGCCGTAAATATTCCACAACAGTGTTGCACGTAACTGAGTAAAACAGCGTCATGCGACAATGAGATCGTCATTGCCGTAAACCCCATTACGTAAAAGTAGAAGATAATGTAAAAATAATATTTCTGAACGTCCAGATGATAAATATATACGGGACTTGGAAATTGTCCAAGCTCGGAAACGTTATGCAGCATGACGTCAATCATTTTTGGCAACAATGGTTGGGTGATATAGACAAAAACGACCCAATAGCACGCGACTGTATACAACATTGATTAAAAATATTTAGTTAATTTTAGGATAACAAAATAGATTTTGTTATCCTAAAGAGTGTGTTATACGCCACTTCTTGGCTCAATCTTTCCCATACTTCGGTTTCCAAAGATCTCTTGTTAAACTAATGAAAATAATCTATTCAAATAAAAATGTTAAACCTTTCGTGCCTTACGAAGTATGAAGAATATTATCGACCAATCATAGAGCCGAGCGCCGAACCGCGCACACCGATTGGGCCTAGTAGCGAGATCTCCGAGCTTCCGCGGCGTCGCGTACCGTTGGCCGGGCGGGTGGGAGAACTCGCGACGCTCGGCTCAACGGCCGGGACTATTTAAGGCGCAGCAACGCGACGACAGTACGCATTTGCTCCCGGCTCTTCTAAGAGTAAGGAACTCTCAGGACTACTCACTTTTTTTTAAAGCGATGGTCCGCAAATAAACGTATAAACAACTCACAACTCATCGGAATTTCTCCCTTCACCACTCCTTCCGCTTCGGGCAGCTAGTTCATCCATCGAGGGAATTTTAATGTATTCGCGCCCTGCTCTTTTCAGAGCAAACATCCGCTCTTCTTAGAGCGAGTGTTATTCTAACGCAGACAGAGAGAGGACATCGGCCCATCTACGCGGAGCACCACCGGTCAAACCAAAAGAGAAACCGACTCTATCAATAGCCTCGACACCTTCATTATAAAAAAAAACCTTTCAAATAGGCCTTCCGTCCAACAACCGTCAGATTGCCGCCGACGAAAGGTGCAAAATTGGACTTACGGTTGACTCTCCGTAATATCACGTTTCCCTCAATTCCCTCTCTAAGATGTCTCGCCGTGAGGGGAATGCTTCCCCCACTATACGGCGTCGCTCTGCTAGCTAGACACCACGGGCAACTTTGCGCCCGCGTCGCTTACATCCGTCTATTTCTAAAGATCGGACTATTAGAATGGAGTAGGGTCATTCCATATTTTCGCACGGGCTCTAATATAGCGCATCCAGAGCCCCGAGTGCGCGATATTACGGAGATTTGACTGTATTGTTTAACCCGCCCAAAGCAATAAACCAAGCCATCCGTATTTAACTCCGTCCCCGTGAAAAGAGACGGAGATGAAAGGGCTCGAGTGGTGAACAGAGACAGGCGAACAAAAAATCAAACAACCCTTTTTAGGGCCAACAAATTTTTTAACACCTGCGACTCGCTGTTTCACAAACCGTGGATAATAAGTGTTCTAAAAAGATGCTCGAAACTAATCATTTGTCTTTGTTCTATGGATATTCAAGTGTTCATTATTAGCGTCATTATAGGTCACCGAAAAAAATCTATTTATCGGTTACAACCCTAGCAGACCCGATTTCTGCGAAAATCATGACATTTTTTCGATGGTTTTTACGACGGGGGCTTTTTGAGAACACTTAACTTCACAACTGCCACTGTAGCTCCGCGCTACATTTTATATGTATTGGGGGCTTACATTTTTTGGGAAGAGCATACAAAAATCCTTCCAATTGGCAGTCAGAGCATTTTTAACAACTATTATGATTAAAACTCAATCATAAAAATGAAAAGCTTCGGTGAGTTTTTTTAACCGCTTCACTGTCCTATAAGGACCAAGACGTATAGAGAAATACATTTCTCTGACAATGAAGGGGTTAATAATGGTTGCAAAAACCTTTTTGCAGAAAACTTTAAAGTCTTAAAAATTAAATTCACAGGGTGTACTTTTAGAGCTAAACTGACCTGTGTATGCGTTTATATACTTTCTTCCTTGCTCAGCGTATTTGTGAAGAATGTTGATTTCTCGTTCCTCGGCCCACACAATCCAATCCCGGCGCATACGATTTAGCAGCTTCAACATCTGTGTATATGAAATAATGTCGATTATGTCATTTGCATAAAATACAACTCACCTTCTCTGAGTTGCGTAAAGTGGTGAAATATTTTGTCAAGCAAAATAGTCCGATAGATCCTGTTAAAACGCAATCGAGAAGTATATCCCAATCTTCGCGATATTTAAAAAAAGCCATTATCAGCATGCCCCCCATTATGCTCATAGTAAAGAGTATAAAAGCGAAATAGGCGAGTCTGGTACGGAGAGTCAGGTATGGCCATTGTCCGCTGACCAACATTAAATTTTTAGTTGTTCTGTAATAACGGTGTTGAAAAATGTCCATTGTTCTTCGATCCACCAACAATAAAAGCTTCAGGGCTACTGTTGTTGAAATCGATCGAGCATCTCTATAGTGTTCCTCCTCCAGGTTGATGATTTTTCTTCCTCATCGTGGATTTTCCGTGCAATTATGTTGTGGATTGGCTGACGTTTAAATTGCGCGTCTATGTCAGCGTTGACTGGCAGCTGGTCGAAGGTGCCCTGCCTCCGTACTCGCCGCGTAGGCGGCGAGGTATACGGAGGACTAACTGACTTGGGCTGTACGACCCTTACGATGCACTGCAACACTGCGAAACCCCAAGCTTCCGTAGATATTACGCGATATAATGTTCTTCTGTTGCATTCGAGCGAGTCACATTTTTTTTCGATTCCCCTCGGACCAAGAACGGACGGATGGTGTATATCTGACTTGGACACGTATTGAGCACAAACCCTCTACGTGAGGCAGTTTTGTGGGATCCTACGTATAAAAGAATATCGCTTTTGCACTAAAATGTGTACAACTTTTTAATCAGTGTACTTACCATCGTTGCCTAAGGATTCATATGTTTAAATAATCATTTACTGAATTTCTTTGTGAACTGAGGGAAATCGAGACTTGGATAAACTGTTTTAAAAAATAGACAAACCAATAAATGAAGTCACGTAGATAGAATTATTTTTGATAATTACTCTTGGTCTTACAGTGTATATAAAATGAAAATAATTCTGCAGTAAGGAAACTGATATCAAGTCAGTGTAAGGTAAGTCATTGAATGAGGTGATAAATTAAAAGGAAAACAACTTTTTTAAGTCAATTACACATTTACATAATACACTTGTTTATAAAAACTGGGAGAAACCATTCCGGTTTCTTATTTTGCATGACGAAATAGTGCACACAAGTTTGGTGCACAAGCCAATTCCCGGGTGGAAATTCAGCCACGGTCCCATTATTAGGCTTGCCATAGTGCCTCATCAGACAAATAGTATGGCAGACAGAGAAGGGCCTTACATGAATTGTAACGCAGTGATTGAAATGACCGTGAACAAGCTGTCTGATAACCGCGTAATCAAAGTGCCTAATTGTTCTCTGAACAAAATATAATGAATACATTTTATTTACTAACGTTACTTTATCACACTTGTAAACCTTTTTATATTTGTTTATCGCATGTAATTAAATGATTACTGCAATTTAAATCGTAGAAAAATCTATTTATAGTTCACTCATGGTGCCCTGATGAAAATGTTTGACAATTTGTCTGAAAAACTCTAATCGGACCATCTCGATGATTTTCATCGCTTTTCCGAGATTTTTTTATTTTCTCAGCTATATGTTAAATATTACTGCCATTTTCTCCGCACAACATCCAGCAGTTACAATATATCACAGAAATTCAGAGTATTTTCCGAAAAATTCTGGATACGTCTAATTTTTTTCTGATAAAGTACGTTAAGAAAAAAATACGAGTTGTTTCTAAGATTTACTCATTCTGTTACCCAAATGAACAATGGACTTTTTCAAAGGAAATACTATTTATTTTCTGAAATACTACGATTTTCTTGGGTAATGTATGTTTAGATGTTCAGATGTTTAGAGAATTTCAAAGAACTTACGAGCTGTCGCTAAGATCTGCGCTTTCCGGCATTCGTACGAACAGTAAACAGTAAACAATAATTTATGTATACTTTGTATAAGAAAATTAGCGAAAATTTGACTTTTTCAGAAAACAGTTTCTGAATATAGAAGAGAAACAGACTTAGAATATCAACAGAGTTCGTAATTATTCCGGCAAGTTGGCAGAGAAAGTCAGCAATTTTCAGAATAATTAGAAATATTGAGATTCAGAAAAATCTTTGACTTTGTCTGAAAAGTGCGAAAAGTGACAGAAATTCAGAGGACTTTGCAGAGAAATTGCACAGAAATTTTCCGAGAATTTCAGATATATTTTCAGAGATAATGAGAGAAATATTTTCACCAGGGTGAGAATCGAAGGCAACCCTTCTTTTCCGTACAATTATTTTCGCCACTGCGCCGATCCAACAAATTCGTTTCTCCACAAACTCTATGCCACACGCGGCTGATCTTTTACATTTGTAATGTTCACATGCGTTTTCCACGACAATTCGATTATACACATCGCTTCCCTATCGGTACCCGCTGTCTCGACGGTCGTTCGACCGCAAATACGACTGGTCTGTGCGTGTGCAAATTCGACCACGAAACGATTGAAAACTCTACCGATTGCAGCGCCACTGCTGCGCGCTGCACTGGTGCGCAGCAGTGTGTACTATCATGTAGACTATCATTATAACGATAGTCCACAACGGCTTTCCAACGCATTTCGATCCATCACGTTCAATCGAACACAAAGTTGTCCAACATCTTTCCGTTGTACATATTATCATTGTCCGTATCGACTGATGAGAATATCTCGCATAGATAAGTTAGAACTGAGAGCGGTTCGGCTTGCAGTCAGAGATTCTCACGCTCCCAACTATTGGGCACTACCTGCCCAAGTACTTGCCAGCCATCCCGTTTCGTACACAACTTTCCCTTTTCGAATGCTATTACGCGTCATGCGTGGGGATACGTTTAGCCGCAGAACTGACCGCAATTGAAGCGTGCAGAAATATACTCCACGTATTTCGTAGCTCCAGCCATAGTTTAAAATGAAATTCGTCCTTTGAATATGAAATCCATTATGTCCCTAAAAAGATACACTAGGACCCCGATTTTTCTAATAGGCGACGGAACCAGCGTCGCATCTCTGCTCCCCACCTTGAGGCTTGCGCTTGCCCTGCCCATGCGGTTTCTGCGCATGGGCAGCTGTCGCGTACAGTGCCGTATCATTTACACTTCGTCGGTCGCTACTAGATAAATATTTCACTCGTAAATGCGAATGTTTAGCGCCGGCACTGTCGGGCCCAACTCAGCGTTTCCCCTTCCACGCAGCCACGCGATCAATATGTGGTGCATAGTGGGGGGAATTAGAAAAATCGGGATTCGAAAAATCAGGGTTCTAGTGTACTCGTAAAAATCCCGTTTTACAAATTGCGCATTTTGTATTTATATTATACTCCCGAGCACGGCTTCTTGTCAATACTGGAAAAAAGGGGAACGGGGCAGGCATCCACTTCTAAGTCGAGCCGAGTCACGGGAGTCTGGCATACGAATAATTAGAAGATTTTTCTATTTTAGAAACATAGCAATTTAGCAATACAGGGAAATTATTATCAAACATTTATTGAACTAAAATTATTGTTGTGATAATTATATCTTTATTCAGTATTAACAGTTATAATTATGCATACAAGAAATCGAAACAGAACTTTCTCGTTCACGAATTAATTGTTGAATAATCTTTAAATGCTAATGATCTCTCATCACAGCCTCGCTGTAGTATTTTCAAAAATACTGTTTTTTCAACGCCTAATATGCTTTAAATATAGGCCCAATGATTGCAATCCAAAACGCATGTGTTATTTTTTGTCGGTAAAAATAGTGATTCATTGTTCGAGATGTTGTGGTAATTTTATAAGATTATTTTCGTGATTAGATTTTTCCTAATTCAAAGAAGCCTCCGAATAGGAATTTCGATAATTCTATTTTACTTTTTTTTTTTTCTAAGTGCCCGATCACAAGCAAACAAAAAATATTTGTGACGGTCGAAATGCTTGTGGATTGCGTTGTCCAAAATATTGCAGACATCACAAAAATTGATGAGTATATTACCCATTTACTCGGTCAGTCGCACAAAAAAAAGCTGATGGCATTTGGTCGGAGATATGCCAGCAAATTTTAGTTGGTCATGCGAAACGCTCGACAGATAAGCCCATTGGGCTATGCTGCAATATGTGAAAAATGCACGTTGCGTTAGTGAAAGAGCTTGTTTCATTAAAGAAACGTTTTGTTCCTCCTTCGGCACAACACTGCGATGAGATAAATATCGATGATTTAATTTCCAAGACGGAGGAGCTTCCGAATATTTCGAAAATAGACTCAGTCTCAGAAGATACAAAGATAGTTAACGATCCGGATAATGTCTTAACCATGTCGATAAATATTCTCCCTCACGTGTCGACCCAGTTTAAGAACCACGAAAAAATATCGTCATCGATACCATCAGATTCGATAATGGTTGATAACTTGGAGATCCACGATATAAAGTCCGAGAAGGAGATGGTCGACGATTCGGAGAGAAACTATGTCTCAATAAAGCTCCCGAACGTCTCGCCGCAATTTGAGAGCGAAGAAGAAATAGCGGTAACGATACCATAGAATTCGATGATCGTCGATAACTCGGAGACTGAGCAAGTTGTGACAGATGTTCATGACCCTGGTGGCTGTTGCGATGGGCCCAGTAGCCCTGAAACGGTATTGATACCCGCCGCGTTTTGGACTAAATATTGGGAAGAGGCCGCCGGGTTGGTAGACGGTTGGAGCGATGAACTGAACACGATTTTCGAAGCGATTTATTCGAATTGTGTTCTTTCGGTACGTGGACATAAGTGTCATATTAGTACAACAAAAAACGCGAAGTTCTTCAACACAGACGCAAAGTGCAAGTTTTGGATATACGCAAAGTTCAAATTAATCGTGAACGAACCGATATTTGCGCCATTCAAACAGACCACGATGCTAGTGTTGCGCCAAAACGAGGTAAAGCATTTACCAGACGAACAACACCCGTGATTCGTGAAAGGAGAGCATCAGAAGCAGATTAGTGAAGAACTGAAAACTACGATCGCGAGTAAAAAAGTAGCTGCTAATGTTGGGTTCTGCGAATGAAAACCAACTGAGAGCAGGGAATTTAAATCACGCTCTGAGCTCCGCGATATTGCAAAAGATATCGAGCGATAATCATTCGGAAAACGATTTGGTTCGAGATTGCATCACGTTCAGTCTCAAACTGATCCGGAAATTTCAGGAATCTTGTCTCGGAAAAGTATATCCAAGGTACATTCAGGATTACTCGGTATATCCGTTTTCAATCATTTTGGTCACCGAAAAAATATTGACGACCTTGATTCGCCAATCGAAAGGTAAACGACATCGTTTTACCCGCCAACAGGTACCTCGAGGCCAATTAATTATTACACAATCGCATTACCCGGCGGTAAAAAAATTGCGATGTAGAAGAAACAAACGACTCGAAAAATCTGACCGCCAATGAAAAGTCATCCGAATGATGAATCCAAGCTACCAGTGCCGAGATTCATTCGGGGCATGTAGTCCGTCGTACTGGGACCTTTAAGAGAGCGAAAATATAGCTTAGCTCCAACCCATAGCACAAAAAAAACGATGCGAAAAAAGACAAAAACAATCCCGAGAGAGTGCAAGAAATATGGTGCAGAAAACGAAACAACCATTATATATTACAACCCCGAAACATATTAAAAAAAAAAAAAAAAAATAGAGCTGAAGGAAAAAAGGGGGATGATGAAAAAGCACCACTGAAGAAGATCCTGGCAAAAAGGAAGGGCGACGAGAACGACGAACTACCATAGAACGATGTGTACGAAGATAACAGGGACACATCATCAGGGTCTGCCGGAAGTCGCGAGTCTATGGAAAATGGCATTTATTGTTTCGTGATGGAACCTGAAAAACTAATAAGCGTAGACCCTTCGTCGTTCTTCTCTAATGGTTCTGATTTTCCGGAGGACTTTCCGTTCATCGAGAAATGGATAGGTGGCCTCGACGCAAATAGTTTTTCTACGCTATCTCGTGGGAGTGGTTTGACGATAATATCATGTATGGTTTTTTTATATTATTGCAGGATCTGGCTCACCGATGGGGAATCAAAACAATATGTTTAGAGTCTCTGTATACGGAACCGTTGCTTTTCAAAGCAACGGTTCACGGTCAACAGAGACTCAGCATCGATTTTCAGCGATGGACGCAGTCCAATAATCTGTGCGAGTGCACAGTGAGGTTGATACTAATCCACCGGTCTAGCCATTGGACTCTCCTGCACGTGAACTTAGAGCAAAAGTTTTGGTGTATTTTGATTCACTGCATGGGAAGCCTCGGAGCCAAGTGATCAACAGAATCACATAATTCATCGAGATGCAATATAATGAGAAAAAAAATGACGATCGATTGGAAACTGTGGAGACTGTATTCTCCGATATCTGGGACAGATATCCCATTTCAGGGAGTACTCAACAGCACTGGTGGCAACTGTGGCCCACATGTGTACACGTACATTGTTTCCAGCGGAAAGCATGTATCGTTTAATCAGGCTGGCGTGCTAAACGTTAGAGTAGCCATTACGCGTTTCACCAAAGCGCGTAATATAGTATCCGAATGTATTTTAAATTGATATTAAATTATGATGATAATTCAAGCTAATTTTTTTTTCAGTATTACCAAACCTTTTTTGGATCCGTGATATAAGTAAGCGCCGTAAAAAAATGGTGTAACTGGTAATATAGTACTCGAATGTATATAGTATTCGAATGTACTCTAAATTGATATAATTCATGATGATAATTCTATTCAATTGTTTTTCCAATACTACCAAACCTTTTTTCCGTACATACTAACCACCGCAAAAAGAAATTTGAGTGACTGGTGGGTTATTCCGTCGTCACCACCGTCGAAACCACCAGTTAAGATATCCTTACTAGAAATATGGGGGGGGGGCATGGGAGAGGAGCACCGCTGAACGCGAGTCCCGCGAGAGAGAAAGGTAATACAAAGCAAATGTGTTAGAAAGAGATGGACGCTTCGTTTTTTTAACGGTAGTTGAAAACGAGACCGTAAATCTTTTTCAAATTTGGACATAATCTGTAGTAAAGTGTGCTCTTCATACGTTTAGTTTTTTATTTCCATTGAACAGAAATTGGCGGAGAAAAACTCCACATTGCATCATTTTTGAGGTTAGATCCTATTCTTCCCATGTTAAAATACGTTGTACCGTTCCGCTTTTTGGGCCTGGTGATTTTTACCAGGTGACCTGTGGACGTTCGGTTCGGGACGAACGAGAAATATTTGTAGGCAATCCGTTACTAGAAAAATTGATTGTTTATTGAAATTATTGTAAAAAATTATGATACAATTTGTTTGTTCATTGTATTTACTCTTCTTCTGAATTCCCTGGTTGATGATTTGAACTTAAATAGCTATGGGCCAAAATCAAAAGGATATTATTATTTATCCTAAATCTTATTGTGAACTTAAATAATGGCATCTTGCCAGTTGAACGGAAACGTTTTCTTATCTTTGATAACAGAAAAGGAATCTCTGATGAGATATTTTTATTGCGACGGCGCATCTGCTAATCGTGGGCATTTTTGATTAATTTCTAAATGAAAGAGAGTTGATTTTAATTAGTTAAATGATTAAAATTACGTGGCCAATTATTCTTGGTATGTTTCTTCGTTACTTGACCTGGTGTGCAGTCGTCCTTCCATCGCCCCATTGTCTACCGGATCCTGGGCCATGCATCTACGGAGTGTCGTATGGAGAATCGTCCCCGTACTCTACCATGCATGTCCACGATCGGGTCCTCGGAAAAGATTTCAGCTTCCACGAGAGCTGTGGTGTCACCACAACCCCACCGGTACTCGCTTCCGGGTCCATCCTGTCGGGTTACCTCCCTATTTACGAGCTACGAAGATGAGAAAACCAAGATGGCCGGTGTCACAACCGGTTACTCTTGGTCTCTCGGAAGATGAATCCGGAATGGGTTTACGTCACCGTGAGCCACCCGGTCCATATGGAAAAGGGGGTTTGACTTACCTTCTCTTCGTCGTCGTCGAGAAGAAATAAGTGCTCGTTCTGTGTCGCGCACCTCCTCAAGTACTGGTCCGGGGCTTTGCACGCGGCACGCTCGTACTCCCTACCTCACGCATGATCCCACTGTTTCGGCCCCCCCGGCGTGTACTCTCGGCGCGCGCCGAAATTGCGTGCACGGGGGGGCAACGTTCTCGAACATTCGAAAAGCTTCGACTACGGGATGTCGAAAAAGGTGGGTTTTCGGTGCCCCGATTTATCCTATTGCCCAGGCTCGGCTCTAGCGAGGGGGCGCCTAGGATGAACGTCACAACGTAACTTTGAAATAACGATGCAAAAAAACTGGACCGTTACAAAAATCTTGAAAAATTCCAACAAATAAAGCGAGTTTCTTTCTGTAAACCACATAAGTTTGAATATCGTGGAACGGTGGTTTTTGTAGTGGTTCCGACAAAATCCTTAGTAAACTTTTTGCACAAAATCACTGCGGTGAAAACCACCATGAAAACATAGTGATTTTCGCAGTGGTCGATGTGCATGGTTTCCTCGATGTCGCCGTACGAGAAGGCAGTTTTCACATCGAACTGCTGTATTTGCATTCGATCACTCGCCGCTATCGCAAGAATAGCCCAAATGAAATCAAATCGAACAACTGATGTGGGGTTCTACTGGTAATCGATTCCCTGCCGCTGCTTGAATCCGCGCACAACGAGTCTCGCTTTATATCTCTGAATATTCCCGTCGACATCTTTTTTTAGTTTATAACTCCACTTGCAGTCAATCGGTCTTGGATTCTCGGTTGCTTCAACAAGTTCTCGCATTTAGTTTCGCTTGAGCGACTCGAATTCCTCACTCATCCCTTTCTTCTACTGCGTGGCCTCTCAGCTCTCCGTAGCTTAACAATATGTGAGCGGGTCCTGAAACTCAGCTATGAATAGGTTGTCGATGGAATCACGGTATATCGCAGTCCGTAACCTCCGTTTTGGCGCTGGTTCCTTTCAGCTTCTACTTGGGGCACAGCCGCCGCGATTTCTGGTGGATCCTCTTCCAGTTCTTCGTCGTCCTCGATCGTTTCGCCGTCGTTGTTGGGATTCTCTCGATTACCCGGATCGCATTCTTCAAGTAGCAGTATCTAGTTATCATCCTCTGCGTCTTGCATAGCTGCTTTCTGGAATTTTCTCGAAAAAACAACATCTCTGACGGTAGCGATTTTATTGTCGTCTCGATATCATACTCGAAATCCTTTGGTTTCTTCACCGTCACCTATGAAATATCCCCGTATTGCTTTTGCGTCGAGTGGTCGACACTTTTCTGTTGAACCTTGTGATTGATTGTGGGATATGACAGAAGGGAGCTGGACGCTGTCAAATAAAGGCACAGGAAATATGAATAATAGCCTTGCTTTGTAACGCTTTATTTTCTCACTTGTATAGGCTGAACTGCGGATACCGAACGACTAACTTAACGCTCGCCTGCCTCGCTCGGCTTCGGCTATACTCGTGCCCCCTCGGGCTTCCTTAATTGCCCACGCGCGCCCTCGTCGACTTATGTCTCCTTCGCCCGAGCTCACTGCTCGTCTCACCTCGACTGCAGAAATACGATTAACGTACAATCTTAACATTTTCTTTTGACACGTGCGTGAAAACTTCCTCGCCGAAGATATGCAGATTCTTTACGTCCGGCTTCTTTTGGAACCATAATTCTGACGTTGTTGCACCCTTAACACTGGTCGTACCGGTTCAGTTCAGCGTTGTTACGGCTGCGTTAATGGCTTCTGCCCAAAACTCCGCGCCGAAGTCTCCGTCAAGCATCAGCGACCGTCCTGTTTCTTTCGAAGTGCATTTATCTCTGCTGAGCCATTTTACTCAAGAGTATACACCACCGTACGTTGATGTCGAATCACGAGCTTCTCCGTCAGCGTCTTCATCTCGTGGTCAATGAACTCAAGCCCATTGTTCGTGCAAAACAGTCGAATACCTCCGGGACAGTATTTGTCGGCCTTTTTGAAGAATTTTTCGACGCAGTTCATAGTTTCATCCTTGGTCGCGAGAAAATGTACTTCGCAATAATGCGAGTAGTCGTCTTTTAGCAAGAGGAAGTATCTCGATCCTCCAAAAGATTTTCCAAAAGGTTCTCCAAAAGGTTCACAAAGGTCCGCATGTATGACCTCGCCGATGCTTTTGGATTTCGACGTGCTTTCCGGAAAGGGAAGCCAGTGCATTTTCCCCATGGTGCACGCCTCGCAAAACGGATCCTTTTCGTCCTAGACCAATATGTGAAGTCTGTTGAGAATCTGCCGCACGTGTCTCAAGTTTTGGTGAGTGAGCTTCTCATGCCAATATTTGAGCGCCTCGGTCGAACTTATGTACGCTCGTGGCACGTCCTGTTTTGGTCTCGCCGAGCCTGGATCCTCGATATTGAATTGTATTTCGGACAATTTTTCTCAGCGTATCCCAGTGGCGATTGTGTGTCAATTTTTCAATAATTCACAGGTGTCACTCGTCAATTACATCTCGAGTCCCTTGTCGAGGGCTGCATTAACAGAGAACAGGTTAAGCTTCAGTTTTGGTACGTACAGTACATCGACGAGATGGTTCCCGCCCTGTGTCTCGCCGTTGAACATCGCCACATTGATGCAGCCCTTCAATTGAGCCTTGATGCAACCTCCGTCACCGATGCGCACGTCCATGGGGGGTCCAGCGTCTCGTACGTGAGAAACCAATCTCTTCGACGGGATGGTGTGACTATTCGTACCACACCTGCAAAATTACAGTCACTCCAAAGGCTAGAGTTCCCCTAGAGCAAACTCATTGAAGTTGGCGTGTCTGTAAAAATCCCCTAGATGGAGTGACTTTATTGAAGACACTCCAGTTATACCAAAGAATATGGATAGCATAGAAGCGTACTTCCCATAGCCCACGTGAAGCCAAAAAGTTGGGGTGATGTCGACGAGCTTATCACCCCAGTGGTAAGATGTCGCTACAGTAACGTGCGAGTGTGTATTGTACATGTGGCCACATGTACAATCCGTGGTGAAATATAATACGGTAAACATGGGATTAATCGAGGACATATACATTTCTGTTCAGCAATCTATCACATTTTGATCGATGTATAATTTTGCATCTGTAATTCGATGCATTTTGGTGCATTTCTCGCAATAACAAAGAAGAGGGATTAAAGACGATTTATAGACAATCAATATTTCGAAACACGGGTACAATGTCCGATTCGTTCGTTTTTGTCTTCGTATACATTCGTATTTTCATTTCTTATCAATTGATTAATGAATGAACCAATATTGCAAAATGAATACAACATTTTTTTGTTTTTTCTGTTTAACGACATTGGCATGAGTAGTGTTGTGAATTTACCGGTTAATAACGTTCGTAACCATTTTTACCGGTAAAGTTACCGGTAAAACAACCGTTTATTTAAGTAACGACAATGCTACCAACAAGCGCACTCTAACTTTCAATTTAAATTTGATAAAATGTCTACGTTACTGCGAATCATTTAATCAACGTTAAACTTTTTCAATAAAATACTGATAGTGACTATTAAGCGATACTTATTCCTTGGAAGCTATTAAGGATTGGTTAATTTTGTTTATTCAGCAAAAAGAATGTTATACGATCAAATGTTAAAAATTAAGTGTTCGTACTGTTTATAATAATGACATTATGGGGAACGAACGGGTTAAATCAAGATACATTTATAGAATAAGGATGCGTGATTGAAGCGGAAACAGCTTAAGAAAGCATTTTGCACGTGCAATTTTCGGCGGGTTCGGTAGTGCCAACCACAGAATAAGTTACCGTCGGTAAAATACGTTAGCAGCAGCAGTTAATTAACCGGTTATTTACCGAGCTATTTGACCGATTATTTACCGACCGGTTATCACATCACTAGGTATGAGATTGGTACTTTGTAATTTTAAAGTTGGAATCGCGGAGGTTTTTGGAGTTAATGTCGCTGTTGTCACAGTGTGGTTATTTTTGGAGTGGTCAATTGACGGTCACGTGACTGTCAATTGACCAAAAAAACGACCGGTCACGAATTCGGCGCCCATCTCTACCTATGTGTTACCCACACAATCCCTACACGAGAGCCAACCCAAAACATATTACTACTACACCTACTGGAAGACTTTAGACGTAAGGAGAAATGGAAGGAGCGCGTGAGAAGCGATTGCGCTAGTTTCGTATACATAAAATAAATAATCCGTGGAAAACAATAAATTCCTTACAATGAATGTCGTCGCAGCATTAAAGTTCTACATTACCCGAATGACCGAGGAAAGTGGTCCGGGAATGAAAGTGCTTCTGATGGACAAACAAACGGTTCGATATTATTTTTTGAGGTTACGTCTATCTGTCAAAGTGTCAAATGTCAAGACTCATAAACATCGATGACCCATGTCCATTAATTGTTATCGAATAGCATTTTGCAAATTTATACGAAAATTCTCTTTATCTCGCGAACAGACCAGTATAATCAGCATAGTATACAGTCAATCGGAAATATTAATGAAGGAGGTGTATCTGTTCGAAAAAATTGATGCGGCTGTTAGAGGGGAAGGCTTGAAACATCTAAAATGTATAGTCTTCGTAAGGCCTACCAAGGAAAATGTTGCGCTGCTATGCAACGAACTGAGATCACCCAAGTATGGAGTTTATTATATATGTAAGTTACATTTTTTTTTACAACTAATTAGTTTAACATAAAAAATTGTCATTTATTTATTTATTTATTTATTTATTTATTTATTTATTTATTTATTTACGGGACGAGCCCTTTTACATAAAATAATTCAGATAATATAATAACAGTGAGAGATCAGATTAATTTCATTGTGATTTTTTTTGTTTCGCACAGTTTTTCAATATCAGTCTTTCAATGTATATGCATATATTTTTGATATAGTTTACTAAAAATAGTCTGAGTAATTAATCTCACTTCGTATCACTTAGTAATTATAATTATAATTATATAACTATAATATATAATAATACTATATTATAATTATAATTATAATTATTTCCAATTTTTATTGTATCAAATAAAATACTAATAATTATTTTTCAATTTAACAGATTTTAGCAATATAATAGCTAAGGCAGATATAAAGCTGCTGGCGGACAGCGACGAGCAGGAAGTGGTCAGGGAAGTTCACGAGTACTATGCTGACTACTTAGCTATTAACCCGCACTTGTTTTCTCTTGGAATCACTGGATGCGCTCAGGGTAAGATATAATAATTTTGCAAAAAAAAAATTATGCAATGTTTTCTACCCCTTTTTTTTTATAAATTAACAT
The DNA here is from genome assembly GCA_963922035.1 of Amblyjoppa proteus. NCBI lineage: Eukaryota > Metazoa > Arthropoda > Insecta > Hymenoptera > Ichneumonidae > Amblyjoppa > Amblyjoppa proteus. Next base: position 19,410,090 of record OY998234.1, on the reverse strand, counting down.
TTTTTACTTAAAAAAATACTTTTTTTTACAGGTTTGTCCTGGAATCCGGTGCACTTGCACAGAACTTGCCAAGGCATAATATCAGTTTTATTATCTCTAAAGAAGTGTCCTTACATACGTTACCAAAACAGTTCGAAAATGGCCAAGAGATTGTCGGAAAATATACGCGAAGTGCTGACGAAGGAGTCAAATTCTTTCAAATTTCGGCAAGAATCGGATCCAATTTTAATTATCTTGGATAGGCGGGACGACCCGGTTACGCCGTTGCTCAATCAATGGACGTACCAAGCTATGGTTCACGAACTTTTGACTATAAACAACAATCGTGTAGATCTTTCGCACGTTAAAGGCATTTCTAAAGAACTCAAAGAAGTCGTCCTGAGCGCCGAACACGACGAATTTTACGCGGCCGTGAGTCCCTACGCAAGAAATTTTGTTCTAACGACGCATTCTTTATTTTATCACGTTTAATTTTGGTTTCGCAGAATCTGTACCTAAACTTCGGTGAGATCGGACAAACGATAAAGGATCTCATGGAAGATTTTCAGCGTAAAGCCAAGAAGCACCAAAAAGTCGAGAGTATAGCGGACATGAAGAACTTCGTCGAGACTTATCCGCGTTTCAAGAAAATGTCTGGAACGGTGTCGAAACACGTCACTGTCGTCGGTGAACTTTCGACCCTCGTCGGCAAGCACAATTTGCTCGAAGTATCCGAAACCGAGCAAGAGCTCAGTTGTCAAAACGAACACTCGAATCAGCTGCAGAAAATCAAGAAGCTCATTAACGATCCGAAAGTTCGAGACATCGATGCGACCCGCCTTGTCATGCTTTACGCTCTTCATTACGAAAAACACTCCAACAACGACATTACCGGATTGCTGGAGATGTTAAAGAAACGCGACGTTCCGGAAAAATATACAAAGGTTTAACACAGCCGAATTATGTTGCTATACTCTTATTTTTAGATAAGGTGATAACAATAATGAAAAATCTTTTTTTAGCTCGTCTACGGTGTATTAGAGTACAGCGGGGCGAACAGCAGACAAACGAATTTGTTCGATCGCGAAGCCGTTGCTAAAATCACAAAAAAATTGTTCAAAGGTCTCAGCGGGGTGGACAATATCTACACGCAGCATACGCCATTGCTCAGCGAGACGCTGGAAGATTTGTTGAAAGGAAAATTGAATACCCAAACATTCCCGTATCTTGGAAATATGATTATGACCAAGAGGTCGGTTCGAATTGCATTCTTTCTTCTTTTGTACAATAGTTATTTGAATGGCATGGCCACAGAAAGAAGAGTTCTGACTCGTGTGAATAGAGTATTTTCACACTCGTCAAGAACTCTCTTTCGACGCCCTTACCATTCACATAATTTTTCCAAACAAATTCACGAAAATTTCCGCTTTTCGTTTTTTCCGAAGTGTGCGCAGAAAGGCACCTCACACTGGAGTGCGAAAGACTACATTGCATTTGTGCGCGTGCGCAGTAGTTTTTTCGCACACGATGCGAAAAAGTGCCTTTTTACGCTCGCTTCACAGAAACGGAAAGTCGGACTATATGTGCATGCGTTACACAATAGTACATTGCGATACTAATGCGAAGAAACTTTTACTGTCGAGTGTAAGTTTCACGCTGCAACCACGCGAGTTAAGAAAACGTTTTTCGCACGAGTATTGTACAAAATTTTATATCAAAAAGTGTGAAAATGGGGGTTTTTCCGCACAAACTGCTTGGTGCTCAAAACTGCCATTTTTGCATCGAGTGAAATAAAGATATTTTTTGCTCGTTTTTATGTGATGATTTTTTAATATTCCCAGGCCGCAAGATGTAATAGTCTTCATGGTTGGGGGCACGACTTACGAGGAAAGCCTGGCGGTTTACAACTTGAACAAGCTAAATCCAGGCACGAAGATTATTCTCGGCGGCACGACGATTCACAACTTCGAGAGTTTTACCGAAGAGATTCAATCTGGAATTAACGGTATCGTTTCGCGATACAAGCACCGGCAGAACAATTGAAGAAGAGAACACAACTATTATCGCTCGTAACCAAAATATTTATTGGAGATACCTGGTGTGATATTTCTACTGATGTATTATAATATATATAGGTATTTATTTGACGATGTTGTACGATGACAAAAATAACGTGCAACGACGCTCGTTCCGTACGAATAAATACCACGGTATCACAGATTGAAATGAAAAACTGTTGGTTTTGGGTTTTTTTTTTTTTTTTTTTTAATTATCGTAATTTGTGATTTTTTATTTTTGCCATCGAATTTTCTGCTATTCATCCACATCCGGTTCGATCATCATATAATCCTCTGGCTCGTCCGACATTTCATCGTCCGCTATTGATACCTTTAACAAATGTTACCATATTTTTTTCTTACGATAGTCAAATCATGAAAATAATGAAAAATAAAATTGTATTTTGCTTATTCGAGTTTTGTAATTAGAGGAATCAACGACTACCCATCGCGGCGCCAATTTTTCTTATCCCCAAACAAACGATCGTACAGCCATAAGTTTTGCAAGTTTGGGTCGGAAAAATCGGGGTACCCGTTAACGCGGTGGGACGATTTCGTTCGATCGGGAATCTAAAATGGATCGTCGGAATGTTTTGAAGAGACGGGACGGAGGATTTTTGGCAATGCATTTTTACGGTTTTAACAATGCTTTTTTACAAAAGAATTTCTCTTGCACCTAATCGATAATGTCATTTATACTCACCTCTTCTCTTCCTCTGAGGGATTCTAATAAATTTTCTGTTCTTTATTAAATACGCTAGGACCTATAAACAAGACTATAGTTTCAACTCTTTGCTTTTTTTTTGTACAATATATAACGGCTGGACAACAATAACAATCGTGCTTTTGACGAGTTCCTCCTTCGTTCATTTGCACTAAATTTACATATCGAATTAACAATCGCGACAACGAAAGACAACATTTTGCTGTTTATTAATGGACTTCATGCCGTGAAGATTTTCTCCTTCAACTACGCGGCAGGTGGAACTATTCAAAATATCTCGACTGTTTTTTTTTTTTTTTCATTTTTTCGTTTATCTTTTCGTGGATTTTAACATTTTTGTTTTATACCTTTATAATTCCAGTGGAAACGGCATACAGGGCCATGGCCAGAACGGCAAAGACTCCAGCGAGAAATTGATTCCTTCGTTTGTTCGGAAATTCACGATCTTTATCGTCCTTAGATTTTTTCTCTTCCTCCGCGGCTCTGACCTTCTCGTACGCTTGATAATCGCGCTCGAAGAACCTCTGCGATATACGCGAGACGAATTTGACGAGATTCGTGCACGCTTTAAGATGATTCTGGAGCGCCGGATTCGGCAGTGGGGCTTTGAGCAAAGGAGCCAGATAGGAGTACACCAGCGCGTCGAGCGAGGTGGGCCTGGCACCGAAGAAGTATTCGGACTCTCCCAGTCTAGTGGACAGCAGAGTCAGGCACTTCTGCGCTTCCGAGTATACCTAAGACAATAGATATAAAAAATGATTACTTAGTTAAGTTTTTTGACCGTTATAAAAAAAATGAAGTCTCTAGCAAGTTGACGAATCGTAAAACGGACCGAAAAACGGACACGTACGTTCGCGAACGAAACGGACTGTAAAAAATAAAGTAAAAAAAATAAATAAACTGTTTTTACACACGCTCCTTTGATTAGAGGAAGCTCCATTCTAGACCTGCCCATTGGTGGAGGCAAGCGCGTGTAGAATCGGTTTATGGAGGAATGGTGGTCAGCCTAAAAAAGCCGTGAAACGAACCGTAACGTTTTTAATTAGCGCTCCCTCGGTTTTCGGTCACGAAAGCCGTAAGAGGACCGAACCGTTTCCACCCAAAATTTAATTCGGTCCGTTTCCGATTGCGAGTACCGAACGAGGCGAATAGTCTTTTTTGTAACCGGGAAATATATCATTTCTTAAAAAAAAAAAAAACTTCAGTTTTTTTGTTTCTCCGTAAAGAACTTTTGGATGGGAATGTACATGTAATACATCCTTAATACAAGGAACCAGCGGCGAAGCATAATGTGGCAATTTAAATTGAGGCCATTTTTGGCTCTGAAAAAACGCACCGCATCGAATTTCGTAAAAAAAAGTCCAATGTTTGTTAAAAATTAGTTCGACCCATTTCTGGTTTTTGCATCAAAAAAGAGTGCTACACCAAAAACCAAGAACACACAATCGATTATCCATACAGTCCATTTATCCATTTTACGCGGTACGTTTCATTCCCTAACGTACGGGTCCATTTTTGGTCCATTTTATGGTTTTTCCCAAAAAACAGACTGCGCACAACTCGCTAGGGATATCAAAGATACTTTCAATAATTTCCTTCCCAATTTATTCTTCAGCAAGGCAGACGAACCTTATTTTCTATAGCAGTCTTGCTATCCTCTTTGGGAAACATCGATTCCATCAATATCTGAGCTGCGTTCTCATACTTTCCGGGATACCAGAAGTTCAACGGAAATGGCACAGCTTTCGCGTACCAAGGTCTGACTAGCTCCGTGAAATTACCATGGTCAACCCACCTGAGAATCAATCGTATTAGAACAAGGTGTAAAAAAATATTCCATAAAAAAAAGAAAAACATTATCAAAGTACCATATGAATTGAAGCGCAGGAAACAATTTGTCCTTAAGCATGTGATCGTACGCCATGACTTCGGCGCACTGCTTAGGGCTCAAATTGTATTCGAGACTATAATTTTTTTGTCTGAACAGCTCTATCATGTCCTGTATGGAGTCGAGACGTTTCGCTCCGTGACGGAGGACCGGCAGTCGGCCGTTCGGGGTTCTGAACGGATCGCATGTCGGATTTACTTTCAACGGTACTCCGCAAAATTTTGCGTAAGCCTGTAAATATAAAAAAAATTATTTGATTATTTCAAAAAAAAAAAAATGTTCGTAATATAATTCCATCGACGAGAATCTAACCTCGTTCGATTTACTCACCAAAACTTGTAGACAATGAGTGTCAACGGACGACAAGCCCCAGTCTCCTTTCCATGTGTCCAATTGAAAATTCTCCTCTTGGCTCATCGCACAAAGGGCTTATCAACATTTAATTCACTATTCTGCACCAAATAGCGAATTAATTTTTTTTACCCTTTATTGAACGATACACGTGACAACCCGACGGAGTTTCATAAGAAAGTCTCACGAACAATCGATCGTGATATTCAAAGGAATAATTGTTTCTCGCTCGAATTCGCTCCGTGGGAATTAAACGATAAAACAGGGAACGCCAGATTGGGTCGAATTGTCTACGATAAATATCATTTTTAGAGAGTCGAGAGAGAGAGAGAGAGACCCAAAAATCTCGAGTGCCTCTGGAGGGGCGAGAAATCGCCGAATTGAGTCGAGTCGTGTGTGGTGGATCGGGCGGAAAGAAATCTATTCAAGCCGGGGAGGGCCACAAACGCACTGTGGATATCGAAAGAACTGCATGCAAACATAGTCTGTCGGTATATTCGCTTAGCAGACATACTTTGTCGGTATTTCGCTTAATACAGACATACTCCGTCTGTATATTCGTTTAAAGTACATATATTTCCACTCGGTACCGCTGCAACATGCGATAAGAGCCGCCGAATCGTATTATTAACACGTTCGGCCGCGGCCGAATCGTATTATTAACAATTATTAATACCTATATCGCGTCACCAAAATCATAAAGGCGTATTTCATATAGCTATACACAGAAAATACGCCCCTACGATTTTAATCACGCGATATGTAACGAATTTTTGTTTTTTCTTTTATTTTTTTTTACCATCGCGATAGGAGCCTTGAAAGTCGAAAAATTGCAAATAATTCGTCGCCAACGTTTCGCAACTGAAAGTTTGGTTTTGTTTATCTAAAGTTAAGAGTATTATTTAGGTATCTTTTTTCGTCGACTTTGATTCTGATTTTCTGTTCGCGGGCCGATATGAATATACCGACAGAGTATGTCTGTATGATATTATTTCGATATGCAGAGTGTCACAGTGCGTCTGTGGCTCTCCCGGACTTCCGTAGAAATCGCCTCTACCGGCCTCAAGGCGTTCAGTATTGTTCAGTATCTAACTCCTCGCAGCCGGGGGAGTCGGTGCAAGTGGTTTGTCTTGTTTTCGTCGCGAGCGAGACTTTTCTCCTCTTGCCCGTGATCATTCGCGCGATCGTTTACAACGAAAATCCAGAAAGCTTCGCATCGAATTTTTGTTGTTTTCATTACATAATCGTCGATATGCGATAGCGGCTTATCAGCCGGTGAAATTTCTCGAGTCGACTGGGCTCGGAGCGCGACATAACAATGTTTCGGGATAGCTCCGAGATTTCGCCATAGAGTTAGCGATTAATCTCGTGTCTGAGATCAATTTTATCGAATTAAAATAAAAGAAAAAATATACATTTATTCACGGACACACAATAATATTTATTAAAAATGCCGGATATGCTGACGCCGTTCGTTTATTGGGCGCAGACCGAACACGACGTTACGCTCAAGGTGGATTTGACGGACGTCAAGGTAAACTTGTTTTTTTTTTCTTTTTTTTTTGTATCGTTCATAACATCGATTCGTTAATTGCGATAAATTTCCGCAGGATCCAGAGGTAAATTTGGAGCCGGGACAGCTGCGATTCATCGCCCATGGACAGGGCGCCCGAGGTCCCAATCAGTATGGTTTTTTGCTGAATTTTTTTACATCAGTGAACGTCAAGGTAAACTTCTCTGCCTTGTTTAAATTATTATTATTATTATTATTATTTAAAAAATTTATTTTTTGTTTGCTGGCAATCGATAGCTTCGAGAACGATCAAATAACAAAAAAAAACTGATGCTTCGTTTCAGGAGAGTAGTTACAGAATAGTCGATCGCCAAGTGGATTTTCTTCTGAGAAAACAGACGAGCGGCTGGTGGACTCGTTTGACCGCTGCACCGACCAAGCCGCCCTGGCTGAAAATCGATTTCGACAAGTGGAAGAGTGAGGACATGGACGATGACGATGAGAAACGTGACGTCAGGCAAGACTACCCTGACATGTACGACAAACTTCATAAAGAAGAAATGGGCTACAAAAAAGGTACTATTATCTCTTGAATTTAAAATACGTTTTTTATGGAGAAAATAACTTTTTAGTTTTCATTCATTAAAAAAAAAAATACACATTTTATTCATGTTTTATTAACTTTTTAAACATTTTTTTGTTAGATCTTATTTAAAAGTTACATCAGTTTGTAATTGAATAATTACACCTGAGTGCTAATACTGAATGGTATTGCATAATTTGTTATTCTTTTGAGCTCTTTATATTGGGTATTTTTAAGAACATTTACTAAACATATAAACGTGTATTTATTACCGTAAAGGGGCTGGTTCCCGTAAATAAATACATAAAATAAATAAAAGAATAAAAAGAGACATGGAAACAATGTTTTTTTATTCCATTCTATTTGTCCAGAAGATTTCAAGAAAGTGTACCTGGTTCTGTACAACTTGTGCCAATTCGTTGGATTCCTCTACATACTGACGATAATGGGTATCAGATACTCCCGCGAGGGTCCAGGTAAGCAAATCGATAATCGATAACATTATCAATAATTCGAAACATTAATCACTTTTATCTTAGATAGATAGATAGTTTACGAATTGTTAATTAATATTTTTTCAGACTCCATGTCCGAGACTTACGCGAGCGTCGGAAACGCGATGAAGTTCATTCAACTGCTGCAATTCATGGAAGTGATGCATCCAATGTTCGGTTACACGAAGGGTAACGCCCTCGTCGCGTTTCTCCAAGTCAGCGGGCGAGGTTTCGTTCTGTTCTGCATGGTGGAAGCCGAGCCGCGTATGCAAACGAAGCCCGTTATATTCTACGTGTTCCTCGTCTGGAGCTTGGTCGAAGTATTTCGATACCCTTACTATATAACTCAACTGTTGAACGTCGAGATTCCGCTTCTAACGTGGCTCAGATACACGATTTGGATGCCGCTCTATCCTCTCGGTTTTCTGTGCGAGGGAATAATCATCCTGCGCAACATACCGTACTTCGAGGAGACCGAGAAGTTCACGGTACCATTACCGAACTCGTGGAATTTTGCATTCCACATGCCGACATTCATGAGACTGTATTTGCTTCTGCTGTCGATACCGGGCATGTACACGATGATGTCCCACATGAATCGCACGCGTATGAAGAAACTGGGACGCTCAAACATCGAGAGGAAGTACGCCTGAAGGGAAACATCAAAGGACGGATAGGCAGGTTCAATATTTTCTAATTAATGATAATAATATTGATACTTGCGCAATGTATGATGTACGATACATGTATAATCGTTACTGTATCGTGGGTTCAAAGTAGCAAGGACGTATCGACCCTGCACGAGCGCCGATAATAATTGTCCGCTCAAAATTCCGCATAACAAACGACCGGAGATGACGCGGATGAATTATTGTATCGTCGCTGTGCAAACCGGCTTACGATGATCATGAGTTTTAATCGCTTCGCGGGTGTCCACCATCGTTATATCATATATAATCATCATTATTGTGATGAGAATTCATTAATTTGCCCATCCCAGTTTCGAGGAAAAGATTTACGGTGAAGCGTTACCCGGACACACGTAGAAATTGATTTTACAGTTTTTTTTCGTAAGTTATCGTGTTCATTATGTTTGTTTTTCTTTTTACGACCTTAATGGTGAAATGTCTTCGTTATATTTAATAATCATTGGAGTGCGTGTAATGTGTAATTCGTTACCATAAAAATGGGTACCTGTTTGTAAATTTTCTTTTACAATCATCGAATTGTGAATTCGCAACGAGGCGGGTCGGTAAGATTATTCTTACCGGCGGTGCCGGCTATTTTAGTTCGTTGACAATCCATGATCTATTATACAGCCGACTTGGATTTGTATACCTATATACATCCCGAATAAAAAATAACTCATTCCTATCGATACCCGCGACCGCTGTCTTGACGGTCGTTTACCCACAAATACGACGGGTCTGTTTGTGTGCAAATTCGACCACGAAACGATTGAAAGCTCGACCGATTGTAACGCCACCGCTGCACGCTGCACTACGAGCCTTTGCCCCGTATTCTTGGCGGAACTATCGTCGTTTTCTGATTCGACTGGCTGTAAAAGCGGTCGTTTTTGAACAAATCGACCACAAAAACGGCCGCAGAAGGGATCGGCGGTAGTGTTGTGAATTTACCGGTTAATAACGTTCGTAACCATTTTTACCGATAAAAAAACCGGTTATTTAAGTAACGACAATGCTGCCAACAAGCGCACTCTAACTTTCAATTTAAATTTGGAAAAATGTCTACGTTATTGCGAATCATTTAATCAACGTTAAACTTCTTCAATAAAATACTGATAGTGACTATTAAACGATACTTATTCCTTGGAAGCTATTAAGGATTGGTTAATTTTGTTTATTCAGCAAAAAGAATGTATTATGATCAAACGTTAAAAATTAAGTGTTCGTACTGTTTATAATAACGACATTATGGGGAACGAACGGGTTAAATCAAGATACATTTATAGAGTAAGGATCCGTGATTGAAGCGGGAACAGCTTAAGAAAGCATTTTGCACATGCAATTTTCGGCGGGTTCGGTAGGGCCAACCACAGAATAAGTTACCGTCGGTAAAATACGTTAGTAGCTGCAGTTAATTAACCGGTTATTTACCGAGCTGTTTAACCGGTTATTTACCGACTCACATCACTAATCGACGGCCTTGCAGATGCGGTTGGTTTTTCATGAATCGACCACATAACAGCCGTAATTACGATCGATAAGGGATCTTCCAGTGCGGTCGAATGTCGATAAATCGACTGCACAACGACCGAAGATACGATATTACATCTTCGGCTCGTAGTGCAGCGCGCAGCGGTGGCGCTGCAATCGGTCGAGCTTTCAATCGTTTCGTGGTCGAATTTTAGGCCGATACGTAGTCGGTGGTGCCGATAGGGATCGGAGGTGCAAGAAATTCATTTCTTCCTTGCATTTATTTATTTTTTTCATCTTCCATAATCTCTATCGTCATTCTTCGCTAGTATAAAAATTGTACAGGCAAAAGCAGCCGTGAAACAAATTTGACGGTTAACGTTATTGTTTATCGCTCACGATGCCAAGCTACGTAAAACTTACGATTGGCCACTTCGCCGTGCGCGCGAAGCGCCATCAATTTGCGCGCTTTCGATTCGCCCGCACGCATGTGACGTCTATGACGACGAAATAATTTTTTAACCCTTCACGTACCGGTGTGTCGCTCGGCGAGACACCGGTACCTTGAAGTGTTGTTTTTTTGATAACGCATAACAACATTTATTACGAATATCGGCATCATTCTAATAGTTATTAAAGAGATGAATATAAATAGATCGGTAGAAAGTTCCTGGTATCCTAAAGGGTTAATAGTCGTACAGATTATCAGACGACTTCGTCCTTTCTTATTCATCTGTAGTCGAACACTGTAAAAGTTATATTATATTAAATTATTCATGGACAAACGCATTAAAAACTATCGCGATGCCGAAATTGAGAAAAAAAAATATAGACTAATCAGACGAAGAATTCTAATTATAGTTGTTCATAAATCGAATGAATAATTTCTCCACATGCGTCCACGAGTCTAATGAATAATTTTTCCACATTCGTCCATACTCAGAGGACTAAAGACTTCAAATTTTTGTTTGTCAAGTTTTATCTTATTTTATAATTCATTCGTGTCTTACAAGCTCATCCCGCAGCCCGACCGCCTCGTCCCCATCGATTAATTTTATTAAAACGCAACAAAGCCTAAAACGACACTCTCTCTTATGTTCCGCGGAAACTTGCACAACCGATTGTCTTTCAAAAGGTTCGAAGAACGGGTTTGCGAAAACCCGTTTAAACGTAAGAATCCATAGTCTCGAAAGACATTTAACGATTCGTCCAGACTCGTATTTCCGGTTATCCGCCAATCGCTCCGCGAGCGATTTTCTTCTTTTTTTTCGCACAGTGAGTTATTTATTTGACTGTTGCCTGCGCTTGTCGCGCGACGTCTTATCCTTATCTCTCGCCAAAACGATGATTGGTAAACACACGTGACCTTCTCGTTACTTACGAGGAGTTCGTACGTGCAGAAGCGTTAACCGGTCTATTCGTGTTACGTCTGCTGCAAACTATCGATCGCTGCTGCGCAATACTCGGCGTTGAGATCAATCGCGCTCATAGGATATCATCGAAAAACGCGAAAAGCTTACGATAAAGAATTATAACGGATAGGCTAAAGAATAAAAATACAAAAAATGCTTCGCCTCGTTAAAACGTTGAGAGCCGCGAGAGCTTTTTCCTCAGCGCCGCTGCCAGCACCAGAGACAAATCCTTCGGTTATCTACAGCGGCGTAAGTACGACAATAAACAACGTCCAAAATTAAAAACGAGGACGCAATAACGGATAATAGCGAATTCTCGATTTTCCCTCCACACAAATTGTCGTAAATTTTATCCGTAATTGCGAAGTTTAAAATGTCATTTCAATTCATCGATATGAGTATTATATATTTTTTATTTTTCTTGTTGTTTTTTTTTTTTTAGATATTCATTAACAACGAATGGCACAAATCAAAGTCTGGACGAACGTTCGACACTGTAAATCCATCGACCGGAGATGTAATTACAGAAGTTCAGGAGGGCGACGCGGAGGACATCGATGTAGCTGTGAAAGCTGCGAGGAAAGCCTTCCAGTTGGGATCGATGTGGAGGACTATGGATGCTTCGCATCGCGGAGTTCTCCTCAATAGATTGGCCGATCTCATTGAGAGAGATCGCGTGTACTTGGCGGTGAGCGATTAAAGACTCTGATTATTATAGAAATTATTTTCAGAATTATGGTACGTACGGCTGAAGCGGGCTGTGCTTTTAGAGCTTTGATATCTGTGGAGATAACAAAGTTCACAGATGTGCACAAGACGCTGTGATTATGTTTCTGTATTACCTCATCAATTTTTCATGATATTTGTGAAATATCATGAAGAGATAATTAAATTATCAATTCAACGATAGAACCATCCGTAATAAATTTGCATTTTGTTTTTTTTTTTTGTTTACAATTGAGCAATTAATGCGGAGGAAACCTTGTTATTCAAAGATTTTTATATCATTTTGACCACCATGATTATTAGTGAAAAGTATAAGAAATTTTATTTTAACATAATCATTAATGTAATTTAATTTTTGTTACCAGGTCCTCGGGGGTCTCTGGACAATATGCGTAGCAATACTGTGCTTATATTTCTGTTCCCTTATCAATTTTCAGAATATTTTGTGCTGAATTACAATAGTCTAAAATTAGAGCTCTCGTCTGACTCGGAAATTACCTTTGGGAGATAATCAAGTTATTACTGCAATGATAGAACGACTCGCAATAAACTTTAATTTATTATTTTTTATGCAATTACATCAATCTAGAAACTTCGTAGTTGAAAAATGTACCTATTATTCCGACTAACATAAGTACTAAAAAAAACAGTACCAAAAATTTCATTGTTATATGATAATTAATTTACATGCATTTTTTGTTATCAGTCCCTCGAGACTCTGGACAACGGAAAGCCGTACTCGGTGGCGTACGGTTTCGACGTGGCAGCCGCTGCGGGAACGCTGAGATACTATGCCGGCTGGGCGGACAAGAATCACGGAAAGGTCATCCCGATGGACGGGAGATTTTTCGCGTACACGAGACACGAGCCGGTCGGCGTCTGTGGGCAGATCATTCCCTGGAACTTCCCGATCGTCATGATGGCTTGGAAAATAGCGCCAGCACTCGCGACTGGAAATTGCGTTGTTCTGAAGCCCGCCGAGCAGACGCCCTTAACCGCTCTGTACATCGCACAATTGATAAAGGAGGCCGGATTTCCCAAGGGAGTCGTAAACGTGGTGCCGGGATTCGGCGCGGCCGGTGCCGCCCTCGTGAATCACATGGATGTCGACAAAGTCGCCTTCACTGGATCGACCGAAGTCGGCAAGCTCGTTCAGCAGGGGGCGGCTATGAGTAATCTCAAAAGAACGTCACTCGAACTCGGTGGAAAATCGCCCAACATCATCCTCAAGGATTCCGACATCGATCACGCTGTCGAGACGGCGCACTTCGGTCTGTTCTTCAATATGGTAATGAATCCGGAAAACAAAATCGTTCGAGGCCTCATCGATCTTTTTAATCGAAGGAAATAAATTAATTGATCGTTAAGGTAGCTATGTCGCTTCGGGCTCATTTCGCATAAGTTCGAGAAAAATAAGAGAAAATTGCAAATACATCTCGATGGTATAAAAAATCTTTAAAAATTCATGCACACTTTAGTATTATTATGTAAAATTAATATTTTTAGTACTTTTAAATACTAAAGATATTAATTTTGCATAATAATAATTCCAAAATGTTATTAACAAACTAATCAAAAAATTAATCGTTTAACAAATTACCCGGCAAAACAACTTTTTTTTAGTGAAAATGAATAAATTATTGTCTTAAAAAAATTTCCTTTCGCCGGATAATTTGTTAAACAATTAATTTTTTCATTAATTTGTTAATTACATTTTGGAATTATTATTATTATGCAAAATTAATATTTTCAGTACCTTCAATATGCATGCATTTTTCAGATTTTTATACCATCGAGAAATACTTGCACTTTTCTCTTATTTTTTTCGAACTAATGCGAAATGAGCGCCAAGCGACATAGCTACCTTAAGTCATGAATTTTTCATTTTTATCACTTTTCTTTTCGTCTATCAGGGGCAATGCTGCTGCGCGGGATCCCGAACATTCGTCGAGGATGATATATACGACGAATTTGTGGAGAAGAGCGCGCTCCGTGCGAAATCGCGAACGGTCGGAGACCCGTTCGATCCGTCGGTAGAACACGGTCCACAAGTCGACGAGGAGCAGATGAACAAGATTCTCGGTATGGTCGACAGTGGCAAGAAGGAGGGAGCAAAGTTAGTCGCCGGTGGGAGCAAAGTCGGCGCCAAGGGATTTTACGTCGCGCCAACGGTATTCGCCGACGTCAAGGACGACATGACGATCGCGCGCGAAGAGGTGATTTTTTATCCACCCTCTTCGCACTCTTGTATTCGACCATTGTTCGTTCACATGACTGGAAACCATTTTTTTAATACGTCTACTCTTCCCGCAGATCTTTGGACCGGTTCAGCAAATTCTCAAGTTCAGCGAAATCGACGAAGTTATCAAAAGAGCAAACTATACCGATTACGGGCTCGCAGCTGCCGTTTTCACTAAAGATATCGATAAGGCTAATCATATCATTCAAGGACTTCGTGCTGGTACAGTCTGGTCAGTTCATTTTTTTTTAATAACTTTATCTGTTATCCGAAATTGTCTACCGAACTGTGATATGAGTCAACGTAATTTGATGGTCTTTTGTGTATTTTCCAGGGTGAACACGTACAACGTTTTGGCCAATCAAGTGCCATTCGGTGGCTACAAAATGTCCGGACACGGCAGAGAACTCGGAGAGTACGGGCTCGAGGCCTATACCGAAGTGAAGAGTGTCATTGTAAAGGTCAATGAGAAGAACAGCTAACTTATCACGTAGCAAACAGAGCCGCACATATCGATGCACAAATTGCGGTGGATTTTTTCTTAAAAATTATTTTTACTGGATTTCCAATATCTAAGTTTTATACGTACGTCTCGTTGAGAAACGCAATTTGCCACTGAAGAGATTTGTGCGTTTCTAGTCTTATAAGGTGAAAATAATATGTGCTCGATGATAAAAAAAAAACAAAAAACAAAAACAAAAACCCCGCTGTTAAGAATGGACAATACGTAATTTTTTTGTACAACTACTGATTTTTCGTGCATGGAATTTAAGCGAATGAAGTAAAGTTGTAACGTGCGCGAAAAGAAAAAGGTGCTGATTTACAGTCGAAACTCTATTGATCGTTATTAAAAAAATATTTTACACAACATGATTATTTTTAACGATATTTTCTTTTGTTTCTTAATTAATCTACGATAAGCTCTTCGAAATGCGGATAAATATGTGTAATCGATTACTATAACTACCGCGATAAATAAGGCAAATCACTCGATGATCGTATAAGTTTTCTATACTCTCCGTACTACCTACGACGTTATCTGTTTTCATTATATAAAAAAAAAAACAAGTTCCTCGAAAATTCGCTCGATCACGATGAATGTACAAAAAGTTTCTTAGTGGATAAATAGCTGCGGCGTTTTTCAATTACCTAAGAAATTATATCACTGGCACCAGTAATGCTTCTTTTTTTTCTTTTTTGGTGCATTGTCTCGGATGTTGCGCAAGAAAGTAAATACAAAGAGTAAAAAATAAATTTCTTACGATCCGATTCGTCGGGATTGCGCGAATTATGTCAGTCGGGCGCGGTGAGCAATGACTGAGCATCCATGAGGCTCTCGGTCATGAGTATTGAACTGTTCATTATCGGTGTGCTTATAGTGTTGCCGGTTTTCTTGTTGCCGAACGGATAAAAACTATCGATGTTCGTCTGCAGCAGATACGTGTTCATCTTGTCGACCGGTGAGCCACAACTGCCGTTCACGTTAACTTTCAATAGTCCAATGGAATTTTGCAACAATCTCGAAAACAGTTCAATGTGATTTTTTCCGCCGTTGCGGATCTCCAGGGGCGGTATCCACCGGAAGTAACACTGGGACCAAAGTTCCAGGCACGGAATATTGTAAACCGGCTTCATCGCGCAGGTCTTATCGGCTATCGAGAGCCGATCGAAGAGGGGATTGTAAAACAAGAGTATGTCCTGGTCGTTGAATTGTTCTCGCCAATCCCAAACGCTGCGGAGAACCAGAGGATTGTTTGGATCCTGAAAAAACGGAGATGTATATCAGTCGGTTGAGTTTTCAAAATCTTGATGCAATTTTAAGGAGGGTCGAGCGTTACAAAGTCATCAAGAAAATATGCAGATTTTTTTAGGCATTGATATGAACGATCTAAGTGTACTGCACAGTTTGAAAGCGTTCGTCTTCCCCGTTTTCGAGAAATGTTTTTTTTTTTAATTTGCACCATTTAACATTGATTCTTACGGCAGATCGAAAATAAGCGATGTATTTTAATGTTTCTAGGGTAGTTCATATGCGGAAACGTTGCAAACAAATTATCGAAAACTAAAGAATATTCTTAGGAAACTCTGTATAAAAATGCAAGCACTTGTTCTTTGTCGTTAGTTAACAATAAGTAATTACATGGAACTTTACGGATTTATCTCGGCACGTCCCTGCCAAGGTGACGAACGACTGCTTTTAGAGAAAAAAACGGACCGAAAAACGGACACGTCCGTTGGGTAACGAAACGGACTGCAAAAACGGTAAAACGGACCGTACGTTTTTGAATTGGTCCTTTTTCGGTTGTGGAAACCGAGGAATGACCGAACGTTTTTTATTAAAATGTTTGGCTAAGTTTTTAAATGTTTGTTTATTTTGTTTTTAATTCGGTTTTTAATGAAAGGACAGAATAAAAATACGGTTTTGGTTCTTTTTCGGTTGTGGGAACCGATAACGGACCAAAGTAAATTTTTCGAAAAAATATGTTCGGTCCTTTTTCGGTTTCCGCAACCGAAAAGACACCAAATGTCAACAAAAAATATACAGTCCGTTTTGTCGTCTTTTACGGTTCGTTTCATTCCCCAACGAACGTGTCCGTTTTTCGGGCCGTTTGCGGTCCGTCAATTTGCTAAGGGTGCGAGTGAGAGGCCGCTCGACCCTCCTTAACGAAAATTTATTCGAGTAACTGGAAAAAATAATTAGCAAAAATGACCATAGCTGCCACGGCTCTATCGCGCTCGCAGTTGAAGATAAAAGTGTCGAAAATCGAAACGTGGGCCGTGTCCCAGAGTGTTGTTAAATATGTTTCCGTGAACTCGAAGTGCGCAGGAAATTGTTGACACAATTGCCACACGCAGTCGAGATAGAGAAGAAACAGCGGGGACTGAAATGAAAAAATTAATTGATCGATCGATCGAAGAGATCGCAGAGACGCAGAAAAAAAATGATTGAATCGCGCTTACTTTTTCGGAGTCAGCTTTCATTATGTGACCGAGACGATCGCAAAAGGGATGTCCAGCGGCGACCCACTCTTTTTGCAACAGGGTTTGGAATCCCGTTATCGTACGAAAGTACGGATCCAATAGCAATTGGACTAAACTCGAGATAACACAGCACATATCCCTGCCGGCACCTTCTGCAAAGTTATTCGTCATTTGTAAATAAACTGTTAAAGAAAAAAAAAAAAAACAGCGGAAACTAAACTTTCCGTGTTACCCGTCAATACTTGCCCTGCAGGATAACTGACATTCCTTTATTAAGTTGCTCACTAGCCTCGACGGATTTTTGCAAACAGTAAGATACAAATTTCAACCATTTGGTACTCTCGAGTGTCGAATAGAAATTGTTATCTTGTATCCAAAATTGTCTAATATTCTCTGCAACACAGTGGAATTGAAACGTTGGATTATCATCGTTAAATTTTCGAGCAGATTCGCTCGTCGCTTTAACGAAACAAATTGCGTGTTGTTTTTTTTGTTTTTTAAACAGGCTATTTTTGCCGAGCGGAAGGACTCACCGGGTGTGCACAAGCCAACGAATTTCGCGAATCCCGCAGCGACAGTTTTAACGGTAATCTCGCTGTTCAAATCGACGACAATCATCGGCAATCTCTGTGGATGACTTTTACGAATATTTTCGAGCATAATATTTTCCTGCGTTCGTTCGGTTATAGTTGTCGATAGTTCGGACATTTTAACGAGCGCCGCTCCGCGTTCGTTCGCCCATGACCAGACAGGTGGTCGGCTGCCTTGGAAGTGCGTCGCCGCACCGGCCAACTGGCTGTCCGTTACCGACACTGGTACGATAATGTACTGCGGCAAACTGCGAACACAGCGTTATTAAATAACGTGTCACAAAGATCTTCGTCGCCTCGATCTCACCTCGGTGAGAGTTGAAACTGCACGTTGGCCGACGAGAGACGCCAACTTTTGCGGACTTTCGTGTCTCTGCCGCACGTGCGCTCGAGCTCGTTCTGCCAGTCGGAAATATCGCGAAACAGACGAACGCCCTTGTCGATGCTGCTGTAATACCCCTCTCTGCGATAACAGAAAGAAAGATCGGGTAAACGAAGGTCTTTACGGTTGAGTAAAATTGAGCTCATCGAGCATAATACCGACTTGTAGTCATAGGCAAATAAAAGTTGATGCCTGCTCGGGAATGCATGATGCAGCAGCGTCGTTAACAAATTTTTACCATGTCCGGGGGGTGAAAATTTGAATGAGAAGGACCAAGTTCTCATGTTCTAAAAATTCAACGTACAGATCAATGATTATTAAATGACGATTAATCAATTAATAAAATTAATAATAATAATCAATCATTATCAAATGATTATTTTTCTAAAGAAATAATTATAGTACAATCTGATTGTAGTATACATTAGTTATATAACATTACATAACGTTATATACATTAGTATAACATTCTTTATAAGCTCAGTTCCCCGAAAATTATTTTAATATTTCAGATTAATTCCTTGGAACTTGAAAAAAAAAAAAAAAAAATGTACGGCTGATGGTAGATTCACCTTACAGATAATGAATATTCCTTTTACTTTGGAAGGTAAAGTACTCCCTGGAAGCAATCTCTGTTTCTTAATCACGCGATTAATCAATTAATAAAATAAATGATAATAATAATAAAACATTACTAAATGATTATTTTTCCATAGAAATAATTATAGTACAATCTGATTGTGATATACACTAGTTATATAACATTATATAACGTTATATACATTAGTATAATAACATTCTTTATAAGCCCAGTTCCCAGAAAATTGTTTTAATATTTCAAATTGATTCCTTGGAATTTGAAGAAAAAAATTTAGGACCGATGGTAGATTTACCTTACAAATAATGAATATTCCTTTTACTTTTGAAGGTACAGTACTCCCTGGAAGCAATCTCCGTTTCTTATCGCCCATTATTAAGTAAATCTCATCTATGTTGGAAAGACACGTGTCTGTGTAGCCGTAAAGATGATTTTGCTGACGTATGAGATCCTGAAAAAAAAAGTAACAATACAGTTAATTTTCATTGATGAATCCTGTGTTTGGTTCCAATGAAGCGTCTCACCTCTCCATTGGAATCGTCCGAAGTGATGAAGGTGAGCTTGAAATTAGTCACAGACAGAATACCGGAGGTGCCCTGTTTCAAATCTCCGACTGGCGAAAACATGAGAACGCTCTGTGCTTCGGCTATGAGCACCTCGCCGGACAGAAGCTTTATACTGTTTTCGTTCATCGAGTTTCTTCTGCTCGCTCCCAGAGGCTGCAAAAACACATCGCCGAAGAGTGAACAATGTTCGTATCAGGAAAAAAAAAAAAAAAAAAACGCAATGTATTTTCACAGTGAATATTTTTTCGTTCCCGTCGTTTACCTGCATTTCGTGCTCTTCCAAACCCACGTAACTGGTAAAATTATTGCAACTTTTGCTGTCCATTATCGTGAGGTTTTTTTTTTTTTTTTATTGTCGCGCACAATTGATATTATATTATTTCTACTCAAAGTTTTGAAACGTCATGATTTTCTGACACCGTTCCGTGTTTACTTTGCCGTGGAAGGCACAACACACATCATCGCCTAAAGCAATGCACGATCGTGCTGTGGGTAGGTAAGAACGCGAGAGCGTGTCGACGTCGTCAGTAACGCCGTCTGAGGGCGGTGATCAGCTGGGCTCGAAACTACGCGAGCCGGGCAGGGACATTTTACATAAAGTGATAGTCATCGTCGTCGGGTTGGTACTACACATTGGTATTTCGTGTATTTTGCTGTGGGCGGCGTCTTAAGAATTATGTGAAATACCACCGTCTGTAATGAAGCCTGTAATGAATGTCGGTTTCAGGCAACGAACAGCTTAGGGAAAAGAAATTATCTTTCTCCGGGAAATTGTCACAAAACGGCATTCAGTACAGTTTTCGTTACCGACGGCGGTATTTCACATCACCTTAAGGTACACTGAGAGAAGGATATAGTAAAAATTACTATATCACTTGGGAGACATTACCATATGACATAGTAGTGGAGCGTTAGGGCGCCACCTATGGTAGGAAGTACTGGATTTATAAGAATTTTTCTTACATATTATGGTAAAAATTCTTGGATAATCTCAGACTTTTTGCCATAGGTGGCGCGCTGGCGCCGTACTACTATGCGCTATGGTAATTTTTCTTAGATTATTGGTAATTTTTACTAGATCCTTCTCTCAGTGTACTGTTGAAAATATTGAACAAATTCAAAGTAAAATGCGTGTGTTATATTTCAGTCATTATAAGTTTAGAGGAGCACTTATTTATTTCCCATAATAAAAAGACAGGAAATAAACATATTGGCTAAAAATAAATGTCGGCGAAGAAAAAAATACGTAACGTAGATAGTAAAGAAGTTTCACTTCAACTGCGCATAACCGTTAAACGCACACTTTTTTCAAAAGTTTTTTGTTGCGTGTGTCGAGCAAATGTACAGCATAAGTTGCTAAACGCTCGAAAAATACGAACGGTCGGCAATGATCCCTACTTCCTCCAGCAATTTCGTGATAGCGTTAGTATTCATCGTTATCGCTCAAGGAACATCGCCATTAGAACAACCAGGTATCTGCATTGCCGACCGCCCGTATTTCTGAGTGTCGGTAATTTATCTCTTCACAAAAAAAAAAAAACACCAAAAGGAGATTTTTTGTTCAAATCGGCTTGTTGCAGGGACATTCAACGATATGTACGGTATTCAGCCAAGACGTCTTACTAGTAAGAGAGTATGAAAAGTCTGGCGGAATTTGTTTATTATCGTCAAGAAACTTCACACTGAGCTCTTTTTTAACTGTGAATAGACATTCGACTTGGGCAATATCATTAGGAAACTGCACGTGACCGGAAATTTTGCCTGTATTCGTTTCCAACCTAACGACGTGACTATCACTGTACATAAATGTTTCTATCCGGCTCGGGTATGCTAAGTGATAATTTGTCGTAACAGTCGATCGAATTTGTATCAATAAGTTCAATTCTAGCCGGACAAGCGCCACAAAACGAAGCAAACGAAGCACAAAATGACGCATATATTGCGCCACATTGGGTCCACTTCATGGTGCGTGTCTGTCTGGGATACAACGATAACCTAAAGGAAATAATGACACCGTAGGAATCAAAGTCGCATAAAGGCAATCAACTCAACAACCCGAATACGTTATTGTGAGTGACCAAGGTAGCAGTATTGTCAGATTAACTTTTATAAGTTATCTTTCAGATTTATCCAAAAGATATCTTTAAGGTGTCTTTAAATTTGCATCCATATGTGTGTTGACATAATGATTCCATTTTTTGTTAACATAAATAGTCATCACAAAAGTAAACCAAAAGTCATCATATGATTTTGTCTGAAAGATAACAATTATGGGGCACTGAAAAGTTGACTATGTACAGATAAGAAACATAGATATAAAATGAGATGTCCCACTGATGTCCATTTTATGTTATCTTAAATAGTCTTCATAAAAGTGCTCCAAAAGTCATTATGTGGTTTTGTCAGACAGATAGTCCATTATAGGTCGCCGAAAAGGTATTCATTTATCGGTAAAAAATAGGGATAGCGACTAAGTTGCCAGGCAGATACCGTTTTAAAGGCAACCTAAAATATCTACTTTAATAGTTGTCCGAAAGGAAACATTTTATGAGGTATTCTCCCAGATACCCCTTGCATATAGGCCCAGGTAAACTTGGCATAGAAATCATATAATACCTTTCCTTTTCAGTAATTATTTCAGTAAATAAATCAATAAAATATTTATTGTCTGTTCACTTCGGATAAGAAAACTTTTACTGCTTTCCAATCTTGCTAGGAACGATAAAAACTCAAATGATAAGTGATAGCACAGCGTTAAGGTTCTAGGCTAATATGCGTAAGGTCTAGGGTTCGAGCCAAACTTTAGGTCGTTAAGTTTTTCTTTCTTCGAAATGCGTAATGTAGTATCCGAATGTATCCTAAATTGATATTAATTCATTATGATAATTCAAGCCAATGTTTTCCAATGCTTTATACGTTATTATCCGTTATAAAAAAGTTATCTTTTGGTTCAACATTCAGCTTCTGTAAACTTTATGACCATTTCGTCACATTGCGAATAATGTCTTTTAGGTCTGCCTATTAGACAGCATAAAGTTGTCATTTCGGTGACTGTTTACAGTTGACAATATGGCAACATTTTGCTAACAGTTATTCGATATCCAAAAGTTACAATTCCGGCAGCGCAAATGTTGACTTTCGGATGGACATAGGGTGTACCATTTGTATCACAAAAGGATACCTTTTTCCACCAGAAAAAAGTTGTACGTAACTTTCGTGTGACATCGTTTCGATGCCTTTAGGATAACTTAATGTTACCTGGAATTTTAAAGGCATCGAAAAACGATGACGCACGGTAGTTATGGACAACTTTTTTCTTGTGTAAAAAGATACCTTTTGGCAATACAAATAGTATCACTTATGTCCCCCAGATTGGTAACATTCGCGCGACAGAATGATAACTTTTTGGTAACGTTAAATTGTTGTCCATACGGTGCCATATTGTCAACTGTTACTTCTAATCGAAATGACAACTTAATGTCCTCTTACAGGCAGGCTTGAGAGACATCATTCAAAATGTCACGAAATCGTCATAAAGTTTACAGAAGTAAATGGTGAGCCAAAAGATAACTTTTTGATAACGTATAAAAGTAATATTGGAAAAGAAAAATTGGCTTGAATTATCATCATGAATCAATATCAATTTAGGATAGATTCTTACGGATATTATTACGGATACTATATTTACGCATTTCGGAGAAAGAAAAACCTAACGACCTAAAGTTGGGCTCGAACCCGGGACATTACGCATATTAATCTAGAACCCTAACGCTGTGCTGTCGCTTATAATTCAAGTTTTTCTCATTCCTAGTAGGATTTTAAAACGGCAAAAGTTTTCTTATCTGAAGTGAATGGACAATAAATACTTTATTCATTTATTTTTTTTACTGAAATAATTACTGAAAAGAAAAGGTATTATATGAGTCCAATGCAAAGGTTACCTGTGAGAATACATCATAAAATGTTTACTTTCGGACAACTATTAAAGCAGATATTTTCGATTGCCTTAAAAACGGTATCTATCCGGCAACTTAGCCGATATCTCTATTTGTTATCGATAAATGGATACCTCTTCGGCGACTTATAATGGATATGATGATGGATATTCGAGTGTCCGTGAAAAAAAGTCAAATGATCACTTTGAGATAACCTTTCAGTAAGCTTTTTAGGATAACATAAGAACGACACCTCTACGATAACTTATTTTGCATTCATATTTGTTGTCAATACGCGGGCAACTATTCGATATCCTAAAATTGCTATCCCTCAGACGAAATCGTATAATAACTTTCGGACAACTTATAAGTTAAAACCATTTACGATAACTTAAAAATGGAATCGTTACGTCAACACTAAAACGGATGGAAATTTAAAGATACCTTATAGTTATCTTTTGGACAAATCTGAAAGGCAACTTGTAAAAGATATCGCATAGTTGTCATTTTGACAGTAGTGCTACTTGGGTAGTTGACGACGAAATGCGGAGCTAACCCCGAGCAGAAATTTGCATTTTTTTTTTGTCAGTTGACGACGCACTGTCGCCGATCACCGAACAAGTTTAGTATTGACAAGTTTTTTTTATTGTTCGACGATCTGTCACGTTGTTGGGAAGCGTTTATTCGCGTGCCCCAACAATCGGTTTTAGCGTCGAAGTGTCGCGTACCGAGAATCGCGCTCTCAGTCCGAACTTGCTTCGGTGAATGTGAACAGACAACCGATGCATGGCCAGAAGGTCGGCGTACATCAAGAGCGGCCGAGCAGGATGTCCCTTTGTCGTAACAAAGGTACTGTGTCGTTAAATGGTATTGCGGTTTTTCTCGAATATAACCGAAGGGAGCACAGAATTTTATTTCCGTTTAATGTAGACAGGCGCGAATATACGATCGTGGGTGACCGCAGTGAGTACCTTGTACGCCCTAGAGATCCGCGGTCTAGGCACAGTAAACTGTGCAAATGCATCGCATGCGAGACATAGCGCGCATAGAGCCAGCCTAGCAAATTGTATCTCCAGTCTCGAAAGTGGTGACGCGCAAAATGTCAGTGGTGCGTGTACAATGGTACTCGTGGACTCGTGTGCGCTTATCGAGTTAACTATGATTATTCATAACTTCATATTGGACAGTATTGGAATTTACTTGAAATCCTGTCAGCGTTCACTGGCGAAAAAAAAACTACGAGGAAACTATGCTATTTCAACAATATATTATGGCTTTCTACAATGGAGTATCCAAGATCAAAAAAACACTCAATTTGAACAAAGTTCTACCTTGGCGTAGAAAATGTATGCAAACTGCTACAATAAGCTACAACCATCTACAACTTGAAATAGTTGTGGTTTTTCATAAAAATTATGAAAATGTATGACAAATTACTACTCTCTACGGCACATTTCAGACATGAATGGAAAGCGAAAAGTGGTGGCGTATATATTTTTTTTTTGTAACTTTTCATACAAATAACAACTTTCTATAAAAAAAAAAGTACGACTTTCTATGCCAGTCTCTGACTTGGATCGAAAATGGAAACAGGTAAGGCATGATTACTTGCAATTTTTGTAGAAACCGAAATAGACATCTGCACTGAGAGAAGGATCTAGTAAAAATTACTATGCGACCGACTGTTGGTCGTGATCGCATGGTAGCCCGCCATGTGCTTCATCTTACCTGCAGAATAACAGCGGCGCTCATCCAACGCCCGTCTCGAAGGCCGTCTTTCCTCCCTGTCGGTGTAAGGTTGCGCGTGTGTAAGTTTGCTTCATGTGAAGTATATCGAATGTGCAAAGTTTTAAAGTTGTAAGATTTGGCAAGTGTAAAAATGAAATGGTGTAAGCTTACTAATGTGTAAAATATTGAATGCGTGCACTTTTTGTGGTGTAAAGAAATGGCGGTGTACTGTTTTTGATCCGATGATTGGGCAAGTGTAAGGTATTTGTGGTGCAAATTTGAACGAAGCTCCATTTTCCGTAGAAAATTGTAGTCGTTACTACAGTTAATTACAATTTACTACAAAAATCTACGAGTTAACGTTATTAGCATGTTGCTGTCAATTTGCAACTTATTACGACACTTTACAACTATCTACAAATATGTTCCAATCCTCGTAATTTCTCATAGACAGTTGTAGCTTCGGTGACGCTTACATTATAACTTGTAATTTCGACGACGTTTCCCGTAGCAGATTCGATGTAATTATTTCAACAACTTGGACGTACAAAGTTGTTAGATACAGCATAGTTTTGACATAATAAAGTTATAGAAACATTTTCTCCAGGCTTAATACCGTTTTTTTTCCCTCTGCTATCGTGTCTGCGTCATTGCAGACGAGTAGATGAAGTTGTTATGTCCTACGTACTTCTTCCCACGAATTCTTTACTTCTATTCCTCAACCAATTCCTTAATTCAAATGTAAACCCTGACAACACTGGCAACGCAGCGATGCACTGCCGCCGAGTGTCCCCTGCATCTCCTACACCGACGCACACGCGTACGGCCCCGCTCCCTCGCGCTTGCCACGCCGAGATTTATGGCCTTTCCTCCCAATTTTCCTAACACGCTCTGCTCTTTAAATTTCCTTCCTTTTAAATACTAGAACCCTTCCGTTTCTTCCGATTCCCCGAAAAAGATCCATTTTTAAACTTCTTTACTCTCTACGATCTATTTTTAACTACTAATACCAACACTAAATAGGGGAGAATTCAGTATAAATAGGCGACCACGTTAGGATTAAAATCAGTTATTCTACGACCACCGAAGCATCAACATCTCCAGAATCGCCGAAGAGCGCTCAAAGCTCTGCATCGAAAGACTCTAGCCCTGCGTGGCAGAGTACTGCGACGATAATTGGAGCTTTCCGACGATCGTCGGAGGTTGCTGCCAAATTATCTAAGTAAAAGTAGAAGTCTCAGCGTACACAACCAATTGTACTACGAAACCATCATATTGTTTATAATACATTGTGGGTATTTCAATTTAAAACCACATCAGATTATTTGCATGCACTGCCGGGCCTACTGATAGTTTCTCAGAGGCTCATTACCTCCATCCGTCAGCGATCCTTAATAAATCCACAGCAGTTCGGCGAGGTCTCCGTCCCTGGGTAAAGGGCTAACGCCTTGACCCGAAAGAGAGACTACTCATTTTATGATCGTCACCGAGCAAACTCACTATTTGCTCGTCCAGACGTAACAAAGTCGCGCGGCGCAGAGGTGGGCCTATAGGCGTGATCGCACGCCGGCGACCGGGCAACATTCCGCGAAAGCACTCGGGCGCTTTTGTCCCCTCACGCGAATCCTAGATTCTCCAGGTGGCAATTACAATCCTAATTGTTATTTGCGCCAACTACGCCGAGAAATTAAATGGAATTCGGCAGGAGCCGGAAGAGTTTCCGTGGCTCCAATCTCCCACGAGTCTGCGTTGATCCTCGCCTCTGCGCGGCTTTCCGCGTTGCCACGCGGCGTCTGGGCACTTCATCAGTGAGTCGGCTCTTAGAGACACTTGTTGAACGTCGCTGAAATCGAAGATAACCATCGATCATACGAACGGTACACGCGGGAGATTATAGCATAAAATATATCCCGCCTACCATAAACCCGTTTGGAGGAAACAAAAAAAAACAAAAAAGGAAGAAAGAAATAACAACAGAAGTTTAGTACAACGTGGAGGCTCCGTTGTCCGCGCGTGCATAAAATATATGTTTATAATATCGTCCGGCGAGTCGTCGGCGCCCAGGCATCTCGTATGTCATACGTAACGAGAACGGAGACCCGGGAATACGGTGAGCGAGAGCGCGCACGTATTACGCACCGATACAGCCTGAAAGCAAATATAAACTATATAATATAAATACGTGTAGGATAGACCGGGCGCGCGAATGCGAAATTATGATGTCCCGGTGTACCGCTGCGACGAGTAGTTGCCCTAACGCGATTACAATGGCTCGGTTGCCGGAGTAACGTGTATCCGCGTCGCACTTGGTCTCCACGAACGGAGACTCGGGGGCCCTCGAAGGGAGGCGCGCGCGCGATCGCTCGGAAAAAGACGACTGAAATGTAGCATTGATTAATGACGGTCCGACATGCACGTCGTGGCTCTGCGCCCCGTACCGAAGCCTCGGAGCAACTAGTCCTCTGGGAGAGGAGCTAGTATGCCGCGTGCAAGAAACGCACACTGCCTCTTGTTATTCTCGAGTGAAATAACGTCGAACGGTAAACATATTTTTCAGGGTTTTTTTTTTTTTTACACAATTGTGATGAAAAATAGACGCGCTGTCGCAGGGGACTGTTTTTAATCGGCGCATGGAAAATAAGAGCATGGAATTGATGAAGCTTTAAGATGAGGTGTATTAACCGTTATGAGTGGCGAGAGAGATAGCCGCAATTTCGGAACCCAAGAAACTCTCAAGCCGTTTATTTATTGGGACAGTGATGAGAATAGTGAACTGCAGAATTACTACGCATAATTTAGCGTTCTCGTATTTTTCTCTAAGAATTAACCGTCTTAGGACATTTTGGAAAGCAGCTTTTGTCACTGACCGAGGAGGTGCACTTCACTTTGAGGGACTGCTGGACCTTCCTGTTTTATCGGCCGAAACAGGTGATTTCGTAGTTTTCACTTTACGTCGTTACTATGCGACGGGTATGCTTCAAATTTTACAGGACTGTATTAAAAACATAAACCATTCGGCGTGCACTCGAATTTCGTTCGAAATCTTCCGAAAAATAAAGAAAATCGAATATTAAAAACTGTCGCGGAAACCAATATGGCCGCTGAAATGTTTACAGCGTCCGTTCTGTTGGATATAAAAAATTATAGATTTTACATACGTCAAAAGGGAGTGCACGCCGTTTCTGTGAAGTTCTCCGAATATTCCAAAACCATCGGAAAGTTGCTCACTCAAAAGATAATCACGTGAAGTGTAAACTGCGATCACTTAGTCTATCGACTTGCGACAGGTGATTGGAGCCGATGAACACGGCCGAATGAAGTGTGGGGCACGATGCAGAGCCACCCGGGCGTCAATCGTCAGACTACGTTCACGGACTTTCGCAAACTATAATATTCGATTTTCTTAATTCCTTGTAAGTTTTCAATCAAAATTGAACTGCACTCCAAAGCGTTTATGTCAATATCATAATCCTTTATGATTCGAAGCATATGTGTAGTGTATTAACAATGCTAAGTCGGAACTGAAAAATTGGTTAGGTTCATCGGTAAAACAGGTAAAGCAGATTAAAAAAGTTAAAAAAAACCAGCTCCAGCATCCCCTTAAGACGACGTGACATGTTCCTCTCTGCACCCAGAAAAATAATTTATTTGACGGCCACCGTTTATTTGGATCAAGTAAAATATTTATTTGGTTTAAATAGATATTTATTTAAATCAAAGAAATATTTTACTTAATCCACATAGACGGTGGCCGTCAAATAAATCATTTTTCTGGGCATGCCCAACGCGGTCTCGGATGGTAATGATAAAGTTGGAAATGGAAATTTTTATACGGTTTCCTCGTAATAGTTGAAAATTGAAATTTTCATATAGCTTTCTCATAATGTTCCTTTATTTGCAAAGCTTCTTCTATGAGAAAGCATTTTCTGTATCGTTGGCTTTCTCATAGACGAAGCTTCGCGAATAAAGGAATATGAGAAAGCCATATGAAAATTTCAATTTTCAACTTTTATGAGGGGGGCATATGAAAATTTTTATTTTCAACTTTTTTTTAACGTCAACGTCGTGTTTGACTCTTATGTAAAGCGACTGACCGATTCAGGTTCAGCGCGAAAAAATACACCAACGTCTTCGCTTTGTCGGATCAGCATACCTACATCAATTAACGTAAATACACGGTTTTGAAAAAGATATTTTTTTAAATTATCATGTTATTATCCAATATTCACCGTTTTGTGGCCATCTCTAATGTATTTTTCCACCACCGATGACGAATTTCCAAATTATTTAACCTCTAGGGTGACAATTGGTACATAAACTCATGTCGGACAAAAAATACAACTCTTCCAAAAAAAAAAAATTAAAAAATATCAAAATCCCATAAAAGTGAAACGGTTCGCTCCATTTCCAGAAAATTTAATACGAAACATTGTATAGTGTTAGTCCATTTTCCGTGTCAAATATAAGCTCGACATCTCCGCGTTTACTCCAATTACACCGTTTTTAGTAATTAAAAAAAAAAAAAAAATCAAAATTTCATAAAATCTGACGGCTTCGATAGATTTCGACCAAATTCAATACCACAGATCTTTGATTATTCAATTGGGCCTTGATCTTTATAAAAATTCCACGCAACTAAGAGACGTGACCACTCATGGTGTCTAACAGATTGAGGACATGAAATTCCATGATATTTCAAGGCTTTCCAGGTAAAAATCTGAAAAATTCCAGGACCTTTTTTCATCGATATTATCCGGTATAAGCAGCAAATTGTAACAAAAACAAACAAAAAATGTAATGAAACTTCCAATAGATTTTTTTTTACATATATATTTAAACAATTTGTCAATCGTTCTTTTTTAAATTGGCCAATTGTTCAAAGTCGAAGGCCTATGCTTTTTGCAGTCAACAAATTATTGCTGTTTTCGAAAATCTACTTTTGTCAATTTATGCCTATTCCTAGCCAACGAATGGCGCAAAAGTGTTTAGGAAACAATTTCGACCCGATTATATCCATGTCGTGTCCCCTTCGCGCAGGACTATTCTCAAAAGAAATTATACAATGCTCTCAATAACTCGACAATATCCTGCCGAGCAGCTCGAATATCATCCTTAAATGCATCGAGAACGGTATGCAGACTACACGAACACAAATTTAGTAACTGCTCACTCTGACGCTGACGTTATTGTTAAGATCGGCTTGAGAAAGTTTAATGAATTTAAAATTAACATTTGGGCCATGTATCCAAATTTGAATTACCCTCCTACACGCATCTTTAAAAAAACCTAACACTTTAAAATAAAAAATATATATATTTTTTAAATTCCAGGTGTTCAATGGAATTCCATGGAATTTCCAGGATATTTCAAGGCTCAATGAAACTTCCAGGTTTCCAGGATTTCCAGGATCGTTAGACACCGTGGCCACTCTACTGGTGTACCAAATTACAACTGGCTATCACGAACCGATCCGAGTTATAGTCGTTTTAAACGACGAAAGTCTGTCACACACACACGCACACGCACGCGCACACGTTCGAACACCAGCAAAAAATAGCATTTCTCGAAGTTTTGGACTATTTTAAATACATACTCTCAAACCAAAATTTCGAAGAAAAAAATTTTTTACGAAAACGAATCTTCCTCTATGAGGAAGCGATAGTGTATTTTATTTCTTTTTACGGCTTCTAATTGTTAACGTTTAAAAGCAAATCGGATATCAATTGAGCTTCATGTAAGAATTTGTTTTATACCGTCCACGGTCGGTATCGCTCAAAGAAATTAATTACAGTTTTCGTTGCCGACCGATGTATATTATACATGCTGTTAAATTATTGGGGGGGGGGGGGGGGGGGGGGGCGGTGTACTAGTACATTAGGTGTCGAGTTCTCGTCGTCCCTCAATCGCTCTGTGCGGTTGAAGCGAGCCCGTTAACGGTACACGGGGACTCCCACTGCTCGTGGCCTTTTGCCTCGATCATACAAGATCGTTCCTCAACCTCTTCGTCCTTCTCCGGAGTCGCATATACTTACGTGTGTGTACTAGCCTCTCCCATTCTCGATCTTGACCGGTGGACATTCGATTAACTGGCGGATCTAGATTTTTCAACATCGTCGCGGTAACCCGCCGCAATCCAGGCATTAGTTCTCGTACGGAAATCCTGTTAGTCTGGTTTTCCTGGGAGATACATGCGTGTCCGCTCGTGAGCCATCTCGAATGCTTATTTCCATGTACGCGCTTACTCTGCGTCCACTTCTGATGCGGTGGCCGTCCAACCCGCATGGAAAAACATATATACGTCGCTTGTCCCAAACACTCTGGTGAAAATGTTTCTCTGAATTAACTTTGAAAATATATCGGAAATTCTCGGAAAATTTATCTGTAAAGTCCACTGAATTTCTCTCACTTTTCGCATCTTTCCGATAAAGTGAAAGATTGTTCCTGTCTAAGTATTTATAATTGCTCTTAAAATCACTGATTTTCGCTACCTGCTCTGAAAGAAGATGAACTTTGTTCATACTCTAAGCCTGTCACACTTCTATATTCATAAAATATTTTACTGAAAAAGTCACATTTTTCGCTGAATTTCTCATACAAAGTGTACACGAATTATTGTTCGCTGTTTACTTTTCGTACGAACACGAACACGAATGTTTACTGTTCGTATTAATGCCAGAAAGAGCAAATTTTACAGTGAACTAGTAAGTTCTTTGAAATTCACCAAACCCACATTATCCGAGAAAATCGGAGGTTTTCAAAAAACAAATTGCATTTTCTCTGAATAAGTATGCTGTTCGTCTGAGTAACATAGTGAGTAAATCTTAGAGTCAACTCGTATTTTCTCTTAACGTACTTTATCAGAAAAAAAAAAATTAGAGGTATCCGAAATTTGTCGGGAAATACTCTGAATTTCTTTGATACATTGTGACTGTTGGAGTTCGCGCTGAGAAAATGGCAAAGATATTTAGCATATAACAGTGAAAATCAGAGAGAAATCTCGAAAAATTCAATGAAAATCACTGAAACGGTCCGTTTAGAGTTTTGCAGGCAAATTCTCAGAGAAATATTTTAATCCTGTATGATTTGAATATCATAATCCTGTATGATTTGAAGCATATGTGTAGTGTATTAACAATGCTAAGTTAAAAAAAAACCAGTTCCAGCATCCCCTGAAGGGGATGCTGGAGCTGGTTTAAAAAATTTTTTTTTAACCTGCTTTACCTGTTTTACCGATGGACCTAACCAATTTTTCTGTTTCGACTTAGCATTGTTAATACACTACACATATGCTTCAAATCATACAGGATTATGATATTGACATAAACGCTTCGGAGTGCAGTTCAATTTTAATTGAAAACTTACAAGGAATTAAGAAAATCGAATATTATAGTTTGCGAAAGTCCGTGAACGTAGTGTCACGGTTGATGCCCAGGTGGCTCTGCATCGTGCCCTACACTTCATTCGGCCGTGTTCATCGGCTCCAATCACCTGTCGCAAGTCGATAGACTAAGTGATCGCAGTTTACACTTCACGTGATTATCTTTTGAGTGAGCAACTTTCCGATGGTTTTGGAATATTCGTAGAACTTCACAGAATCGGCGTGCACTCCCTTTTGACGTATGTAAAATCTATAATTTTTTATATCCAACAGAAGGGATGCTGTAAACATTTCAGCCGCTATGTTGGTTTTCGCGACAGTTTTTAATATTCGATTTTGTTTATTTTTCGGAAGGTTTCGAACGAAATTCGAGTGCACGCCGAATGGTTTACGTTTTTAATACAGTCCTGTAAAATTTGAAGCATACCCGTCGCATAGTAACGACGTAAAGTGAAAACTACGAAATCACCTATTTCGGCCGGTAAAAAAGGAAGGTCCAGCAGCCCCTTAACAATACTTTGTTATGTAGTTGTTGTTATCGCGCTCTTTTTAGTCTCTTTTTTCAAACAATTGTGTCACTTTCGTCAGCTTTTGATTATTATTTTAATGTAGATAAACAATGTATGGAAACTAAACTAGTGTAGTACGCCCTGCGATAGGGTATAGGATAAGACTATAATTAAATTAACAACTAATTGTTAAAGGTATATTGAGAATTAAAAAGTTTATTAAAGAAAACAAAAAATAGAGAAAGCTTGGCACGGTCAAACTGCCGCCCGGTTGATCCGCACCCGGTTAATCGAGGTTCTACTGTACAGCAATTTATATGATTGACATGTCAATACAGTAGAACCTCGATAATCCTAACGGCAATTTATTTTATCAGAACTTCTATTATCCAAACTGTAATTTATTTTATCCGAACCTTTATTATTCGAACCATGCCGCAAAATTTCGTTGTTACATATCGTCGAATGTTACTTTGTTGCAGGCGTGTGCAAGTTTGTATCATGCGATTATACAACCAAAAATTGACGACTTTATCGAAAAGAATGCTTAAACGAAGCGTTTAATAATATTTTCCAAAGTATATATATGTATATATATGTGTGTATATATATATATATATATATATATATATATATATATATATATATATATATATATATATATATATGTATGTATATATATATATATATATATATACATATATATACACATACATATATATGTAATGTTTGTATGCTAATTTCATATTTTAAAAAACAGATATTCATTACGTATGTCATTATTATAATATTTATTATTCATAACTCGATTATCCGAATAATCGTTCATCCTAACTGGTCTCGGCCCCAATTCGTTCGGATAATCGAGGCTCTACTCTAATATAAAAACACAAAATTTAACTCCAGAGCGGTACACTGGGGTAAATCGTTAGGCCCGGCTTATCTTTAATCGGTATTTTCGATACTAAATTGGTAAGCAAGGGCTCTATAGGTTGTACGGTAATATAGATCGACTCTCTAGTGTCCCGTCAGAGTGACGGGTCTAATCAGTTGATCCCTGGCCGCCGAACCGTTAGCATCTAAAGACCGCCTCGGGTAACGAGTTACCCTATTGTACCATTAACGGAAGTTTTCTACGCAGTAAATGCCTTTTTTTATTCATGAAAAAATACTTCGTTTGGCATTTTAAAGCGTGTCTATGACTTGGCAATTATATGTATAATATAGGAAAAATTGTTTTAAATATTTCTTTTGTCGAATTTTCTTGTTATACTTACATTAAAAATTGTTAAAATTTTTTAAATAATATTACCAATTTATACATTACAGACAATGCCGAAGCGGTATCTTAGAAGCAGCGAAGATGACAAAAAGGATATAACTGCCAAAGCGAAAATGTCGGACAACGAAAAAGATGATCAATGATTGATTGTAGTCATATGAGTGTATCACATGTTTTATGAAACAATTATAGCAAAAGACGATTTTACAAATGTACACTATCAATTCACATTCCATATAGTATATCGATTATTATATACTAGATTCATAACATTTTAGGTAAGTAAAAACTAGTTTCGTCCGTTCAACCCCGCTACTTTCGGTAAGTCGCTTAAAGAACTTTTTTAAGTACTTGCCGCTACCGCGTCTTTCGGTATCGTACCATTGACTAATTTCATCCATTGAAATAATGATACTTTTCGAAGAACAGACGTCTGCCCTATTTTTTTTTCTTGGTCGAACAGCATGTCCTCTTTACGACAGCGTTGGAATTTTTTTATTTTATCGATTGCGAAGAAAGTTGCGAATTTTCCTTCAGTATCTAGAATTAAACAAAAAATTTTCGGCAACTTTTTGTAGCTTCAAAAGTATTTTTCACAAATTGAAATTCTGCGAATCGAAACAAATTTACATGTGGTGAAAAAAAAAAAAAAAATAGAAATGGGATTCTAAAACAGTCTTAGCATAATGAGTTAAACCCGCGTACCGTTAACAGATACATCCAGGATGTGTACCGTTGCAGGGTTAACATATTTTGAAATATACTTTATGCATAAATTTTCGAATATATCCTCGGACACATAAAAAAAAAATATATATATCCAGAAATATGTCCTCAGTCATGAGGCAATTGATACGGTTGAAATGAAGATAACATAAAAACGCCGAATTCAGATAATGTCGAAAATATCTTTTCGCATACATTTTATTTCAGTGAATTAGTTGACGATTCCCGTGTTGTCCAGTGTTTCGTTCACCGTGACGAATCCCACGTCTTGTAGAGCGCGGCTACGCACGGAGAACCGTCGATTGCGCAGCAGCGCGCCTTCGGGCCCAGAATTATAAGCCGATGAGTTATTGCTGCAAAATTTATCGGTTCATATGACCTTGCCAAAATCTTCTCTTGGAATTATGTCGATGGGATTCTTCACTTCGCCGCTCCTCCGTCGGCTCGAATGAATCTTGTACGATGATCGACGTACTTAACGGCGAAATAAAACTCTCCCTGGAACGAAGATAGGTGTGCGGGTATATTTCATAGCCAGAGGATTTGCTTTTATGCTCGGATACATGTGGATAGTCGATACCAAGGCTTCGCTCGGTAGGAAGCTTGTAATACGTGGCTACGTTGTCTCCGGTCGCCTGTGCCAATCAGCGCAGTGGCCTTAAGGTGGGGCTAAAGATCAACGTAACCGCACAATATTCCGAACACGTTTTCTCCGAAACGGTTTTCTAAAATAAAAAAAAAAAAAAAAAACGAATTTTGGGTCTCACCGCGTATTCATTTAACGCAGTGAGCGCCGGAATTAGTTTCTTTTTTTCATTTTATATACACCGAAAAAAAGGTTTGGTAAGATCAAACAAGATTTGTTCGAATCAACCTAATCCGGCGGTTGCCGGTGGCGAAGGAAATATTTAGTTAAGTTAACTACAAAGTTACATCAGCATCAAAAAAATCATTTCATTGTCCCAACTAAGAATATGTTTGATCGAACAGAATAGGCAATCATATCGAAAAAAAAACTTTTGTTCGAAACAAATATCTAGTCACACATAAAGAAAAAAAATATTTGGCCCAACTCAATTTGGAGTTGGGTCCCAGTGCGGTTATTTACGTTATTTGTTACTAATTAATTTCATACGTGGTTACATCGTGTTTTATATGTTCAATTGTTATCGGTATATCGCTACTTATCAATAATAACACAATTTTTACAAATTCAAATTTTACATATCCTAGCGGGGCTCGAAACCCGAACCTAACAGATCCTGACCTAGTACCTTACCACTACGCTACAATCGCTTATTGATATGTATAATTTTGAATCGGATATATAAGTTATTCTCCGTCATTAACTTAGATTCAACTTCGATGATTTGATATTGAAATATCGAAATAACTTGAAAGTTGTTTATTGTGGGTATAATATTTGTGAATTACTAAATTGACGTCTTGCCGAATCGAATAAAATTATTTTCAAGATGCCAAATGTTCGTATATATACGAACACATTGAATCACATTTTTTTCAAATCGACCAAATTTACGTTCAAGTCAAAATAATTTATCTTCTGTATGTTGACAGTAATATACGATTGAAGCGAAAAAAAATGTTGATTTAATGCAGTTTTGGTTGACTTCGAACCAACGTTGTAGTCACTTTAACTGCTACACGCAGTTGACACAACCACACCAGTTTTCTTGTTTCAACAACGGTGTAGTCTATTCAAATGCGCCTGGCTTGATTCAAGCCAATCTTCCGTGACCGCAGCTATGAGGTTGATATTACCAAACCTTTTTTTCGGTGTGTGATTGCAACACTCGCCTTCGGCTCGTGCTGCAAACTCACACTCGTCAGAAAAAGTTTTTTCGCACTAGTATCGTAATGTACTGTTATTTCACCCGGTGGGAAAATGGCGGTTTTTGCGGACGCGAAGCGTTCGAAAACCCTCATTTTCACACCTTGTGAAATAAATTGTGTCCTATATTTGTGCGAAAAACGTTTTCTGAACTCGGGTGATTGCAACACTCGCCTTCGATTCGTGCTGCAAACTCACACTCATCAGAAAAAAGTTTCTTCGCACTCGTATCGAAATGTGCTATTACGAATGAGACTGCGACAATATTCACAGCAAATAAACAAAAATGTGAAAAAGCCGAGTGCTGCTAGAAAGAAACAGGCCAAGTTTTATACCACATAATTCATTGTAATAATATTTTCATTTAAACATTGAATAGTTGCCTATTTTTTAAGCCTACCTTCAAACTTTAAATTTGGCAATTACTTTTATTCGTTTTTTTTTTTATTTTATCGAATAATAAATCGATGGGGTAGTAGATTCGTTTGTAATCGTTGAGTGGAGAAACGAACGCGGGTCGCGCATGCGTGTAGATAAAAAACAGGCCTGAATTGACCGCGAAGTTGACTACAATTTTGGCACGCTTTTGCCTCACGAGTGTCCAGACGTGTCTACAAGATCGTGGTGTTTCACATAGCGTTAAGGGGATGCTGGAGCTGGTTTTTTTTACTTTTTTTAACCTGCTTTACCTTCTTTACCGATGGACCTAACAAATGTTTCTGTTCCGACTTAGCATTGTTAATATACTACACATATGCTTCAAATCATACAGGATTATGACATTGACATAAACGCTTCGGAGTGCAGTTCAATTTTGATTGAAAACTTACAAGGAATTAAGAAAATCGAATATTATAGTTTGCGAAAGTCCGTGAACGTAGTGTCACGATTGACGCCCAGGTGGCTCTGCATCGTGCCCCACACTTCATTCGGCCGTGTTCATCGGCTCTAATCACCCGTCGCAAGTCGATAGACCAAGTAATCGCAGTTTACACTTCACGTGATTATCTTTTGAGTGAGCAACTTTCCGATCGTTTTGGAATATTCGGAGAACTTCGCAGAATCGGCGTGCACTACCTTTTGACGTATGTAAAATCTATAATTTTCTATATCCAACAGAAGGGATGCTGTAAACATTTCAGCGGCCATGTTGGTTTCCGCGACAGTTTTTGATATTCGATTTTCTTTATTTTTCGGAAGATTTCGACCGAAATTCGAGTGCACGCCGAATGGTTTATGTTTTTAATACAGTCCTGTAAATTTTGAAGCATATCCGTCGCATAGTAACGACGTAAAGTAAAAACTACAAAATCACCTACTTCGGCCGGTAAATCAGGAAGGTCCAGCAGCCCCTTAAGGCCATTCGTCCTTTCTGGCGGGAATTTTAAATATTATTCATCTTGAATCAGATAGAATGGAATAGAATAGTTTATTTCGTGTTCTAGGGCCTAAGCTCCCTAAGAACACCGTGTCCACACAGTACAGAAATTGCCCAGAACAAACAATAAGCCATAATAAAATGTGAAATATAAAAATAATACAATGAAATAAAGAAATAATAAGGAATAACACGAGAAATACGAAAATAAAGCAGAGAAATAAAACATAGCGCAAATAAATGACACAATGCAGGAATAACAGAATGCAAAGGACAGAACCCGCTAGATCCGCTAGAAGCCGGATAGGATAGATACACAATAAATTAAGACCAAATTTTTCTTATCCACGAACGTCCACAATTATTTTCTCGTTAATTTTACAAATATTTTTTCTAATATTAAAAAGTAAATAATTGTGGCCCTTTGGTGGACAAAAAAAAAAGTCTGTTGAATGTACAAGTATTTATTTTTACCGTGCATTCTCCTTCGGAAATGTGATTCCAGGTCTGGGCGTGCAATCATACGCCGGCATGAGCGCTGCCACACGGTCTTTCAATTTGGCACTCGGAAACGCTTCGGGAGGCATTCGAGTATCGATGCGCTCGTCGAGGCTTCGTAATCAATTATCTGACGCGACTTCGAGAATGCCGAGAATCGTTGGAATTATTTAAAACCATTGAGGTATTGTACACGAACAGCCAGAACCGCAGAACATTCCTATATCGGATCCTAAGATATTGCCTACGGGGCTGAATCAACGAACGTCGAAGCCCGTAAAACGCTGGCTTTACTTACTCTCGGGTTCTTTATTAACTTCGAAGGTACTAGAGCGCTAGGCTCACTTGCGTGGGAGGCGCCTTTTCGCGATATACACAGACGGCCCGATGCGATTTACGTTTTGCTTCATACGCGCGGCGCGATAGCTTGTAGGATTTTATTTATCGTAAGGAATACGTAGGTACTTTGGTACTTGTCGGTTACGGGATTCGATTCGATGAGAGATGTATATAGCTTCGAACGGTATCGTTTTGGAAGGCTTTTCGGAGTTTACACTACGAGCCGGAATGGCCACAGCGACTGGACGAGTCAATCGTCTGACCGGAGCTAACGATTGGTCGAAGCTGGTCCCAAAAATGATTTTGGGATCAAGCGAAATATCACGGTCGGTAATAAAAAAACTGTAATGCATTCTTTTCCAAGGGCGCTGCCTCCGAGTTGCGAAAAACAAATTGTCTATTCGTACAGGATGTGGAATCAGACAGATTTACGCATAGAATAATTAAATACGGAGCTGGGCGTGGTACCGGAAAATACTTCAAGTACAGAGTGCAATGTATCTCAAGTACTCGAAGTACACAGT
This sequence comes from Amblyjoppa proteus, assembly GCA_963922035.1. Lineage (NCBI taxonomy): Eukaryota > Metazoa > Arthropoda > Insecta > Hymenoptera > Ichneumonidae > Amblyjoppa > Amblyjoppa proteus. Next base: position 19,370,701 of record OY998234.1, on the reverse strand, counting down.
AAAAAAAAAAATGTGTACTTTTTACAATAAATTATCGTCCACAAACGTCCACAATTTTTTATTTGTTAACTTTCTAGTTTTACCAAAAAAAAAAAAAAAGTGCAAGCTAAAATTGTCAATAATACAGGAAACAAAAGGACAGATTCGTATTTTCAAATAAGTGACAAACAAGTTTGTCGCTTATTTAACATAATAATTTTTACGAAATTTCCCATTACAATTTTACAAAATTATTTTTTACTCTGTAGTTCTGAAGTCATTTTTCGAGGTACTTTTTGCAATTAGGTTCCTAGTGCTAAACGTTATGTAACGTATAGCGTTATCTTTTAAAAAAAAACGGTGCAAAGTGATTTACACATGGGGTTCGCATAGAGGAAGCTATGCGCAAAATTGTCATTAATAAAGAAGCCATGCGCAAATTACTTTGTACCTTTTTCATAATATAAATACATAATATAATAAGACAAATACCAAACATTATATTAATTCATTAACTTCCCAGATTTCAACTAGATACCGCCATATTTACTCGAGATAGACCATTTTTAGTCGTCTTTAAAAAAAAAAATTCCATTATATCTGATCGCTTGGATAGCTTCTGGCTGAATTCAATGCCGAAGGTCTTTGATCATACTAATGTATTTGCATGCAGTTTTCGGATGATAGCTCAATATTTACGGCAGTTAGAGCTACCACACACATTGCTAAAAAATTTCGTAATCGTTTATAATCTCGAAACTGGCCACAATCATCATAAAAATTACACTGAAAGAAGGAACGTGACCACTCTACTAGTGTACCAAATTTCAACTCACCATTTCATGCCGTTTGCGAGTCATAATCGTTTTACATAATCCAAATCTGTCACACATACTCTGCGTATGTGTGACAGCGTATACATACTTCCAGACGCCAGATAAAAATCTCATTTCTCGACGTTTCAGACTATTTTAAGTACTCTAACACTAAAATCTCGTTTTTTTTTTTTTTTTTTTTTTTTTTTTTTTTTTTTTTTTTTTTACGAAAACAGCTTCCTCTATGAGGAAGCCAAGAAACTTATGGAATGAGTTCGAAACTGTGACTTTCCATATTGCACCGTTGTGAAATAATGTACGTCAATGAAGGTTAAAAATTAAAATTTCGTTGATAACCACCACCGCAATTGAACTACTGGGGTAGATGACAATAACCTTAGTTTTTGTGTAATTTAAATTGCCCATGTATCGGATAGGACAAAAAAAATCCTCGGTCATTCTCGGTGTAAGGTCGGTCATGCTTTCCAGTGAACACGTTTTATTATGGCAACATAACATGGAAGTTACATGTAGCAATGTTATTCTTCCGATATATAGAGGGTATGTAACATGGAAGTAATATGTAATGTTACTATTTTTATATGCAATTAATGTAACTGTTATATATCAGTGTAACGTTATAGTTATGTATAAAAATTGTGTAACCGTTACATAACATACTTGTGACAATGTGAGTGTAACTTTCGTGATACTCAGGTAATGTTAATAGCGTATAACGCAATTACATTACAATAATGTAACTGGACTCTGTAACGTTTATATAGCATGTTTATAACAATGTTCATGACCATTACTAATCTACGGACAATGTTAATGTTACAAAGTGTGGTAGCGTTACAGTTACAAAACCAGGCTTCATAACAGGTACATAACATACATATAACGATGTTATGACAAGCAAACAATTACTGGTTTCCTTATTACCGTCAAAGGGCTGACCGACTAATATTTAATGCTAGAAATTGAAGTTTATACATCAGTCATGATCCGTAGGTAATCCGTCGAAACCGTGTATATAATTTGCCAAAATTATGTTCTCAAGTCCAACATAGTCGAATAGGTAAGGTCACCGTCTACAAGTCCGAGGGTCCCAGGTTCGTATCCCGCCGATAGCAGATAAATTAATAAAGTTTTTTCTGATATGTATTTGTTCCTATCGATAGAATAATATAGTTTGTTACTAATAAAGATACTGATCCAAGGATGGGATTAGCCATAATATGTTTTTTAAATAAAAATTGTGTGTTACATTGTTATATAACAGCGATATAACACGGCAATATAACAGTGTTACATTGCTGAGTCGGAAATGGCAACTTACATGTAATTTACATGCAACATTCTCGTAATATTACCTGTTATTTTCGGATAAATTGCTGTTACATTGCTGTTAGATTACTGTGTTTACTGGGTTAAAATGTTAGTAATAATTACAATGATAACGTTCGCACATTCGGTTATTTAGAAAATGGATTCGTCCTGATGGTCGCTTGTGCTGAGTTCCTAACGGACTCAGCTATCAACCAAACGACTGAAAAAACCACAGTGGTTTATTGTCAAAATGTAACCGACCAAACAGTTTATGTTGTGGTGAGTTTTTAAATAACCACCATACAAATCACCATCCGAATGAACTCTAGCGAGCTTCCAACGCGGTGGTATTATCGTCAAAACTTTATGACGGCTCATTTTGTTACATCTTAAGACCGATCGGGTTTGAAATACCAGATCGAAAATGATAAAAGTCAAAGCCATTTGAAAATTTGTCTTCGTTGTCATCCACCATTTCACATCGGAAATTCAAGTTGCAGGAAACAGTTCAAATCCGACGACGGTTTGCAACGAAAAATTCAACAATTCAACAATTCCAATTCAAAATTCAAGTCCAAAGAGCGGCATATGAAACATGAGAAATGAATTCGAGTATATTCAAATATACAAAGACTACCCATTACTAGTAAGGATACAGTTTTTACCTGACATACCAGATTTATGTAATACATTTAACATGAATCTGGCGGTAATTAAAATCGTCTATCTGCCAGACACTTAACAATTTTTATTTATGTAATGTAATACCTGAATAATCGTTAATCATATGAGATTTTATAAATCATCTTATAGCTCACTGCAAATATAACTAATGCGTCTGGTGATGATTTCTACAGTGAAGAAGATGTGAATATCTGTACTAAACAAGACGGGGTTATTACTTGGGATTTTTTCCGGCTATGCTTTTCAATGAAGCAATGATGTCAACACAAGAGTTGAGATAGTGTCCAATTGAGCCGGTAACTGAAAAGTATTTGACGTACTAGAAAGTACTTGTGTACTTTAAGTACTGCGCAGCTCTGAATAAATATATTTTATTAAGAAATACAAGTTCCGTGTATATACCGACAGAAATATCCAAGACAAGACGATAGAACACGAATGACCCAGATAGCATTTTGTCCGCACGGGATGGCGACAAAATTGCGACATGTGCGTCCACATTAACCTATGTTTTTGCCAGCATTCAATGCCGAAAACTCTCAGAAGCATATTGTCAGCAAGTTGGCAGCAAGGCTTGCTGGTGCTTTGCGTGTCGCTACGAAGATTAATTTCCTTGGGTCATGGTTATTTTGGGTGCAATAAAAAAAAAATTGAATTTCTAATTAAAATTAAGTACTTTCTCACAAAAATTCAATTCCAAGGAGCGTTAGTGCTATTCCATTTGCGTATCATATTTTAGAAAGATATATCGACACTAAACAAACTCACAATTTGACACAATTTTTATGGTTATAGAGGTTTATTTTCGGCGAGTCGAGTTATATACACACTATATATATACACTTATCATTGAGCTATAATTGACATCGTTCGTAGATCAATAAATTCACTTTTATTTAAAATAAATTAATTATGGGGTATTATATGTAATACAATAATTGTTGCGTTATTCATGATCAAAAATTACACTTAGGCAAACAAACTCTTAAATAACTCAGGTTCATGTGACGTAATTCATTATCATCCCACTATCGAACTCATTAAACGCATGAAAAAAAAAAGTTTCCGTTATCGTTAACAATAACGCTGATTAAGGAAATGTGTAGTTTGAGGCATTGTGATGTCGTTCACGGCTGTTGAGAATAAGAAAGCAGTTTATAGCAATCGCCCAGATAGCATTTTGCCAAAAACCCGCCAGCAAATGGGCAGCATATGACCGCACGCGCATCCAGAAAAATAATTTATTTAACAACCACCGTTCACGTAGATTAAATAAAATATTTATTTGATTTAAATAAATATTTATTGCATTTACGTAAATATTTACTTAATTTAAATAAATATTTATTTAAATAAAATAAATATTTTACTTAATCTAAATAAACGCTGGCCGTCACATAAATTATTTTTCTGGGTGTGATGGCGGCAAAATTGTGGCATGTGCGTCCGCATTTGTCTATGTTTTTGCCAGCGTTCAATGCCGAAAATTCTTAGGAGCATATTGTCAGCAAGGTTTGCTGGTGCTTTGCGACTCACTACGAAGATTAATTTGCTGGAGTCACGATTATTTTGCCTGAGATCTTAGAAACTCTTAGGCAAACAAACTCTTAAATAACTCATTGTCATGTAAAGCAATTAATTACCAACCCATTATCGAACTTATTCATTGCATGAAAAGTAAGCTTTCATTATCGTTGGCAATAACACGGATTGAGGAAATGTGTAATCTGAGGTTGGCTTCCGATGACGAGGAATTTTGATCTCTTTCACGGCTGCTAAGAATAACAAATGAGTTTATAGCAACCGTTGCTGGATTTTTGCTACCAATTTGCTGCAATCTCGTGCTAGAAACTATTGTTGCGATATTGCCGGCAAGCAAACAGCAAAGCTTGATGGCAAGCAATTGCCATAATCAGGTATGTATGTGCGAAGGGTTAGGGTTTGATAACAATAACGAAGCCCGATGAGAGATAAAAATTTCACATTTATTTTAATCGATATTCAGTCTCTGGTATATCTCTTTTTGAAAAGTTCTGCCAACGCGGTACACTTGTCGACGTACACTTTTTCCGTCAGCGCTTCAACTTCGTTCGCAGCGAAAACTACAGCTGGCTTCATGTTACGCTTCCATAAATTTTGTTCGTCACTCTCGGCTCGTTTTTTGTTAAGCCCGAATGTGAGAAAACCCACAGCGGTCATATAACCTTCAATCTTCAGTAGCTCCCTCAAATGAACTTCACTGCCCCCCGTGCAATTGTAATTGTCAGGCATCGTATCGGATCTGAAAATTCTGCGTTTAAGACGTTTCTCACACAACTTTTACTATCAACGCATTAATGAATTAAATGAATCTTAACGGTTCTGAATTATCGGTGATAATCAATTTTTTAGACCTATGAGCCTTGGCGTCAACGTCGTCGTGGTCCTCTTCTTTGTTATCTCCATCAAGCCCGAATGCCTCAGCCTCATTATCGTTGACTCTATGTTTACCATAGTAAACTTTAATTACTCCAGTTCCATCGTAAACTTGAAAAAGCGAACGACTTTTAATAAATCTTACACAAGTTAATTAATTGAAATATTTTTTTCCCGACTACGCTAAAGTAACCACATTACTTGCGTGCAATACGGGCGGAAAATAGCCTATTATTGACCGATGATCATTATTAACATGTGCGCATGGGGCGGGATTAAATATTCGAATGTTGAAACTTCGAAGGTGCAAGAGCCCGAATCGAAATATCTCACTCGATACATTTTACGACAGGTCATTCCACCGAAAGTCTAAATAATCAATAGAAATAATCGTATGATGATTATGGCTACGAAGAAAAAATAATATAAAATTTAATTCCCAGAAATACCAAGATTCCAAAGGTTTGGGGAAACTTCATGCTTATTTCCCAACAAATTATAATTCTGATATTCGAAAGCAAGACGGTTTAATACTCAGAAAAATGTACAAATTCGATATTGAATTTGAGAAACAAGGAACATTTCGGAATGCCGAATTTTCGAAACTTAGTTCAAAGAACGATTACATATACGAAATTCGGATTTCGAAAAGATTCAATTTAGAAATTCAAAGACTCCGTAAGTCAATCTCCCGAACTGCCAAATTTGCGAAAATACACGCTCCGAGAGGTAAAATCTTCGAATGCAAATTTCTCCGGAAGGGCAAATCCTCGAATTTGTACACTGTAATTGAAAAAGCTTTTCCTATCCTGTTAACAAACATATACGGGAGCGAAAGCGTGTTCGGATTTTTGATCATTCGGATTTTTACTATTCGGATTTCGAAACTTTTGGAGTTTTTCTTTTCGTAGTTCTAAATGTTCTGGTTTTCACGTTTCGGAGATTTAAGTTTTCGATTTTCTGACATCTCGTACTTCTATTTTGTTGATTAAAAGATCTCTCGTATTTTTACACTTTCTGATAATTTATTTCGAGATCCTTCACATCGGTTACTCTCTATTCGAAGTATTAAATCTTCGAACAATTGGCTATTCACCAATAAATGTTAACACTGATGTAACGTGTTCGGAGTTTTAAGCTCTCTGATCATTAAAATTCGATTTTTGTTACCGTAGCTATTATTTATTAACGGTCAACTTTTCAATCGGTTTGTCGGGCTTTCTGGAATTTATACTTTCATGTTTTTTTAAATCGGAACATTGACTTTTCTGTTTTTAAAGTATCGGTAATCGGGATTGTCCAATTATTTCAAGTAGTGTGAAAAAAAAAAAATCGAGAATGAGGCCCGTCCGAAAATTCAGCATTCGGGACTCCTACCCCGCCCCGTAATAGGGCTCATTACTCCCTCTCGAAGCTCTATTACTCTGGGGTCAGTAATGGTAATGACCACACATCTTGCGTCCCAAAATCGTCATATTCACCAATGGGTGAATATGACGATTTTTCGACGCAAGATATGTGGTTATTTTAACAAAGTCGAAAAAAAAAAAATCGTATGCCGCAAGGGAGGAAGTGCTTTTTCACCTCGTGTGAATTTCCGCCCTCGCTTCGCTCTGGCATCAAACTTCACACTCGGTGAAAAATAGTGTATTGTGCAACAAGGGTCGAAAGTTGGCGATCGCGACGAGTGAGGTTTGTGGCCCGAACGAAGCGAGGGCTGCAATCACACGAGTCGTAATCGCAAATTCGACCCTCGTTACACATCATATTTTTTGTTACAAGTGCATGAATCTGCGGCACTTGGAATGGCAGTCGCACGAGACGAATACTGAAAAACGAGGTTATGTCTCCAGGGACGAAAACGTGAAAAGTGAACTCCCAAGGGACGAAAACGTGAAAAGTAAACTCCCAACGGACGAAAACGTGAAAAGCAAACTCCCAAAGGACGAAAGTGACCGAACTGGGAACTGCGCATGCGCGACTCCGTCATTTCACCACAGGTTCACAACTGGCATGCAATGGGCTACTTTCGGCTCGCAAGACTGCAATGTAAAGTGCCGCGATTCATTCACGTGTGACAAAAACGCACTTTCCTCCCTTGTGGTATAGGGCAATCGTGGTGAATATGGACCACCCCGATTAACACGTAAATCAATTAAATATGGACCGTTCCATATTCTCCACTTTCACCCTAATATACTATTTTTCTCGATTGCACTAAAAAGGCCCTATTACATGCCTATAACGGGTGTGGGAAGCGGCCGATTCTCGACGAGCGGGAGGAAAAGTAAGCTTTTCCTCCCGCTAAATTACTTTTCCTCCCGCTCGTCAAGACTCCGCCAATTTCCATCCTCGTTGCAGTCACAGAAATATGGCCACTTTTTAGAACAGTCGGGTAAAAAATAGCGTATGCCACTCGGGAGGAAGTGCCTTTTGACCTCGTGTGAATTCCTTAAAACTTCACACTCGACGAAAAGTCGCACTTTCCTCTCTTGTTGTACAATATACAATATTTACCGATGTACCTTTAAGATCTAGGGCGTTAGTTTGATCGTCGAACCGCAGGATCTTGCCGAATATCCGAATTTTCTTCAGCTTGGGTGATATCATATTCGTCAAACGAAAATCGTAGTAGCCGGTTTTTTCGTTTCTCTCACAAGCCAGACGAAAGCACTCTCGGATAAACAACGTGACATCCTCGGGTCCTGTTCCTGCAAATTGTTGTTTATTTTAATGATCTATAAAGTCGCCCGTTACTGCGAGACAAATTCCCGCAAGAATATTCGGGGCTGGATTACTTGATAAGCGTATCACTTCACACGTTCTATTACGGAGATTTGGCCATTCCGGCGCGTCCCTGAGATATTCCGAGTACGCCGCGCGAATAAAATCGTCGCCGTCCATTTATAAACTCGATTAGATTCAACGTGAAAAGAGAGTAAAAAATTGTTTTATCGCGAGAGCGCCTTCGTCCACTCGGCGACAACGAGAACGCTGAACATGTGCCCGGCCAGGAGCGTGCAGAGCAGCGAGAGAGACCTTCCCCCGAGCCGGGCTCCCTCCCGACGTCTCACAATCGCTATATACCAATAGGATATTAGACCCGAACGGCCTCTCACGTCTGCCAACGTTGTGTATTCCATTCTCCCTCTACCAGCGGTTGGCACAATCTACCGGCTCTCTCGGTTCTCGCGCGCCACTCGACTATCATTACAGTTGTACTCTTGTGGAGATAATCGATTTACAAGGCCACGCCGTAGCCGCGCCGTCACCACGCCGAACGAAAGGGCCTCTCGACGAGTTCCCAGCCGCGCACTTGCAATATTTTTAATACCCTCACACCGAACACTCCGCGGTGCGTCGAGAGAAACGAAATTTCTTTTCATTGTCTTTGTTTTGTTTTTCTTTTTATCATTTTCACAACGATCTAATATTTATCGAAGAGTCCAGCGTACGAAACGAGTATTGTTAAGTATCAACATTAATTTTGCAGACGCGAATCGCAACTATGCATACGCGCGATTGCCTGTAAGGTAATATACACGGACTCGGCAGAGGGATACGTATGGCTCGGAGAGCCGCGTTACGAAGCTACAGGTTCGTATATAATACACCTCCCTGGGCTAGCCGAGTTTCACCGAGCGGCGACGAAGCGGGCCGAGTCGGCAGAGCCGGTTGTGTCGTGTTCCTCGCCAGATGCAGGCCCGAGTCAGTATCGCGTCAGTCCCCGGTGGAGTTGGTCAGTGATCTGTGTCAGAGCAGGGCCAGTCATATACATATATATATATGTATATATATACGTACATACATATATATATATATTATTAGCACACGATATTCTGCTTGCGCTTGAATCCCCCGGTATAATCACTCGCGGTTCGCATCCTTGTGACCGGCCGAGGCGAATATATATATGTATATATATTTTTTTTTTGTATTAAGTTTTTCATCAAAAACTTTCCTCCGTACGAATCGGTGTCAACCTTTTCGCAGTGACAGCCGCGGCTACAGTGAGTTTTAAATGCAGTGGTGATTTATTGTATCGTCTCTCCTTAGTACGGCTACGCATTGTCGGTTCCGAAGTAACAAACAACAAAACTCGATTCACCGCTTGATGTACGGCGTGCTGGACGACGCTTACGGATACGCATACACTAAAATACCTGGTAAATTTACATTATTTTTCATGATTTTTTTTTCTTTCTTTCTTTCTTCTCGTTTGCGATTTTTATCGACGGTCGTTCGGTTGTACCTTCGGCGAATACGACTGTACCTCGGTGGCGGGGATGTAGCGTAGATAGGGAGTAGCCGGACGGCTGCGGACGTACTGATGCGCGCCAGGCGAGTATATAAATTCGCTCGAAATCCAACCCGTTCGCTGCTTCGTGACGAGCCGAGGGGGAGAGCACACTCTCTCGAGAGAGAGGGTGAGCTGCACGTAGCAGAGACCGCACCACCGGTTTCCCCGAGAATCCACTGAACCTGTAGCATCCTTGAAAAAGCACCAGTCTAGTTCTTTTTTTTTTTTTTTTTGCCTTTTGTTTTTCTTTTTGCTCAGCCACTATAGTCTATCGTCCGTTCCCAAGTATCTTCGTAGTCGGCGGACAAGGGATAGATGTAAACATTGATTTTCTCTCATTTCAGCAACGTTGTCCGAAGGTTTTTAATTAATGGTATCGAAATCGCTTCCGCGGCAAGAATTTTATTAGGCGCCCTGAATATCTTGTCTATGCATAACAATATAATTATATGTATCGTACATATATACGCTATATTTATGGTTACTTTATATTATATTATACGTCATAACATTAGATCGGTACTGATCAGATCTTGGCTACTTATTCACAATAAAATAGCTATGAAATTGGTTTTTTTTTTTTTTTGGTTTTATAGATATTTTCTTCCTTTATATGAAAAACATTATCTGACCGTTTTTAAATTAATGGCATTGGAATCGCTTTCGAGGCAAGAATTTTTTTAGACGCGCTGAATAATTTGTCTATACATAACAATATAATTATATATATGGTATCTGTATACGCTATATTTATACCACTGAGAGAAGGATCTAGTAAAAATTACCAATAATCTAAAAAAAATTACCATAGCACATAGTAGTGCAGCGCCAGCGCCCCACCTATGGTAGAAAGTCTGAGATTATCCAAGAATTTTTACCATAATATCTAAGAAAAATTCTTATAAATCCGATACTTCCTACCATAGGTGGCGCCCTAACGCTCTCCTACTATGTGACATGGTAATATCTCCCAAGTGATATAGTAATTTTTACTAGATCCTTCTCTCAGTGTAGTTACTTTATATTATATTATACGTAATAACAACTGATCGGTACTGATCAGATCTCTGCCACTTATCCACAAAAAAATAGCTATGGAATTGTTTTTTGTTTTTTTTTTTTTTTCTATAAATATTTTCCTCCTTCGTATGAGAAACGTTAGAGAAGCGTCGTCTCGCTCGTATATTCGAGAGCACACGAGTGACGCGTGCATTTATTGTTAAATCGTAGTTTAATCGGGGAAAACCGAGAATCCGACATGAATCAGAATTTGCGCATTATATATATATATATATATATATGTATATGTATCTTTTTCCCTTTCGACAAATTCAATGAATGATGACACTCGAACGTACGTTTTATCACGAAATCCGTGTCTACTCGCGTGTACCGAATTAGTGCGAAGGATTACAGTAAATAACAATCTCAGCCGGCCTCGCCGCTGCGAGTCTAATCTAATCATCGTGTCGCGCGCACAATCTCCGGCCGTTATGCCCTCGCAATTAATATACCTGTTGACGCGCGCGAAGCGTATTCGTTTCTAACGAGGCAGGCGAGCGAACGAGCGGCGGGCCGCGCGCACGGGGACGCGGATACCGATCAATCTTGCTCATACAAATTGCAACTCTGTCCTCTCCGTGCGAATAGCGGATAGGCGTACACAGTGGATAACTTCGGCCTATGGGTAGTCGCGCCGTGGACGCGAGATAAAAGCGTATTATGCGTTATGCAAAACGGAACGCGTAATTCGATTGTGTGGACGACTGCATTAGCGCGATTCTTTTTTATTTATGGCTATTTTTTTACCCTCGTTAAATCAACGTCACGATATCGTTCGCGCTTATCACACGGATTCTGTTCGGCTACTCGAGCGTAATTTCTTGCCCGCAGAGGCTTTTTTTTTGAGATTTACATTACCACGAAAGCATATGCGATAGATGTTTTTGAAATGTCCAATATTTCGCGCTAATAATAATTTTTTTTTCCCCGACTACGCTAAAAAGGTCATATTTCATGCCTGAAACGGGCGTGGAAAGTTGCCGATTCTTGACGAGCGGGAGGAAAAGTAATTTAGCGGAAGGAATAGTACATTAGGGCTCCATGAGGGCGAAAAACGTTTTTTGCCCGCCTACGCTAAAAAGTCCGCATTCCATGCCTGCAACGGGGGCGGAAAGTGGTCGATTCTTGACCAGCGGGCCGAAAAGTGACACAGCGGGCCGAAAAGTATCGCAGCGGGCCAAAAAGTAGTGGAGCGAGTCACTTTCCACCCCCGTCGCAGGCATAGAAATGTGGCCAAAAATATTGTATGCCACTCGGGAGGGCAAAAAACCACTCGGGCAAGGGAGGAAGTGCATTTTCACCTCGTGTGAATTTCTGCCCTCGATGAAAAAACGCACTTTCCTCCCTTGTGGAATAATATACTATTATGCTTTCGTCGGATCGCGGTCGCACCCCCCATGAAAATAAAGTATACGAAAAAAGTATATTAATGCATATATAGCGACATACATTAAAAAGGTATTTGATTACACTTCTGATATATTAAAAATATATTAAAAGTATATAATTGAATATGGCATTTTTCGTGCCCTTATATATTCGTAATTAATTATATATTTCTAATAATATGTAAAATATGTAACACATTATTTCTATATCGCTGATATATAAAAAGAATATATGTGACATATACAAATGTGTATGTTACATATGCTTGAAATATACAGTCTAGCTATTATGTAAATAGTCCCAAAATTATTTTGCGGCACCTTTACCACTGACTTTTTAAAACTTCACCCTCGGTGAAAAAAAGCACTTTCCTTCCTTGTGGCATAATATACTATTTCGACCGAGTGTGAGTTTGCGGCACAAACCGAAGGCGAGTGCTGTAATCACACGAGTTAGAAAAAGTGTTTCGCACGAGGTATGTACGAATTTTTTCACCACAAGGTGCGAGAATGGCGGTTTTACGCACGCGAAGCGGGCGGAAAAGTGGCCATTTCCGCATCGTGTCATGAAAAAGTGATTTAGCGGGAGGAAAGTGAACTTCTCCTCCCGCTAAATTACTTTTCCTCGCACTCGTCAAGACTCGGTCAATTTCCATCCCTGTTACAGGTTACATAGAAATATTGCCGCTTGTTAACACAATCGGGAAAAAAAATAGCGTGTGTCACTTGGGAGGAAGTGTCTTTTCACCTCGTGTGAATTTCTGCTCTCGCTTCGCTCGGGCATCAAACTTAACACTCGCTGAAAAGACGCACTTTCCTCCCTTGTAGCATAATATACTATTTTTTATAATTGCTCCGGACATATTCGTCATGTATCATCATAACATATGAATTATAAAAAAAATGATGCAAAAAGTATATTATTATATACAAAAAATTATATATTTTAAATATATTTATATATATGAAAAAGTATGGCCTAAAAGTCCAGAAGGATCTATACAGGAACGGTCGAGGAACAATAAAAAAAATCCATGTGTGAAATATATTTTCGCGTATATATTTTTACATGGCAAAAATATAGAACAATATAGAAAATAGAATAGACATATTCAAAATACAGTACCCTCGACGAATTTATATTGTCAATGCTATTCGAGTATCAATAATGAAAATTGCCTGTACATTCTAAGACGCATATTTTTTGCGTAAATATATTCCAAAATATATACGAAATATACAAATTTTCGGCGACAATATATTTCGTCTGCAACACATATACAGTAATAGGCAATTGAAGTGTAACAAGGTTAGACAGTATACGTGAAAGGGTCCAACTTTTGCCAAAACAGTACGTTAAATATATTTATATATGAAAAAATATTGCCGAAAATTCCAGCATGGTTTATATGTCTACGGATGAGGAACAATAATAAAAAAAAAAAACCTGTGCGTCAAATATATTTTCGCATATACTTTTTTCATAGGAAAAAAATATAGAATAGAATAGATATATTCAAAATATATTACACTCGACGGTTTTACATTATCAATGTTATTCGAATATAAATCATGAAAACTGCCACTAAATTCTAAGACATATATTTTTTGCATAAATATATTCCAAAATATATACACCGAAAAAAAGATTTGATAAGATCAAACAAGATTTGTTTGAAGCAACCTAATCCGGCGGTTGCGGGTGGTGAAGGAAATATTTAGTTAAGTTGACTACAAAGTTACATCAGCATCAAAAAAATCATTTCATTCTCCCAACGGAGAATATGTTTGATCGTACAGAATATCGAAAAAAAACTTTTGTTCGAAACAAATATCTAGTGAAACAAAGGAACAAAAATATTTGGCCCAACTCAATTTGGAGTTGGGTCCCAGTACGGTTATTTACGTTATTTGTTACTAATTAATTTCATACATGGTTACATCGTGTCTTATATGTTCAATTGTTATCAGTATATCGTTACTTATCAATATAACACAATTTTTACAAATTAAAATTTTATATATCCCAGCGGGGCTCGAACCCCGAACCTAACAAATCCTGACCTAGTACCTTACCACTACGCTACAATCGCTTATTGATATGTATAATTTTTAATCGGATATATAAGTTATTCGCCGTCATTAACTTAGATTCAACTTCGATGATTTGATATTGAAATATCGAAATCACTTGAAAGTTGTTTATTGTCGGTATAATATTTGTGAATTACAAAATTGACGTCTTGCCGAATCGAATAAAATTATTTTCGAGATGCCAAATGTTCGTATATATACGGACACATCGAATCACATTTTTTTTCAAATTGACCAAATATACGTTCAAGTCAAAATAATTTACCTACTGTATGTTGACAGTATATATGATTTTATCGAAAAAAATGTTGTTGATTTAATGCATTTTTGGTTCACTTCGAACCAATGTTGTAGTCACTGTAACTGCTACACGCAGTTGACACAACCACACGAGTTTTATTGTTTCAACAACGGTGTTGTCTATTTAGAGGCGCCTGGGTTGATTCAAACTAATTGTCCGTGACCGCAGCTGTGAGGTTCATTTTACCAAACCTTTTTTTCGGTGTACGAAATAAAAATATTTTCGGCGACAATATATTTATCTACAACACGTATACATATATATATATATTCGACGCATTCCGCGTACAATTTTTTTTTTTTTTTCTACGCGGGTCGGCCGTCTCTTCGGGTTATCTTTCGCGTCTTGAACTTGAACTTAAACTTTCCCGACTGTTCGTTTGTCCCTCGTTTTTGTTTAAATTCTTCCTTCACCTCCGGCCGGTTCGTTACGTTCGCCCTCGACGAGAGCGATCCTGGCCGGGTCCGCTCTTCCACCTCGTCGGCTCCCTCGTCGTTTCTCCACCTCTCGTTCACTTTTGCGGCTTTCTCGCGCGCGTTCGCCATGCTCATCTCCCCCGTTCTCCACGGCCGTCACCGCACGGCCCTCTCGTAATTAACGAGGAGGCTGCGAGGGCTCTTTTCTCTCCACTTTTTTTTCCATCCTCTTTTTTTTTTTTTTCTCAAACCTTCCTCTCCTCGCTCTTCCTTCGGCTACTTCTTCTCCGCTGTACGCCCCGACGCTTCCTTTCGCTTTTGTCCCCCTCCGACTGGCAACGTTTTTTTTCCTCCCTCAACACTCTCTCAGGCCGGCCTTTGCCGCCGTACTGCCGAATATCCATACAGAAAGAGAGACAGAGGAATGAGGATAGGATAGCGATCTCTCGGCGTATTCCGATTCGACCAAAAAAAAAAAAAACAAAACAAAAACAAAAGTCCAACGGGAGACAGAGAGAGAGAGCTCTGCCTTGGCCAAAGTCTCGGAGAGTCGATTTTCGTACATCGTCTTGTTCACCGTGCGCGTACAACGCCACTTTGCCCGGCGAAGTGGAGAACCGGAAGATCGAGTTCTCCGCCGCAAGGCGAAGAACCCTCAGGTCCAACGAACTCGGTTCGCGAACGCTGCCGCTCGGAGAGCCGAGAGATACAAAAAAAAAATAATAATAATAATTATGATAAACAAAAAACCAACAAACAAACGAAAAACTGGACAAGTTAATTTTTTGTCCAGTCGAGAGTGAATAATTTCTGAACGGAGGCTCTAGCGAATCAATAGTCACCGTCCCGAGACGGTGAACGAATCGACGGTGCGACTCAAAATAACTTCGACCTCCATTCGTTTAATTTCGCTTGGGGCGAAACTGATTTGTATTCGACGCGTGTAACCGCAGTTGCCGATCGTCGATGTCCGTTTATTGTTGTTATTCTTGCTCGTCACTTCCCCGAACTCGTCCGCCGGCGAGCGCGAGCCAGTGATAATGACAATGACCGCTACGTCGCCGAGTGTTCGCTGTCGAACGCGCGCGCTCATATTTCTCGACCTTGCTCTCCACTCTTCCCTATTCGGGAACAATGCGGTTTCGTGTACCATTAACGGTTTACCCACGCCCTCGTGGCCCCCTTGTCGCTTCTTCGGCCCGTCGCTAATTAACGGTGGCACGTCTCGCGTGGTCAAAACTCGCCTGTGACTCTCGAGTCGCTGCGCCGATGAGAGGGGGGAAAAAAAAAGGAACGTTGCTGTCTCTTAGCGAGGGGCATAAATTGCACCGGGGAACGGCAGACCATCGCTCGCTTTAATAATCAGGTCGCACGCCGAACCGTCTCTCGCTCTCGCTAGGCCGTGCGAAAATAGCTGAGGCCACCGGCGCGCTTCTTACGTTCTCGTTAAACGAGCTCGCGTTGCGAATTTCATGGTCAGGGAAAAACCGGGATATCTCGGGGAAAAAAACAAAAACTCGAAGGTGAGTACGGGATCAGAGTAGGGGGGGTTTGAAAGTTAATCGGGGGTCGTGGTAAATGTAACCGAATAATTGAATTGAAAAAGAAAATTAGAAAAAACTTTTTTTTTTTTTAATTGTTACACTATTATATGTAAAAAGAAAGCCAAGCGAACTTTAAGGTAATTTCCGAAATCGAAATTTGTTACTTGATTTTAGTGAGGTAACAATATTTTACGTTTTAATATTTCGGGATATTAATTTAGAGCGTTGATGGACGCAGTTGGAATTTTGACTTTAGAAAATTCATTAATTCTTTGAATCACGGGTGATGCACATTAGGGTGTTTCGCAAAAAGGACTTTTTTTTTTAAAGTATAGTATCCTTTTAAAGTATAGGATTCGATTAAAAATTGAACCTCACGAAAAGCGGTTCCTGGCAAAAAATCCTAAGTGGTGCCGCATTCGACGTTTCTACCCAAAAATGCGGCACCTTTTAAACGTAATTGTCAACACCTTTCGGGAGGTGTTTTTTTAGATGGAAATATATACTTTTGGAAGGTGGGAAGAATTTTTTTCAACAAATTCACCCTACTGGACATTTTTAGTTTTCTGTATACGAATTAAAAAATCTAAATCTTTTGTGTTTAATAAAAAAAAGACAACAAGTTAACCTCCCACCCCGTAGAACTATATATTTTCATCGACAAAAAAATCCAGCGAAAGGCAGTCGCTGACAATTAAGTTTGAGAGGTGCCGCATTTTTGGGTACAAACGTCGAATGCGGCACCTCTTAGGATTTTTTTTCTAGGCACCGCCTTTCGCAAGGTTCAATTTGAGATTGAAATCTGTAGTTTAAAAAGATGGGAGGAAAATAAAAAAAAATGACCTTTTTTGACACACCCTAATACACATCTTTGAATTCAGAACAATGCATTAATAAGCAACCGATGTATCTGAAACTTCATACTTGAAAAGAAACAAACATGCCTCAAAGGGTTAATCTGTAAAGCAACATGATTAAAAAAAAAACCATTTTGTTTTAGTGAAAACAAGTATCGAAATTGTAACATTGTTGCACACTTTTTGAAAAGTGCAAATAAAAAAAACTAAAACTTTGACATAATCTTTAAAAATAGAAAAATTTCAGGGAAAATAAAAACTCGACGGTGAGTCCGGGATAATTTCAGGGGCCTTGAAAGTTAATCGGGGATCGTGATAATTGTGATCGAATAATTGAAGAATGAAAAACAATGTTATTCAAATAAATGTTTCATTTTCGAAAATGTTACACCGTTATATGTAAGAAAAAGCCAAGTGAACTTTAACATAATTTCGTTTGCATAAATCGGCATATTAACTTACAGCGTTGAGATAGATGCAGTCGAAATTTTGGCTAGAGAAAATGTATTAACCCTCTGAATCACAGGTGATACACCACACTCTGAATTCAAAACAATGCATTAATAACCAACCGATGAATTTGAAACTTCATAATTGGAAAAAAAAAAAAAATTATGCTTCAAAGGTTTATGCTTTAATCTATAAAGAAAAAACCGGGCATCTTTTACCAATGGAAAAAGAAAGTTATTTAAAAAAAAACATTCTGTTTTAGTGAAATCAAGCATCGAAATTATAACATTGTTGCACACTTTTTGAAAAGTGCAAAAAAAAAATAAATAAAAAAAAAATAAAAATATCGCGCTTCAACACAATCTTTGAAAATAGGTAGAGCCTCGAGCGATGTCCGATAGTAGGCGCATGCGCGTCTCCGCATGCGCCTATAATTAATTATCTGCACGATAACGTCCTGTTTCCGGGACTCCGTCCGTACAGTTTCTTAACCTTGACGTATTATTCATACACCGATAGGTGAACGACAACGGTAAGGTATCGTCCTCGATTGTCCGTCGTACGATGAATATGCGAGATCGTTGAATATTCATGAGACGGTCATCCGAAGCTGTGCAGATACGCCGAGACATCGTCCGAGCAGTCTTCGTCCTCTCTCTCTCTCGAGTGAATATCTCTCGCCGTTACCGCGGTGAAACGTGCGAGCGATAATTCTTCGCTTCTTCGAAATTCGAGGGTCGGCGAGATCCCCCGCCGGTTTCCCTTCGCCGAACGGTAGAACGATCGGCGGCTGCGGAGAGCGCGGCATTAATAATCGAGGAAAAGTTAACACGCGCGCCGGTGGTCCGTTAGGCACGAAGGACTAGGCTAGTCGCTGAGACGGGAGTTGCGTGCGATTGGTTCTGGAACGAACACACCGGACAACTCCCATTACGATCGTTAATATTCGAGAAACAGTTGCCGGTGTATTTGTTTTTTTTTTTTTTTAATATTTTTTACTTTAACTTTTAATTGTCCTCTCCACTAGTGATGGACGGATGTTAAAAAAAACATCGATCCTTAAATAATCGATTATAAAACAAATCAATTTTTTGCTTCCTCATAGAGGAAGCTTTTTTTTTTTTTCTAAAACATCGATGTCGTAGCGACGCATCGTTTAATTAGAAAAAGCATTAATTTAAACGCGACATACCTTCACACTTGTTGGGGGAATGAAAATTCGAAAATTTAAAACCTCTGTCATTCGTTCAGAAATGTCATGAAACGCGGACCTTTCGTGGTTCCAGTCCGATCTGGACAATTTTTTTTACAAAAACAAATGTTGCACTTTCATAAGTGCAACACGGTAGACCACGCCGAAAGAGTAAAGAAAGTTAAAGTAGTATAAGTAAGTATAATTGTAATTACATGGTATAGAAATGTAGTTAAATCTGTTCGTTATGAAGAGCACATTGTGCTCATAATGTTTTTAATGTAATTCCGCATAGATTTCGATTTCAGGTTTCTTCGCCAAATTCGAGGGTTCCAATATTATGTGTCGAAGAAAACCAAATTAACGATAGATATTATTATCATACTCTGGAAGGGTTATAATTTTTACGATATAAACAGAAAATTGAGGTGTAAAATTTCGAATTGTCCATGAACCGTGAAAGCGTTATTAATCATGGCGTTATTAATACTGCGCTTGCACATTGATTGTAAAAAAAAACATCGATAATTTGCACCAATAATCGTTTATGTTTCGACGAATCGATGCATTAAAACATCGAATTAAATAATCGATGCAACGCGTGAAGAGCATCGATTTTCGGAACATCGACTGAAGATTGCCCATCGCGACTCTCCACTTGATTGCAAATGCTCCCTCCTGTTCGGTTTCACGTTCCCGGACTCGTTATTCTCTTTGCCACTCGACAGTGACATTCTCCACCGGTGTCAATCAAACCTTTTGAAGTAATTAATTACGAACATCGCATGTTCGCCCTGACTTTGTAGGCTTAATGTCAAGTAGTCGAAGGCTCAACTAATTCGCAATGTAATTATAGTCCACTTTCGAATGAAAAACAAAAAAAGAAAAAAAACCGCATTAATTAAATAGTCCTCGACGACACGAAGCTCCTCGGCGAGGTACAATTATCTTTCGTAAGCGAAATCATAATTATGATAGACACTCCA
The DNA here is from genome assembly GCA_963922035.1 of Amblyjoppa proteus. Lineage (NCBI taxonomy): Eukaryota > Metazoa > Arthropoda > Insecta > Hymenoptera > Ichneumonidae > Amblyjoppa > Amblyjoppa proteus. Next base: position 19,350,886 of record OY998234.1, on the reverse strand, counting down.
CGGAATAAGTAAGAAAATACCAAAGAGTTTAAAGCGCCAGCTTCCATCAAGAGCACACAAGTACCCTCGAAGGATATTCTCCGAGAGTCCCAGCTGAATCCGGATGCCCGACTGCGAAGCAGAGAAAGTAAAAGAAGCGGCCGATAGCGAGAGAGAGAGAGAGAGAGAGAGAGAGAGAGAGAGAGAGAGAGAGAGAGAGAGAGAGAGAGCGCGCGTCTATACACCCCTCGCTCGAGTCTCCTTTGTTTCGTCCGAGAGGCTTATCCGACCACGCGGCCAATTAGCGGACGTAGTCGATCGAGAAAACTGACGAGAGCGCCGGGCTGAAATCCACTTTCGATGTTTCATAGACTCGAAAACGTTTCGCGATCGGTAAGTGGAGGTCTATTTTCCCTCCCTCCGCCTGAGTTACGCGCTCGAACTGGAAGGAAGAATTTATTCCGTAGCTCCGCAACGCGTCCGTCACCCCTCCCGCTCCCCGCGCTCGACTAAGCGAATAAACAGCGGCTCGATAATGAACTACATGCACACAATCCGGAGTCCTCGGACCATAGCCTGTCGGTACGCGGGCCCGCCGTTAGGGGCGCGACGTGCCACGCTCCAGTAACTCCGTGACTGAGCGCGTCCGGACCCTTCGAGCATTCCGGATAACTTTTTGTTGTTGTGTTTTTTTTTTTTTATCTCGCTTCGTATCAAATTTCAGATACACCTCTCGTTTCGTAGTGCTGGCTCCGGACAGCCGGTATAACAACAGCGGTCCGGAATCTCGGCTCGCCTCATCGAGCGTTGAGATTCCAAAAATTTTCTCCGTCCAGTAAAAACGATCGGTTGGTAGCGATTCGTTTGAGAATAATTCATCATGGTCTATTATTATCGGTCATCGGAATCGATGGCTTCGAAGTTTCGAGACGGCTCGGAAGCGTGCCCGATATCGAGAGTCCACTGTGTGTGTGTGTGTGTGTTGTTCCACCGAGCAATACACCAGTGAATGAACGCACGGGGCACGAGGCGAGCCCGCGCTCTCGGCGGAAGTGGGTTATGCTGTACCGTTGCGTCATGAAAGTTGCTATACATACACATCTCGTATGTACCTCCCCGGTGAACGTCGGTATATCGGGGCCCGACGCTCGCTCGCCTTATTCTCCATCTACCCACTCTCTTTCTTCCCCGGTGTAACTTGGCACCTATTCGCCTAGATCCTGGGCGATACTCGAGAGCGTGAGCGAGCGCGCGCGCGCGCGCACGCGCAAGCTAGAGCACCGACGGAGAAAGTAGTTAGAGACACGGTCGGGCGTTTCCGCTCTGCTAAATTCAAGGTTGTTCATTGTCGGCGCGCAAGCGTCGCGGCCTGCGGACGCTTCGGGAGGCACGCTGGCCGCGATTCCACCTCGTCTCGGCACCATAGTTCCCTCGTTACACACTTATTTTATTTTATTTTTTTTCTCTTCTTTTTCTCTTCTTTTCATTACTTCCTCCTCGGGACGATGTAGTCCGCGATGTAAACGGATCCGTGACGGTTCATTACCGGACTATTATCAATTTCTCGAAGCCTAGTTCTCATTCGGGGCGGGGTTTAAATTGTTATATGGGATTCTCTTGTAATCACGTCTAATAGTGTAATGGAGACAGTCGCTTCGGGCCTGAGCGCACTCTCTCCCCGTTTGTTTTCTCTCGCTCGCTCGGTAACCCCGACAGGAATTTAACGGCCGTGTAGGCGACAGTGAAAGCAGGAGCGTTACTTAATACCCACATGAGAGTCCGTGGGCTCCGCGAACCTCCGCCGGTGTACACGGGTCGTAAAGTACAAAGGCCTCTCTCGCGGCTCACCGGTGACCTGGAGCATTCTGCTCCGCTGCACGGCCACTCTGGCTCTCCGTCTCGTGCAAAGTTTTTTTTTTTTTCTCTCGCTCGATCACTCGCGAGATGTCGCTGGGACCGATGGCTTGTTACGGGCCGATCAGATTGGATGGCTGGTAATTTTCATACTCCGGACACCGAATGTTGATTCGTTGCTGCCTAGCGAATTAAAATCCGACTCTTAACGCGTAAGATTTATTAGAGGTTTAAGCATATGTTAGATTAATAAAGACACGTTATTACGATTTCAAACGTAGCAATTTAATTATTTATCCGTCGAACGAACAAAACACAATGTCACGACTATCAAATCACAAAATGATCAACTAAAGTATCGTTTAACACAACTTGTATTATTTTACAACGTAGTATCCAATTACAACGATTTATTAACTCAGAAAACTGGACAAGCTCTTAGCAAGCGAAGTGAACCGTGCGAGATTTTTCGAGAGACTCTAGAAGAACGTTCCGACTCAAAGATCCCAGATAAACTGCCCTCTTCCAAAAATTAAGAGTTTTCGTGAGGCGATAGTTGGGGGTTGAAACTTTAGAACTTGACTATTTGGCTGAATTAGGTACCGCCCGCGCGATAGCTGAGTTTTTCTATACAAGCGGAGCCCACCGAGCAGCTCGGCGAGTCAAGGGCTTTTTCTATGTACCCCGTACAAAACTCTCGGCTTTGTCCCCGGGTACGTCTGTTTGCCGAAGAGGTCGTAAAACATTTGGCGACCGGCTGATCTTCGCCGCCCAAGCCCGCGCGAGGAAAACAGGACTGTCTGTTAATTTTCACTTTAAGGGGATGCTGGAGCTCGTTTTTTTTTTTTTACTTTTTTAACCTGCTTTACCTGTTTTACCGATGGACCTAACCAATTTTTTTGTTCCGACTTAGCATTGTTAATATACTACACATATGCTTCAAATCATACAGGATTATGATATTGACATAAACACTTCGGAGTGCAGTTCAATTTTGATTGAAAACTTACAAGGGATTAAGAAAACCGAATATTATAGTTTGCGAAAGTCCGTGAACGTAGTGTCACGATTGACGCCCAGGTGGTTCTGCATCGTGCCCTACACTTCATTCGGCCGTGTTCATCGGCTTTAATCACCCGTCGCAAGTCGATAGACTAAGTAATCGCAGTTTACACTTCACGTGATTATCTTTTGAGTAAGGAACTTTCCGATGGTTTTGGAATATTCGGAGAACTTCACAGAATCGGCGTGCACTCCCTTCTGACGTATGTAAAATCTATAATTTTTTATATCCAACAAAACGGATGCTGTAAACATTTCAGCGGCCATGTTGGTTTCCGCGACAGTTTTTAATATTCGATTTTCTTTATTTTTCGGAAGATTTCGACCGAAATTCGAGTGCACGCCGAATGGTTTATGTTTTTAATACAGTCCTGTAAAATTTGAAGCATACCCGTCGCATAGTAACGACGTAAAGTGAAAACTACGAAATCACCTATTTTGGCCGGTAAAACAGGAAGGTCCAGCAGCCCCTTAAGTGTCTTTCAAGGATTTCGAGTTCTGAATGCGAGTCTTTTGAACAAAAAGGTATATGAGGATTTTTCTCTTGGAAAATATAAAAGGTTAATCTTTTCCTTTGCTGGAGAGTCACGTTTGTTCTTATAGGTTCTCACTTAACATATTTCGAAAGTTTACAGATACGCTATCATGCAGAGACCAAATATGCGTATATCTATGAATTTGCGTATTGAAATTATAAGTTGGTATTTAAATTATCGCGCCACGAGGAGTGTGAAATTTGTGCGAAAGAGCGCTCGTCACAGTCTCCGCGCTCCAATGGAACGACTTGTCGAAGCGATTATACCGATTAGACTTTCTTTATTAATACCGAAGGAATATTATTTTCTTTTTTAATAGCGAATCCCCTTTGACAATGATATCTTTTATCGAATCGTTCGTCGAAAATGGTCGGCCTTATTTCCCCCAACCCTATTTCCAGCAGCGAGATATGGATGTCCAATTTCGGGTCATCGAACAACGAACGGATCCTTCCTCGCTCCACTTGCTCGGGCTTCGACGTCCGTCGATGCCGCCGCTCGGCGGAAAGAGAGTAATTTCCCATCGGGCCGTCGTTCGCTCGAACCCTTCCGACCCGATGCTCTATTAAAAGTACATTTACTAAGGACACCCGACGTTCCGGAGAAATTCCAAGCGGTAATCGATTGCGCAACCATTTATAATAATTTAATCGAATACAGTGAGGAGGCGCATCGCTGCGAGAGCCCTGGCAGCGCAAACTGCCAGAGCCACTCGATCTGGCTATAAATCGATCACTGTCCATTAGATTCCGAGTCGTGTGCTTCGGGCAGGCGCCTCGGAGCATACATTTCTATTGCCGCTGCTTCGCTGGCTCCCTCTTCTTCTTCTCGGTATCACTCATCCGTGAATCTACTTTACAGCACACAGATACACCGTTGGAAATTGACTTATGAATGAATAGGCAATTTGTGTGTTTCTCCGACTACCTTTCGTGCTGCTTTCTTGCAACAATAAGTATTGTTATTATTGTTATTATTGTTATTATTGTTATTATTGTTATTATTGTTATTATTGTTATTATTGTTATTATTGTTATTATTGTTATTATTGTTATTATTGTTATTATTGTTATTATTGTTATTATTGTTATTATTGTTATTATTGTCATTATATGGTGTCCAGCGGTCCTTGAAGTCCTGGAATGTTCTGAAGTTCCACCTAATGTCCTCGAATTTTTTATTTCCACGTAAATTTGAGTTTCTTTCAAAAAATATATATATATTACTAGCGACTATCCTAAAAAAATGTGTATCTCAGATTCGCTGAGACACCCATATATTCAGTCATGTATACTAAATACTTTTTTTTTTTACCGATTCCAATGCAAACGAAAACGGTTATCGAACTAAATGTTATTTAGTATGTCGCGGGTGATATGCATATTTTATTTTATTTTTTATAAATGATCCAACACAACCGTCCTGGAATTGTCCTTGAATGTCCTTGAATATCGTACGGACTTTTTACCGGAAACCATGTATTATTGTTATTATTGTTATTATTATAACTTTTTCGTCTATTACCTTGGTAGAAATTTTCGAGCGTTACATCAGGCCGGGCGAGGCCCCTGCGGGCCCTCGCAACGCTCTAAAATTTCAACTGGGCTATATTTAACATTTTAGTTTGAACTAATCCGAGAGGAACATTCGAAGATCGTAACAAGAAGAGCCTATCGCACGCGATACGGCGGGGAACGAGTCTTCGCACACGAGTAATATTGCTCGGAGGCGAGCCTGCTTCGGAGAGTCTCTCCACTTCGCTCGTGTCCCGAGCGCTTGACCAGCGCCGAGTCGAACACCGGGACTCCCGACTCGTGCTATAACCCGGAGCCTCTCAGAGCGTTCTGTTGCTGCCGAGCTGACGGTCGCCCCATGTATGGCAGCTTGTTTTATGCCGGGCTCCTCGGCACCGTACGAGCTCTCGCGATGCCTCGCTTCTCTCCTCGCTGATCCGGGACGCCTTGAATTTTCCTGTGCACTCTGAACACCGATATTATTGGCTCTAAATACATTCAATCTTTTTTACTCTACTCAACTTAGTGTGTATGTTTTTTTTTTACAACAAAAAAATTGTCCACTTTTAAAGGATAGTACAGTGGTCGAAGATTTTTTTTTACTTCAAATCGAAAAATCAGGCGCATAAGCTCGAACGCAGCGTTCGATAATGAAGCTGTACGTGAGCTATGGCGCTACCTGCGCGCACACAAAATATATTTAAAAAACGTATTTTCTAATGTATTAAATATAGAGATCAATAATACAATATTAATATAATAATTTTATCTATTTAATTTATAATAATTTATTTTAGTGGTAACAAAAGAGATTTATTTCCAAAGTTTATATTTACAGTTTTTTTTTTAATACTAATTTTTATTCATAACGCTAATTTTACACCTTGGCAAAGGGCCACTGACCTGCGTCCTTCGGCCCTCTATTTACTTCATTAATGTGGTTATATGAAATTCATAGACGTCGCGTTGTAATTGATTGTCAGAGTGTATGTATTAGGGACGAATTTTAAGACATCAGTTTCAACTTATCATCAACGCTCGACCCGAACATCATTGCCTGCTTAAGTTTGGTCTTAAGTTTGGAGTCACAATTTTATCTTAAGGTTGGAATTAAGTTGGATCTTAAGTTGGGACTTAAATTTGATCTTAAGTTCGATTTCAGGTTCGCACTAATGTCTTAAAATTCGACCCTTACTCTGGATGACGAGGATGGTTATTGGGTGTCTAAAAGGCGAAAGTCGTACATCGGAAATAAATTCTATTCTATTTATCAGACACGTCGCGTGTCTTTGAGAGCATGTGAAACACTATGGTGTGCGAGACAGATAGTCATCAGTGGCGCTAACGGCGGAGCGAGAGACGCACACTCGGAAACGTGTTCAACATGCTCTTAAGGGGCTGCTGGACGTTCCTGATTTACCGGCCGAAATAGGTGATTTCGTAGTTTTCACTTTACTTCGTTACTATGCGACGGGTATGCTTCAAATTTTACAGGACTGTATTAAAAACATAAACCATTCGGCGTGCACTCGAATTTCGGTCGAAATCTTCCGAAAAATAAAGAAAATCGAATATTAAAAACTGTCGCGGAAACCAACATGGCCGCTGAAATGTTTACAGCATCCGCTCTGTTGGATATAAAAAAATTATAGATTTTACATACGTCAAAAGGGAGTGCACGCCGATTCTGTGAAGTTCTCCGAATATTCCGAAACCATCGGAAAGTTGCTCACTCAAAAGATAATCACGTGAAGTGTAAACTGCGATTACTTAGTCTATCGACTTGCGCCGGGTGATTAGAGCCGATGAACACTGCCGAATGAAGTGTAGGGCACGATGCAGAGCCACCTGGGCGTCAATCGTGACACTACGCTCACGGACTTTCGCAAACTATAATATTCGATTTTCTTAATTCCTTGTAAGTTTTCAATCAAAATTGAACTGCACTCCGAAGCGTTTATGTCAATATCATAATCCTGTATGATTTGAAGCATACGTGTAGTGTATTAACAATGCTAAGTCGGAACAGAAAAATTGGTTAGGTCCATGGGTAAAACAGGTAAAGCAGGTTAAAAAAGTAAAAAAAAAAAAAACCAGCTCCAGCATCCCCTTAAAAGAAATGTCGGCAAACGCAAGATTTTCGTCGCGAAATATATTTACAAAATTTGAAATATATATTTCGCGCTGCTTCGACTATACTTCGTTTTCACGTGGTTATTGAGGGCGTCGGGAGTTCGGGAATGCAAAACCCCGTCGGCGCGTCTGGCTCCGAGGAGCGAGAGGGGACCGAAGAGCGACTCTCGGGAGAATCGAAATGGCCGATCTCATTTCTCACGTCTTCGCCGTATGCCCGTTGTCTGCGTCGAGCCGGAGGTATTCCCCGTCCTGGAGGGTTTCACAGCCTGCCCGAGCTCCCGGATAGAGTCCGGCCCGGTGAGAATAATAATATTCACTCGCGTTTCGAAGCCTCGGCCCCGATTCGCCTCTTCCACGCTAACGCACACCGAGAGGAAAACGCGGTACGGCGCGAAACAATATCGCGCGCCGTCGAACCGAGCGAGGCTCCGTCGAACCGCAGGCACACGCGGCGCCGGAGGAGCGCTAACGCACTCACGCATCGACGGGTAATGGGATTCCGCGGGCGTTTCTTGGATCCCTCGCAAGCATCTCGGCACTTGTCCCGGGCTCGGGAGGGCCCCACTCTTTGACCGACCCGCTAATCCTGTCCGCGCTCTACGCCTCGCCCGTGCTTCGCGGCGAGGGACGATGATGCGCGGAGAGAGAAGTAGCGGCCAAGAGCACACCCTGACCTTACCGCGTCCGTATCGGGACGCGGCGGTATACTGTACTATTTACTACGGAACCTCTCACCCCGTACTCATGCTTGATTGCTTTCTCATTTTCTTTTCTCTTTTTTTATCCTTTTTTTTTTTTTTTTTTTTTTTCTTTGCACATTCGTGTACTCGTACGCGCGCACGTGTTCCTCGTGCAAGCGTGCTTGTGTACAGCGAGACCGCATGCTGCCAATGTATTATGCTGACGTACTATATATATATATATATATATATATATATATATCTACACAATAATAAAGTGCATATCGATTGGATACTCACACGTACTCACACACTGGCACCGGTTCGGTGAGCGCGCGAGTATTATATTAGAAAATATGTAATAATATTATATATATATATATATATATATATATATATATAGGGTAGACCGGGGCAAAACGCGAACGCTAAGCAGTAAAACCTACAAAGATACAGAAAGCGTAGATCCACTGTTTTTCACACCAATATTGTATAGGCACCGGTTTTGCAAGGATATTTTTAAAAAATCCATCTGGGACAAAACGGGGTACCCCAGTGAACACGTTTTATTATGGCAACATAACATGGAAATTATGCAATGTAACAATGTTATTCTTCCGATATATAGAGGATATGTAACATGGGAGTAATATGTAATGTTACAATTGTTATATGCAATTAATATAACTGTTATATATCAGTGTAACGTTATAGTTATGTATAAAAATTGTGTAACCGTTACATAACATACTTGTAATAATGTGAGTGTAACTTTCACGATACTCAGGTAATGTTAATAGCGTATAACGTAATTACATTACAATAATGTAACTGGACTCTGTAACGTTTATATAGCATGTTTATAACAATGTGTATGACCATTGCTAATCTGCGGGCAATGTTAATGTTACAAAGTGTGGTAGCGTTACGGTTACAAAACCAGGCTTCATAACAGGTACATAACATACATATAACGATGTTATAACAAGCAAATAATTACTGGTTTCCTTATTACCGTCAAAGGGCTGACCGACTAATATTTAATGCTGGAAATTGAAGTTTATACATCAGTCATGATCCGTACGTAATCCGTCTAAACCGTGTATACAATTTGCCAAAATTATGTTCTCAAGTCCAACATAGCCGAATAGGTAGGGTGACCGTCTACAAGTCCGAGGGACCCAGGTTCGTATCCCGCCTATAGCACATAAATTAATAACGTTTTTTTCTGTGATGTATTTGTTCCTATCCATAGAATAAATATAGTTTGTCACTAATAAAGATGCTGTTCCAAGGATGGGATTAGGAATAATATGTTTTTTAAATAAAAATTGTATATTACATTGTTATATAACAGCGACATAACACGGCAATATAACAGTGTTATATTGCTTCTTCGGAAATGGCAACTTACATGTAATTTACATGCAACATTCTCGTAATATTACCTGTGATTTTCGGATACATTGCTGTTACATTGCTGTTAGATTACTGTGTTTACTGGGACCTTTCGATTTGACTTGCGGCAACTTTTGTTAGCTCCATTATTAACCTACTTTGACCCACGTCGATATGACATTTCATGTCCACATTTTGCCCCTGTTTCCGCCGTTTGTTGGCTATAATGAATCGGTTTATTCCATAATTTTGAGTATCCCATTTTGCCCCACGTTGATATGACATTTCATTTCCCCATTTTGCTCCGGTTACCTCTATATATAAGGTATTCTTGGTCAACTTGGTAAACATTTGACTTTGACCCCTTCCAATTGGTCACGAATTTTTTGATGTTGCGCCTCCCGCTCGAAAAAATTATGTCAATTTTTTTTTTTTTTTTTTTTTCGAGCAGGAAGCACAACATTCTTCAAAAATTCATTGAAAAAAGTTTCAATGGACTTTTGAAGATTAAACACTTTGGCCCTAATTAAAAAATCCGAAAAATTTCAGAAAATCGCTGATCAAATAACCAAGTTTTTAAGCCTAATTAGAAAGTGTGCTTGGGCTTGGTTTCGATGTTCGACGGTTTCGAAAATATTTTTATTTCGTTAAATAAGCTCCGCGAATAAATTGAAGCGTCGCACAGCTTCATTTATTCGCGTCGTCGATAGATCAAGTATTAAGAATTTTTAAGCACAAAGAAAGTGACTAATCGTTCGAAGTCATTTATTTATTTAAAATAAATATCGAATTATTTGTAAAAAAATATTTATTTATTTCGGATAAATGTCCATTTGAAGGGCTGAATGACTTGGGTCGATGGCCCGTTGACAATATGTGGATGCCATTATAATTATATAAATGCATGAATGGTTAAAAACTGTAACGATCGCCAATGCCGTATGTATTGTTAATACAGTAGAACCTCGATTATCCGAACTGCAATTTATTTTATCCGAACCTTTATTATTCGAACCATGCCGCAAAATTTCGTTGTTACATATCGTCGAGCGTTACTTTGTTGCGGGCATGTGCAAATTTGTATCGTGCGCTTATACAACCAAAAATTGACGACTTTATCAAGAAGAATGCTTAAAGTATGCGTTCAATAATATGTTCCAAAGTATATATAATGTTTGCATGCGAATTTATACTTTTAAAAAACTCATATTCATTACGTATGTTATTATTATAATATTTTTTATTCATAACTCGATTATCCGAATAATCGTTTATCCGAACTGGTCTCGGTCCCAATTGGTTCGAATAATCGAAGTTCTACTGTAAATACACACTTACACACTTACACCCAGAAAAAAGTTTATTCCATTCAAAGAAAATTTATTAAGGACGAAGAAAAATGTTTATTTTATTCAGAACCTAAGAGACCATTTATTAATGTCTAATATATTTCTTTGTTTGATGGTATTATTCTTATTTTATTTAATAATGTTTATTTGGATCTAATAAACAGATATTTATGTCAAATAATTTATTTATTTATTTCGTGACAGACCCGCTACTTTCGATCGTATCGGAATAATGTGATATACGAATGACGCAGAAAGGAATTTTTTGTTGTTAAATAAGCCATTTTTACTATCAACAAAGTATCAACAAGCAATGTTTTATTATAAAAATGAGCATACAGATCCGTTATCGGCGCACGATTTCACTAATCACATCGCACATCAGTTATACTCATGACATAACCAATCTCGATGTCAGTTGTTCGGGGACTAATTTCATAACCACAATTCAATCGAGGTAAACAGCTTGAATTAAACAAAGTTTTATGAAAACAAACCGATGATGTGCCTCTCTATTGCAATGTAACGGTTCCCCGTAAGGAATAAATATAGTTTTGTTATCAGCGAGAAATATTTTCCGTCGACCGACGCATTGACAACTCTAATGCGCGCTATCGGATAATAGCCGCGTTTGTCTTCACGCCAAATATACGATTTCTTTGGCGCGAATAAATATTTATTTTTAAGTACAAATCTTTGAATAAATTTTGTTTACTTGCGCCAAAGTATAACCGTTATTTGAATCTAACAAGAATTTTGTTGAGGCAAGCAAACATTTCTTTTATCTTAATAAACGTCATTTGAAGCTCGAAATTTATTTGATTTCAATAAATCTTTTTTTTTTTCCTGGGTGATACTATTACTACTACTTCTATTTTAAGTAAAACTTTTCGAAAATCGTTGGAACACTCTCGCGCCGATTATGGCCCCTCTTTAATGGCCGTTGAACCTCTTATTGGCACTGTGCTGACATAATCGCGTAAGGAAACCGCGACACAACGTCACGATTTCTTATGTCATCGACCGCCCGAGAGCCCAATGATCTTGACTTTAGCGCCGAGTAACCCACCGTACGATCTCGCGTCGAGCGATTCCGCTATTAATTCGATTCGCGAAGAGTCGTGGGAATGAGAATGTACGGCCACTCTCGCTGCGGGAAAAAAAAAAAAAAAAAAATAACCGTGTTGATCGAGCTAGCGAGTGAATGAAAAATTACAGGTAAATGTTGGAGAGTCACGCGTCACTCGTAAATCCTGATCGTTAGGTTTTATTAGCTTCTTGTCTGTTGAGCAATTATATGAAAATTATAAGAAAAATTATTGGCAACATTTTTCCCGTCGTGCACGGTTAACGGAGAATCGAATTAAATATAAATTAAAAAAAAACTCGTTTTCCCGTTGCGACACAAGATTCTCCGCTCGAGAAAATGGCAATGCAATATTGATAAATGTACGACGCTAACCGGCGAAATATTAATGCTAATTGTTTTATATTTCATTGCAGGTAAGTCTCACAACGGCAATTCCCTCTCGACTATCTGTGGCGTCGTTCGAAGGTCGAATGTGCTGACGTTTTTATTGTTCCTGTGAGTATCCTCAGCTTTACGATATGCGACGGACGTTTTTTTTTTTTTTTTTTTTTTCTGTCGTACGGATGGAAAACGCGAGGAGAGAGTTCATTACTATTCACGCATTCATCGGAGATATTCCGTTTTTTCTGTGAAATGTCAGAGGAATTTTTAAACCGACTAAAGAAGAAGAAACTGTGATAGAATCGATCAAGTGATGAAAAAAAAATTACTGATATTGTTACAGTGCATTTCGGAAAAAAAAAAACGACAAAACCAATACTAATGAATTTCGACAAAAATCAACCTGTTTAATGTCGTTAATTTCACGAGTTCCACACCTAAAATATTTAGGTATAAGGATCGATCAAAAGCTTAATTTCAACCAACACCTACGACAATGCGAGATCAAAACCACACAAAGAGTCTCACACTTCAGAAGAATCACTTTCAAGAGTCGCGATATGCACATAAAACACTCAACAAAAATGTGCAAATCAATATGTCGACCAATATTGGAATATGGCCGTTCTATCTTCATAAATTGCAAAGAATCAGCAGTGAAAAAGCTAAAAACCGCAGAAACTTGCGCCATCCGGCGACTTACACGTATCCGGTCATCCTGAAAACCCGCTACACAACCTCCGAAATACTCTCCTGTACGAAGCTACAGACATTAAGCCGATAGGAATGAGAATTAAAGAACTTACAAAAAGATTTGCTACACAGTAACAAAAAAATGTGTACATTCAACAAACCATTTTTGTTCACAAACGTTCATAATTATTTTCTTGTTAATTTTACAACAAGTTTTCGTAAAATTAACAGACATTTTTGTAAAATGGACAAGATTTTTTTTTGTAAAATGAACAAATAAAGAATTGTGAACGTTTGTGGACAAGAAACTTTGGTACCATTTTTACTGTGTACCATACAATTAGAAAACATAAAACTGCTATGTATACAACCAGCTCAAAACATAATACGCAAAGCTAAACATCCATCACATACAGTGTACCAGAAGCTCCAAATAATGTACAACGAAGAAGTTAATTGAACACACGTGTGTTAACTACCCATTCACATTATGTTAAAAATATATATATATATATATATATTCATGAATCATGTAAAACCTATGGCTGAAGGATTTGGGGTCGATGGCCAATTGACAATATATTTATATTCTCATGACGACTTACACTATGTAATGCTGTGTACCGAAAATTGTTCCATCTGGAATATTGTCAATAAATCCACTACTAGTGAACTTCGACATAATATTTTTATCAAAAACCTTGTTACCTGTAGAATAATGAAAATTAACGTTAAATTAACAAAATAAAACATTAATTTAATAAAAAATTAAGCGTTCATTTACATTAATTCTACAAGCAAATAATTTTTTTTATTAGAAGACTAATGTTGAAGTTCCTTAGCTTTTGTTTTGTTCCTAAAAAAATTACCAAATTCCATTCCACATTCGGGATATTAATTATCGCGTCGATAGAATCAGACGAACGATTGATCGACTTGTCCAAGGAAATTCGAGTAATTTGATTTTGCCGAGTGAATCCTCCGACGCGTAATGGTTACGTGTTATTTACGCGCGTACTGCTAACGCGCATGCGCAATCGTCGAGTCCCCATCCGCTCAAGTGACGGTCAACGCTTGTTAACGATTATAAATTGTACTCGTAAGTGCATTACTGTTACTCTCCCATCGGCGATCCGTCGTCGACACCGGCAAGTGTAACACGAGCTCGAAGGACGTCGCCCGTCGAGCCGGTGTTGCTTGTCTCCGGTCCTCCGGATGCGTCGCGCGTTTCTGGCGTCATCGCGTCGGCGAACGAGCGAGGAGAGGACGTTAGATCGGCGTTCGAGCCGAGGAGTGAAATTAAGTACGGTACGGCGAACGGCAACTGCCAGTATGGCATTGAGAGACCAGATGAGTTGACGACGCTCTCGAACGGTCTCTCTCTCTCTCCCCCTCCGGATCTTTCGCTTCCACTCTCGTCCGTCGGGTCAATAATAATTAGTCGTAATAAGCGGTGGTCTCCGCGGTCACCGAGATCCCGCCTATGAAAGATGAGAAAGAGGACCGTCGGCTCTCCCGTACCGCTACGTCCTTCCTTCTCCGACTCTCTCGCTGCATCGTCTGAACTTTATAAGTGAATAGAACGACCGTAATTCCCGGTTACGTTACACGAGCGGGGGGGGGGGGGGGGGGGAGACAAGAGGCAAAGAAAGGCTGTTGAAATGACTTTGGTAGGATCCACATCGCGATACGAACGCCGAGAATAATTCCGTTCTATCCCAATGAACGGTGACGCAATGATCGGGCAAATACTGTACAATAAAATTACGGCGATAAATCGGACGATACCGCTTTTGATTTCTCAGGACGCCGGAGTGCCGTCGGACATCGCCGGAATGGGAGTACCGCTACTAAGGAAATTTATAGAGAGGCGAGCGGACAATGGATTAAAAAAAAGGCAAAAAAGTTTTTTTTTTTTTTTTTTTTTTTAAATGAAACGATCTGACGGCAATGAAGACTATAAGTGTGTGGCTTTAGAGTTCCAATGTAGTCGTAGATTAAGTCCGATCAGACTACGCAATTGTGCGAGATTAAAACCGGGCACGACTAATTAGCAGTTCAAACGTGGTTAAGATTTCTCACTAGGATAACCTTTTCTTTTTTTTTTTTACACTTTTTTTTAGTAGACTTGCAGCAAGATCAATATATCACGCCGTGCACATTTTTAGACCAGATGGTTTGCTTTCATTACATTCGAGCAACTTCATATCATAATTCAGAGACCACTGTACTGCAACACACTTTTTTTTTTTTGGCTACCTGGGTGTTAGTGTCGGTGAACCGAACTTACTTTTATCAGGATTTAAAAAAGTAATTCTAAATAATTTGTTCATAATTTTTTTTCTCACATTCGTGTTAAAATACCTGAAAGTATAGAACAATTAATTCGAAATTCAATAGCAAAACTCTTTTTTATATTTGAAACATACAGGAAGCTTCGCTGCGACCCGGAGTCTTTTCGACAAGTTATTGTGTTATCGGACCGGACAACCCTACAGACGGACATACAATGCGGACATACAATACGGACATACAATACGGACATACAATACGGACACACAATGCGGACATACACTGCTGTTCACGAATGCCTGGTTTTTCTGATTTTTTATCTTTCTGGATATCTTGCTCTATGTCTTCACGGGGTCGAAGATACCAAGGAAGACATCCAGGAAGACATTCAGGACAACATTCAGGAAGACATCCAGGAAAACATCCAGGAAGACATTCAGCAAGACATCCAGCAAGACGCAAGGAAATCCAGGCATTCATGAACAGCAGTCTACAATGCGGACATAAATGCGGACATACATGCGGTCACACATGCGGCCATACATGCGGTCACACATGCGGACATACATGCGGTCACACATGCGGTCATACATGCGGACATACATGCGGTCACACATGCGGTCATACATACGGACATACGTACGGACATACGTACGGATATACATATGGACATACAATACGGACATACAATACGGACATACAATACGGACATACAATACGGACATACAATACGGACATACAATACGGACATACAATGCGGACATACATACGGTTACATATATGGACATACATAGGGCCACACGTAGGGACATACGGGCATATAGACAGCCATACAGACAGATGTGCAGACAGAAATGGGAAAAATGATTCTAGGACATGTGCGACATTTTTCCAGACCATAATCTGATTGCCTAATTTTTGTTTATTACAATCGTTTTTCTCCTTACATACTTCGTATGCGAAGTATGAGATGAGAAAGTAAAAATGTTCCAAGGATCGAGCAAAAGCTTGCATGTGCGAAAAACGAATGATCGAGGGAGATGCGGTGTACACGAGACTTTTGAGTTCTCTTCCGGATGTGTAAATGACGATGCTACGAGACGTTCTTTCTCGTCTTACCTTACCTGTCGAGACGACTTTAAACCCGGTTCCAATATAACTCCTCGGAGGATGTCGGTCCCGCTACTCCGACGGAGTGTCCGTCCATTGCGCCAGAGATGATGCCTAATGACTGGCTATGTGCCTCGGGCGTCGCTTCGAAACTTTGCCTACTTGTTTCATAGTCGTGAAGAGGATAATTTTATCCCCGTAAAATTCGTGTTGAACAAATTGTCGAACCGAATTAGCCGTCGCTGTATTTCGACTTTGAGGACTGCAAAAAAAAAAAAAAAAAAAAAAAAATGACATCTTCAGAGTATTCCGTGACTTTATGCCAAAACAGCAGTCGGGTTCGTCTCCACCTTAAAAAAAAATTGTCATATCGATTTCTCGTGATGTTTTTTAATGCGCGAAGCTTCTTCTATGGGAAAGTATTTTTTGTATTTTTGGCTTCCGCACAGAGGAAGCTAAAAGGAAATTAAAAATGGCGTACAAAAAACCAACTGAACATTTTTTTGATAAAATTGTAAAAATGCAAAAACATTGACAATTGATCACACATGCCGTGTGCAAAATTTAGATTTGAATTTTTCGCGTCTGAGTCACACATACACAGTAAAAAAAAAATGTCTACTCTTTACAACAAATTATTGTCCACAAACGTCCACAATTTTTTGTTTGTTAATTTTCTAGTTTTACAAACAAAAGTACAAACTAAAATGTCCTCGTCAATAATACAGGAAGTGAAAGGACAGTTTCGTATATTCAAATAAGTGACAAACAAGTTTGTCAATTATTTAACAAAATAATTTTTACGAAAGTTCATATTCCGATTTTACGAAATTATTTTTTACTGTGTACACACACATCCGGACATTTTTTCTAAATGTCATTTTTCGATGTTTTGGAACATTCTGAATACGTTTTCATTAAAATTTCGAAAAATTTTTTTTTTTCACCGTAACAAAGGAATTTTCTTACTCTCATTTTTATGAAAAAGAAAAAAAAAATGTCAAGGCCTTCACTCTTATTCCATCGGGGAGTTGTAACATCGCCATTCGAAAAATACGAAAAATCCAAAATTTTCGTAAAACATCTCCGAAAACGAAAGTTTCACACCCAGCAAAATATTCGATAAGTTCTGTATCGCGGCGAAACTCCTCCGACGCCGCCGACATTTTTGGAAGACACGGCTGCGTGTGGAGGTAGAATAAAAAAAAAAAAGAAAAAAAAGATGATCGATTATAGTCGATGATGGTGTTAGGAGGTCCAAGGACAACCGGACTCGTAGATTCACCACCTATTATTCACTCTTTCTCTCGCTTAGATCATCCTAGAGCCTTCGGGACATTATTACTGTATACACGAATCTATTATTATTTCGCTGACTCGAGAATAGCGCGTCATCTCAGTTGGCCCGATTAATCGAACCGTGACTATGGTCTTTTTTTATTCGTCCCTCGTATACCAGCCAGTTTCCAGTGGTGGTTTTTTTTTTCTTTTTTTTTTTTTATCGCGAATGGATTGTGCATTCTGAACTGACGCCAAGCGCGATGATCAATGACGTGGTAAAGACGTAGAGAAAGGAGCCGAGTTGTGCACGGTGAGTCGCGCATTCCGTTACCCCCGCTGGCTCTTCGCGGAGCGAGTAACGAATTTGGCCGCGAAGCCTACATTGCGCCCCGAGCACGAGAACGCCCGAGGTGAGTACGCGTAAGCGTAACGAACGAGTGCAAGAGCAGCTAGGGAGTATGAAATCGCGAAAGGAGTTGTCGGATTGGCTTCAGCAGCGGATGAATCGATTTCGGTCGTGCGGCGAAACTCGCACGCTTCTGGCACAATCGCGACGTGACTCCGGAAGCGAAGGCGATGGGCCGGCGCGTGCGCACGACCGGTTTTGTGGGAGTCACGCAGCGCAATGAGCGGTATTTTCGGCGACGGCAGTTAATTGCCGGATTAATTTATCTCGTCACCGTGCCCGGTTGTGCACCGCTCCCTCGGAGACTGACGAGTGATTCGACGTAATTGACGCCTTCTTGGCGCGATTCTTTTCTTCGGGCACTTCCGACATATCACGCGTGGAAACAAAAAAGACTCGTTTGCTGCTGCACGGAGAAAAATTGTTGAGTTACTCTGATGGAATGTGGAGCGACAATAATTAATTTTTGCGGTGGCAAAAATATTTTATGCCGGGGATGTTGTCGAACGAACTACCCGAAGCTAAGCGAAAGACGAGAGGGAGTTTTTTTTTTGTTTTTGTGGAGTAGGATTAACGACGTTTTGATGTTTATCTGTCAGTTGGTTTTTTCGATTTTCTGAACGAACGTGATCAGGAGAATTTTGAATAAAAGAATTTTAACACCAAAAAAAAAAAAACGGAATAATAGTATTGATCGAGAGAGACAGAGAGAGAGAGAGAGAGAGAGAGAGACAGAGAGAAAGAGCGCTCGTAAGAGAGCGCGAGAACGAGAAGGAGCTCGTGAGAGAGCGTGTGACCGTCGTGAGAGACGGTCCTGAGAAAATTATTTGACCGTGGTTCCTCTATCCCTAGCAGAAATTTCATACGGTCAGAATCCGGCCCATACTTGGCGCGCCGGAGAATTAACTCCGGCGCGGATATGGCACATCGATATGGCCATGATCCATGGTGTAACGCTCACGCAAATCCGGCCCTGATCCAGCATCAGGATCCGGTCCAAGTTCAGGCCCTGACACGGGCCTGACATGGCCCGGACCACGCACCGTTTCTCTTTTTGAGAACAAAATTTACCAAAATATTAACACTTACTCTAATTCAGTCGGAGGTTTCAACACTTAATTTCATTATAGTTGACCTTAGTGATATTCTCATATCTTTATCTCGGAAAAACAATACTAATTTATTGCGCAGTTTGGAGCTTGAACCCCGGTCATCTAGTTCGTAGTCGGAAACCAATCCACTCGGCTATTTAGGAATTGCGAATAAATTTTTGGAACTTATATATTGCGTATCCTAGAAATACTATATAGATTGTGATTCAATAACATAACATTCAATTGTTGTATCTCTGTTTTTATGTTTGTGAGTTATTGTACTTATTTGAATAAATTACTTGGCTATTTCTAACAGTCAATTATTTTGTTAGAAAATTTGTATTGAAATATGTTGCGAAGTTGGGCCAATAATTAAAATTTTTCCTTTTTTCACTACGTTATTGTAAGGGCCTTTTGACTTTATAATTCTTTATTGTCGGTAGGGTAACTATCGTCCTATAATTGGGCTCGGATGAGTTGAAGACACTACAGACTTGTGTATGCATCGTACATCAGTAAGTGCTTAAAAAACAATTACATAGCGACATTTATAAAAATAGAAGCCTTATATACGAGTAAGCGCCGATTTGATTTCGCCAATGTTGCCTGTTCTGGTAATCTGATTGCATTTTTACTCGCTACATGGCCCCGGCCTGTTCAAGATAGCAAATCAAAATAGTTCAAAAAATGGTGTATGACAATTAGACATGCCTGATCCTTTCCTGACTTGGCCCTGAACTGAAACAATACAAGTTTTGGCGATCCGGCATATCAAATGAATTTCATATCACGGCCGGATCCGGCGATATCCAGGATAACATATCCGGTGCGCTTTACTGTAGCCGGCAATGGCCCAGTTCTGGTGTGAGTCCGGCAAATCTGATGACGCTTGCCTTATTGATACCTGAACTTGCGCATATCAGGCAAAAATCCGGCAAGCCTGAATAGGCCGCCGGATTCATGCCTGATGTGGCCCTGATGAAACATATGGCAGCCGGACAAATTTTCTGCTCGGGATGAGGAAGAAAAAATGCACGAAAAATGTAATTTCATGTCATTTTTGGATTTTTCGAGTTTCCTGCAAAATTAGTACCTTACTTTAAACGCAATTTTCTTCTTTAAATATTCATTTTTGAATAAAATAAATGTCAGATTCGTGATCAGCGTGGAAAAATACGTGGAATACAATCTCGGAGCGACGACTAACGAAAAAGTTTATCGGACATTTATATAGCCGAAATTTCAAAAGTGGGTGATTTTGCGTATTTTTAAACAGCGATCTCTTTGCTTACCGATGGCAGCGTGGGACAACCTAGAGGCCTATCGTGTTCTACGGCAAGAAATACACAAGATGATGGATATGACGGAGTTCAAAGAAGATAAAGCGGTGTCGTTTAGACTTCTCGAGTAAAAATTGAAAGATTGAAAACAAAAATTTGGAACACCTAACTTGATGTATTTTTTCGCCTCGAGAACAGATTCGACATCCATTTTTACCAAAAGCGCAAGCTTGGGGTATTTTTGTGCGCTAAATCTAAGTTGGCCAGCAGTTTTGCCTAAAAGTTAAATACGACGTTGACGTTGAATAAAGTTGAAATTTGAAATTTTCATATTGCTGCCTCATAAAATTTGAAAATTGAAATTTTCATACCGCTTCCTCATAAAATTTGAAAATTGAAGTTTGTAATTTGAAAGTTGAAACTTGTACGTTGTAAGTTGAGGTTTTTATAACACTTTCTCATAATGTCCCTTTATTCGCAAAGCTTTCTCTATGAGGATGCTAAAAATATAATAAATGTTTTCTCATAGAAGAAGCTTTGCGAATAAAGGGACATTATGAGAAAGTGTTATAAAAATTTCCAATTTCAACATTGTACTTTCAACTTTCAACTTTTTTTTCTTCGCAAATTGTCATTCTGACTATTGTTAATGAATTATTATTTTGCGATTAAAAAGTGAGGAGAGGAAGGTGGGTGAAAAAATGACCCGGTACGCTTCAAAGGATTGAGTAGACACAAATGAGTTACGGTAACAAAATTTTTGCCGCGTCACGTAATTTTTTTCTTTCCCCCTGTGGGGTAACCGCACGCTCTGTAGGTCTGTCCTGTTTAAAAACGCAAGAATTCGGGTCGCAGCGAAACTCGGTGTATGTCTTCTGTATACAATGTTGTTTTGGTATTGAATTTCGAATTAATTCGACGAGTGTTGCAATAACACGGGTTAATAATACGTTTTTCGCACGCGTGGCGTAAACAATTTTATTTGACAAGGTGCCAAAATCGGGGTTTTACGCACGCGAAACGTGCGCAAACCACCCATTTTCGCACCGTACATACAGACCTTTTCATGTTTTCATTATTTTATAAAAGGCAAACCGCTGTATACAAACTCAGACCAAGGTAGCCAGCAAAAAATAAATTGGTCTTATTTCATTAATTAACAATTTTATTAAATTAATTATTAGAGTTACAACCCTAACAATATCTTAATAATATCCTTATTGTTTTTGAATTGTTGTTTACTTATCAGAATTTTACGGTCATGGGAATTGGGGAATTTTAGATTTTCCAAATAAAAAGTTGCAAAGCCAACTCTTGGTGCTTTCCGAAGGTCCACGAGGTGAAAAATATACACAGAGGCAAACGTCGAACAATTAAAAATTATCGTACATCAATATGCAAACTCAAATAACAGGTCTTTATTAATCGCCCGCACGGGTAATTAATATCGAGAGAGAACGCCCATCGTCGTCGCAGACGTTCACCGGCGCGTTGGAATCTCGCTTTGTTGCCGGTGGAAAAAAAAGCTCTTATGATAATAGCAATGGTTATTTGCTTCCTCGGTCGACACATCTTTTTCGTAAAACCTTTCAGCAGATAATAATATCCGTGGATGTTAATCGCACGGGGATAAATAAGCTTTGTTTATTTGCTGCGCTTCTTATCCCCCCCCCCCCACGGGCGATACCGAGAGCTATAAATTAGGCTCGGGTTCACATATTACTGTGTGTACTCGCGGGTGCCGGAGCGCCCAGTGAATGCGCCGACTGCGTGCAGGAATGCGGCATTCTTCAGACACACTCGCGCCTGCATCCAGACCGGCTAAGCGCTGCGTCTCCGTTTTGTCTCTCCCAGAGCTTGCAGAATTCACTTTTTTGCCCGCCTACGCGAAAAAGTCCACATTCCATGCATGCAACGGGGGCGGAAAGTGGTCGATTCTTGATCAGCGGGCCGAAAAGTAACACAGCGGGCCGAAAAGTATCGCAGCGGGCTGAAAAGTAACGCAGCGGAAAAGTAGCTACTTTTACGCCCACGGGCCGAAAAGTAGTGGAGCGGGTCACTTTCCACCCCCATTGCAGGCATAGAAATGTGGCCCCTTTTTAGCATAGTCGGGCAAAAAATAGTGTATGCCACTCGGGAGAAAGTGCATTTTCACCTCGTGTGAATTTCTGCCCTCGATGAAAAAACGGACTTTTCTCCCTTGTGGCATAATATACTATTATGCTCTCGTCGGATCACGGTCGCACCCCCCTTGAAAATAAAGTATACGAAAAAAGTATATCAATGCATATATAGTGACATACATTAAAAATGTATTTGATTACACTTCTGATATATTAAAAATATATTAAACGTATATAATTAAATATGACATTTTTCGTGCCCTTGTATATTCGTAATTAATTATATATTCCTAATTATATGTAAAATATGTAACACATATTCTTTCTATATCGCTGATATATAAAAAGAATATATGTGACTTATACAAATGTGTATGTTACATATACTTGCAATATACAGTCTAGCTATTGTGTAAATAATGCAAAAATTATTTCGCATTATTAAAAAATGTATTTGATTACACTTCTGATATATTAAAAATATATTAAACGTATATAATTAAATATGACATTTTTCGTGCCCTTGTATATTCGTAATTAATTATATATTCCTAATTATATGTAAAATATGTAACACATATTCTTTCTATATCGCTGATATATAAAAAGAATATATGTGACTTATACAAATGTGTATGTTACATATACTTGCAATATACAGTCTAGCTATTGTGTAAATAATGCAAAAATTATTTTGCGGCACCTTTACCACTGATTTTTCACGAATGTCATGTAATTATTCTAACAATTGATGGAAATGATATTCTGAAAAACGATAACAAATTTTTGACATTGGTAGAGATTCGAACCCGGTACCTTGCGACTTGTAGTTTGCGGCAATATCCACTCGGCTATTCAGTAGGTGAAAATAAAATTTTGGAAACTTATAAATTAGGCGTGGTAGACTCTAACACATTGTTTTGTGAGTTGTAAGTACATAATTTTTCATGCATAGGCATGTTTACCATGATGATACGCAAAAAATCTTTTTCATCGCCGCTTATTATTGGAAGCAAAAATGTACTATGAGAATCAAAATTGTCACATTTCTACGTTATGTGGTTTTTTTTTTCTTTTCACAAAGCTTCTTCTATAATAAAGCATATTCTGAAATGACTTGGTTTGCTCGCAGAGCACACTTTATGAGTGAAAAGAATTTAAAAAATCAGTTCGACTAATATTTTCCATAAATTCAACAGATCATAAAATTCCGACAGGTAAATTGATCTTAACCTAATTCAATCTTCATAATTCTTTGAGTCCCATAAATATGAGCTAAAAAAATCAACAACAGCAAAAAAATTGTTCTATTCAGGGCAACAAGTTGTTAAGTTTGATAAACGGTTTCTATTGCCATTTCATAAGATTTTTAATTTGCAAGCATACATTCTGAATGACCATATATGTGATTTATATTTTTTATGTACAATCGATATATTTTTAATATAAAATCAACATATTATTGGATATATGTTTCAATATTATAGACATGTCATAAAAATTATATAAACCATATGGAAAATATATATGCGATTTATAAGAAAATATATAAGAACAAGTATATTACAGCGTGTACTCTTCAAGTATACTATCTTTTATATCCATAATATACAATATTTCGGAAAAATATATTATGTATAAAAATAATACATCTCGAATATATTTTCGAATATACTTCATTTCCATGGGGGACACTCGTGCGAAACACCCTAGCCTACTTGTTTTATGCGATGACGAGAGCCAGTTCAAGAATCAATAGTGTGTGTTTGTCTACGCTTCAACTTCTCGGGCACGGTAAGAAAGGAATTGAAAAATTAAGAAACATTTGCTGTCCGCAAAGAACCACAATTTTTTACGTGTTAATTTTACCATTTTTTAAATTTAATGCTTCGTATTTTTTAACTAATCGAAAATTGTAAAATTAACAAGAAAAAATTTACTGACGCTATCGGACGAGAAATGTTTGCTAAATGCACGAAACTTTTAAATTGTGTAACACCTTCGGCAAAAAATGAGTTTTACAGTTAACAAACATTTCTTGTCCGCAAACATCCACAATCTGTAGCCTGCTAATTTTGCAGTGTGTTCTGCCGTCTACGAAGCGTATTTTCAATTGATAGGAAATTGTAAAGTTAACCATACAAAAAGGTACCAACGTATGTGGACGAGACGTGGTTGCTAAATGTACGAAATTTTTTGATCGCGGTATCAACTTCGGTATGAACATTGAGATATATCCGGGTAGTAGGTTCAGTCGTGTGTTTTTCGCGTCGAAATAAAGTCCACCGAATCCTTGGTACAAATTACTAGATTGTCTATATCTATGTCAATAATATCTTAAGTGTTTTTGAATTTTTGTTTACTTATCAGAAATTTCAATGCACCACAAAAGGTATGGAGCGAAAGGACGATAAAATGTACTTACAGTGGGCAACCGGATAAGTTAATGTCTCGAGAGGCAACATGATCAGATACGTTAACCCCTTCACTACCTGCCCAAGTACTACGCTTTTACCCGTCCAGTGCAAAAATGTCCCTTTCACAGTTGCCCAGAGAGGAGATCCTATGTCTCTATTCGCAGCAAGCTTCGAAATCATTCAATTTTAATTACTTTAATTTACAACACTAGCATCAAACTACCACCCCATCACTTTTCTATACCGACTCGGGGCAAAATATTAAAAAAAAAAAAAAAAAAAATGAGAGGGTAGCTCGAATCCGCTATGCACAGTAAAAAAGATTTGTAAATTTAACAAACCTTTTTTGTTCACAAAAGTCCACCATTATGTTGTTGTTAATTTCACAAAAAATATTTGTAAAATTGACAGACATTCTTGTAAAGGGGACAAGATTTTTTTGTAAAATTAACACGAAAATAATTATGGACGTTTGTGGACAAGAAAAGTTGGTACTTATTTTACGGTATGGACAGATACATTCCTTCATGCCAATTTCGCTTCCGCATCCGCAAATCGCCGACTCAGCCGCTTACCATATTAGCATCTAATATTCAAAGAGCCAAACTTTCCAACAAACGCACCGAAACGCTATTCATGGATATTCGATACGACAAAGCCTTCGATGGTGTGCGCCATAAAGGTCTGATATACAAATTACAGACACTCAAATGCCCCGTATATCTCCTGCTTATTAGAAACAATTTTGGCAGCAATCGCACGCTTCTAATAAAATTCGAAACGGCGATGCTCGCCTGTTTCAGACCCGATCAAGAAGTCTCGCTAGATTCATCTCTTTCGCCCTTTCTATAGGGAAGAGCGGGGCAAAACGCGATTTTCCATTAACTTTTGGATGGTGACGGTAATAATAAGTGGCCCAAAACCGGGTTGAAAATCCGAATGTATCGTTGGGACAAAGTGGGGTGTTCGAAAATTCTTGAAAAATTGAGTTTTGCCCCTGCTGTCCCACTTTGCCCCACTGTTCCATTTTGCCCCGCTCTCCCCTATAGCATGTCGGCCATGACATATGCAACTTTGATTTTCTCGAAAAGCCATACACCGATCTTAATCTCTAGATTCCTCAATACGCAGATGACATAAAACTAGTTGCTCACAACTGAACGGTGGAAGCCGCTACCCTTGCGTTACAAGAGCTGTCAGTATGAAAGAGCATACTCTGGTTCAACAATTGGTGTCGAAAACCGAAAAGCACAAAATCAAAGTTTCTGCTATTCAACTAGTACATTACAGATAATTCTCCATATTTAACAATGTACCATGCATCACACTCGACAACAAACTGAACCTGAATACACACGCAGGAACCACTAAAAACGAAAACGATCGCTCGAGCGAGACATTTCCGCAAAAGTACGCGGCGTAACAAAAATGATTGTTATAGAACGAGCAACAAAAATCTACAAAAGCATTTTTGTCACACGTGCATGAATGGCACTTTAAATGGCAGTCTTGCGAGCCGAAAGTGGCATGCCAGTTGTGAACCTGTGGTGAAATGATTGTGTAACGAGGGTCGAATTGGCGATTGCGACTCGTGTGATTGCAGCCCTCGCTTCGCTCGGGCCACAAACCTCACACTCGTCGCAATCGTCAACTTTCGACCCTTGTTGCACAATATACTATTATCGACCACTGCTCGAATATGGACACCCCTTCTTTCTTAATTGCAACAACTCAGAAAAACAACATTCTTACCGCAGAAACAATAGCCCTAAGAAAACTCATCAAGACATCCAAACAGTCCCCTTCAAATGCAACCATAAATATGCGACGCACGCAATAACAGAGATTTTGAACATACTCCCCAATACGTAGTCGTATTTAATCGTCTTAGGGTCGAATTTTAAGATGTTAGTTTCAACTTAAGATCGCGCTTGAGCTCGAACTTAAGATCGAAGTTTGGTCCCAATTTCATTGCGTGCTTATGTTTGATCTTAAGTTCAGACTTAGGGTTGATCTTAAGTTCGGACTTAAGTTTGATTTCAAGTGCGGACTTAACTTTGATCTGAAGCTCGATCTCAAGTTCAAACTAATGTCTTAAAATTCGACCCTTAAAGACATGTACCATACCATCTTTAAAACATGTACAATACCATCGCACACACACAGTTCCTCCCAAATAGCGGCAGACAAGAAAACAAGTAGGAGCTACACAGGCTGAAAAACTCCGGTCGATCGCCCATTGGGCGAACGAAAAATTTGTAAATTCCCTCCTTACCATATAAACATTTTGGCCAATAAAATTCTTGTACTACTACTACAATTTCCATTTTTTTGTTATTTTATTAATATTATATCGTTTTATATATTTTTGTACTACGGAAACAAATGCGACCACACGGTGCAAAGAGAAGGTGCGTTCCGTCTCTCCACCGAGCAGGTTGAGCAACTGCAAGAAAAGGTAGTCCTTAACGTTATCTGGCCGCATTTTATTAGCTTGCCTGGTGGTGTTAACTTATCCGCTATTAACTTATCCGGTTGTCGACTGTACATCCTGTGCAAGGGACAACGGCGGAAGCGACTTATACCTACGTTATACCTACCGTATACAAGGGTCTACGAAGCGCAATCGTGACGCACTCGGAAAAATTAGATTCAACAGACAGACTCGTACCGATACGGCCGCTTCTCCGCTTACCCTTCGGTCTCGGGGTAATTACTTAACCTCGCCTTTAAATTCTCGGTGTACGTGCGCACCCCGGCCGGTAGACAAACAGGCAGGTATATCCATCCACGCACGGCGCACCGTGTCCCTCGGAGCCGGCCGTACGCGAGGGAGAGGAGCAAACAGGAAGAGGCCAATCTGCTCACGCTCTCGAAGAAGCTCTTGAATCAAGAGCTGATGCTCCCGTGAGTGCAATAATAATAATAATAATAATAATAATAAAAGTAGCTTTACGAGAGCGAAAGAGTTTCTCCAATCACGAGCCTCTCGCCGATAATTCCATCCTCCCGTTCGCCTCCTTTTCTTAGGTACACGGTAACGTTATTCGAACGGAAGCTCGGAAGCGCGGAGAGGCTCCGTGTATCGAATCGATCGATGTTTCTATTATATTGTACGGGATTAAAATGATAATTCTAGCGAGACGACTTTCTTTCGGAGATTTATCAAAGAAAACGACCGCTGCCGGCTCGTTATTATCAACGCTCGCGAGTACGAGGTCAGTGGAACGTGGGCTGCCCGTGGCGAGAAGGAAACCGTTAGGTTCGTTAGAAATTAGTCGCTCGCCTGCGCCTCCACCTCGCCGGGCGAGCCGGAGAGCGCGAGTTATTGCGCGCGAAATGCACAACCAACCGTTTTACGAGGACTCGAATCAACTGACGATGCATTAAAGAAAATGACAATGTATCGCGCTCCATTAATCTCAGCGTATAACATACAGCGGTCTCGGTAAGGAATTATGCTAGTCCGAACAGAATTATGTCGTCGCGTCTTCTGTCTTAGCATTTTGCATTTTATGCATTTTACTTCTTTTTTTTTTTAATTGTAAATTTAATGTACTGAACTGGAAGTTTTTATTCAAAAGCTTGTACATTAAATTTAATGAACAATTGCTTTGGAAAAATTAATGCCCTTTTGCAGTGAAAATAAAGTAAATTGTTAAAAGTAAAGTATTTCTAAAGTTTTTAATATGCGTGCATTAATTTTTCATCGCAATTGTACATCGAATTTAATACACCAGTTTGTGCACAAAAACTTTCAGTTTCCAGTACATTAAATTTTATGCGATTTTTTTTAAACAGTGCACATCGATTAGTTATTCCAGTTTGTCATGAAAAGTAATTATATTAACGGCTTAATGTCACAATTATGAACGTGCTATGATTATATATAGCTGAAATATCCTTATGGAATTAGGCAATCGATATAAATTGCCAAATGGCAATCGACAGGGTTCAGCCCTTCCATATTTTATTTATTTATTTATTTATTGGCGTATTTACGGGCTGGGTCGAATTACAAGTGCGATATATAAATGTTATTATATTGTAAATTATATAGACTGTTAAACGAACAATAGCAAATGGAAAGAGTACGTCGCAGAAATAGGAAGAAAAAAAAATAACAATAAACGAAGTCTCAGAAAATGCACAAATAACAAAAATAAGTCTCGTCATAGATTTTTAAGAACCGTCTCGACAAAAATATACGAAATAGCCAAAACATGCATATACAATGCTTGTTCTTATCGCCAATTAATGATCTTATCGCTAATTTCCACGACTCACGGAACGCCAAGTTCAAATTTAATCGTCCAGTGAGTTTCGCCCCTCTGCTTCCGGTCATCCAAGCCTGCTCTGACAGCTACAAGCTGTTCACGCTGCATAAAAGTCTGATGACTTTTAACTTGGATGATCCGATCCTCCAACTTGAGTTTGTGACGATTTTTTTAGTACAAAGAGAGCATCGGACCACGATTTCAGTGTGATGACTAGAGGACGAGGGCGTTCAAGCTGCTCGTACATAAAATTATGTACGGAACACAGACGGACTGTACCGTATCCACAAACAGCCTTGATTGGCTGATGCTCGCGTATTGATGTCCGATCTGTGGCCCAATCGACTCGTCTGCGTGACGAAAAACGGCAAACGTTGTTTTACGTGTGAGCACCTTCACGGAACGCCACCGCGAGATGTCGAGATTTATTCCGGCCAGCATAAGAACCAATCCTGGCACAGTAAACAGGACAGACGAAATAACAAGAGGCTCCGGATTTGCAGAAACAGATTGCCGGCCATGATCCACTGCATCGGAAACGTCGAACATGATAACGTTCGCCGCTCTTTTGTTCCTACATTTTAGGTCGAGGCATATATTCTCATGAGATCAAGAAGTTTTAAGATGCTCAACCAATTGCGTCTCAAGATTTCGGATCGAAGTTTCTATAGCATCTGTAAGGTAAAAGTACCAGTGGCCGCACACCTACCCGACCAGAAATTGAGATCAGGTTGCCTGATACCTTATCAGGCCCTGATACCTTATCAGGCCCTGATAAGGTATAGCCAGGGTGTGCCTGATCAGGCGAGCCTGATGAGGGCCTGATAAGGTACAGGTCGTCAAGCATGACTAAATAATCCTCGCTTCAGATGAGGCGAGCCTGATGCGAGCCTGATCAGGGGCCGATACACCTGACTGGATATCCTTGGGTTTTACCGAGGCTAGCCTGATAGTACCCCGATTAGGGCCTTAGCAGGTGAATCAGGCAAGTCTTCTCCAGGCATGCAATATGCATGCTTGGATCACATTAATTTTGCGTAATGAAAATTCCAAAAAATGCTTCTAAGGTATTTGAGAAATAGATAAGCCTTTTTTTCCTAATTTCAAATGAATTCGTAAATTTTTTTTACAGAATTTTCTTACGTTGGAAACAATTTTGAATGTTTTTAATAAGTTAATAAGTAAATAAATAATTTAAATAATTCAAACGATTTATTAAAAAAAGGTTTCTCGATTATTTGCTGAACATTTTTTTTTTATTTATTACAATTGTTTTACATTACTATTACACAAAATCAATGTTCCTAGCATCGTACATTGATTTTTTCCGATTTTTATTTCATTAGAAAGTGTTCGAAATTCTCATTGGATTAAATTTTTTGTCGGCAATGCATGTGTGACACTTTGTAAAAGTATATTTAGTCGTGTACATACTTCGACCTGAGCTTAGATGTACATTCGACATTATATTTTCTAAGTTGAGGATAGCCGAGTTGGTTAAGGCGCCGCCAACGCGCAGTCCCCATTGGCAAGGTCGCTGGTTCGAGCCCGACCATGAGTGAAAAAAAAAAAATTAATTTTTCCGTGATTTACATTGTGGTAGTCAGATAATTCAATCCGAAACAACAAATACAAAAGGTTCGTATGTCCGATAAAATAACGCTAATAAATCAAAATTATTTATTATATTTTTCTCAGGAGGCGATCAGGCACCTTTATTAGACCGTGATCAGGCAGCCTGATCAGGACCTTATAGGGCAATGGCGTTACATTCCTGATCACGGCCTGATAAGGGCGCCTTATCAGGACCTGATGAAGCGTTGGGCAGTGCCTGATAGGGACCTGATGTCGGCCCGACGGCCATTTCTGCTCGGGTAAGGGAGCAGTTCCAGTCTCCGTGCGTGCATGAAAAATCCCATTTCCGTTTCTCTTACACGCACGCTTCATGCGACCACTGGGGCGTGTTCGGGCACTGGGACGTTTGGACGTTTACCTTACGTTGAACTAGATCATCGACGCTTCTATCGGTAGAATCGACCCTTGATGTTGATTCTGGGCATATTGCCTGGACGAAGCTTCGAAAGTTTTGCTGCTGACATGCCAGGCCTTTAACTGAGTCACGCAATAGATCCTGCTTTTTCATTAACGCACCATAGTATTAAAAGAGAAGCGATTTAAGATATTCCTTTGAACGGTAGGTCATATTTCCGGTTGCGTTCGAAATTTCGTGGGTAGCTGGCGTGGAATGTGAGCGATCAAGGAGCCAAAACGGTCGAGTATCGGTGGAACAAGCAGTTAGACTAACATGAACACGACACATAAACATGTCGACCCACACGAGTATTCTGCAGTGAATTTTTTTTTTATTCTGTATTTTTTTTTATTCTGCATTTTTTTTATTATTTGGTATATGGATTTTGTTTATTTAGTATGGCCTTAAAGAAACGTTATTCGCTCATTTTATTTATTTCCGTGGATGAATCAGTGTGAATTGAGGAACACAGCTGCGTACACATAACAGTCGGTTTATAGATATTAATTTTCGGGTCAGTAGAACATGATAATTTATTTGTTGACGAAACCAGAGGCTTTCACCGTGTGTAACGGTTTCGAGGTCTATATGTAGAAAAAAGTGTTCTGCATTGGTGATTGACAGAAATATCACATTTGGCAGAGAGAGACTTTGTTTCATCTCACAATTTCGTTTTCATTTTCAAGCGCCGAAAAATTGTACGGGTTTCCCGATTTGTTCCATCCGATAATGGTGTTTATTCGCATCGTACGCTGTCCTCCAATTAAAACGGAAAAAAAAGAAACGTAACAGAAAGCGTCAAGTGGAATCCAATACTGCTGAAAAAAAAAAAAAAAAAAATTCGAATGAAATTTAATGTACGGAACACTTAAAACTTGAGAAATACTTTTAATAATTGACTTTAATTTTACCTTAAAATTACTTTAATTCCAATAATTTACGTAATTTCACTGTCAAACTATATTAATTTTTTTTATCACAATTCTACATTAAATTTAATGTATCAATTTTTGCATAAAAAACTTCCAGTTTCGGCTACTAAATTTACATTTTTTTCAACACTAGATAGAACAGCACACACTATTACGTCATGGAATTCCTATTCACTGTACTTTTAACTGAGATTTCACCGTATGTTTTGTTATAATTTTTTTTTTTCGCGTTTTCAGTCGCTTCACTAGAAGCTGCAAAGCAATATCACGCCACCGGAGATACGATATTAATTTCTGTCCGCCGAGACGGTCGAACATACACACGCAATCTCAAAAAAGTCCGTATGACGCAAGAGGACCCTGTTGCGACAAGAGGATTGTCATTTCCGGCAAATGGAATCCTCGCCGCATTACATAAAAATCTCTTGCGACAGACGGATTAAAAAGAAAATTGGTGGGTCGCGAACGTTCAAGTTAATAGTTTCATTAATTCCACAGCTTCGTTGGTCGGATTTCACAACCTTTAAAAAAAAAAAAAAAAAAAAAAATGCAGCTGCAAGAGATCGCCGAATGTTTTATTATTAAGCAATTAGGGTTTGTTTCCAAGTTGACATAAAGAGCCGCGTGACTCCCCGTAGAGATATTAAGATCGCAAGGCTGCCTCTCGAAATTCGACCAATCAACAGTTTCGATTGGTTGAATCCGATCCGACGATTCGACACTCGAGTTTATACTTCCGTCGTTGGCGCGTCTCTCCCGCTGACCCGGATTCTTTCAGCCTGATGCAGAAGTCGAATTTCCCCCGAAAAACCCACATTCCATCGAGTGCTCTCCTCGGAACCGATAAAGAACAAAACGAAGAAAAAAAAGAAAAAAAAAACAACGCCGTATCTTCCACGATTCGGCGTTGCTGCAGGCCAATGACGTAGCTCGGTTGAATTTGTAATGAAGCACCGGTAATACGATGGCATATAACCAGTCGACTGCGCGGGTATGGTACGGCGAACGGTGAGCCGGGGACAACAAGGTCGTGGCGGAGTCGTGGAACGTCCAGTGACCGGTGACTCGGCGGGATTTCGCACGACCAACTCTCTCATCGTCGTGTAGCTGCCGCCTCTATCGTACAACGCCGTCAATGACCTCCTCCCCCATGTACATGTGCACACCTAGGTACTTCGGACACTCGGGCGCAGTAGGGGAGACCGGGGCAAGATGGCACAGCGGGGCAAAACGGGAAAACGGGAGCAAAACTCGATCTTTCCCAATTTTCGTTACGCTCTGGGCTCTGAATGGACGAATGATTGATTTATTGTAGAGAAGGACCAAAGGTCCTCCGGGCACATATATACAGCAAAAGATCGTTCCCACATCGGCAAGAAGGGAATGATGCAAACATAACAGTCGCAATGAACATATAAATATCATATAATAAAGGCAATATGACAGAAAAAACATAACATGACACAATAAACGTACAAATCGCCGCCGTAGGCAAACCGAGGATTATTAAAAAAAAAAATGAAAGATAACGATAACAAAGAAATGAGAAATAAAGATGAAAAATAAAAAGAAAAAAACCATAAATTAGTAACATAAAATAAAGGTCACAACAACATCTATGCAGTAATCCTATATCTCGCCTCTCAGAAGCATACCCATAATCAGGCCACGAAATAACCCCTTGCTAAGAGGATGCTTGCTTGAGGGTGAATTGCACCGCGTACACTTCAATAAAATCAAATTTGCCACATACCATTCCTTCACGGAGAAAAAGTGGTTCTGCCGCTCTAACAAAATGAGCTTTGTTGACAATGACCTCGTTACCGGAGCAAAACGATTAGTAAAAGCAGTAAAAAAAAAAAAAAAAAAAAAAAAATACTACGCAGAAGCAATTGATTTTCCTATCACGACATAACTTCTTTGTTACTGCGACGATTTAGTTTGCTATGAGAACAAACAACGCCTGCTGCAATGTGACGGCTGACTAATGACTGGTAATGGGATAGCTATAGATACGTACATACATTTATTTGAAGATTAACTCACCACGCTTGTGTTTCATTATTTTATTATGTTGAAAATAATGTCTGTATTTGCAATTGCGGATTCTTGAAATTTGCTGTATATCGATGTATTAAACTCCGAAAGGTACTAACTTTAGCACTTTATACATCCACATACAGCAAGTTTCAAGAGTTCGCAATTCCAATCTATCTTTCATTTTTACTCGAATAGAATGGAACTGTTTCCTAGCGTCTCTTTGTTTTAATTTTGCGCTTCGAGCGTCTCGAGCGCATCATAGTTGGCACATATACGCGCACCACTCAGTCATGTAACAAATGTTTTTGTTACAGTAACAAAGGCTCTTTTGTTGAGGTAGCAAATCGCTCCAAGCGAAAAATGTTGCTATGGTTACAAGCTGATTTTGTTATCCCAATATTAACAATCTAAATTTGTTATGGTAACAATAATCTTGTTGTACTAACAATTGTTTTGTCTCTGTAAATTCATCCTCCTTTCTCTTCCTCATGACAAACCGAAGAGATTCATGTGCGACAAAACCCATTTACTGCTCATAGGACCTTTGTACACCAAGAAAAAGAATTTGTTTGACGGCCACCGTTTATTTAGATTAAGCAAAATATTTATTTGATTTAAATAAATATTTATTTCATTTAAGTAACTATTTACTTAATTTAAATAAATATTTATTTCATTTAAGTAACTATTTACTTAATTTGAATAAATATTTATTTAAATCAAGTCAATATTTTACTTAATCCAAATAAACGGTGACCGCGAAACAAATTATTTTTCTGGGTGTACGCAAAGGAAACGCGTGGAGTGGACACGTGGGGGAGACCAGGCCAAAATGGCACAGTGAGGGCAAAACTCAATGTGCAATAATTTTTGGATGCTCAATTTTTGTCCCAATGACACATCCGGATTTTCAAACCCATTTTGCCCCACATACCATCGTCGCCACCATCAAAAAGTTATTGGAACATTGCGTTTTGTCTCATTATTCCGTTTTGCCCCGCTGTGCCATTTTGCCCCGCTCTCCCCTAATCCTGTAAACTATTTTTTTTTTTTTTTTTTTTTTTTTTTTAGAGTGGCAAAGAATCATCGCATTGTTCCGCATACACTGTAAGAACGATTTATCGAAACTCCCCCCGCGTCCGAGAGGCCGAAAGAATGAGGATAAAGGTCCCGAGGCAGAGAGGCTCTCTCAGTTAATTATTCTCTCTCCCGGCGAGTACGTGACTCGGGCACTTGACGGCGATGATGATAATACCTACGCGCTTATATCCTAGCGTGTCGAAGAAATCGCTCGGAGCGAGCACGTCGCATACTCAGCTGCATCGGGCTCCTCCTCGTCGCTTCAATCCCGTTGCTCGTCCCCTCCCATTCTCAGACCGCGTCCTCAACTTTATGATTTCTTCTTCCGGGATTTATAATAAATATGTTCCCCGGCGTATCCTGTTTGTGCTCCACACTCGATCGAGCCTTACCATTTATTTAGCGCCGTAACGACATTATAAAAAAAAATATACATATAAAAAACGTTCATGATGGGACACATCTCGAAGTAGTGAAGTGTCGATGATGGAAGTTATCCGTGAGAAACTGGAATCTTGTTGGAAAGGAGATATTATGGGTTTTTTTTCGCGATTAGCAGTGTCCCGCTTGAGGTGAGGGAAGATGGTTCTGAAATTCGCATGGAGCATGATCTTTTTTTTATCATCAATTGGATGAAAAAAAAAGAGCAAAGTTCCTTTCTCGACATTCTCAGTAGAAGTAAGAAAAATTGTTAATACCGGCCTTACATTATTAACGAGATGAAAATTAAATGTTATCAGCATTGGCTTCAGAGGAGCTATCGGAGGAGCTTCAGCCAACAAATACGGCTTCGAACTCGACAATAGCGCGTATGCTACGCAATGGGAACCGATATTCTACACTTGGACTTATGGGGCCGTCTTTCAACGCCTTTGTGACGATAGCAAAGAGATATTTAAAAATACGAGTAGTCAGTCGATCGGAGGACAAGTTTCCGTGTTCCTGTGGATTTTATAATTACTTTAATACAACGTAATTTACTTAATTTATTAATCTAATTATTGTTATTAATTTAATTATGTATTTGTTCTGAAGCCAAAGGTGGACACATTTAATTACCTACATACGAAGTCATATAGCTAGTGAATTTTTTTTTATCTGCAAAAGGAGCAATCCGTTAATAAAATATCAATATCAATATCAATTATGCCACGATAACATCACCAACAAATGCATACAAACATATGGTTTCTTAAGGTTCAAGAATAAAAAACATTTTTTTAAATTTTGAGCCTTCGATTAAAGGATATGAAAACTCACGTTAAAAGTTTTAGAAAATCCATCATTTGTCATTAGTCTTACATTATTATCGAGGTAATGCCTCTCTCCTTATAATACGCGCCAAACTGAAAATAAAATTTTATAGGCATGCTATAATAACAGTAACCTCCCGGTCATTTAGCGCCGTAAACAACCGTTAGCTTTCACCCTCACTCACTAATTCACACTTCGCGAGGAGTTTCCTCGAAGGAAGCCCATCCCATTTTACAGTATCGACGGTCAGTAAAAAGTATCAAACTTCCTGCGCATAAGCTCGTAAGAGCTAGATAGGTACGTAGTGTTAGGTAACGCCGGTATTATGGCACATTTATATCTCCACCAGATATAACTCCACTAAATTACGACTCTACCAGAATACAAGCCTCTGCCTAAACTCTAACATAATGCAACTCTACCGGAGTGCAGGCATCCGAAAATATGTCTGCCATATTATATCTCCGCTGTATTGCAGATCTACCAGAATACAACTCTCCGGTGGTGGAATTGGCACATTTACAACAGTACACGGAAAGAATTTTCTGGAAATGGCTACGATTAAAATATAAGAGCGATCCCCATACAGTGTTGGAAAGTTAGGATATTGTGCAAATCTAGGAAAGTTTGCTATACGCGAAGAGCATTTTGCGAGCGAGATGGCATAGGAAACGTTACTATAAGTATAGTGTTCGTTGCCAGACTAGTGGTTAAAGAGAGAAAGAAAATACTGTCGATGGATGGATCTGAACGTATGTCCTACGAGTTTCAGGACAATCCGAGCTGCTAGACCACTTTGTATTATGTAAAGTCAAACAACGTTTGGACACTAATATGATCTACCATATTATAACTCTACCAGAATACAGACTTTAGAAAACATCTCAGGATAGATCAGGACGTCGAGTTATCCTGTTTTATCCAGCGAAATTCTGTCGCCAGAGGATTCCGGTAGAGTTGTAATCGGGTAGGCTCATAATACGATAGTGGTATAATGTGGTGGAGAAGTTTTCGAAATCCTGTATTCTGGTAGAGTCGTAGCCCGGTAAAGTTATACGCGACGGTTAGATTTGATAGTGCCGTAACATCGCAGCGTTATAAGCGGTGGTTAGATTTGGTAAAGTTGTGACATGGTAGACTTATAAGTGCCGGTTACAATTGGAGGAGTTGTTTTCTGGTAGAGTTTAGGCAGACGCTTGTATTCGGGTAGAGTTTAGGCAGACGTTTGTATTCGGGTAGAGTTTAGGCAGACGTTTGTATTCGGGTAGAGTTTAGGCAGACGTTTGTATTCGGGTAGAGTTTAGGCAGACGTTTGTATTCTAATAGATTTGTAACTTGGCAGACTTATAGGCGGGGTTTAGATTTGGTGGAGTTGTTTTCTGGTAGAGTTTAGGCCGACGTTTGTATTCTGGTAGAGTTGAAACATGGTAACTTATAAGCGGCGATTAGATTTGGTAGAGTTGTGACATGGTAGAATTATAAGCACCGGTTAGATTTGGTAGAGTTGTTTTCTGGTAGAGTTTAGGCAGACGATTGTATTCTGGTAGAGTCGTAACATGGTAAGCTTTATAAGCGGCGGTTAAATTTGGTAGAGTCGTAGCATGGTTGACTTATAAGCGGCGGTTAGATTTGGTAGAGTTGTAACATGGTAGACTTATAAGTGCCGGTTACAATTGGAGGAGTTGTTTTCTGGTAGAGTTTAGGCAGACGCTTGTATTCGGGTAGAGTTTAGGCAGACGTTTGTATTCGGGTAGAATTTAGGCAGACGTTTGTATTCGGGTAGAGTTTAGGCAGACGTTTGTATTCTGATAGATTTGTAACTTGGCAGACTTATAGGCGGGGTGTAGATTTGGTGGAGTTGTTTTCTGGTAGAGTTTAGGCAGACGTTTGTATTCTGGTAGAGTTGAAACATAGTAGACTTATAAGCGGCAGTTAGATTTTATAGAGTTGTGACATGGTAGAATTATAAGCGCGCGTTAGATTTGGTAGAGTTGTTTTCTGTTAGAGTTTAGGCCGACGTTTGTATTCTGGTAGAGTTGAAACATGGTAACTTATAAGCGGCGATTAGATTTGGTAGAGTTGTGACATGGTAGAATTATAAGCACCGGTTAGATTTGGTAGAGTTGTTTTCTGGTAGAGTTCAGGCAGACGATTGTATTCTGGTAGAGTCGTAACATGGTAAGCTTTATAAGCGGCGGTTAAATTTGGTAGAGTCGCAGCATGGTTGACTTATAAGCGGCGGTCAGATTTTGAAGAGTTGTAACATGGTTGACTTGTAAGCGGCGGTTAGATTCGGTAGAGTTGTGTCATGGTAATTATAAGCGGTAGTTAGATTTGGTGGAGTTGTTTTCTGGCAGAGTTTAGGCGGGCATTTGTATTCTGGTAGAGTTATAAGCTGCTGTTCGATTTGGTAGGCTTGTTTTCTGTTAAATTTGTATTGTGTCAGCATTCAGGCAGAAGCTCGTCTTCCAGTAGGCTTAAAATTTAGTACAGTTATACCGACCAGAAATGCAAATGTGCCGGTATTATGCCAAAACCGCGTTAATTTCCGAACTCCCACCTAGCGGCGGGCGATCGAAGCATCGCGAGAGATCCACTCGAGGAGTCTGCATTATATTTCCATAAAACTAGTCCGAGTGAAACCGAGCCCCGGGAGAAGGATACACCGAGCCGAAGGAGGACGACGCTCGGCGCGTTCACATGCACGCTAGGCCCGCAGTATTCTACACCGGGAAAGAGCGAACTCGAGCGAGAAGTGCTCGCGACCGACGAGGAGGAGAGTCGAGTCGTGCTGCCGGCGAAGTTCGTGACCGGGCCGTAAAAGTATCGCTCGGTGCCGCTCGCCACTCGTCCCACAATTTACGGTACTACCCCAGCTAGTAGTACGTACCGAGCGGATAGATTATTTCAGTTGCCGCCTTACGTATACGGCGTACGTACGTACAGCACGGCCCCTGCCGGCCCGCTCGCGATGCCACTCAGCTGCTGCCTCGCGTCGTCGCGCCGAACTACACGGAGCCCTCGCACGGCGCTCGCCCGAGCGGATACAAGGCAGACGAGAGCGACGAGAGTGCCGAGTTTGAACAGCTGTTTGGAAAAGTTCTCCAGCGAGCGACGCACACACACACGCACACACACCGAACGAACGAGAATCGACTCACCTCACTCTCCTCCAACAACCACACGCTTTCGCGTAGGTTGGACGGATGATAAATCCTTCTTCGTTCACATTTCCGTTGCATTCGCGAGCCTTCTCTCCTACGTATCGCGTGTCCGAAACTTTTCACATTAATGGCCGCGGACGAGTCGCCTCGAGAGCCAACTTCATCCCCGACCCGATACATTTTTTTTTTTTTTTTTTTTTTTTTTTTTTTTTCGAGACGATGCCTTATCGCCTCGCTTATCGGCGAGTCATTACGCTCCCTGATATGACAACTTTGTTGTAGTGCCCCTATAATTTCTGTTAATTACCGAAGTTTGTACGTTGTCGCGTGACGCGCTTTCGACCTCTGCGCGACCTCTGCCTGACCTCTGCGCGCACGCACATCCCGCGGGTACCCCAAGGGCCGTGAAGGGGGGAGGGGGGGGGGGGAAATAACAAAGATGATAGAGAGAGCGAGTTCGTTAGGGTAACCGGCGCACCCTGGGCCGCACCCTGCAACCGCCGTGTCCTCGTCATCATTGGCGCGACCCGGAGTGCGATTAGCTCTCGCTGTCCTATGTCCTATGCCAGCCATAACACTACTTTCTTTCGACGGCACTCGGTTTAATTAAGTCTCGGAGGCTCGGCCCATCGCACACCTCGCCTCACTCATTCAATTATTTTTATTTTATTATTATTTTTTTAATTCTCGGAAATATTTTCTCTTTTATTATTATAAAAAAAAAAAAATGCCATTTTCCAAGATCCGATAAGTACTCGCGCGACTTTATCTGCCAATTATTATTATTATTATTATTATTATTATTTTTTCGTTCTATCGCTGTATTTCGGCCATTTGGTGGTCGTTTGTAATTTATCCTCCGTGTACTCGTCGGAGCAGAGGATGTGAGCGAATCCCCTTCGTGCCGTCGTCGAGAGATTTACTGTAGCTATCGACGGGGCGACGACGAAGGCAAGGTGCATTCCACCGGCAGCGAATCCGACCACTTTTTACCATCGGCCACTGTTCGCGAAAAGTTAATTTCGTTTATTGGCCGGGGATCACTAAAGGGGCCATCTTACGATCAGTTCGGTCTCGTATGGCGCGTACTGCGCTCGACGCGGCTCAACTGCCTCGACGAAATCTCCGCTTTTTTTGCCGATTTACCGCTGTCTATATTCTCGGGATCGATAATCGTTACGCGAAAAATTATTGACGGAGTGCCCTCTCCGTCGAATCCTCTTCCCCATGCTCCTGACGACCGCGCATGTATATTCGATCGATGTTTTTGTGACGCGACGATCTTTGCCCTGATGGCGTTTTGCGACACAGTACCGGTGACGCAAAACCTTTATGGCGACGGATCGCCTGACCTCTTTTGACCTCTCACGAAATTACCGATCTGACAAAGTCACGACTATATCAGTGTGCAAACATTAAATCTAATTAAATGAAATTAAATCAAATTATTTATTTAAATTTATCGGCATTAAACAAAAATCTTCGTAAATTATTTAATTAGTAATTATTAATTTATCATTACGTCACCAGCAATTTAATTCGGTCGATTAGGACTCTATTTAAGATGCACGTGTTTTTTTTTTCTGTCCTGCCTCTTGAATGTAGTTTCATGTATTTTTGTGTCGGCTCTCAAGGTACGCAGTCCTAGAGCCTTAGGTTCAAATAATAATAATAATAATAATGATAATGATAATGATAATGATAATGATAATGATAATGATAATGATAATGATAATGATAATGATAATGATAATGATAATGATAATGATAATGATAATGATAATGATAATGATAATGATAATGATAATGATAATGATAATGATAATGATAATGATAATGATAATGATAATGATAATGATAATGATAATGATAATGATAATGATAATGATAATGATAATGATAATGATAATGATAATGATAATGATAATGATAATGATAATGATAATGATAATGATAATGATAATGATAATGATAATGATAATGATAATGATAATGATAATGATAATGATAATGATAATGATAATGATAATGATAATGATAATGATAATGATAATGATAATGATAATGATAATGATAATGATAATGATAATGATAATGATAATGATAATGATAATGATAATGATAATGATAATGATAATGATAATGATAATGATAATGATAATGATAATGATAATGATAATGATAATGATAATGATAATGATAATGATAATGATAATGATAATGATAATGATAATGATAATGATAATGATAATAATAAATGAAGCGACTGACATTTTACAACTGGACGGATGCTTGGTACTTAATTACTGAGCACTCAAAAAATGATCAAGATCATTTGCTGAAAATTAAACGACCATCGTTTTACGATATTTTAGAGCCTTGTCATATTCGCTTGTCGTGTGAGATGAAAATTATTAGGATTGGGATGAAAATTACGGTAATTTTACATGCGAAATTTAAGGACAAATTACGCCACATGGTCTGGAATTACTGGCCTGGAATGCCAGTAATTCGACGTTACTGTATAAAGCATTTTGGCCGATAGCTTGAGGTAAGGATAGGGATAGGCAGGCATGCCACATACACATTCCCAGCTGGTTTATCATTCGTCAGATCCGGTGACGTAAAGCCGCCATGACGACGGGTCACCTGACCTCATTTGACCTCTCATAAAATGGCCGATCGGACAAAGTCACAACCATCAATTTTAAAACGTCAGTTCTAATTAAATCCAATTAAATCAAATCATATATTTTAACTTGTCGGTATTAAAAAAAAAAAGATTGTAAATGAAGCGCCTGACACTTTACAACTGAACAGATGCTTGTTACTTAATTACTGAGCAATCAACAAATCATCAAGAACATTTGCGGACTATTAAACGATCATCGTTTTACGATATTTTAGAGACTTGCCATATTCGCTTGTCCTGTGAGATGCAAATTATGAAGGTTGGGATGAAAATTACGATAATTTTACATACGAAATTTAAGTACAAATGACGCCACATGGTCTGGAATTACTGGTCTGGAATGTCGGTAATTCGACATTACCGTATAAAGCATATTGGCCGATAGCATGGTGTAAGCATCGGGATAGGCAGGCATGCCACATACACATTCCCAGCTGGTTTATCATTAATCATTTATCGTGTCGAGCATACAAAATCGATATTATAATGGAGAACCGACCGCGAGGATCTCCCACCGGAATTTATGCACGAGACACGGGGATGACTCTCGTATAAATTGAAGTCCGCTATGGTTTTCGCGTGGTTTAAATGTACGAGTGATTTATTTGACCGAGAGAGAACGGATAAAACGATGTAGCAAATTGGCGCGATATCGCTTGATGGGCTCGCGAAGGGAGGACGGGAGGCTTCGCTACGGGGCCCTCGCGCACGGCTCATAAAACCCGTGGAATAATTCAGAGTGGTCCGATTTCCCGTGGCGATCCGCAACCACCACGGCGCAGGTAGCAATCTTTATTGCCCTGCTGAAAACATCATAATCTCTGGCCGGAGGGAAACATACGAGCGGAGTACAACGTCATAGAGAATCTTACCACCGATAAAGCCCCTCGGCTCTTCCCCCCCCCCATCCCCCCCTCCTCCCTCCGGCTCGAAAAACATCGGGCCTCCGGTAACTATCGCGCGATAATTGCAGCTTGTCGTTGCCATTATCTTGCGACTTTGCACTCGGAACCGGTATAAATAATAAACCCGCCACGAGATGGACGGGTCAGGATGTTGAAATTGAAAAGTCGCAACATCGTTTTGCAACGTCACAACCATTTCTGCTATCATTTCTTTTTTTTGTTAATCCGTTGTTTTCTTTTTTCGTTCAATTTTTGTCCAATTTGTGGAAAGTGAGCATTAAGGGGATGCTGGAGCTGGTTTTTTTTTTTTTTTATTTTTTTAACCTGCTTTACCTGTTGTACCGATGGACCTAACCAATTTTTCAGTTCCGACTTAGGATTGTTAATACACTACACATATGCTTCAAATCATACAGGATTATGATATTGACATAAACGCTTCGGAGTGCAGTTCAATCGTCATTGAAAACTTACAAGGAATTAAGAAAATTGAATATTATAGTTTGCGAAAGTCCGTGAACGTAGTGTCACGATTGACGCCCAGGTGGCTCTGCATCGTGCCCTACACTTCATTCGCCCGTGTTCATCGGCTCCAATCACCCGTCGCAAGTCGATAGACTAAGTAATCGCAGTTTACACTTCACGTGATTATCATTTGAGTGAGC
The DNA here is from genome assembly GCA_963922035.1 of Amblyjoppa proteus. NCBI lineage: Eukaryota > Metazoa > Arthropoda > Insecta > Hymenoptera > Ichneumonidae > Amblyjoppa > Amblyjoppa proteus. The sequence continues at coordinate 19,307,170 of OY998234.1, read as the reverse complement.
AACTTTCCGATGGTTTTGGAATATTCGGAGAACTTCACAGAATCGGCGTGCACTCCCTTCTGACGTATGCAAAATCTCTAATTTTTTATATCCAACAGAACGGATGGTGTAAACATTTCAGCGGCCATGTTGGTTTCCGCGACAGTTTTTAATATTCGATTTTCTTTATTTTTCGGAAGATTTCGAATGAAATTCGAGTGCACGCCGAATGGTTTATGTTTTTAATACAGTCCTGTAAAATTTGAAGCACACCCGTCGCATAGTAACGAAGTAAAGTGAAAACTACGAAATCACCTATTTCGGCCGGTAAAACAGGAAGGTGCAGCAGCCCCTTAAGAGCATGTGAGACACTATGGAGTGCGAAAGAGATAGCATCAGTGGCGCTCTCGGTGGAGCGAGAGAGACACACTCGGAAAGGTGTTTCACATGCTCTTAAGGGATTGCACTTCGGAAATGTTTTTAAATCAGATTTTTGGCGAAATGTATTTTTCTTTTAGTAGTCCAAGTCTCTGTAGACGATGCGAGATACCGGGCGATCGGTAATAAAAACTAAATCAATCTTTACTTTAATTAATGTCTTTTACTGTACTACTACTAGAAACTGTAATTAATTTTTTTTTTACTGTGCCGATTATTCACGTTCAAGAACAAATTCTTACGTAAAGTTGCTATTGATATCAACCTCGTGTGAGAATTTGATTTTAACAAAAAATGGTCAGCACCTGTGAATAAAATAATTACAGTTTCTCTTACCGACCGAGTCTGGGTTGGTCCGGAAGGAAGCGGAGACACATCGCCTTAAGGTTGCTATGTCGCTTCGCGCTCATTTCGCATAAGTTCGAGAAAGATAAGCGTTAATTGCAAGTACTTCTCGATGGTACAAAAATCTGAAAAAATGCATGCATATTAAAGGTATTGTAAAGATTAGTTTTGCATAATAATAATTCCAAAATATTATTAACAAATTAATAAAAAAAAAAAATTGTTTAACAAATTATCCAGCAAATCAACTTTTTTACTTTTGACTTTTGTGTTTTTTCACACATTTTTTCCATATAAAAAAAAAAAAAATCAAAGATAATCGAAAAATCTGAAAAAATTTATGCGTCCTCAGAAAAATGAACGAATCATTTGCATTAAAAAAAAAGTTTCGTTGCCTCGTAATTTCTTAAACAATTAATTTTTTTTAATTAATTTGTTAATCAAATTTTGGAATTATTATTATGAAAAATTAATATTTTCGATACGTTTGGTATGCATGAATTTTTTCAGATTTTTATACAATCCAGAAGTATTTGCAATTTTCTCGTATTTTTTTCTCGAACTTGTGCGAAATGAGCGCGAAGCGACATAGCTACGAGAAAATCTCAAGTGCAATCCCGTGGCATTTACCTATAATAGTAACGAGAAGTACAATTTTAAAAATCATTAACCCATGTCAATGTCTGTTCGTGACAGAAATTACTGACAGACTGTTATTGATATGAGTTTGCTTCTAACCGAAGATCGTCAGCACCTGTGGAAGAAGTTAATGACAGTTTCTGTTACCGAACGGTATATATTCGCAATCCTCCGTACATATTTGTAACAGTAATGAGAAGTACCATTTTTAAAATCATTAGCCTTTTTTAATGGATATTCGTGACGGACATTGCTGCCTGTCTCTGTTATTTACCTCACCCTAAATACCGATCTCGACAGCTCGTGAAATAGTCGCAAACGCAGCATTAATATTAGCAAGCGTCGAACAGTATCGAGAGTACGTACTTCACCGCGCCCACGGTCAACGCGTATTCGTGATTCCTTAGATTAGCCGTTGCCTCCGCGTCGAAGCCGAGTGCGAGGCGAGTCCGAGAGAGTCCCAGCCACTCCGGATCGGTGGGCAAAGTTTCCTCGTTCACGCGTCGCTGCCTCGAGGACACTCGGAGTCGCGGACTGAAGTGCGCGAGCCGAAAGACAATAGGCCACGTTCCGCAGTCGGAGACTGATCAGTGTTCTCCAACACGGCGAGAAATAGAGAGAAATAGTCTCGATTTCGATTAGGTAATCCGGACTATACACCGTTCACCTCTTGCAGATAAATTGCTTTCATCCTGTGTAGATTCGAATAAAGGCGATCGTTCGAATTCCGCTAAATTATCTACGCCCAACTTTGAATCTTGCGGTGTAACAATGAAATTCTTATACGCCGGAAGACCAAACAAGAAGGATTAGGTAGGGTGTGTGCATATTTGTAATTGAACTTCAATTTTGGATCGGTCTCATCCTGATAGGAATTTAAGAACTCCCCATAAGGCCCTGGCAAGGTACTCGTAAGATCTCGACAAAGTCTTGTCAGGGCCTGATTTCGAATCAATTTCACCCCCTGGTAGATATTTTGGAATGCTTTATCAGGTGGTGATAAAGCTCTCACAAGAGCATGTTTCTGAGAACTGTTTTAGACATTTTGGAATTCTCAATCAGGCCCTGATAAAGCCCCAGAAGGCCTAGTCAGCACCTGCATTTGAATCAGTCTTATTCCCAGTAGAAATTTTACAACTCTCCATCAGGCCCTACGAAGGCACTCATAAGGCCCTAATAACGAGATCTCGTCACAGCATGCTTAGGAATCAGTCTTATCCCTGGTAGAAATATTAGAATGCTTCATCGGATCAGTCAGGACCTGATTTCAAATCAATCTGACCCTCGCAAAAATGTTACAACTCTCCATCAGGCCCTAAGAAGGCACTCATAACGCCCTAACGAGCTCTCGTCACGGTATGATTGCGAATCAGTCTCATTCCGGGTAGAAATATTAGAATGCTTCACCAGACCAGTCAGGGCCTGATTTCAAATGAATCTGACCCTGTTAGAAATGTTGGAACTCTCCATCAGGCCCTAAGAAGGCACCCATAATGCCCTAACGAGCTATCGTCGCGGTATGATTGCGAATCAGTCTCATTCCGGGTAGAAATATTAGAATGCTTCACCCGACCAGTCAGGGCCTGATTTCAAATTAATCTGACCCTGGTAGAAATTTTAGAACTCTGCATCAGGCCCAAAGAAGGGCCCTAACCGAGATTTCGTCACGGCGTGACTGCGAATCAGTCTCATCCCTGGTAGAAACATTAGAATGCTTAATCGGATCAGTCAGGGTCTAATTTTAAGTCAATCTGACCCTGGTGGAAACTTTACAGCTGTCCACCAGGCCCTAAGAAGGCATTCATAAGGCCCTAACGAGATCCCGTGACGGCATAATTACGAATCGGTCTCGTCCCTGGTAGAAACATTAGAATGATTAATCGGACCAGTCAGGGCCTGATTTTAAATCAATCTGACCCTGGCAAAAATTTTACAACTCTCCATCAGTGCCTGATAGGGCTCCGACAAGGTGTAGCCAGGGCCTGATTTCGAGTGAGTCTCACCTTGGTAAAAATGTTTAAACTTTGGGCAAGGTCTCGAATAGACGAGGCCCAGTCTGGGCCTCGTCTGGCACCGACGCTAAGCTCTAAAATTCCCACCAGGGTGTTCGATCCCGTCTCGTCCATAATTCCTCCGTACCCACTTTTTAATACTCCGCTAAATCTCGATAGCTCGATTCTAGGGCGAGGCGAACGCAATGTTGGAACGATCCGAGGAACTTTCACGCGTCGTTGAGCCCAAAGTATCGAGAGAGCTATGCACTGTATTATAGTGGGTGGCTATGCCAGGCTGGCAGCTAGAGGCACCCACCGGAGTCACTGAGTCGACCAGACGCCGAGAAAGAACCTCCAGGAGCCTCGAACCACGGCCAGAGAGTAAAGGAGACGGAGAGACGTGACAATGCCGAGGCGACGACGCGAGACCCGATTAGGTAAGCGAGAGCGTGCCGGTCTCGAATATTGGCGTGTGTTTCACCAGCGTTATGCTGTGCACTCCGTGAACACACTTACCGCCGCCTATTGTACAGCACATAACAGCCGGTATCGGATACGTGAGTGTAGCCCCGAGGGTCTCGGTGTCACGCGACGGGAGAGTAGAAAAGAGCCCTGGTCCAGATTCCGCCTGCTCGTGTGTTCTCCCAGCCCACTTGGCCTGTACCATACGCGAGCAACCCGGCGAAAGAGACCGCTCCCTCTCCCCCCTCTCCCCCCCCCCCCCCCCCTCCACCCCCCTCCCCACTCCTCTCTCCAGTTATGAGATTATAATTTCTCGTCCCACCGTCGTTCACTCTCGATTTCTCTGCGGTTCTACAATAAACTCGTCGTCCAATGTGCGAGTGTACTGGAATTACGGCGATGCGACTTCTCCTCTCCATCCAAACCGGACCGGGTCGGTAACAAAAACTGTAATTCATTTTCTTTAGAGGCCTCAAGCACTTCCGGTTCGAAGCAAATTCTTAAATGAGGCGCGTGTCGATTGAAGAATTGCTTCGCGCAAGAATTCGTCTTTTGAAGGTCGAAGCTTGGCATCGGTGAGGAAAAATTAATTAGAGTTTTTGTTAGCGAATGTGGTATTTCGCATGATCCGAAGGATGATCGACTGTTTCGTTGGAGTCGAATAATGGTATTGAAAAAAAAAATTCATCGCAGCCGTCTCGAGTTGTATGCAATATTAGTCAAATGAATTGCGCGTGCTCATTCATGGAGTGTGTTTTGCACAAATGATCTGTGTATCGACGATTAAGAAAAATATGCAGTCAAGTTTAAGTCTACAACTCATGACTTACTTTTTTTTTTTATACCTTCAAACGCATGAACTGTGCTCCGAAAGCACCCCACGCTTTTCTTGATCGTATAACCGGTCCTATGCTGATAAACAGAATTTCTCATACATGGTTTTCTTCGTTTTTTTTTTCATAAGGAAGAGAACGGTGTACAGGAAATCTGATTTTATTTACATTTAGTTAATGAAAAACCCATTCGAAGACTGAAAACCGGAAGAGATCAGCAATAAGCTTTTTTGTCACACGTGCATGAATCGCGGCACTTTACATGGCAGTCTTGCGTGCCGAAAGTGGCCCATTGCGTGCCAGTTGTGAACCTGCGGTGAAATGACGGTGTCGCGCATGCGCAGTTCGCATTTCGTTCACTTTCGTCCCTTGGGAGTTTACTTTTCGCGTTTTCGTCCCTTTGGAGTTTATTTTTCACGTTTTCGTCCCTGGAGACATAATCTCGCTTTTCAGTATTCGTCTCGCGCGACGGCCATTCCAAATGCCGCAGATTCATGCACTTGTAACAAAAAATATGATGTGTAACGAGGGTCGAATTGACGATTGCGACTCGTGTGATTGCAGCCCTCGCTTCGCTCGGGCCACAAACCTCGCACTCGTCGCAATCGCCAACTTTCGACCCTTGCTGCACAATATACTATTTTTTCGCGTTCGCGTGGGGTGCGTTCGGACCCCAGTCATGAGTTCTAGGGTTAAGAATCTGAACGTTCTAGTTCTAGGGTTCTAGAATTTCAACGACTTCGGAACGATCATCCCGTACGCCCGGCCAACATTTCAAACCTGAAAACGATATCACAAATCATTTTCCACTATTGCATTCCTAACTTTGCATTGCACAGAAAAAAAGGTTTGGTCAACTAAGCTGCGGTTGCGGGTGGCGAAGGAAATATTTGGTCGATTGAACGAAATGTTTGTTCAATTCAAGTAACTATTCGCAAGTTCAATTCAAGTAACTATTCGTTGAAGCAACTAAATATTAGGTCAAACTACTAAATATTCGTTCAATCAACTAAATATTTCTTTCGTAACCGCAGCTTAGTTCGATATTGTCAAACCTTTTTTTCGGTCTGAGTTTACACGGCAAAGTGCTGATTTCGCATTTTTTTTTGCATAATCTTCGATACGTCGTTCACTCAAAGCTAGTTTTTCAAAGCTCTAAGTTGGTTTGATAGAAGTAAATCAGTGATATTTTACACCGGAACCGAGAAACTCCAATGTTAGAACATAAACGAAGAAAAATAGTTCTGTTTCTCTGACAAAAAGTACTTCGTTAATAATTTTCTTGCTGTTGCAGCAAAAATATTTAGTTGCTACAGCAAAATATTTGTTGCCACAGTAAAATATTTATTGCCACAGCATAATATTCTGTTGTCCATATGTTAACGAGGTAAATCAGTTACGGTAACAAAATTCTTGTTGTCCCAACGATTGTTTTTTTTTTTCTCCGTATAGGACGACAGAGTCAAAGTAGTAAACTTCTAAATTGTATTACGAATAAACCACACTGAGAAAAAAAAAATTGGTTGGATTAACCAAAAGTCCCGACATACGTTCAACCTGTTGTTTCATTGATACAAATACAGCATTGTTCTCTTAAACGACGATTTGCTTTAATTTATTCAAAAATTTGTCGACCGAAACAAACATTTTTCTTGTATCAACGATAAACACCTTTGACCGTATCTCATCGCGCATTTGCTTAATCCAACCATTTAGTTTTTCCACTATATACGGTGAAAATGGCTCAGACTTCGAGAATAGATGCGTAGAGTGTTCACGTAGAATAGAAAATATTAAAAAAAAAAAAAAAACATAGAGGCCTCAATTTGGATTTCGTCTGATTAATGACAACGGATCTTTTTATGTTTCGTGTTGCAGACGAGCCGAGGAGGAACGCCGCGGCAAGCGGATCGCTGACGTTATCGGTGAGTGTCCCTTTTCGATTATCCGTTCCGTATCGAATAATATATTTGGCCAAATTTCCGTACACGTTCGCAGCCGGCTTTATTAATACCGGCGTGTTTATTGGCTCCCTCGGCGAACCGGCCAATTAAACGACCCCTGTTATTATTCCTCCCAGAGCTCGGGATAAATGCATCGATTATGTGCAGGCGATAACGCACCGCATTGCCGTTTCGTTGTTTGGTACGGTAAACCAAAAAAAAAAAAAAAAAAAACGAAAAAAAAAAAACTATACGCTCAGGCGATAGCCCGGCGTCTGAAATTTGTCTCCTCATGTGAACCGTACGTGTTTGTGTACCTACTTATCGCACCCGGCTCTCCTCTGCCCCGACCGCTCTGTCGTCGACGGCTTTGCCATCGTCGTCGTTTGGCTGCTAACGGTATTGTAGCCTCCTCGTGCGCCCCCTCGTTTCTCCTTGCTTGCCCGATGCCTCGCGACACCGAACACACCGCACGGGGAGAATGAACGATAACATATAAAGTCGCGCTCTCAAGCCCTCGGTGCAAGCCTTCGCTGTCTTACGGTACATCCATCTACTTAACATCCTCTCGTCGCCTTGCGCTCCAGCTTTTGTCGTTGTTACTGTTGTGCGCTTATTTACATGTCGTCCGGGAATCCTTTCACTATAATCGTTCTAAAAATTTAACATGTCGCGTTCATTATGAATATCAAAAGTAACCCACACCCAGAAAAAAAGATATATTAAAATCAAATAAATTTCGAGCTTCAAATGACGTTTATTAAGATAAAATAAATGTATGCTTGCCTCAACAAAATCCTTATTGGATTCAAAATAACGGTTATACTTTGGCGTAAGTAAACAAAATTTATTCAAAGATTTGTACTTAAAAATAAATGTTTATTCGCGCCAAAGAAATCTTATATTTGGCGTGAAGACAAACGCGGCTATTATCGGATAGGGCGCATTAGAGTTGTCAATGCCTCGGTCGTCTTAAAATATTTCTCGCTAATAACAAAACTATATTTATTGCTTACGGGGAACCGTTACATTGTAATAGAGAGGCACCTCATCGGTTTGTTTTCATAAAACTTTGTTTAATTCAAGCTGTGTACCTCGATTGAATTGTGGTTATGAAATGAGTCCCCGAACAACTGACATCGAGATTGGTTATGTCACGAGTATAACTAATGTGCGATGTGATTAGTGAAATCGCGCGCCGATAACGGATCTGTATGCTCATTTTTATAATAAAACATTGCTCGTTGATACTTCGTTGATAGTAAAAATGGCTTATTTAACAAAAAAAAAAATCGTTTCTGCGTCATTCGTATGTTACATTAGTCACGAAATAAATAAATAAATTATTTGACATAAATATCTGTTTATTAGATCCAAATAAACATTATTAAATAATAAGAATAATACCATCAAACAAAGAAATATATTAGACATTAATAAATGGTCCATTAGGTTCTGAATCAAATAAACATTTTTCTTCGTCCTTAATAAATTGTCTTTGAATGTAATAAACTTTTTTCTGGGTGCAATAAACAATACAATTCGAGTTTTTGTTATCATTGTCTTGATTAATAATACATTTTATTGTTGATATTATGAATTAATATTATTATTAGTCCTAATATTGCGCTTCTTGCGAATCTCGTCCTATGCTTAAATAAAAAAAAGAAAAAAAAATTGTTGGATTAACCAAAAGTCGGGGTGACATACGTTCAGAGCTGTTATTTGTTTGGTATAAATGAAGCATTGTTTTGTTAAACGATTGTTTACTTCAATTTATTCAAAATTCGTCGAGTGAAATAAACATTTTTGGTGTACCAACCGAATACACCTTTGAATTTATATCGTCGCCATTTTGCTTAATCCAACCATTTCGTTTCCTCAATGAGACCGATTGCGACAAACGCATCTCATTTCCCTTTATTTCTTTCAACTATATACACAGTAAACAATACAATTCTCCACAGGTTCGTATAGAATTCGAGTTTCATTATTATCATCATGAACAATAATAAATGTTATTATTGATATTATGAATTAATATTATTATTAATCGCGATATCATGATTTATTGATCATGATATTGCGCTTATTGCGAATCACATTCCAACCGATTACGACAAGCGCATCTTATTTCTCTTCACTAAACTTTACCTTGAATTCTATACGAAGTGGCAAAAAATATTTCTTCTTTTTCTCGTGTGGATAATTTTGTTTTCAAATAAATACCCAGATAGCATTTTGCCAACAACCCGCCAGCAAATGGGCAGCATTATGTTCGCGCGTGATGGCAGCAAAATTGGGGAATGTGCGTCCGCATTTGTCTATGTTTTTGCCAGCATTCAATGCCGAAAATTCTTAGGAGCATATTGTCAGCAACCAGCCGGACAAGCGTCACAAAACGAAGCAGTTGGAGTAATTGTTTGCGACACATTGGGTCCATTTAAGGGGCTGCTGGACCTTCATGTATTACCGGCCGAAATAGGTGATTTTGTAGTTTTCACTTTACGTCGTTACTATGCGACGGTTATGCTTCAAATTTTACAGGACGACATTAAAAACATAAACCATTCGGCGTGCACTCGAATTTCGATCGAAATCTTCCGAAAAATAAAGAAAATCGAATATTAAAAACTGTCGCGGAAACCAACATGGCCGCTGAAATGTTTACAGTATCCGTTCTGTTGGATATAAAAAATTATAGATCTTACATACGTCAAAAGGGAGTGCACGCCGATTCTGTGAAGTTCTCCGAATATTCCAAAACCATCGGAAAGTTGCTCACTCAAATGATAATCACGTGAAGTGTAAACTGTGATTACTTAGTCTATCGACTTGCGACGGGTGATCGGAGCCGATGAACACGGCCGAGTGAAGTGTAGGGCACGATACAGAGCCACCTGGGTGTCAATCGTGACAATACGTTCACGGACTTTCGCAAACTATAATATTCGATTTTCTTAATTCCTTGTAAGTTTTCAATGAAGATTGAACTGCACTCCGAAGCGTTTATGTCAATATCATAATCCTGTATGATTTGAAGCATATGTGTAGTATATTAACAATGCTAAGTCGGAACAGAAAAATTTGTTAGGTCCATCGGTAAAACAGGTAAAGCAGGTTAAAAAAAGTTTAAAAAAACGAGCTCCAACATCCCCTTAAGGGGCTGCTGGACCTTCCTGATTTACCGGCCGAAATAGGTGATTTCGTAGTTTTCACTTTACGTCGTTACTATGCGACGGTTATGCTTCAAATTTTACAGGACTGCATTAAAAACATAAACCATTCGGCGTGCACTTGAATTTCGATCGAAATCTTCCGAAAAATAAGGAAAATCGAATATTAAAAACTGTCGCGGAAACCAACATGGCCGCTGAAATGTTTATAGTATCCGTTCTGTTGGATATAAAAAATTATCGATCTTACATACGTCAAAAGGGAGTGTACGCCGATTCTGTGAAGTTCTCCGAATACTCCAAAACCATCGGAAAGTTGCTCACTCAAATGATAATCACGTGAAGTGTAAACTGCGATTACTTAGTCTATCGACTTGCGACGGGTGATCGGAGCCGATGAACACGGCCGAATGAAGTGTAGGGCACGATGCGGAGCCACCTGGGCGTCAATCGTGACGCTACGTTCACGGACTTTCGCAAACTATAATATTCGATTTTCTCAATTACTTCATTAGAACCGAAGTCATTGGAACCGATTCATTAGAACCGATTGACATCCATCGGCTGGAAATAAGTTCGTTACGCGCATAATAATTTTGGTCCGTTCGATAGAGGCGAGAGTGTACAAACACACGGCGAGGTGGACGATAAGACGGCGGTCGGCATGCATCGACGATGAGAATATGACCCCAACCGTAGGGCCGGCTTGGATTGCCAGCTACCATGGCTGGACGGAGCCAGCTCGGGCTCTTCGGCCAAGAGAGTAAACTATAGGCGTTCCATCGCGGGGACGTTGAGTGGTGGGAGTACCGCAAGGGTCAATCCTCGGTCCACCATTATATTCTTCGACGAAGACACAGGTCTCCGGAGCCCGCGCGGTATCGCGGGGCCTCGGCCGGCAGGGCGTGCTGAAATGCCGGCGCGGGCGAGCCGGTCGTTCGGTACCTACATAACGTCGCTCGAGTAATAGCCGGGATTTGTCTAGTGGGCAGGTACAGGGAGAGACCGGTAATAGAGAACAAGCTTGCCCGGCAAATTCCCATTCCGCAGACCGGCACCGTCCTGCTGTTGTCTGCCCTTGCGATGGCGAAAACAAAAAAGACACGAAACCCCGCTTCGATATTATTATCTTCGTGACGATTATTTATTAATATAAAATTCCAAGATCTAATAGCTCGAATGGAGTCAATTAAATAAGCGCGATGAGATGTTGATTTATCAATTAAGGTCTTTTGCGCAAGTACCTTAGTGGACATTTTGGGACGTTACATCTGGAGTTACCCACACGGAAAAGCGGTACATGCGAAAAATATATTTATTTCACTCGGTACGTAAAGTGCAGTTTTACGCACGCTTCGCGCGCGTAAAAGTCCCCTTTCGCACCTTGTGAAATAAAATTTCGTACAATACTCGTGCGAAAAACGTTTACTTAACTCGTGTGATTGTGTTCTGACGAGTGTGAGTTTGCAACACTCGCCTTCGGCTCGCGCTGCAAACTCACACTCGTCAGAAAAAGTTTTTTCGCACTAGTATCGTAATGTACTGTAATATCAAATTCTGTGTGAATAACTATTTTCTTTATATATTTTTCAAATTCCCATTCCGCAGACCGGCGCCGTCCTGCTGTTTTCTGCCCTTGCGATGGCGAAAATAAAAAAAGACGAAACCCCGCTTCGATATTATTATCTTCGTGACGATTATTTATTAATATGAAATTCCAAGATCTAATAGCTCGAATGGACTCAATTAAATAAGCGCGATGAGATGTTGATTTATCAATTAAGGTCTTTTGCGCAAGTACCTCAGTGGACATTTTAGGGCGTTACATCTGGAGCTACCCACACGGGAAATTTATATTTTCTTTATATATTTTTCAAATTCATTTCAATATTTTTCAAAATGCAAATTCCCATTCCGCAGACCGGCGCCGTCCTGCTGTTGTCTGCCCTTGCGATGGCGAAAATAAAAAAAGACGAAACCCCGCTTCGATATCATTATCTTCGTGACGATTATTTATTAATATGAAATCCTAAGATCTAATAGCTCGAATGGACTCAATTAAATAGTGGCGCTGAGATGTTGATTTATCAATTAAGGTCTTTTGCGCAAATACCTTAGTGAACATTTTGGGACGTTACATCTGGAGCTACCCACACGGGAAAGCGGTACATGTGAAAAATATATTAATATCAAATTCTATGTGAATAACTATTTTCTTTATATATTTTTCGAATTGCAAAGCACCTGAAGGGCATAATGGATAAATAAATAAATAATGTATGTATTTTAAAAATATTTAACCACATATATATCCGCGATATTTATCCCAAAAGAGATAAATTATATGACATATTTGTCAGAAGTATATGTAATAGGGGAGAGCGATGCAAAATGGGATAATGAGACAAAACTCAATTTTCCAATAACTTTTGGATTGTGATGATGATGGTACGTGACGCAAAACGGCTTCAAAAAACCGGATTTAACGTTGGGACAAAATGGGCATCCAAAGATTATTGTAAGATTGAGTTTTGCCCTCACTGTGCCGTTTTACCTCGTTGTGCCATTTTTCCCCGATATCCCCTATCAGGAATCAACATCGAGTAACGATGGCGGCGTTCCTCCAGTCGGTCAAGATTGCGAAGCCCTTCAAAAAAAAAAAAAAGTTTTTTTTTACGATTTGAAAGGATATTATTACACCCAGAAAAATAATTTATTTGACGGTCACCGCTTATTTAGACTAAGTAAAATATTTAATTGATTTAAATGAATGTTTATTTAAATTAAGTAAATAGTTACTCAAAAGAATTAAATATATATTTAAATCAACTAAATATCTTACTTAATCTGAATAAGCGATGGCCGTCAAATAAATTATTTTTTCTGGGTGTACGCAAAACGCTTATTCTTATATGCACATGAACGTTATTAATCACGGATTAAAACATCTTTACTAAAGAATAATAGCTTATGTCGACTGGGATAAAGTCGTTAAAATCAATTTGTCAGATGTCGTATTGGCAAGCGTGATTTTCCAATATGGAAAGTATATTTTTTCAATTACGCAAACTACAAAAAATTCCACCGGCAATTCCTGACACTTTAGTCGTATCCGTAGATGAACTTGGGAACATCGGTGTAACGATTAAAAAAAAAAAAAAAAAAAAAAAAAAAAAAAAAAAAAAATCGAATCGAAAACCAACGCGCCCGACGCCGATGAAACGGTGCAAGATGAAGACACGAGAAACCCCGCGACAAAGCGTTCATGTACCGTACTCCGTGTGGCACTCTCGCTGGCGGCAGTGTCAGGATTCTTGTGTGACACGCGGAAGGATAAATACCCGTGATTAGCGATTTATTCGAATTCTCAATGGTGTACATTCGCGCGGGCGAGTAAAGGAGAAGGAGCGAGGAAGGAGCTGGACAAATGAAAAAGCTGCTGCCGGTGCCGGCGCGCGAAGATGAGGCAACGGTCAACGGTCCAACGCGGCTTGCGGGACTCATACCGAGGATTTACAAGTCTCTCGACCTCTCGAGCACGATCGCGAGCTCGGGAGGGACGAGAGAGAGCCATCGAAACCAACCCTCTCTCCCCCCCCCCCCCCTCCCCCCGCCCGGCTTCTAACGTTTACGGTTCTAAATCTTTCCCCATGGAATAGGTAGAAGAAAAGTCTCCTCTTTTCTCGTAGGATCTCCGCGATCTACGGCAGAAACTGTGCGTCTGATCCAGAGAGAGATTCTCGGAGTGGAGCTTAATTGCTCATCGCTTCTTGTCCCGTCCGGCGCATAGTCTTCGCGAGCTCGCTGGATAAATGGTAGCGCGTATTAAAGAATCAACAACAAATGTTTGATGTCACGTATACGTACAATGTGACCGAAAGACATTTTTGAGCATTAGATCGCAGCCTGATGAGATACTCCCGAGCAGTAATTTTCGAGCGTTACATCGGGCCCGGATAAAACCTCATCAGGGCCCGATGTAACGCGCGAAAATTGCTACTCGGGCTGACAAGGCCTTTTCAGCACTTTATCAGCCCCCCCCCCCCGATATAACTTTTCAAAGTACCTACACCGAAACAAAGGTTTGGTAATATCAACTAAGCTACGGTTGCGGGTAGCTAGGGAAATATTTGGTCGATTGAACAAAATGTTTGTTCAGTTCGAGTAACTATTCGTTGAGGCAACTAAATATTAGGTCAAACCACTATATATTCGTTTAATCAATTAAATATATTTTTTTCAATCGACCAAATGTTTCCTTCGCCACCCACAACCGCAGCTTATTTTGATATTGCCAAACTTTTTTTTTTCGGGGTACCACGAACGTATGAAATATATACCCAATAATAGTTGCCTAGTAGAACTTTTAGAGCATTACATCGAACTCTGTTGAGGACCCAACTTAACGGTCCAAAATTTCTACTTGAGCAATAAGCAATATAATGCAATATCCGAGTAGAAATTTTCGAGCGTTACATCGGGCCCTGGTAAAGTCCTAAGGAGGCCTGATAAGAGCCTGACAAGGCCTTATCAGAACCCGATGTAACGCTGAGAAAAAAAATTGTTAGATTAACCAAGGTGCGTTTCCCCGCGTTCAAGAGCGTTATTCAGTTTGTATAATAAACAAATTTGTTTGAATCGAAATATTTTGAATCGACTGGAGCGAATAATCGTTCAAAAAAAGAATGTTTCAGTTGTACCAACCAAATAACAGCTTTGAACGTGCGTAACCGCGAATTTGATTAATTCACCAATTTTTTTTTTTTCTCAGTGAACACTCGAAAATTTCTACTCGGGTAGTTTGGTGGCAGAAATGTTAGAGCATTACATAGGGCTCTGACAAGCCCTTATTAGGACCCTATCAGACTATGAAAACAAAATTTAGTGCGTTATATAGGGCACTGATGAGGATCTTATTAGGCCCTGACTTAACGGTGCAAAGTTTTTACTTGCGCAATATGCGATATATACGCAATAGTTCCGTGGCAGAAATGTTAGAGCATTACATAGGGCTCTGATAAGTCCTTATTAGGACCCTATCAGGCTACGATTAAAAAACTTAGTGCGTTATATAGAACACTGATGAGGACCTTATTAGGTCCCGATTTAATGGTGCAAAGTTTTTACTTGAGCAATATGCGATATATACGCAATAGTTCCGTGGCAGAAATGTTAGAGCATTACATAGGGCTCTGATAAGTCCTTATTAGGACCCTATCAGACTGTGAAAACAAAATTTAGTGCGTTATATAGGGCACTGATGAGGACCTTATTAGGCCCCGACTTAATGGTGCAAAGTTTTTACTTGCGCAATATGCGATATATACGCAATAGTTCCGTGGCAGAAATGTTAGAGCATTACATAGGGCCCTGACAAGCCCTTATTAGGACCCTATCAGACTATGAAAACAAAATTTAGTGCGTTATATAGGGCACTGATCAGGACCTTATTAGGCCTCGACTTAATGGTGCAAAGTTTTTACTTGCGCAATATGCGATATATACGCAATAGTTCCGTGGCAGAAATGTTAGAGCACTACCTAGCACCCTGACAAGCCCTTATTAGGACCCTATCAGACTATGAAAACAAAATTTAGTGCGTTATATAGGGCACTGATGAGGACCTTATTAGGCCCCGACTTAATGGTGCAAAGTTTTTACTTGCGCAATATGCGATATATACGCTATAGTTCCATGGCAGAAATGCTAGAGCATTACATAGGGCCCTGAAAAGCCCTTATTAGGACCCTATCAGACTATGAAAACAAAATTTAATGCGTTATATAGAACACTGATGAGGACCTTATTAGGCCCCGATTTAATGGTGCAAAGTTTTTACATTCTGCAATATGCGATATATACGCAATAGTTCCGTGGCAGAAATGTTAGAGCATTACATAGGGCTCTGATAAGTCCTTATTAGGACCCTATCAGGCTACGATTAAAAAATTTAGCGCGTTATACCGGGCACTGATAAGGACCTTATTAGGCCCCGACTTAATGGTGCAAAGTTTTTACTTGCGCAATATGCGATATATACGCGATAGTTCGGTGGCAGAAATGTTAGAGCCTTACAAAATAGGATCCTAACAAGTCCTTATTAGGACCTTGTCAGTCTCCGATTAAGACATTTAGAGCGTTATATCGGGCTCGGACAAGCCCTTATTATAGTCATAGCCATATCAAGTCTCGATTTATGGCTCCAAAATTTCTACCAGGTTTCCGATGACCACAAGGTATTTCTTCTGAGCACCTTTCCGCAGTCTCTTCGGCGATTAATACGTCGGGAAGCCTCGGGACTCTTTCCCTGCTTCCGTCTCGCATGGATCACAGGGAATTCTCCCGGCTACATGGAAGCTTTCGTGTACCACGAGATATATCGATGTCGCACTCGTGTATATTATAACTACGTACTATCACGTGCCGCTGTCTTTTCCCGGGGTTCTCTGAAAAGGTCTCCGGACACCTGGCACGTACACCGCACACTACAAACTCATCCGAGCCAGCCAGCTCGCTCTCCCGTTTGCGGTATACTGATCGATGACTCGAGAATTCTTGGCCGCGGCAACTACTGGGACGACGCAAATCGCGAACGAAGAAATCTCATGGCGTACACGGCGTCAATTGCGGAATTCTTTGCGTGGGAATTTCAAATCTGGTATTCCACGACTCTCTTCCGTCTCGGTGATACCGACTTCGCCATGCGTGTTCACAAAGTATCGTCTGACACTTAATTGGAATTAAGCTCTGGTCCAGGGCAAGAGATCGCGGGAACTGCAGAGCAAGTTCCTGCTTCTGCACTTACCGTTGTTGCAGTCGCTGTGTCGATCCTGTTGTTTGTCCTGTTGAGCACATTTCTCTCTCACGTATGTATGTCTTAAGGGGAGGCCAAATACCGACCATTTCACCTAAAAACTTTGATCCTATTTTTCTCCGAGATGACTGATTAAAATTGAATACAAATTTGACAGTCGCTGCAGAATATCTGAACGAAGTGCGTCCCGCTTTAAAAAAAAAAATATATGTTCGGAAAAAAAAATTACAGAGTAGTTACCATGCGAAATCTATAATAATAAAGTTGTGAATAATGATATTTCTGCTTCACAGCCGTCAAAAAAACGAGCGGGGCGCACTAGCCAGCAAATGAGTACACATTTTGATACATGTTTGATAGCATTTCATGAAATGACGTCTGAGAAAAATGGTACGAAAAAATATGCGATAAATGTCGGTACACCGTTAGAAAATCGCTTGTCAAAGTTTCCCGAACGTTAGTTCACAAGATTCCGATGGAGGGCGCTGCCATCGATTTGTCCCTCACCGAATACTAACAGGGCGAACTAAAGTTCGGAATACTTTGACAAGCAATTTTCTAACAGTGTACCGACATTTATCGCATATTTTTTCGTCCCATTTTTCTCAGACGTCATTTCATGAAATGCTATCAAACGTGTATCAAAATGTGTACTCATTTGCTGTCTAGTGCGCCCCGCTCGTCTTTTTGACGGCTGTGAAGCAGAAATATCATTATTTACAACTTTATTACTATAGATTTCGCATGGTAACTACTCTGTAATTTTTTTCTCCGATTTTATTTTTTTTTTTTTTTAAAGCGGGGCGCACTTCGTTCAGATATTCTGCAGCGACTGTCAAATTTGTATTCAATTTTAATTAGTCATCTCGGAGAAAAATGGGATCAAAGTTTTTAGGTGAAATTGTCGGTATTTAGCCTCCCCTTAAGGCCATGTGGAAGATGTATCACGTGACACCTGAGTGCGAGATATATGCATTTTTCGAATCAATGCCATTTAAATTAAGTTGACGTTTCGGATAAAACGGAAGCATCATCGGACGCTGTATTAAATTGTGTATCCGCTAAGGCTCTGCTCTTTCCCGAAAAGTCTACGGTCTCTGAATCGCATTCATTACAGATTGTGGTTACCGACTGAGTCGTTTCGCATGCCCTTAATCTGAAGTGAAAGTCACGTGACGGGGCCACGGGTCTGTGAGAGGGATAGTTGCAATTTTCAAATTAACTTCAATTCAATGGTGTTAATTTTTTTGCAACAAAAATGAATTCGGTCCGGATGCGAAATTATCGCGCGCATACGGCACGAATTTGCTTTTCCTTAAAAAAAAAAAAAAAAAAAAAAAAAAATTAGCACCCTTGAGAAAACACCCAGAAAAATTATGTACTTGACAGGCGACTCGCAAACAAATATCTATTTGGTGTAAATAGTATATTTATTTGATTTGCATAAATATTTACTTAAATCAATTAAATTATTTATTTAAACCAAATAAATATTTACTTAAATCAATTAAATATTTACTTAAATCAGTTAAAATATTTATTTAAACCAAATAAATATTTATTTGCCTGTGCCCGTAAAATAAATGATTTTTCTGTGAAACTGCGATGAACCTTCAGGTTCATCGCAGTTTTCCATTACCGACCGTGATACAACACTTCCCATTAAGCTCCCTAAGCTCGATCCCGAATGTTCGTTCTCCACGAGTGCCGAATCATCCGCGAATCCTCGCGTAATCGCCTCGACTGAATCGTTTAGCGTCAAGCGGCGACGAGTCGGTTCGACGCAAATTCTTCGACTTTAACAACCGAATTAATAATACTGTCCTGGGAAAAGCGAGGCGTACATTACGCCGGTTCGAGCAATTGGCATTTAAATGTTAGAGCGTCTTATAGGTCCGATGGTATTTGCCTCGAGTCATCGTATTAACGTCCTTCCACCGTTGTGCCCGATGGCGTACACCGGAGCGTAACGAGACACCTATACAAACCTCCTATCGTCGCCGGTACGAGATGGAGAACACGGCACGCAATACAATTTCGAAAGTTAAATGTCAATGAGCCCCGCCGCGGGACAGCGTCGGAGTCTCCCGCGAACGGCGGATCGACACTGTGGGTAACAAAGAGAGGAAGATCGAGACGCAATAATAGTCGATCTGGTGGATCCGCGCGCAAGCCGGCAGCCGGCGAAGCACGTGCAACTCTCGTCGCTCGTCGTCTCCCCCCCCCCCCCCCCCCTCCGTTTTAATGCACTTTGCTTGCGCAGTCACTCCGCGCACGCGGAAAACCTTATGCAGCCTCCATCGGCGGGAGCGCCTTCGAGGGAGCCCGGTTGCAAGCCAGATCTCATCAGATAGAGCCGCTACGACGGAGATTCGCTGGGATCTCTCACGAGAGGGTTAATCCATCAAGCCGGCGAAGCCTTTTGCCGCGGCGGTAAAGGTTTGTGGACCTTTAGCGCCGCTGAGCTGTCCGAGGGACCGAGTTAAAAGTGTTGCTCTCGCTGTAAGGCTAATACATGACGTCGCACGGATAGCCGTGCATTAGCATGTGCACCGGGCATACCTACGTCTAACGGACCCGAGAATGGAATATAATGCGACCCGTTGCATGCACGATTTAATCGAAATTCGTCGTCGGAGAGAAAGGGAGAGGACGCGTGGCGGCCATTCACTGGGATGATCGTTAGGTCCGTTTTTGTCGGTCGGAAATTCGGGCTGTTCTTCGTTGATGCCTGGAGGATTTTACTGGAGCTGCTGTGAAGACAAAGAGCAGGTATTATTAATTGGCGGAGGGCCTGCTTTGCAAGGTTTGAAAAAGAAGCGTTTTTTTAGGCATTTTTTTTTTTTTTTAGGAGGGAAAAAAACAAGCGAGCACAATGAATTTAGAGGTATGTTTTAATGTATATTTGAATTGTGGGAACTTTTATTTTTTACACGAAACTGAAAATGACTGTGCAGTGATTTTCAGTTTCGTGTAAAAAAAAAAAAAGTTATTGGTTAAAAGTTATTGGCCGATTTACGGGACTGTTTTCAATTGGCGGCTAGGATGCAGCTCGTAATTCTTGAGTGAAATAAAATAATCAAATGTATTTTCAATTGTTACATATTTTTCTTCTATGTGAACTTTGGAAAAGCACAAAAAATCGAAAAGTCATCATTTTATTCGGGTTTCAAAAAAAAAAAAAAATGTGTTTTTGGCGAAACCAAAAATATCTTGAACGCGCTATAAAAATGATTTGAAGACACTTTTTTTTAACAATGTTTTAGGCTCACATGGAAGAGAATTTAGTCCTGAAAAAAAAAAATGGTTTTGGTTTAAGTCGATAGGTCGTTTAGGTTTTCTTGTTTTACCACTCCCGCCAATTTAGATGAATAACCAATAACTATGCATAACAATGCAGTACAGTTCAAATATACATTAAAACATACCTCTAAATTCACTGGGCTCATTTTTTTTTTCTGTCCCTCCTATAGTTATTTGTATGGCAAGGGCGCAGAAAGGGAGTTCTTGGCGAGTGCGGCATTTACACGACTCAGAACTCGCTTATCTACACTCATGCCATTGACATATTTTTTTCCCCAACAAATTCACGAAAATCACGCTTTCCGTTCCGGTGAAGTGTCCGTAGAAACTTTTCCGCACTCGTGCAGGAAAAAAAATACCATATTGGGATCGTACGCATGCGCGGTATTTTTTCCGCCCGCGATGCGAAAATAGTACTTTGCGATACTAGTACGGAAAAGCGGTCTTTCGACGAAGGTTGTGAAGTTGGCTGCACGAGCTGGATCGAGAACTACAACGGCAAGTGCAACAAAATTCCCGCTTTTCGTGCCTGTAAAGTGCGTGCGAACAAATAGCTACAGTGCTGCCAGCTAAGTGTGCGCGGAAGTAGCTAGGATGTGAAAAAAAGTGCGCAAAAAAGTTTTCGCGCATCCTCCGCTGGAAAGCGCCACTTTCGCCACACTTTACAGGCACGAAAAGCGGGACAACTTTTCGTGCACGTGTTACAAAAAGTGTCTTTCTGCGCATACTCCACAGGAACGGAAAGCGGGATTTTACATACATGCGTTAGGGCAGAAAAAAATCCTGAAAAAAACACTATTTTGGATCTTGTAAAGCAGAACCACTCTTAAGGACCGCCCTAAAGGAGAGATCAATAAATGACCATGTATAGGTCTTTAATTATTTACGAACTCCTTTATTAATAAAAAAAAAGTCCTTCAGTAATGGTGGCTAAGGACTCTCCATTAACGAAGGACCTCTTCAACGAATTAACCAAGGCGTTAGTTCAGTTTATTGACGATGAGTCCTTCATTAATTCCATCAATTAATGAACAAGTCCTTCGTCAATGCCCGGGCGATCCGAATAGATGCGGAGGAAGGCCGACGAGGCGTTAATGAAGGCCAGCCTACTTAAGGACATGTGAAACGACTCAGTCGGTAACCAAAATCCGTAACGAATACCATTCGGAGACCGTAAACTTTTCGGAAAATGCAAAGCATCAGCGGATGTATAATTTAATAACGGGTTCGATGATGCTTCGGTTTCATACGAAACGTCAAGTGGTTTTAAGTGGCATTGATTCGGAAAATCCAAATTACTCTCGCACTCACGTATCACGTGGTAAATCTTTCACATGGTCTTAACAAGGCAGGTCAAGACTCATTTTGACAACACTTCCCAACTACCAAAAAAAAAACAAAAAATCAACCCCGTCAGTGTATCAGACTTTGGCCCGCGTACGCAGAGAAATGTTTTGATCAGTACATCATAGCACACGCTGTCGTAGCAAATATCGTATGTCAGCATAGTGACAACAAAAGTATTTGCTGTGGTAACAAAAAATATTTGTTATCGCCGGTTTTGCTAGGACAGCAAATGTCATTTGCTGCAGCAGCATAGTTGTTACTGCTGAGTGATTTCGTATTGCTTGCGTTTATCCTTTCTTAATCAAATAACTTTTTGATATTAAATGATAAAGTAATAATCTATACGCTGATAAGAGACATAAAAAAATTGAAATATTCATAACAAAAAAAAAAATGGATGAGCGCGTAAACTCGAAATACCTACAGCAGCGAGAATAATGGCCTGAAATGGGGATTGAACTGCCTACCTAACCGTCATGTCTACCTATAAACTTAACACGCTATCAACTACATTATTTCTAATGTGCATTTTTTTTTTTTTTAAATTCAAATGCTCTATAATTTACATCGAACATTATAGATGAGACAGTACTTGTGATGTAAGTAATCGTTAAGGGTGCATCCACATATGCATTCTAAACAGGTGACGCGATCAAATAATTAACTTACACCAGCAAACCATTTCCTACACCAGCAAATCCTTTGCTATACCAGCAAATCGTTTGCAGCAACAGCAAATCTTCCGTAACATATGAAATTTGTTCCCATTACAAATTATTTTTGCTGGGTGGACAATAGGTTTGCTACAAATACAAAAATTTGTCTGCTGTTACAACAACAACAAAGACTTAGCAAACGCACTTTTGCTGTCATGACTAAAAAAATGGTTTTTTTTTGTTCACACGTGCATGAATCGCGGCACTTTACATGGCAGTCTTGCGAGCCGAAAGTGGCCCATTGCATGCCAGTTGTGAACCTGTGATAAAATGACGGTGTCGCGCATGCGCAGTTCGCATTTCGTTCACTTTCGTCCCTTGGGAGTTTACTTTTCACTTTTCATCCCTGGAGACATAACTTCACTTTTCTGTATTCGTCTCGCGCGACTGCAATTCCAAGTGCCGCAGATTCATGCACATGTAACAAAAACTATGATGTGTAACGAGGGTCGAATTGGCGATTGCGACTCGTGTGATTGCAGCCCTCGCTTCGCTCGGTCCACAAACCTCACACTCGTCGCAATCGCCAACTTTCGACCCTTGTTCCACAATATACTATCTCCGTGCGCTCTTCTCCACTCTCGACGGCCACGCACCTCGTCCCGGTCTCTCTCTCGCTATCTCCCCGTCCCGATAAATGGTAACTATGGCCCACGGAACCTACCGGTAATAATAGCACAGGAGCGAGGCCACGGAACGCCATTCCTAGGAGCGCAAGCCGAAGCCAACATATGGAAAGCCCAACACGAGAGGGTCGACTTCGCGACGCCGCGCAGTCGCCAGCCAGATCCTTCGGATCCCCCCCCCACACGTGTACATGGCGCACGTTCCTCAGGATAGGGACGCACACCGATAGGGCACCAAAGGAAACGAACTTCACTAACGCGCGCCTCGCTGCGTACCTTCGAGCGGCGATCTCTCCCATTTATATGTACACATACTACTGTAATATTATAGCGTGTGTAGACCGTGCGCCACTCCATTGCATGCTTTCGGTTCGTCTTTGCCCGCCGCTTTATTCGTCGCTCGCCGGCTAACGGTAGCTCCGCGTTCGACTTGGTATGCGCGATCTGTTCTCTCCCGACAGGAAACGGAATCCTTTCCATTACGCCGCTATAATCCGAGATACGCAATCTCATGGTATTCTATACCGGTCGACCTCGCCCGGCGTCCTCAAATTTACGCTCTTCGTATTCATTATCCGAGAGCAACATCCGCCCGGTGGATCCACGATGAGGTCGATGATCTCCCCCTCCAAATTTTCCAACGGACCTCTGCGAATCGCGCTTTATCGCCGATCCGCGGAAACCGCGGATACAATGGAGGACGACGAACTCGACCGCTCGCTGAATTTAATTAGAGGGCGTTGTGTGATACTCGGACTGTGAGTGGCTCTTCCGTGACTAGTTAGACGGACTGTCGCACCGGTCGGAGCAGACGGCACATTTTTTGTGCGGCGCTCGAATTTTTTTTTTTTGACGATCGATCGAGGTAAATCCTCGCAAAAATTATGCAGACTGTCGTCGAATGAATTTCGTACTGGTCTCGAGCGATGCGCAACATTGTGAATGGACCGTGAGCGTGTTTATGAATAGCTGTTAATTCGGAACGTCATAAATTTGTCACACAAAAAAATGAAATAATCTTTTGACGAGTCTGGTGAAAAAAAAATATATATATTTATTTAATTTGCTTACATATTAATTTAACTGTGGGCTGAAGGATCCAGGTCGATGGCCCTTTGGCCAAGGTGTGAAATTAGCATTGGGTATAAAAATTAGATTTCGTTATTAGGTATAAGAATTAGAAATTAAAAAAAATGTCACCCTTTGGCCAAGGCGTGAAATTAGCATTGGGTATAAAAATTAGTATAGAAACAATAAATTACTGTAAATATGAAACTTGGTAATAAATCTCTTTTGCTATTACTATTAATTTGCTTAAATAATTATTTAATTGAAATAAACGATTTATCCATTATATATTATTATTATTTATTTAATGGTTTGCCAGTACTATAAAAAAATATTATGAAATTTACAACACGTTTAATTAATATAGAAAGTTATATAAAATACAGAACCTCGGTATATAAAATTAGAATTCATATACATTGTATTAGAATTTTTATAATTTAATCTTAAATACAATACCTGTATATTAAAATGACCGGTGATGGCATTGAAAATTAAGACATCCGTATATTGTTATTATGTTATTATTGCAAATATCATACAAATAATATTGTTTTTAATATACCGGTAACGCAATATTCTTACGTACGTATCAATGAAATTTCATGAACTGTACAGTAGAACCTCGATTATCCGAACCAATTGGGCGCCGAGACCAGTTCGGATAAACGATTATTCGGATGATCGAGTTATGAATAAAAAATATTATAATATTAACATTAGTAATGAATATGAGTTTTTTTTTTTAAGTATAAATTCGCATACAAACATTTAATATACTTTGGAACATATTATTAAACGCTTACTTTAAGCATTCTTCTCGATAAAGTCGTCAATTCTTGGTTGTATAAGCGCATGATACAAATTTGCACACGCCTGCAACGAAGTAACGCTCCGCGATATGTAACAACGAAATTTTGCGGCTTGGTTCGAATAATAAAGGTTCGGATAAAATAAATTACTGTTCGGATAATAAAAGTTCGGATAAAATAAATTACTGTTCGGATAATAGAAGTTCGGATAAAATAAATTACTGTTCGGATAATCGAAGTTTCGGATAATCGAGGTTCTACTATATGCATAAAAGGTATATGCATAAAACTTCGTATACATTTTATGAATTCTCAAGAAAATTTTTAACAGTGTGCGTACATCTGGCTGAAAGTGCGGTGGTTCGGCAGCAAGTTAACCCAACAAAATTTATCATCGACATGTTCAGTGATGGTGACGACGGCGCACGGAGAAAAATAGTTCTGTTTCTCTAACAAAATGCACACCCAGAAAAATAATTTATTTGACGGTCACCGTTTATTTAAATTAAGTAAAATATTTGTTTGACTTAAACAAATATTTATTTCATTTAAGTAACTATTTACTTAATTAAAATAAATAGTCACTTAAATCAAATAAATAGTTATTTAAATCAAATAAATATTTTGCACAATCTAAATAAACAGTGGCCGTCAAATAAATTATCTTCCGGGTGTAGTTCGTTAATAATTTCTTGTTGTTGCAGCAAAGATATTTGGCTGCTAAAACAAAATATATGTTACCACAGCAAAACACTTGTTGTCACAGCAAAATATTTTCTTGTCCCTATCTTGACCAGGTAAATCAGTTATGGTAACAAAATTCTTGTCCCAACGATTTTTAATTCCTCGTGCAGTGCGTTCGCCGGCGATTCAATAAAGCGAGTAACAGGAGAATGAGGCAAGGGAAAGGAAGGGTTGCGCCGCTGCCGGCTCGGTCGCAATCGGCAATCGGGCAACAGTGATACGGGATCGCTGACGAGACTAGCGGTGTCACAAACGAGCCCAGAGAAATAAGAAGGAAGAAAAAAAAAAAAACCACCCAACATCAACTACGTCTCGCTCATGTGTCGTAATCGGTGCGCTGCTCGGTGCTGCTGTGCAGTTCACCCGGAGCCGTATTGCATGTATGCATCGGTGCGGGGCAAGCGCGAATCCTGTGGCAGCTTTCTCTGCGCAATGCTCGCTCGCTCGTTCAGCAGTGGATGGTAAACAACGGTCTGCCGGCAGTGGGCTCGACTAGACCTCGGCAAGTCACAAGTCACACCGCCGCCAGCATAACCCACCGGAGAGGAGAGGAGAGATATGCGAGATTCATTGTCCTCATTGTCTGTGAACGCGCGCTCTCGCAACCGAGCGCGAGCTTGTAGTTCACTGGGTTACAGGGTGCGCGGAGATTTCTTTCTCTCGTGGCGATCCCTCGCTTCCCCATCACGGTTCCTCATCCTCCGAGATAGCATTATTAATTCCAGAGCTTGGCGAATTGGCACTAAACAGTAAAACGGCCACCAACATTTCTTGTCCCCAAACGTCCACAATTATTTTCTTGTTAAACTTACAAAAGAAACAGGGTGTTCAATTTACCAACATCTTTTGGAATATCGGCGAGTACAAGGTTGTCGAGGTTTCAGGACGAAAAAATTGTTTGTTAAGGGTAGAAACCTTTTTTACTGTGTAATTTCTTGAAGTACGTATTAAACCATCGAGCACGCGAAATACGCATCGAAGTACCAAGTACTTGAAGCGCGTATTGAAGTACGTAGTACTTGGCGTACGTATTGAACCATCGAGCACGTGAAATACGCATCGAAGTACCAAGTACTTGAAGCGCGTATTGAAGTACGTAGTACTTGGCGTTGTGTTGTTATACCGATCCCCTAGGAGTTACGGTATCCTTCACCGTCTTTCTCTTCCTTCCATATCAGCACTGAGTACTTGAAGTACACATTGAGATACCGGGCACTTAAAATGCGTATTGAACCTTGTACTTGAAGTAGAGATTGAACCGGGTACTTGAAGTACAGATTGGACCTAGTACTTGTAGTCCAGACTGAACCTAGCACTTAAAGTAGATGTTTAACGTAGTATTTGAAATACAGATTGGGTCTAGTACTTGAAGTATGGATTAAACCTAGTACTTGAAGTACATATTGAATCTTGTACCTGAACTACAGATTAAACCAAGTACTTGAAGTACAGATTGGATCTAGTACTTGCTGTCCAGATTGAACTTAGTACTTAAAGTCGAGATTGAACCTGTTACTTGAAGTACAGATTGGATCTAGTACTCGAAGTATGGATTGGACCTAGTACTTGCAGTCCAGATTGAACCTCGTACTTAAAGTCGCTATTGAACCTGGTATTTGAAGTACAGATTGGATCTAGCACTTGAAGTGTGGATTAAACCTAGTCATTGAATTACAGATTGAGCCTAGTACTTGAAGTACAGATTGGATCTAGTACTTGAAGTACGGTTTGAACCTAGTACTTGAAGTACAGATTGGATCTAGTACTTGAAGTAGAGATTGGATCTAGTACTTGAAGTACGGTTTGGATCTAGTACTTGAAGTACGGTTTGGATCTAGTACTTGAAGTACGGATTGTATTTAGTACTTGAAGTACGGATTGGATCTAGTACTTGAAGTACGATTTGGATCTAGTACTTGAAGTACAGATTGGACCTAATACTTGAAGTACTTGATAGTTGAAGAACGTGACACGTATGGACCGAAGTTTCGAGTACAGCGTACTATCTCGCTACTTGATACTGCGATAGGTACTTCGAGTACTTAGTGTATTCGCCCAGTTCTGATTAATTCCACAAAGTAATTTTTCACTCGCTCATCGATTCATTCGTCGTGACGGATTCATTCGTCCCCGTCCCGGTCGTGTGAAACGAAGCGTCAAAGGCCGCGGTGGATAACGATGATGCACCGAGCTCGATGCATCAAAGCGGCCCCTCGACTGTTTCGTAAAGGAGCGAGCGGAAGGTCTCGTCGGAGCTAATTTCCACGAGAAAGAGAAACACGGCCTTGCCACGGAGTTTCACGGCGATCTACCGTGTTCACAATGCCATTCCTGGGAATTTAATTTTTATCGTTCGACTAAAGAGATTCCACGCCCGGTCGACACAATTGTTTCTTCTGCTCTCGCAAGTCCCTTTCTCGCCATTCGGTCTTTTCGTGCCACATGCATGGTCCTGCATGTTACCATGTGAAAGATAGTCTAGAAATCTGCAGTAGCAGATATTTTGGGACCTTAATATCGGAGCCCGATAATAAGCTCCTGTAGAGGCCTCATCAAAACTTGATTTAATAGAATGCCTGAAAAAAAAAAAAAAAAAAAAAAAAAAAAACCCGAAAAAAATCCGGAAAAGAAATATAAGTTCACTCAAGCGTTCATAAATTGATTCAAATGACCTCTCGACGTTCGTCTCTGTCTCCTGGCGGCATTATCGCGTCGTAATGCGCGGCAGAATGGATGTATCAAGTCGGTTTTCTGCTGACTACGTTTTTTTTTTTTTACCGACCTGATCATCTATTCGGGGTTTTATCTCTTTGGTTTTTCTTGGCTTTGCCCCGGGTTGTTTTCGAGGTGTCTTCGTTACACAGTTAAAAAAGTTTGTAAGTACAAACTTATAGTTTATACGTACAAACTTATAGTTTGTAAGTACAAACTTATAGTGTGTAAGTACAAAATTGTCGATGTTTGTGGACAATAAGCTGTTATAAAAAATTGTACAACAGCTTATTGTCCACGATCGTCCACAATTTTTGTTTTGTTAATTTTCCGATCGCACCACCCGGCTCCAGTTTTACAAACAAAAGTGCAAACTATAATTATTAATGATTCGGGAAATAAAAAGACAGCTTTTTATATTCAAGTCCAACGAAAAGAATTAGACATTTATTATAAAAATGATTTTTACGAAACTTCGTATTCGTACTTTACGAAATTATTTTACACTCTGTACGGTTTTTTTTTTCGGGATTTCTTCCCTAGGCTCTCTTTCGGGTTTTTTTTTTCGGCAATTTTTTCCGAGGAGTTCTTTCGGCGTTTTTTTCCGATGAGTTCCTTCGGGGTTTTTTTCTGTGTTTTTTTCTGAGGAATTCTTTCGGCGTTTTTTTCGGCGATTTTTTCCGAGGAGTTCTTTCGGCATTTTTTTCTGAGGAGTTCTTTCGGGTTTTTTTTCGGCGATTTTTCCCGAGAAGTTCTTTCGGGTTTTTTTTCGGCGTTTTTTCCCGAGGAGTTCTTTCGGCGTTTTTTTCCGATGAGTTCTTTCGGGGGTTTTTTCGGTGTTTTTTTTAAGGAGTTCTTTCGGGGTGTTTTTCGGCGTTTTTTCCCTAGGAGTTCTTTCGGCGTTTTTTCCCGATGAGTTCTTTCGGCGATTTTTTCCGAGGAGTTCTTTCGGCGTTTTATTCCGATGAGTTCTTTAGGCGATTTTTTCCGAGGAGTTCTTTCGGCGTTTTATTCCGATGAGTTCTTTCGGGGTTTTTTTCTGCGGAGTTCTTACGGAATTTTTGTCGGCGTTTTTTTTTTTTTTTTCCGAGGAGTTCTTTCGGACTTCTCTATTCCGGCCGCATTAAATGTTCTATGAGGCTCTCGAGAGTCATTTAGTTCAGCGCGAGCAGCAAAGGGCTATTTACATACCGCCATGAGTATGTGCTCGAAGAGATCTATATGGAATATTTGCCGGGGGACCGTTAGGATTACGATAGATCCGCGGGGACACTCGTGAGGAGCGCCCGGCATCCACAGAGTTCCACTCCGATCGCTCTCGCCGGGTCCTTTCGACTGTTATGCAACGAGCTCGGGAGGACCGAGATAGGAATAAGAGATCTCGATCGTCTGATTGCTGTTTACGAGCATCGTCTCTTCGAGAACTTGATCGCAGGTACGACGACGAAGGGAGAAGAGGGACGCGCGGATTGCAACCCGGAAATGCTATCAGCTGCACAGCCGGAGAATAGAGAGGTGGAGGAGAAGGAGGATACCGGAGCGGGGGCGAATCTTTCGAAAGGGCCTTTCGCCGATGCTGGAGAGGACGACCGTTGAGACAACTCGGAGATAAAGAAATTGATCGGTATCGAAGATTATACAATAGTGTTGGCCCGTCTGTCGCTTATCGAGTCTCGCCGGGCGGACTTGTTTTTCCTCCTCTTCGCGGTTCGTCGTGGCCTTCGTCTTCCTCTGCCTCCGTCCGTTCATTTTTTTTTCTCTCCCTCGATGCAACAACGTCGATCGGCGAAACGGTAGACGCAGAACAAAAAAAAAATATATTCAAAAACAAATAAAATTTATTTGGAGCAAATAAAATTGTTCATTCAAATATTGGCTCAATAGAGTTTTACAGCCAGAACAAAAAAAGAGTTTATTAATCGTCAATAAAATCGGATATTGGAATATTTTTATTTGAGTTAATTAAATTTTTATTTGACTCAAGGATATTTTTACTTGATTCGAGTATATGCGATATTGAACTCCAATGGAATTTATTAGATTTCAATGAAACACTATCTAAGCCAATATTTAAATAAGCAATTTTATTTGGCTCTAAATGAATTTTACTTTTGTTTGAATAAATTTCTTTTTTTGGATTCATTGAAATCTAATAAATTTTATTAGATTCAAATATCGCATATACTTGAATCAAATAAAAAATATCCTCGAGTCAAATGAAAATTTAATTAACTCATAATAAAAATATTCTAATATCCGATTTTATTGACGATTAAAAAAACTTTTTTTCTGGCTGTACACCACTCGGGATGGCAATGTTCCAATGAATTTCTCGAGTTTCCTCCGTGTGTGGGTCCGAAATGAGAGCGCACGTCGGCTGATGCGAGTGATTCCTGGCGCGTATCGGGACAAAAGCGCTCGCGCTTAAGGAGGGTCTTCTGTTATATCAAAACGGTGACAAGGCTTTGAAATTTTTACAGTATGTTCCTAAATACTTTCGAAACCTCTGTGCAAAGTTTGATGAAGGTCCTCTTTACCGTTGCCGAGAAAAAAAAAAAAAAAAATCGTGAAAAAATGACGATTTCAGCACGCGATCTTATGGCCGCTCATGCACAATCGGTTTATTTCGATCTAACGATTATCACACCCATAAAAAAGTTTATTCCATTCAGAGAAAATTTATTAAGGACGAAGAAAAATGTTTATTTGATTCAGAACCTAATAGACCATTTATTAATGTCTAATATATTTCTTTGTTTGATAGTATTATTCTTATTATTTAATAATGTTTATTTGGATCTAATAAACAGATATTTATGTCAAATAATTTATTTATTTATTTCGTGACAGACCTGCTACGTTTGATCGTATCGGAATAATGTGATATACGAATGACGCAGAAACGATTTTTTTGTTTGTTAAATAAGCCATTTTTACTATCAACGAAGTATCAACGAGCAATGTTTTATTATAAAAATGAGCATACCGATCCATTATCGGCGCACGATTTCACTAATCACGTCGCACAGTAGTTATACTCATGACACAACCAATCTCGATGTCAGTTGTTCGAGGACTCATTTCATAACCACAATTCAATCGCGGTACACAGCTTGAATTAAACAAAGTTTCATGAAAACAAACCGATGAGGTGCCTCTCTATTACAATGTAACGGTTCCCCGTAAGGAATAAATAAAGTTTTGTCATTAGCGAGAAATGTTTTCAGACGACCGACGCATTGACAACTCTAATGCGCGCTAGCGGATAATAGCCGCGTTTGTCTTGACGCCAAATATATGATTTTCTTTGGCGCGAATAAACATTTATTTTTAAGTACAAAACTTTTAATCAATTTTTTTTTACTTACGCCAAAGTATAACCGTTATTTGAATCTAATAAGGATTTTGTTGAGGCAAGCAAACATTTCATTTATCTTGATAAACGTCATTTGAAGCTCGAGATTTATTTGATTTTAATAAATCTTTTTTCTGGGTGCAAAAATTAGTGTCAGCTTATTGTAAAAAATTATGTAACTAATTTATACTATAAGTAATATACATGCAAAAGACCACTGCAGTCTGCTTCACCGTTTACGAGTAATTAAATAACAAAAGTGTTGAAAAAGGGCTTCGACAGTATGCGTAAGAGAAAGATAGAGATACTCTGCCCTACAGCAGTGTCGGGTACCGTCGGTGGCGCATGCGCAAATCATCAAAATTTCGATGATTTGGGGTTGGCTACACTGAGTCCGGCCTATGTATAAGCATAAGGACCCTCTCCGCACGTCGCGTCCCGCAAATTAACAGAAGACCCTCCTTAAGGTAGTTCTTGCGAATAGTGTTCACTTCACTTAAGTTTCAGAGAAATGAGAGGGAATCGTAGACACTTCTCGATGGTATAAAAATCTGAAAAAAAAATCAATTGTACTAACGATGCCGAAAGGATTAATTTTGCATAATAATAATTCTAAAATGTTATTAACAAATTGATGAAAAATAAAATTGTTCAACAAATATCCCGGAAACCTAACTTTTTTTTTTAAATGAAAATCGTTCGTTCATATTTCGGAATACGTATGAATTTTTTCAGATTTTTAAATTCACCTTGAATTTTCTGTTTTTCTGCACGTTTTTCCCATATAAAAAAAAAAAAAACCAAAGTGAATTTAAAAATCTGAAAAAAATTCGTACGTATTCAAAAAAATGAACAAATAATTTTCATTAAAAAAGAAAAAAGTTAGGTTTCCGAGATATTTGGTGAACAATTTTATTTATCATCAATTTGTTAATAACATTTTGGAATTATTATTATGCAAAATTAATTTTTTCAGCACCTTTAATATGCTTGATTTTTTTTTTCAGATTTTTATATCATCCAGAAGTGTTTGCAATTTGCTCTCATTTCTCTGAAACTTATGCGAAGTGAACACTATTCGCAAGGACTACCTTAATCCGTCTGCGAGGCGACTCGCTACGGCGCCGCGGAGATCGGTTTGCGTCATTGTCTGGACGCTGCGATAGGGAAGACGGGTGGAAAAGCGGCGTACGGATAACTAAGAAAATTGCTATGCAATGCGTCAAACGCAGGCAAAGACGACTGCGCAATCGGGCTGGCGACCGGATTGGTTCCGAGGGCGTGGAAGCTCATGGAAATGTTGTTATATACATGGAGATAAGAAATATTGTTCGGACAGCAAGAAAATTGTTATCGTACCTGATTTATTTACCTCACGTCGAGAGAGCAAACTATTTCGCTATGTAACAAAATGAGGATTTTTCAATGACAATAACTATTATAAATAATATCAATAGCAATAAAGTTATTAAAAATAGTAACAATTTACAATAGTAACGTTAACAATAAGTTATCAACGGTCCATATCTTTTTACTGCAATAAAATTTGGATCGTTACTCGATACAAGCGCAACAAACTATCTTGTTGTGGCAGCCAAATTCTTTTCTTGCGACAGAACATTATTGGTGATTATTAACGATAAATTTTGTTGGAGCAAGAAATAGTACATCACTCCACGAGGGCGAAAAACGTTTTTCTGACGAGTGTGAGTTTGCAGCACGAGACGAAGGCGAGTGCTGTAATCACACGAGTCAGAAAAAGTGTTTCGCACGAGGGATGTACAAAATTTTTGATCACAAGGTCTGAAAATGGCGGTTTTACGCACGCGAAGCGGGCGGAAAAGTGGCCATTTCCGCACCGTGTGATGAAATAGTACTTTGCGATACTAGTGCGTAAAAGCGAACTTTCGGTGAAGGTTGGAAAGTGGCCGCACGAGCCGGATCGAGCGCTACAACGGCACGACGCGAAGCCGAGTGCCGTTGTAGCGCCAGAGAAGTCGAGTGCGGCCACTTTACAACCGCCGTCGGGAGTCCGCTTTTACGTACAAGTATCGCATACTACTTTTTGTGACGAATGCATGAAAGGTTATGTTGCTGTCCGGGCGCGCCAATAAAGGAGAAACAGACAGCGTGCGCATGCGCACGTAAACACTGTGCACATGCGCACAGTATTTTCGATACGCTTTTGCGTTGCATAAATACTCGAAGCGTGTCGTAAATACTCATTACGACACGCTTCGAGTATTTATGCATCGCTTCCAGTATTTTTGTAACGCCTTCTTGAAAAACACCACTTTATGTCGCGCCCGACCCCCACATAAAGCAGCACTTTTTATGCATGAGTTACGAAGATAATATTTTCACAACTTTCCAAGTCCGCAAAAGCCCCTGAGCGGGTTCGACGTATGCACTAAATGCACTAAAATTTCTGCTAGGGTAGTTCGCAACTCATTCCGTGCAGATTGATCGATGCTTCGTAGAGTTGGCACTGTGCACTTTCGGGGATTCCCCGGCCCTTGCACCACTGGGTGCCCCACGTAAATGTTATACAGACGGAGAAAAAATATTGTTCAGACAGTATTTGTTATCGTACCTAATTTATTGACATTACATGGAAACAGAAAACTATTTCGATATATAACAAACTGTGAATTGTTAATGATAATAATTACTATAAATAACGTTCAATAACAATAAAAGTTCATAAAAATAGCAACAAAAACAATAACGTTAATAAAAAATAAAAACGATAAATTATTAATGATCCATATTTTCTGACTCTAATAAAATTTGGATCGCTGCTCGATACAAGCGCAACAAACTATCTTGTTTATTGACAAACTCTTTTCTTGCGACAGAACATTTTTTTACTGCCGAAGGAATAAATTAACAATACATTTTGTTACATCAACAAAATAACATTTTTACATCTTTCCAAGTTCGGAAAAGGCCCTGAGCGGACCCGACGTAACGCACTAAAATTTCTGCCACTGTAGTTCGCAACTAATTCCGTCCAGATTGATCGATACTTCATAGAGTTGGCACTGTGTACTTTCGGGGATTCCCCGGCCAATGCGCCACTGGTTAGAGATGCCGGATTGTAAAGAAAAGATCGATCTTCAGTATTGTATTGTATCGACACGCTGTGTATCGATCCAACAGTATATCGAAAGAAAGAATATCGATCCGAAGAAAATCGAAAGTTGTATTATACGTAAAAATACATTATGTCTAATTAGTCACCTTTGCAGTTGATAAAGAAATTATAAACGAATACAATAGTCAAAAATTAAATATTTATCTATTATTATCATATTTAGTACACGTACCGTTCGTTAAGCAGTATAATTCAAATCTTCTATGAGAAACTGTCAACTTAAATGTACATAATACTTTTGTTTATTATCCATATCGTAGATGCTAGCATACATCACTCTCTCAATTAAACGGTATGAGTAAAATTGTAAAAAAAAAAAAAAAAATCAAAAAAACCAATCAACTTAAACGCAAATAATACTTCTTTTAATTATACATATGCATCTGTATGTATCACTTGGTAGTTAGTTCTTTGGTACGCGCTCTGACAATCGATGCATTTATCAAACGTAAAAAAAGAGATCAATACAAAAAAATGTATCTTCTACCAAGCTCATATCGACAACTAAATAACATAAATTCCTTTGCTAAATAAACATGTAATTGTCTATTCTCAAGGCAACCGATCGGATTTGAGAATTAGCTATCAGCCAATGATTTTTCCTATTTAGCCCATAAATACCGAAGCCGCCTTGTTGCATTAATAGCAGCAGTGGCAAGACATATTAACTCCGCACATGTCGATTAGCTTTTTTCAACATCAACTAATCGATACGTATAGTCCGGCGCTTTAGCTGTTTTTTTTGTTTGTTTATTTTCAAGAAAATAATAATTCAGTGGATCGATCCGGCCATTGAAGTATCGATCCACGGTATTATCCCATCGGAAAAGATCGATCCAAAATATCGATATTGACAGGAGAGAAGATCGATTTCTCAAGGTATCGATCCAACACGCGACATCTCTACCACTGGTTACCATCGGTCGGTAAAATCGACGCACACACTGGGCATGGAATATTGAAGCATCGCGAAATAATCGGCGGAACACATGATTTCGATGCTTAAATAAATAGAAATACAGCTCCAAGATAATGCATGCAAAGTAGTGAGCCGGTAACCAACGAAGCAGGCTTCCCCGAAGAATTCCGCGAAGCGTGGCGACCAAGGTAGAGGTCGAGGTACTCGACGATTTCGCTCCGGCTCGGCACTTTTCTCTCTCCTCTCTCTTTCTCTCCTTCAACCGCCCACGAGTCTACCTTCACCTTCTCGAAGCAGTCTTCTCCTCCGTTTCACTTTTTTTTTTTTTTTTTACTTCTTCAGACTGTGGCGGCTCGCATCACGCAAGAGTGCGTTCGCCCAGCCAGGACCCCCCCCCCCCCCCAATGAGACAAAGACTCTCGACATGTGACTGACTGTCGTCGAGGCTGCACCGGGCTCACGCATACGGAAACTCATCTTCGACGTCACTTTCGCATAAATAATGCGTAGAACGAGCTTCGTTATTCCATACAAAAAAAATGACAACCCGTCCCGCAGCAGAACAAACCCTGGCGGTTTTCACTATCGCTCTCAACGATATGTTGGACGTATTGCATACGTGAAAAAAAGCTGAAAATTGAAATTTTCATATGGCTTCCTCATAAAAGTTGCAAATTGAAATTTTCACATGGCTTCCTCATAAAAGTTGAAAATTGACATTTTCATATGGCTTTCTCATAAAAGTTGCAAATTGAAATTTTCATATGGCTTCCTCATAAAAGTTGAAAATTGAAATTTTCATATGGCTTCCTCCTAAAAGTTGCAAATTGAAATTTTCATATGGCTTTCTCATAATGTTCCTTTATTCGCGAAGCTTCTTCTATGAGAAAGCATTTCATGTATTGTTGGCTTCCTCATAGAGGAAGCTCCGCGAATAAAGGAACATTATGAGAAAGTCATATAAAAATTTCAATATTCAGCTTTTTTTCAACGTCAACGTCATGTTTGACTTTTATGTGAAACGACTGTCAGATTAAGGTTCCGCGTGCAAAAATACACTAACGCGCTTCACTTTGTCGGATCTGTGCATTTACTTCGTTTAACGAAAATACAGGTTCTTAGAAAAAGATTTTTTTTTATCATCGAATTTCACCGTTTTGTAGGCATGTCTAATGTTTTTTTCTCCGCTGATTACGAATCTTCAACTTATTTTACTCGTAGAGCGATATTCGATGCAGAAACTCTCGTCGGACGTAAAATAAACATTTTTCAAAAAATTCAAAAATGTCAACATCTTATAAGATCTAAACCGTTCGATCCATTTTCGCCAAATTTAATACGAAACATTGTACAGTGTTAGTCCATTTCCGTGTCAAATTTCATAGCGATGCGCCCATGTTTATTCGAACTAGACTGTTTTTAGTAATTTTTCAAAAAAAAACTCAAAAAACCTAAAAATCCCATAAAATCTGACGACTTATAATAGATTTTTACCAAATTCAATACCAAAGGTCTTTGATCAAAATTGTATGTTTGTGTATAGTTTTAGGACGATAGCTCAAAATTTACGCAAGATAGAGCTACCACGGAGAATTTTCAAAAAATTCAAAATCGCGTAAAATCTCCAATCGCGCCTCAATATTCACAAAAATGATACTGAACAAAGTGACGCGATCACTGTAGAGTGATCAAATATGAGTTCAAATTTGGTAGACCAGTAGTGGTGTACCAAATTTGAACTGGCTATCTCAAACCGTTTCGGAGTTACAGCAGTTTTAAATTATACAAGTCTGACACACACACACACACACACACACACACACACACACACACACACACACACACACACACGCGCGCACACACACACACACACACACACGCACACACGCACGCGCACGCGCGCGCGCGCGCGCGCCAATTTTCAAAAAGAAATTTCTTCTTACAGTCTACCCGTACAGAAACGACAATGCGTATTTCCGCGGATCTCGTCGAGTCGGGGGGGGGGGGCGCTCCTTGCCCCGTATCTGCGCGTATAGTACGTAAAACGTTTAGATCCTCGCTCGGAGATAGCTTAACCTTCGTCATAGCTTACCGAGCGCAACGCCGGTTTCCCCCGCCGGACGTTCTCGTTGACGTTCTCGGCGGACGGGTAAACGCGCACGCACCGTTTCGCCATATACTGTACGACAGTGTATAGCCCGGTTTCCCGGCGTACGCACAGCAACAGCCGTCTCCACTCCTACAACCCCCTCTCATATGTGCTCATATGTGCATGCGCATACACACACACAGACACACACACACGACCGGTATAGTTTACGTTCAACCGGGCGAGCTCAGTGGTCGCACGAGACTTTGCGTGCAGTTTTCTTCCCCGACGCTGCTGCTGTTTCTCCTCGCAAACGGCGGTATAAAAAAAAATTCACATGTGAGTACGTACCGGCATATAAGTAGTATATCGCGAGAGTACGTGCCCCCATCCGTTCTCAGTTGCAATGCGAGGGATGCAGCCCGAGGAAGAGCCACTCGTGCTCCCTCTCGCCCCGAGTTGCTCTCATTCGACATACGTGCGTGCGCTAATACGAGAGTAGCAGTACATGTTGGCTTCTGCGTATAAAACATTCATACGGCTAATATACGCGGAGGCTCGCACGAGCTTGCCGTGTACGATGCGCGCAGTCTCTTGGCCATCGAGCTGAGCACTTATGCAGGGTTGCCTTACAAGCAAAGGAAGATGAACAAAAAAAAAAAAACACGTAGACATTATTATTTTTTCGCATGAGCTATCGTTGCTCTTTTCATCGCATTTGGTGTTGCGCATTTTTAGAGCGCTGGGACTGGAGCCTCGCGAGGCTCTGGATAGGCCTTGACTGGGTCTGATGTAAGGCTCTGAAATTTCTTCGAGGGTAGCTCAGTCTGCTGGATTTGTCGTTACGGATAAGTGAGATAAAGCTGTCGGTAATGAAAACTGTAATCAACCTTTTTCATGGGTGGTTGCGTGTAGGATAAAATGAGAATTCTCGTCGGAAGCGAATAGCCATGTCAGCTTTCGATGAGAATGTTAGTTCGAAGTTGTCAGCACTCGTGAAGAAGAAATTGATCATAGTTTTTGTTACCGATTGGGCCCGCGATGGGCGGAAGGAAGGTGTTTCAGTTAGGGTAGAATTTTAAGACATTAGGTTGAACTTAAGTTTGAACTCAAGATCAAACTTAAGTCCGAACTTAAAGTCAAACTTGAGGACGCAATGAAATTCAGGCCAAACATCGATCTTAAGATTCAATCTCAAGAGCGATCTTAAGTTCAAACTAATGTCTTAAAATTCGATTCTTAGTCTTCAAGGTATGTGAAATACTGCGGTTGGTAATATAAACTGGGATCAATTTTTTCACCGATGCCGGTCTCGGGCAGTCGAAAACGAATTCTTATACGAAGCGTAATTGATACTCGCATAATGGGATAATATGCTTTCAATCGGTAATGGTTAACAGCTATAAAAAAAATCTGTCACAGTCTTTGTGACCGATCGGTCTCGAGTGAGGTGCCGTATCGGTTTAAGTATTGCGGAAAAAATACTAGAGCGACGATCTTCTAAGGACATGTGTAAACAATTTCAGGGAATTGGGAGGAACCGCCGATTTTTTTTTTTTTTTAGCTATTGCTTAGATCGTGTGATTGCACTCATGCGAAGAGTTCCTCCTCCTAAAACAGTGCACAAGTATCCTTTTATATACGGGAGACCGTGAACAAGACGGGCACCTCGACTACAAATACGGATTGGAGGCAAAACTGGCACCGTCGTAACTTTCTTATAAACGATTTATTTAATTTTTCTGATGTTCCTTGCGTACGAAAAGGGCGCAAAATAACTGAAACTCTTAATGAAAAAAATATCTGTAAATAGTCGAGACGGGGGCAAAACGGACACAAAGGCTGCAAATGATAATTTTGCCTTTATTTATTGTTCGTGATATGCAGACTCCTTTTTTTATCAATAATAACAGAAGGAAAACGAAAAAATAAACGAAAATTGGAAACAACTCTTTATTGTTATATCCAATCGGTAGCGCAGAAATCGCATGTGTAGTTCAAGGATATATTATCCTCATCGGCTCCAGCGCATGAACGTGGAACCAACCCTGATACGTGCTGCACTGAATCCAACCCTCGATAGACTCGTGATATAGTTCTCTGCGGAATATGCATTGGCCATTTTCTAATTTTTTTTTTTTGCCGATTGGTTAGTCTGTCCTTGGCCCTTTCCTTTCCGATTGTCCTGAATCTTCGACTGCAGCTTTTACTCTCTCTCTGTTTCATCTTCGCTTATATTTTTCTGTGGTAGGATGATAATGATGATATATATATATATATATATATATATATATATATATCACGAACATTGACTTACAGTAGAACCCCGATGAACCGCGGTCGAATTAACCGGGAAGCGGATTAATCGTGCGTCTTCCGAGGTTTTGTTTTGTTTTTTTTTTTTTTTTATGCGCGGCCCTCGGAAAAATGAAACAGGTGGTAGACGAAAATCGAAGGAAGTGCAAGAAGTAAATGAAAGTCACTGAGTACTTCCAATAAAAATACTAGCTTACGTCCTATTAATGAAAAAAAAAAAATTCAAAGCTTCACAGTATTTAACAATTAAGTGCAAATTGTACCAAATGTAATTGTAACTAGTCAAAATCAAGTTGTATCATCAGCCATTATTGACTTATATACTTTCGCTCTCTGGTTCGGATTAACCGGGATTTCGATTGTCGGTGGACTCTTCGATCCCGGGCATACCGGTTAATCGGGGGCTCTGCTGTATTTTCCGTACTTTTCTTAAGTGTAAGGAACGTCAGAAAACTGAAATCCGTCGTTTGTAAGAGAGTTAAGTCGGTGGTCGTTTTGCCCCGTCTTCCCCACAGTAAGCGCTGCTATATCTACTTTCTTAATGTATCTTCCTCTAACGCGAGCTTTGGCCCCGCTACGTCGAAAAGTAACGATGCATAAATCCTCGAGAGCCCGAGTTCACAGTCCCTGCACGTCTATTCGCTCGAGAATCGCGATTCCTCCGTCGTCGTCTACACCCTGTGCGTGTAATCCCGAGCGCAACGGAGTAAAGCGGCGTGCCGTGATTAATACGACGAGATGAGAAATACATATCTTACGGATAGTGTCACCAAGATCGTTAGTCCGGCATCTCCGACTAATGATACGTCTTTCAGGGGGCGTATCTGGGATACGGGCATGGTATCGGCGCTGAATTGACAAGATACTTGGATTTCTGGTGGAGAATGAGACGCGCCTAACACGACCCAGGAATGCAGGTTTGCATTTAAATTGGAACGTTATTTTCTCGTGGAAGTTCCAACTTAAGTTCGATATTAGAATTAAAAAAAATTAGTCTCAAGATCAACAATTTATGTTCCGTCGAGCGACACAATGATAAAGTACTTGTGGTCGACCCTTTTATTGTTGCCGAACGTAGAAACTTTAAGTTGGAGATCAGTTGAAGTTTGAACTTAATTTCAAAATTTATTTTTTTTTTTCGTGCAATATGGAACTCAAATGCGAAGTTGAGTTGGAACTTAAACCGGGAAAATAAAGTTTCAACTTAAAGTAGCCAAACTTAAAGTAGCTTAAACTTAGCAAAACGTTAGTGTTAAAGAAAATTTGGAACACTTCGCGATGGGATAAAAGTCTGGAAAAAAATCAAATATATGGGAGGTGCTGCAAAGATTGTTTTTGTCAAGTAATAATTCCAGTTTATTATTAACAAATTGAAGATAAAAATCATTATTCGATAAATTACCTGGAAACTCAACTATTTTACCTCGTAAAAATAATTCGTTTGTTTATGCTGAATACGCATGAATTTTTTGAGAATTTTTTTGTTATCTTTGAAAATCGCCTTTCAGAGAAAATCGTATTTTCAATAATTACAAACAATTCTGAAAAAAATGCATATGTATTCAGAAAAATAAACGTATCATTGTTATGAAGAAAATGCAATACACAGTAAAAAATAATTTCGTAAAATCAGAATGGGAAATTCCGTAAAAATTATTTTGTTAAATAAGTGACAAACTTGTTCGTCACTGGTTTGAATATTCGAACCTGTCCCTTTATTTCCTGTACTATTGACAATTTTAGTTTGTACTTTTGTTTGTAAAACTAGAAATTTAACAAATAAAAAATTGTGGACGTTTGTGGACAATAATTTTTTTGTAAAAAGTACAAATCTTTTTCACAGTGTAGGGTAAAAGTGGTGAATATGGACCACTAAAAAGTTTTGACCTATATCTCTTACTTGCAGAGGTCAAATCACATTCTGCTGGAACCGAAATGTGCCCGTAATCACACTTTATAAGACCCTGTTATTGATACATTTTTTGAAATTTTTTTTAACCGATCTCGCGGTGGTCCATCTTACTCGCTTTTTTTTTGCAGAATTGGTAATATGGACCATGGTAATATGGACCAGGGTAATATGGACCACCTGTAATTATCTCGGTAATGCTTGGGTACGTTTTAGGAGTATAGTACATGGGAAAGAAAGAATATTGAAAACGTTCCAGGGCTCCTGACAACACAATTCGCTTATCAATTGATTTTTTTTTCATTAACATTGATAACGGCATAGACATATAGACACTACAATCAACGCTTCTCCACACATCTTGCAGACATTCGGAAAGTCAGTGCATCCTTCGTGAAGCCACTCGAAACCATATATACACTCGATCCAGTCGTCGTGCCGAATAGGCTTTCGTTTGGATCGTGCCATCTTCTTCTTAAACTGTCATCGAAAAATAGAAATCAGTGCAAAGTTCCTTCACGTAGTGAAAAAAATACTAAAAATCGAGATTCTCTTATAGAATTTGATAAAATTATTCCGGTCTTTATACGCACTGGTCCATCTTACCGCGTCGGTCCATATTCACCACTTTTACCCTAGTTGAGTTCCAACGTAATTTGTTGAACAATGATTTTTATCTTCAATTTGTTGCTAACAAATTGGAATTATTATTTCACAAAAATAATCTTTGCAGCACCTCCCATACACTTGGTTTTTTTTTTTCAGGTATTTATCTCATCGACAAGTGTTCAAAATTTATCTGAAACTGACGTTTGGCCGGACTGTACCGCTCGGACCGCCTCAAGTCGGAATCGAGTCAGAAAAATAAACTTCCAACTGTAGTTGGAACTTGGATTCAATCTTGGGGCTATAAATTCGTTAGTAACCAGAGTGCACTTCTTTGCGAACGTTACAGGGTCGTAACGACCTCGCTGACGGTTGATCGAGTCGAACACGGGACAAAATCGGATATGACCGGTAACGTCCCACGGCGTGCTTATGAGAATTTCCGGTTTGCCAAAGGCGGAAATGCCTCCGGGAGTGATAGGAAACGGCCGAACGGTATCTGTAAGCTACCTCGGAAAAACTTTAGTGGCTCTCATGGCGTACGTGCCGCGGATGACGCGCACGGATACGATTCGTCAGCTCCGTGCATTTCGAGCACGCGTGCAAGCCGCGCACTGCGTTGCAATAACGGACCGAAGGGGAACGTATCTCACACGGCGGCTCGGATCCGGTGATGGAAAACTTCCGGAGATCTGAATGCCCCTTACTCGACGTGGAAGGTCCTAGCGCAACTCGTAGCGTAGTTCGCTCTTATCGGTTACCATACCGGCGGCTAGTCACTCCCTTGTTCTTGACGCACTCGTGCATTATGCACTCGTTGCCGCTGTGCACCGGTCTCTCGGATTGAAATCCGGCTCGGGCAAGAAACAACTTCCTGCGTACCCGCTGTTGGAAAAGAAAAAAAAAAAAAAAATATTGAAATAGGCTGAATCTTGGCTCCAGTTCAAATTCTCCGCGAAAGCTGCATGCAATGACATTTCATGGGGGCATTGACCTTTCAGTTTCGACATTCACTTGGTACCATGCGCCTTATTTAGGCCAGGGTACAAGTAGATTTTTTTGTTGTCTCGGATGTCTTAAAGTTTGAGGTATTAAAAATATGTATTTTTTTAAGATAGCCCTTTCGGTACGCCGGAGTCATGGACATCAGCGTCTATATGTCATAAAAAAATAATGATATGTGGTACTTTGTCTGCATCAATAATATTATTAGCAATAATAGAGGGTCTATGAAAATGTTCGTAATTAGATTGTAACCGATTGTTTGTAAGCGGATTATCTTGTTTAGTGTCGATTCGACTTCATTTTCACGATGATTAGGTTAGTAAACGTTATTTGTCCCCAAAACCGTACACTTTGATCGCAACTCTATTGAACATTAGTCCGGTGACTTCACTTTTTTTTTGTTACGCATGAATTCCTGATTGATTCGCGAGTCCGTAGTAATTTATATATTTTTTTCTCTATCTTTGATCTCAGTATGTTAATTCTCGATTTGACGATCAATTTCAGCAGCTCTCACGTTAGTGCCGTGTAAAAAGACCGATTCTCAAGATCTAGTCATTCATCGAAATGGTCGATAAAAGCCCTCGAGATTTTGAACAAGTAAAATTTGGAAGTTAAATGACAACATGTCAAAAGTTTATGCACACTACTTTGGATTGCCTTCGCGACAGAACTACCTTAATTGCATGATGAAATTGCAATAACTGTGGAAGTTAATTTTAAACGTTGTCCAACTTTGAAACGCGATTGTCTGAAACATGATTTTCAAAATCATTGCACCAAGTGTCTCGAATAGGACTCGTTCTATTTCTTTCGAATTTTGAGACTATGTGATTAGATAGTTTTTCGTTCACCAGTTGGAATTTTGTTTTTTTCCATTACTCAACTACTTAAAACGACTAAATCAGCAATATCGAAAATTTACGGGAGAAACCAAACTTTACATTCAAACGGTCACTATTTTGAAAATAAATAAATAAATAAATAAATAAATAAATAAATAAATAAATAAATAAATAAATAAATAAACATCCTACGCAGTCAACTGCTGTCTATATTATATTTTAAGAATCCATCTAATTGTTTTTGTACACCTCAAATGACTGTTGAGTATTTTGGGCAACGCCAGTCAACGAGACAGACATCGTACTCTGGCCCCGATAGCAACGCTTCTAAACGCACAATGTTTATTTTTAAAAAACGGTGAAGATGGATAATGTACACAATGAGAAAAAAAAAATTGATTGACTCAACAAAATGAGCGCTTTCGGGTTGTCGAAGTAAATTTTTAGTTGATCGAACGAAATAATTGTCGCAGTAAGTAAAGAAACATTCGATTCAGCTTGTCAGTTTAATCAACAAGGTATTCATTTCGATCAA
This sequence comes from Amblyjoppa proteus, assembly GCA_963922035.1. Taxonomy (NCBI): domain Eukaryota; kingdom Metazoa; phylum Arthropoda; class Insecta; order Hymenoptera; family Ichneumonidae; genus Amblyjoppa; species Amblyjoppa proteus. The sequence goes on along the minus strand of OY998234.1, from coordinate 19,262,483 downwards.
CCAAAAATTTATTTTGCCACCCCTGAGCACACATTTTGTTGACTGAATTGATTTTTTTCTCCGTGCATAGCTTACAACAACAACAACAACAAAAACTGAATGCTATGTAATCAATAATTTTCGAGAGAAAAAAAAATCCCAAAATGCACCTACTTTTTCCTCCGACGCAACTTAGTTACCTGCACTTAACGTAGCTATGTCGCTTCGCGCTCATTTCGCATAAGTTCGAGAAAAATAAGAGAAAATTGCGTGTACTTCTCGATGGTATAAAATTCTGAAAAAATCCATGCATACTAAAGGTACTGAAAAGATTAATTGTGCATAATAATAATTCCAAAATGTTATTAACAAATGAATCAAAAAATTAATTGTTCAACAAATTATCCGGCAACATAACTTTTTTTTTTATGAAAATGATTCGTTCATTTTTCTGAATACGTATGAATTTTTTCAGATTTTTCAGTCAACTTTGATTTTTTTTTTTATATAGAAAAAATGTGTGAAAAAACAAAAAAATCAAAGTTGACTGAAAAATCTGAAAAAATTCATACGTATTCAGAAAAATGAACGAATCATTTTCATTAAAGAAAAAAGTTGATTTGCCCGATAATTTGTTAAACAATTAATTTTTTGATTAATTTGTCAATAACATTTTGAAATTATTATTATGCGAAATTAATCTTTTCAGTACCTTTAATATGCGTGAATTTCTTCAGATTTTTTATACCGTCGAGAAGTACTTGCAAATTTTCTCTAATTTCTCTCGAACTTATGCGAAATGAGCGCGAAGCGACATAGCTACCTTAACATCGAACGATCCGAACGATCCGAATTGCACCGAACGATCCGAATAGAGCTGAAACAGGGAAACTAACCAGACATCAACGAAGACCAATGAGCATTGATCCAAGTTCATCTTTTTCGCGTCTATTGACACCTACGAACTGGCATTGCGATGTATCGGCGGTCGGCGAATTGGTGGAAAAGCATCGCGGGAGAGTATTCTAGCGCATGGATGAAACTCGGACATAAATTGAGACGCTCGGAATCCTAGCTCAAGCGGATGCTGTCGGCAACAAAGTTAAAATCCACATTAAACCTCGCATGTGCGCGGCGTGCAATGTACGTCGTAAACATTTACGGTGTTGCGTGCGAGGGCACCTCAACTGCGCCTCATCGCTCGTACATTATTTTCTACTCCTCTTTGCCCCTCCTATCCTCACTCGAATCACCATTGAACCAGAAGATCATTGGACTCCGCCGGATGAGGGTTTTACCACTTTTTACTCTAAAACTCCTCATTCGGATTTGGTTACGAGACGTCGACCGTTCTGACCTCTTAGATCCCAAAACTGTCGAGCGCAGTTTATTTCATAATCGCCACCCTGGCAGACATTTTTAAATTTCACTTGCCTGGTAAGTTACTGACAATGTCTCGATGCAATGCTCTAATGTCTCGACTGGGAGAGCATGCACGATGATATCACCTTAACGATGATAGAAGGTTGTATTATCATACAGGATGTAGGGCGTATGTGATACAATCTTGCAGTACAGTAGAATCTCTCGTATGTTACATAATGTGGCCTTATGCGATGTTAAGGGCCGATCTGGTTGGATGGCTGCATTGTAAAAAAACGTTGAACGTCCCGATACGAAGATCGCAGATCAATGATTTAAAAAATTAAGAGTTTCTGTGAGAGGCTAGTTAGGGGTAGAAACTTTAAAACTTGACTGTTGATTGGCTGATTGAGGTATCGTGACCGCAATAGTTCAGTTTTTCTGTACAGGCGGAACCCACCGAGGAACTCGTCGAGTCAAGGGCTTTTTCCATGTACTCCGTAGAAACTCCTCGACTTTGTAAATGGAAAAACATCTCTTTTCGGAAGGGGTCGTAAAACATTTGGCGACTAGCTGATCGCAGAAAATTAAGACTATCTATTAATTTTCACTTTAAGTATCTCTCAAGTGTTTCGAGCTCTGAATGCGACTCTTTTGAACAAAAAGGTATATGAGGGTTTTTCTCTTAGAAAAACTGTAGAAGGTTCATCTTTTTCTTCGCTGAAGAGTCACGTTCATTCTTATAGGTCATCACTTAGCATATTTCGATAGTTTACAGTTACGCAACCATGCAGAGAGTAAATATGCGTATGTCAATGAATTAACGTATCAAAATAATAGAGATCGTATTTAAATTATCGCGCCATGAGGAGTGGCGAATTCGTGCGAGCGAACGCTCGTCGCAGCGAATGGCCAATCGCGGAGTTAAAAGGAACTTCAAGCCCTTTCAGAACCGCATCAGGCCCCGGATTCGTAGCAGCACAATTTTATATAAAAACTATAAAAAGTTTGATCTTTTCCTTCGCTGAAGAGTCACGTTCATTCTTATAGGTCATCACTTAGCATATTTCGATAGTTTACAGTTACGCAACCATGCAGAGAGTAAATATGCGTATGTCAATGAATTAACGTATCAAAATAATCGTATTTAAATTATCGCGCCATGAGGAGTGGCGAATTCGTGCGAGCGAACACTCGTCGCAGCGAATGGCCAATCGCGGAGTTAAAAGGAACTTCAAGCCCTTTCAGAACCGCATCAGGCCCCGGATTCGTAGCAGCACAATTTTATATAAAAACTATAAAAAGTTTGATCTTTTCCTTCGCTGAAGAGTCACGTTAGTTCTTATAGGTTCTCACTTAACATATTTCGATAGTTTACAGTTACGCAACCATGCAGAGAGTAAATATGCTTATGTCAATGAATTAACGTATCAAAATAATAGAGATCGTATTTAAATTATCGCGCCATGAGGGGTGGCGAATTCGTGCGAGCGAGCGCTCGTCACAGCGAATGGCTGATAGCGGACTTGAAAGAAACTTCAAGCCCTTTCAGAACCACATCAGGCCCCGATTTGCAGCACCACAATTTTTGTACCGGTGCGTTCTTGAAGCTCTCTATACTTCGTCCGATCCAATTGGCACCTCATATTGTCCTCATCATTTAGTAACCTCCCCGAACGTAACATACGAGAGATTCCACTGTATATCCGTAATAATATACAATGTATCTCAGTGACTTGCCGAACCAACCATGACGCAGACGGAGCGAGTACACCGAGCAAGAGGGCAGCGACCCAAACCTTTCGCTGGCTCACATTTGCGCCAATGCCCATCCGAATAAGCTCAAGCTTGCGGGGGCAGCGTCACGAAGCCGCGCATGCGCAGACGAACAAACTATTTTACCATGTCCGCTGAAAAGACCGCGCGACGCATGCGTACCGCAGAATTCCCGGAATGCGCGAACGAGTTCCGTAACTGCGTTTCGGGCCACTCATCCCGCCGTTCTCCAGTATCTCAAAAAGAAAAGAGAAACAAACGAAAAGGTTCACAAAAAAAAAAAAGAAAACAGTAGAAAAACGAAGAAACAAAGTGTGCCCTACACAAAGTCATCCGGCATACGTATCCCCGGCATACTTTCCCTCCGCGTACTGTTGCTCTTTCTACTTGTTATACCGCTTTCCGCTCTTGCTGGTTGTATCGCCGGAGCAGTAAGTGCAGAACAAACACACACGCGCATACGCAGAGAGAGAGAGAGAGAGAGAGAGATAGATAGAGAAAAGGAGAGAAAGATAGAGAGACCGCTCCTCTCTCTCGCTCCCTCTTTCTCTCTTTCAGTTTCTCTCCTTCGCTCTCTCGAGGAGAGGGAGAGAGAGACTTCGCCGCCGACGCCGCCGCCGCCGCCGCCGCCACGGTGCCGCCGCGTCCTTGGTCCGTGTCAGTGGCATAGACCATACAGGGCCCGTTCAAGGTCGAGCCGAGAGTCTCCGGAGCGAGCCGAGTCACGGATCTCGCTGGAAGAAGAACGCGACTGCCTCGGTTGCCCTTGCCGCGCTCGAGAGCAGAACGGGCCTCAACGATTCGACGATGTCGACGTCGTACCGAAGCACTCGAGGACCCACAGAGTGTCATCCTATACCCGTGGGCCCCCGAGGGCCCCGTTCCCCCCCACCCTCCGTCGGTCTGTTCTCCACGCTGCCTGCACCGTTTCGCCACACTGCCCCCCCCCCCCCCCTCCGCTCTCTCACCCTCTCACTCGTTGTAACGCACATTAATTCGAGTTATGTATACACCCCACAATTTTGCGCGATTCGATCCGCCTCGTGCTCGCCTCTCCCAGAATGCTTTATATATATATATCACTTCGACCTTCCCATCACCTTCCCTATCTCTTTCTCCTACGCCTCTACTTCGGCTCACCCTCTTTTCTGTTCCTGATTCTCTTCCAAGTATTGCGTTTCTTCTAGTTTCGAGGCCGAACCGGCTGTGGCGTAGTTTCGATTTCTCTTACGGTGCAATTTTTCGCGTGAGAATCCTGGACGGCGACAGTGTTCATGTTGTTGGTCCTTTCGCTTCGAATTCCATCGCGGATGATTCTTCTGAAAGCCTTGCGTCGGGACTCGTTCGATCTGCGATGTCTTGCGCGAGCCCCGAGGCACGACCGGCCATTGCTGGTACCGATGACGCAGGTAACCCGTGAGTGACACCACGAAACTGTTCCTCTTCGTGCATTACCGTATATCGTCCTATCATCGAATCCAAATTCGTATCACGGAAAGAGAGTACGGACAGTTATATATGTATGTATGTATGAATGTATGTACGTATGTATGTACGTATGTATGTATGTATAGAATTTATGTATAGTATTTATTGTACATGAGGACCTGGGGTCCTTTAGGCACATCACCCAACCAACAACAAACCGAATAAATACAAAAAGAAAAAACAGCACACTCCAACAAAACCTAATAATAACAATAATAATAAGCAAAATGATAAGCAATAAAAACAATAATCACAACGCAGCCGAACACACCGCAGGCGAAACAGACCGAACAGACCGAATCCAAGCTCTCCCTTCAGGAGCAGCATGCCGCGGACGAGCCGCTGAAATGCACATTTGCGCAATGCCAAAACATCCGCTGGCAACAAATTGAAGAGCTCTGCGCCAACATTGCAGAACGCATTCCTCTTCGCCTCCGTACGAAATCGATCTAAATGAAGGACCCGCTGTCGATCCCTTAACCTTTCACGAGCGCCCGGCGCCTCGAACCGAAACCCCTCCCGCAAATAGGAGGGTACGCCCGTGCGCAGCACGTCGAAAACCACACTAAGAATAAAACCCTACGCCTAGCTGCAACCTTCAGCCACTGAATCCTCTCGAAGAATGGGGTAATATGATTGAACCGACTCGCATTAAAAATCACGTTATTGTTATATTTGTCGTTTGGTGACCGGTCATCGACTCGAGCTCCTGGCAGAGGTTTCAGAGGGTTACATTATTGGGCCCTAACAAGGCTCTTTAGGACCCGATCAGGCCCTGATGTAACGCTCGGAAATTTCTAGGAAGCAGACTGAAGCTGGTATCTACGAGTAACCTCAGCCGAGTCAGATTTGTGCGATTCTGGGTCGCCGTTCGAAACGGGGAACGGAGAAAAGCCACGTAATGCAGATTCCGCATACCCGTCTGCTAGTCGGTCGGAGAGTAACCGGAGACTTTGGACGGCGGGGGAGAGGAGGAGGAGGACGATGGGCATTAATATTAATTAGAATTAGTGTATTAATAAGTCCGCTCGAGTGCGTCCGGGGTAGCCGGGAGAGGAGGGACTTTCGTGTGAACATGACCTCGGGAATCGTTCTTCTTTTCCTTCTCGTCATCCCCCTCCGTGATCTCCCTCCGCGTGTCTGTTACCGCTAAGTAGAATCACGTACCGATGAACGGAAAGCGAAGAGAGCCAGAAAGAGAGGAGGAATTCTACATACATATATGTATATGGAACAGAGTACATCGCCCGTGCATGTAGCAGTATATTGTACGCAAGAAACCGAGATATATTGTGTACCACATGCGTATCGCAGCGGAATCTCAAATGATTGCGGAATTTCTTGACGAGGTGGAGAGAAAAGAGAGAAAAAAAAGTTGACTGCGTAGCGTAGCCCCCACCGGACGGGGTCTTGGTAAGTAGCCATGGTGGTGCCGAGTGCTGTTGGACCCGACTGTATCTACCTACGGTAGATAGAGCAAGAGGCCTCCGTCGAGATTAACAGACGAGAGGGTTCACGAGTCTCAATTACCGTTGCTCCACGACATATTTCCCGGGAAAAACGTCGATCCGTCTCAGCTGCCCGTTCCAACCCGTCCCTCCAGCTCCTCGTCGACTTAGCGCACTAGTCCTCTGATACTTGTTGCCTATGAGAGTTCTGTAGGGGGACACAATAGTAGTCACCGATCCTCCTACGACTCAAGATCCCGCTTAAATGGTGTTGGACAAAACCGCGATGAAATAGCTGCACCAAGGTTGCGTTGATGGGGGTCATTATCCTGGTTGACATTTTGAAGGGTTATACCAGGTCAGGTGATCAGATCCTGCTTAGGCCCTGAGTGGGTTCTGACAATACTTGAGTATGTCCTGTCTAGGCCCTGATTAGGTTCCCACTAGGTCCGGACTAAGTTCTGAGTATGTTCTCACTAGGTCCAGACTAAGTTCTGACTATGTTCACACTAGGTCCGGACAAAGTTCTGACTGTGTTCTCCATAAGTCCGGACTAAGTTCTGACTATGTTCTGAACAGGTGTTGTCCTGGGTCTGAAGAAGTTCTGACTAGGGTCTAAATAGGTTCTGACTAGGCCCTGACTAGGTTCTGACTAGACCCTCACTCAGGTCTGAATAGGTTCTGACTAGGCGCTGACTAGGGTCTCAATAAGTTCTGACTGCCCCCTGACTAGGGCGGTCACTATGTGCTGACTAGGTTCTGACTAGGTTGTGACTAGACCCTAACTACGTTGACTAGACGCCGACTAGGTTGTGACTAGACCCTACTACGTTGACTAGACGCCGACTAGGTTGTGACTAGACCCTAACTACGTTGACTAGACGCCGACTAGGTTGTGACTACGTCTACTGGGGTAGATCTAGACAAGCCGACGATTGTGTATTAAATCATTTTCGTGCACGTACGCACGATCGTTAGTCACGCTCGATCCTTGTATAGCCAGACAGTAACTCCATACAGTATCCCTCTGACAGACCCGGCTAAATTCCGTTCTAAATGTTAATGCGCCGTGCGACACTGCGCTCAAAGTATGGTACACCTTGTACATATTTGTCTCTAGCGAGTAACTTTATTATTCATTATTTATTATTCAGCGTGTACAGCGTGAGTCGCGCGACCGTTGCTCCTGCACTCGGTGCGCGCGTGTGCCTCTCGTATTCTTATATAGTTACGGAAGTGCAAAGATCGGGCGATCCTGGGGCCGGGCGTTGAATCATTCAGGGCACGCTGGTTAGGTAACTCAACGTATGTGAGCACGTGGACTCGCGTTACTATAACAAAGAGTAAAAAGACGTTGCAGTACTATATACTCTTTACTGTACACATAAGGTGTGTGCTCCGCCCGGCGTCTCTCTGTGTGTACACGCTGCGCGCAGGCGATCCAAGCCGCGGGACCACGGCCACTCGCTCGTGTCTCATTATGACGTGCCGTTATATCCGAGGAGGCCATATACGACGATTAATCCGGCCCGGTAAGGCTCCTTCGTTCACAACAGTACACGTATAATCTGAATGATCTTATACGGAGGTCAAGGGGTTGCGCTTCTCTCCTCCGGCTCCTTATATTCCGCTTCGACTGTAACAAGACATTTTTTTTTAATTTACTTTGCTGCTACCCGCAAATAAATAGTTTTGCTTATATTAAATGCACATGTATTTAATACTTTTTTAATACAAACAATAAATATTAATGTTATTAATATTTTTTTTTTAAATAATAACAATATTACAAAATATTAATATTGTAAATATTTGTTTAGTATTAAATAATTATTTATTTAATATCAATAATAATAGTTTACAGTGATTTATTGACTATTCGTATAAACATTATTACGATAAAAAAATACGAATATTAAATATTTATTCGCAAGGCAAGTAAATACTAATACAAAACTACTGATACTAATAAAATAAATATAAACCTAAGCGCAATTACTTTTTCTGGATATGCATCGTCAAGGTTGAGCACCGCGGCTATTGACGCGAGTCAACATCCTCCGCCGTATTTCTCTCTCCCCCCCCCCCCCCACTACTCAGCCTATCAAGTTCAATGTCACATGTCATGTGTGTTATTCCTAACCAAACATCATCGGCGTCGAGCCGAGGATACACCACTCAACGGCCAAATTCGCCTTCCATAATAGTTTAGCTGCCCGATTTGGAAGAACAATTTTAATCCTAATCCTCGATCGCATCGCTAGAGGCGTACACCGCTCCTGGCATCGCTGCCGAGGCTGCCGCGTGATCACGCTGTCTGTCAATCATCAAAGGTTCCGCGTTCCAAAGTCGCACGTGCTGTTCTCGTAGGTACCGTAGCTGCCGCTGCCGCGTTCGCCGTGATCATTGCCTGCGCGCGGACGCTGCCCTCGCATACCTCGGGACTCTCGGAGTGGTCACATCGGCGAGTCGTTTGTTAACCAGCTGCACAACACAGTAGACACACTATTCTATTTACATAGTAATGCCGAGATCGGCGGACACATACCTCTCCTCCTCCGCCTCCCCCCCCCCCTTCGGCCCCTCCGAGCAGCTCGGAATACGTACGCCATAGCAAACACCTGTACAGACACGTACGCCTCCAATATGAGCCATCGCGCTTGCTTTTGGATCTCCATTGGCCATGCCGAGAACGCATGAAAAGTAAAAAAAATTAACAACAATCGTCATGTAACTCCCGTCAATTATGCGCCTCGTAATCCAAGAACTGGAATTTGTCATTTTGAATTTGTGAAGATAAAAAAAATGACCGCGAGAAAAAAAACGGAATTTTTGTTGAGTCTAAAGTCAGGATGAATTGATGAGACCTTCATGATCGAAAACAAAATACCTCCATTCGGAGAATCGATTCACGAGCACACTTTCGAGTCCCTGGGCACTTTTAAGGTAGCTACGTTGCTTTGGGCACGTTTCGCATAAGTTCGAGAAACGTATGAGAGAATTGCAAATGATTCTCGATGGTATGGAAATCTGAAAAAAAAAATGGATGCCTACTAAAGATACTGAAAAGATTAATTTTGCATGATAATAATTGCAAAATGTTATTGGCAAACTAATAAAAAAAATTAATAATTTAATAAAATACCCGGCAACGAAACTTTGGTTTTAATGAAAATGATTCGTTCATTTTTCTGAATACGTATGAATTTTTCAGATTTTTCAATCAGCTTTGATTTTTTTTTTTATATAAAAAAAAATGTGTGAAAAAACACAAAAATCAAATAATTGAAAAATCTGAAAAAAATTCATACGTCTTTAGAAAAATTAACGAATCATTTGCATTTAAAAAAAGTTGGTTTGCCGGGTAATGTGTTAAACAATTAATTTTTTGATTAATTTGTTAATGACATTTTGGAATTGTTATTATGCCAAATTAATCTTTTCAGTACCTTTAGTACGCATGCATTTTTTCAGATTTTTATACGATCGAGTAGTATTTGCAATTTTCTCTTTGTTTTTCTCGAACTTATGCGAAATGAGCCCAAAGCAACATAGTTACATTAAGGTGGGTCTTCTGTTATATCAAAATAGTGACAAGGCGTTGAAATTTTTACAGCATGTTCGCGAATACATTCGTAACCTCTGTGCAAAGTTTGATGAACGTCCCCTTTACCGTTGCTGAGAAAAAAAATCTTGAAAAATTGACGATTTTAACACGCGATCTTATGGCCGCGCCACTATCGGTTTATTTTAATCTAACGATTATCAAAAAAAATAGTGTCAGCTTATTCTAAAAAAGTGTGTAACAAATTTATACTATAAGTAATATACATGCAAAAGACCACGGCAATCTACTTCACCGTTTACGAGTAATTAAATAACAAGTGTTGAAAAAGGGCTTCGACAGTATGCGTAAGGGAAAGATAGAGATAGACTGCCCTACAGCAGTGTCGGGGCCAGTCAGTGGCGCATGCACAAATCATCAAAATTTCGACGATTTGGAATTGATTACACTGAGTCCGGCCTGTGTATAAGCATAGAGACCCTCCCGGCACGGCGCGGCCCGCAAAATAACAGAAGACCCTCCTTAAGGGGCTGCTAGACCTTCCTGTTTTACCGGCCGAAACAGGTGATTTCGTAGTTTTCACTTTACGTCGTTACTATGCGACGGGTATGCTTCAGATTTTACAGGACTGTATTAAAAACATAAACCATTCGGTGTGCACTCGAATTTCAGTCGAAATCTTCCGAAAAATAAAGAAAATCGAATATTAAAAACTGTCGCGGAAACCAACATGGCCGCTGAAATGTTTACCGCATCCGTTCTGTTGGATATAAAAAATTATAGATTTCACATACGTCAAAAGGGAGTGCACGCTGATTCTGTGAAGTTCTCCGAATATTCCAAAACCATCGGAAAGTTGCTCACTCAAAAGATAATCACGTGAAGTGTAAACTGCGATTACTTAGTCTATCGACTTGCGACGGGTGATTAGAGCCGATGAACACGGCCGAATGAAGTGTAGGGCACGATGCAGAGCCACCTGGGCATCAATCGTGACATTACGTTCACGGACTTTCGCAAACTATAATATTCGATTTTCTTAATTCCTTGTAAGTTTTCAATCAAAATTGAACTGCACTCCGAAGCGTTTATGTCAATATCATAATCCTGTATGATTTGAAGCACATGTGTAGTGTATTAACAATGCTAAGTCGGAACAGAAAAATTGGTTAGGTCCATCGGTAAAACAGGTAAAGCAGGTTAAAAAAGTAAAAAAAAACCAGCTCCAGCATCCCCTTAAATCGGTTGCATCGATAAAAAAATGAGGCTGATAATGTATGAAAATTTCCAGCCGCAGGAATCTTTAGGGTAATGAATTTCTGCGAATTTAAGCAATGTTGGGGGACCATTCAGACCTGCCCGCTACTTTGCTATTATTGTTTTGGTATATGAATCATAAAAATTGCTGGAATACACAGTATTTTTTTCCAGAGGACAGAATTATTAGTAACCTTTTTTTTCGTGCGGTTGGCGACCGCTGGTTCAACGGCCAAGATGTACGAACGCCGTCCAGGGCACGCACGCGCGCGCCCGTCTCCTTATTCGTAAGCTTCTCTGCACCTCGGCGAGAGTGAGACAAGCCCGCAGAAACGCTGATCACCCTGTCTGTACCTCCTTTTGTCTTTCAACGCTCTGTTACTCTCCGCCCCCCCCCCCCCCTCCGCGTGTCTGCAGGCCCTGTGAGGGGCCCGACCGCAGAAACCTTCCCCTTTGTTATTCTATGTGAAGAGGTGCCAACGTCGATGTACCGTGTGCGTTATTCGAGAGATAACAAAGATGTTATTTGTTTTGTTGTTCCATTTCCACCGTATATCCTTTTTGGGTTTTTACGGAATTCCCATCCCGATTTCTCCTCAGCACTCTCCGCTCGCACTCAGCTAAGCTACCTAACTTCCGGTTCTTCCGTAGCCGACTTGGCTACCGCATTTGCCGCGGACACGGGGAAACTACGGAAAACGAGTGCCGGTTCAAACGGCCATATTTTTAGCGACCCTCCCGTATTTCTGCACTTGAGTAAAGTGCAGAAACATCAAAGTCTCAGAATAAAGCGCCTTCGGCTCAGCGACCGATTCGCCAGCCATCGCACGGCTAAGCGGTCACCCATCGAAGTCCTGGCCGCGAACGAATCTCCTTGTCTTGGGGGACCACCAGAGCTGTTTGCAACCGCGCTTCCACTGTTCTCGGTGAGATAACAAAGATAACAAAACATTTAAAAAATGGATCTGCACCAATCTCCTAATACAAATGTTGATGGAGTGGTTCGATGGAGCGGTTTGTCGGGGTCTTATCAGAGGTTTATCGGACGTCATCGTGGTACGATGTAACGCTCGATGAATTCTACTATGATCGGTGAGTTGTTCAATTGGACTGCAAATTATTCTCGAGACTTGAGTCGTTTAACGATTTTATTAATCGTTGTTTGTATTTCGCTCGAACGCATTACCGAATAGATAACATGGCATGTAGACTCGGCCATCTGCATGTTGCCGCTCGCACTCGTGCAGCTGCTACCGGCAAGTCGGAGCTTTTCTTTCGAAGCGGGAGGGGTAGATCGATTCGACGATTCGACTCACAAATCGTTACGCGCGTACCTCGGAGAACACGGGTACACGAAGGACTCTCTGCCCTTCCCTACTCTCTCTCATTTCTTAGTTGCAGCTGATACGTAATATATACCGCGGGTATGGCAACAGGCAAGAGGAAGAGATACGGTAACAGGACTACCTCCGCGAGTTTCCTGCAGCCTATCTTCCCGACAAACGGGAAGGCAGTTCTACTACCTGTATTACGATCGGAGAACAAACTCGTCGCATTCAGCCGCGCAGTTGTTCAACACGAACCTCGCTGCTTCTTCTTCTTCTTCTTCGTTTTCTTCCAGTTCTTCCTATTCCTCCTCCTCCTCCGTAGCCATTCTCCCGCGCTAGCTCTGAGTCGGTCCTGTGATATTTTTGTTCGTATCCTAAACCAGCCAATTCGACATGGGTGAAAAAATATTCGTAACTTTTTCCATTGTTAAGGTTGGATAAAGAACTGCCGCAGTCGATGACGCTCGGGTGATGAGTTGATCGGCTTCCCAATCATTTGACTCGCTCGGACTTCGACCGAGGTACTCTCACGTTTACTTGGTAATGAAGCCACAGGACCAGTACTGGCTGCCGTTGGGCCACTAATGGTCGAAGTTGTGCCAGGACTAGCAGCCGTTGGGCCGGTATTGGCCGATGTTGTGCCAGTACTGGCCTTCTATAACATTTCCATCAGAATGGCGTAGAACCTACGACCGTTTCTTTGGGACACCAAACTTGGGCCCGAATAACTACTCAATTAGAATTAGACCGCTTGAGGGTTACATCCCAGCACTGGCGAGAGACTGGCCAGCCGTCTGAGCTTTGTGCAGTTAGATAAACCCCACCTGGGCAAGCGCCCCCCTTTTCGGACCCGCAACTCTGCGAATAAACCAGTCACGCACCCGCCGATAGTCAATATTCCGAATGCATCCACAACGGTGTTTGTCCCCCTGACGCACGGAAAACAAACGACTTCCTGGACTTTTTCCTCGAATCCGGACCGAGAAAGCGAGTTCGTACCGGGAACCAACCAACTCGAGCGGGGCAGCCAAGAGTGCAGTGTGAGCTGCAACGATGTGAACGGCCTACGAGAGGGAAAGAGAATACTTGGACCTTTGACCGGTCGAAGGCTCTCGCGATGAAGGTGCAAGGGTTCCTCGAGAGGCATAAGAAACGAGAGACGTTCGCATCCTCCAAGTGAGTTCAACATCGTACAGTGGAGTTGTTGTATGGGTATGCGCGAGATTGGACGGAACGGAAAATCGTCAGAGGAGGTCTCGCCGTGTACACGCTTACGTACCCCGACCCGATGGATACAAGGCTCGGTTGCGCTGGCGTCGCCGTGTCGGTGCTCCCCCTATCCTCCCATTCCCCGCTGCTGGGCTCCGCTCTCGACCGGGGGCAAAAGAAAAATGAGAAGGTGGCGGAAGACGCGGACGAGGACGAGGAGAAGAGATGGCCGACACTCTCTCACTGGCGGGGGAGGAAGCTGCTCGTGAAAGAGGAGCAGGAAGGTGCAGGGTATGTCGGCGGTGCGAAGGCGCCGTCGAGTAGTTATATTTAGATTCACCCGCACCCGCCGACGAGCTCTTCTCTACCTACCTACCTACCTTCTCGTCCTTTTTCTTCGCATCTGTGCGCTTCTTGTTTTACATAGTGGCCATACCGCTTGTGCAACACACGAGCGCAGCTCGGCCTGGCGCAACAGGACTTTGAGAATACGCGTCACGAGAGATCGGTTAGTATAGTGAACTAGAATCGCTCCTATTGCACTCGCAGGTGTGGCTAGGAAAATATCGACGGGGAAGAGAAATATCTCAGTCAGCCGAGAATTTCCAACCTTAGGTGAATGCATAACCTAAATGAAACGACTCCATTTTAAGTGCCGAGAATGATCTATGCTCTCGGGTATCGTTTGTCTTGAGGGCATGTGATGCAAACTCAGTCGGTAACAAGTCGGTTTTCTCATTTTCTCAGCGACTGCTAATATTACGGACAAAAGGAAATTAGATTTTCTCCCCGACTTCGCTAAAATAACCACACTTCTTGCGTGCAATACGGGCGTTAAATAGCCTACCATTGACCGATTATCATTATTAACCCGTGCGCATGTGCAGTACAATTTCATTACTCCCTAGGGAGTATTAGGGCTCATTACTCCCTAGTGAGTATTAGGGCTCATTACTCCCTAGTGAGTATTAGGGCTCATTACTCCCTACGGAGTATTAGGGCTCATTACTCCCTCTGGAAGCTCAATTGCTCGTGGTGGAGTAATGGTCATTGGCGAATATGACGATTTTGCGACGCAGGAAATGTGGTTATTTTAACGAAGTCAGAAAAAAGTTTGGTATTCTACATAGGAGGGAGTGCATTTTCGCCTCGTGTGATTTTTTCTTGCAAACTTCACACTCGGTCAAACTCGCGCACTTCTCTCCCTTGTAGCATAATCTACTATAATATACTAGTTCATGCGTCTATGTATAGCCTATGAAAACCTAATTTGTCTTTGTCCAAAATATTAATAATCACGGAGAAAACAGGTAAACCGATTTGTTACCGACCGAGTGTGTACCACGTGCCCGTAACAGCTGTTTGTGATAAACCGCGGAACGCGAGATACCGCTCTGCCGAGTCAATTGCTGGCGTCGCAGAGCCGTTGGATAGTCGTGTTTCTGTTTCATCCACGGGATATCTGACTGGAAGAGGTAGGAACACGGCGATTCTCGTTAGAAGAAAAATTGATCGAGGAAGACTGTAGGGTGAATGAGAGTCAACGAAGCGGAGAACAGAAGGAAGACATTGATCCATGTTAAATAGACTCAGCGTCGTTTAACAAGCTCCGTTGCGCTTCCCGTGCTCCTCCCCTATGGTGAAGGTAGTTATCGCAAGTCAGCGTGCATGCGCGACTGGGTCACCAGTGATAGCGTTAACTCATCGTCATCGCTTCGTGGACTCTCGTATCGTTTGCTCGCTGGCACCGCTTGGTCGGACAACCGCGCTCGGCAATGAGGCCTGGGAAAGGTTGGTTGCAGCGTCAGTATGTTGCAGTATCGAGGACGTTCGTTGCACTTTCTGGACTTGGTGCAGTTTCATACCAGTGCTGGGATGTAACCGCCAGCCAGATTAAGCCCCATCTGGCTTGCCACTCTGCTTTCCTTGCCTTTCTAGGTACATTATAGTTCAATGTTGTACAGTAGAGTTGCAGTTGCAGTACTGGCAAAAGTTTGGCCAGACACGTGAGCTTGGCGCATTCTCGAACCAATGCTAGGATGTGGCCGCCAGCCAGACCAAACCCCATCTGGCTTCCCGCTCTGCTTTCCTTGCCTTTCTGGGTATATTATAGTTCAATGTTGTACAGTAGAGTTGCAGTTGCAGTACTGGCAAAAGTTTGGCCAGACACGTGATCTTGGCGCATTCTCGAACCAATGCTAGGATGTGGCCGCCAGCCAGACCAAACCCCATCTGGCTTCCCACTCTACTTTCCTTGCCTTCCTAGGTACATTATCGTTCAATGACGTACAGTAGAGTTGCAGTTGCAGCACTGGCAAAAGTTTGGCCAGACACGTGAACTTGGCGCATTCTCGAGCCAATGTTAGGATGTGGTCGCCAGCCAGAGCAAACCCCAGCTGGAGTATCACTCTGCGTTTCTTGCTGTCGCAGGTACATTACAGTTCAATGATGTACAGTACAGTTCTAGTGTCAGCACTGGCGCGAGTCTGATCAGACTTCTGGGCTTGGCGCATTCTCATGCTAATGCTGCGACATTCCCACCAGCCAGACCAAACCCCACTTGAGTTGTCACTCTGTTTCTCTTGCCTTCGGTGGGTACATTGCAGTTCAATGATGTACAGTACAGTTCCAGTTAGAGCACTGAGCCCAGTCTGGGTAGACTCCTGGGCTGAGCGCAGTTTCGCATCAATACGGAGACGTAACCACCAGCCAGACCAAACCCCACCTGGTTTATCGCTCTGCTTTCCTTGTTCTGCGGATACATTACAGTCCAATACTGCATTAAGCTAAGCTGTGGTCGCAGCTAAATGTATACCATGATGCATATCAGTTGTATCAGTTCCATCCATGTATATCATTGCATCTGTGCAACGCTGGTAGTGCATTGTACCCGGGATAGTCGTCCACTGGACATCGGTCCCGGTTCATCCTTGTCTAATCACTCTCGTCCTGTTTCTCGTTGGCTGTCCACCGGGACACAAATCCGCTCGACTCGCCGATAATGACCGATGGATAGATAGATAGGACGCAGTCTCGCGCCCCGTGATATATACCCGGGTACGTTGTTACTCTCCGCCGCGATACATACACAGGTATAATATTAGCTGCACGTCACTGGCGTAGGCGGTTCTACCTTCGATCCGGCTTTAAGGAGCTTTACCTGCAGCGGGAGCGTACGAACGAGAGATCGGTCCAGCATGAGCTCCAGCTTGGAGACTCCGAGTATCGGCGAGCAGAGATAGCCCCGGAGCTCTGGAACACTCGCTCTCGATCTCTTCTCGCGAACGTGGCTTCTCTAGGGGGCAACGAGGCGCGAGTCAGCGACCAATCTCTTCCTGTAACGCTGAGAAATCGACCTATCTATCTCCGTCTCTCAGTCGGCCTGCGGAATCGCCTTTTTTTTTTCTTATTCGAAACTACTCGTACGGTACATTACGATAGATACGGACATTTCATCTTGGTGACGATTTCGTATTCACCACACTTTGCAGGATACACTTTATAATGATCGACATCTTTGTTGCTCCCATTTATACTATAACGGGGTGGTTATCCAATCCGGCAAAAAAAAAAGTGCACTGAAGTTCCTGAAAGAATGTCTGATCAAATTTTCTTCCAACGCATACACGGAAAATACCGATTTCCCTTCCTGTGAAGTCGGTGCAGAAAGGCACGTTTTCGCATCGCGCGCGAGAAAAACACTGCGCATGCGCATAAACGCAATATAGTCTTCTTTCTTACACCAGTGCGAGAAAGTGCCTTTCTGAGCACGTGATTTTTGTGAATTTGTTAGTAAAAATTATACGAATGACGTCGGTGTAAAAAGGGAATTCTAGATTGTGTGAATGCCGTCGATTTTTCACACTCATCAAAAATCCCCTTTCTGCGCCTTTGCCATACAAATAATTATGAAAGTTATGGTGAAAAAGAAAAATATTTGGGATATGAAATATCTTTACGCCAATGTCTTTGGTACTTTAATTTTATTATTAAAAAAAAGATCATTTACGTGACCGCAAATAAAAAATTATAATTAGAAGCCGAACAGGCTTCCAATCATAGTGAATTACTCTGAATTTATTGTTTATCTGTAATATATTTAAAAAAAATATATATATGAACATACCTTTGAGGTGTACAGCAGCGTTAATCGATCGTGTATTGGTTTTCTCTATCGTTCTCCGATTCCTGGACGATCGGCGAAGAACCGCAAGTTCCGAACGAGCGAACACAACGCGCGGAGTATCTTACGTATAAATCTAATGGAGAGCAACGTTCCCGTGGCTGTATTTCGTGTTATGAAACTCGGAGCTGAAAGGGAAAAGCAGTCACTCTCGCGGGTGTATTGCAGCGCGATCTCCTCCGCTGCGGGTCGTTCCTTCCTTCTCATCTCTCTCGTTTCAGGCAGATCACGTAGAGCGATTGAGTACCGCGGGTAGACCGGCCGAGCTCGCCACTTTTGTAACTCGATTTACACACTCTGTATCTCTTTCTCCCTTTTCCGAGCTTAGGCAAAAAAAAAAAAAAAAAAAACTAATATTGCATGTCGTGCCCAACGCAAAAAAATACGTGATGTATTTTCATTTTTATGGAAAAAAGTTTAATACATTTTCTTCGTCTCATTGCAAAGTAGCAGTAATGCAAATTATTATTAATCGAAAAAACTGGGACTTTTAATTACATTTTTTTTTTTTTTTTTCAATAATCTTGTCGAGAATCAACCCCTTTGAGAATAAACTCTGCAAACTATACCCAAAAAAAAAACATTCGCAAATGTAACTAATATATTAACAGTTATTGATAAAATAAACAATTTTTCAAATAAATATATATAATTTTATACATATAAAAATACGTTATGTATTTTTATTTTCACGGAAAAAATTTAATACATTTTTTTCAATAATCTTGACGAGAATATTTCTCCGAGAATAAACTGTGCGAACTATACCCAAAGAACATTCGCAAATGTAACTAATATATTAAGAATAATTGATAAAATAAAAAAAAATTTTAATGAATATATATAATTTCATGTATATAAAAATACGTGATGTATTTTAATTTTTACGGAAAAACTTTAATACATTTTTTCCCTGTCTTATTGCAAGTAGCAGTGAAGCAGATTATTTATTAATCGAAAAGACTGGGACTTTTAATAAAATCGAGAATCTAATTTCGCTGAGAATAAACTGCGCAAACTATACTCAAAAAACATTCGCAAATGTAACTAATATATTAAGAATAATTTATAAAATAAACAATTTTTGTAATGAATATATATAATTTTATGTATATAAAAATACTTGATGTATTTTTATTTTTACGGAAAAAATGTAATACATTTTTTTTCCCTGTCTTATTGCAAGTAGCAGTGAAGCAGATTATTTATTAATCGAAAAAACTGGCATTTTTAATAAAATCAAGAATCCAATTTCGCTGAGAATAAACTGCGCAAACTATACTCAAAAAACATTCGCAAATGTAACTAATATATTAAGAATAATTTACAAAATAAACAAATCTTGTAATGAATATATATATATATATATATATATATATATATATATATATATATATACGTGATGTATTTTTATTTTTACGAAAAAAATTTAATGCATTTTTTCCCTGCCTTATTGCAAATAGCAGTGAAGCAGATTGTTTATTAATCGAAAAAACTGGGACTTTTAATAAAATCGAGAATCTAATTTCGCTGAGAATAAACTGCGCAAACTATACTCAAAAAACATTCGCAAAATGTAACTAATATATTAACAATAATCGACAAAATAAACAAATATTTCAGTAAATATATATATTTTTTATGCATAACGCTAATTACTTTTTAAACAAATATTTTGCAATTTCTTAAAATATCTTTTTTTAATCAATAAAAAAAAAAAAAAAGAAAACGTTAATTATTTTGCTGTTTGTCTTTGTCCGTCGGCGGGTATTTCTCGATACGACTGAGAGCGGCTATTCTCCCCGCTCCTCGTCGGCGCACTGTCGAGTTTTTCATTGTCAGGATAAGTAGAATTTCGCGCGTACGTATTCCCATCGCGTTTACCCGCAACCGAGAGCCGCATAATGAAATTTCACGAAGGTTGTCTCGCTCGAGGAACTACGCTGACTTTTCCACGCTCGATCCATCGGCGCTCGTCGTACGGGCATTTCCCAGGCGTGCGAGCGCCGCGCGGGCTGGGCTCTCATTTTCCGCATATCTTTTCCATAATTTTTTTTTTTTTTTTCTTTCTTTCATTCCGACCCTCGTCCGGCTCAAGAGACAAACGGGCATTGCATTAAATACGACGGAAGAGAGAGAGAGAGAGAGAGAGTGAGGGACGAGCGAAAGGTTGCGCTTCGGAGATGTACAGACGATGAGGAGTGAAGAGAATGAGCGCGAGCCGCATCCAGCTCACTCGGCCCAGTGCGCTGGGACAGATCCGAGTGATGCACTCGAGGCCCACCCCTCGGTAAACACTGTCATTATAATTCAATTTAATATTAATTTGTACTCGTCGCTTGAAAGTGGTGCTCATTTTCCGCGATACGAGCTCTTCGAAAGAGCCCAAACGGATGTGGAATACCAAAAAAAAAAGATACCGTACTCTTCGATTCGACTTCCAGCAATTTTTGTTAGTTTCATTATTATTCTACTTTGCACCGAGTCAATATGAGATCTCATGTCCTCATTTTACCCCGTGTCTCAATTTTGCCCCGGTTTACCCATGTCCACATTTTACCCCGTGTCTCAATTTTGCCCCGGTTTACCCTACGCGTTCCGAAAGAGAGCCGGACAATTAATTTGAGGCCTGCAAAATTCAATTTAATATTAATTTGTACTCGTCGCTTGGGATTGGTGCTCATTTTCCGCGATATGAGCTCTTCAAAGAGCCCAAACGGATGTGGAATACCAAAAAAAAAAGATACCGTACTCTTCGATTCGACTTCCAGCAATTTTTATTAGTTTCATTATTATCCTACTTTGCACCAAGTCAATATGAGATTTCATGTCCTCATTTTACCCCATGTCTCAATTTTGCCCCGTTTTACCCTACACCTTCCGAAAGAGAGCCGGACAATTAATTTGAGGCCTGCAAAATTCAATTTAATATTAATTTGTACTCGTCGCTTGGGATTGGTGCTCATTTTCCGCGATATGAGCTCTTCAAAGAGCCCAAACGGATGTGGGATACCATAAAAGAGATACCGTGGTTGAAAAAAAAAAAAAAAAAAAAAAAAAAAAAACGAAGGATCTGTCGTAAAGCACACAAAGTAGGTTAGACCGTGGCAAAACGGGAACGCTAAGCAATAAAATCTACTACGACACCGAAAGCATAGAGCGATTGTTTTTCATACCAAAATTTTGTGGCACGAGTTTGGAAAGGATATTCGAAAAAAAAAATCGACTTTTGTTAGTTTCATTGTTACCCTAATTTTGTACCTCGGCGATATGACAAAAATGTCCTTATTTTACCCCATGCACCTGTTCTGTCCCGGTTTACCCTGCGCGTTCCGAAAGAGAGCCAGACCTGAGAGTCGGACAATTAATTTGCAGCCTGCAAAATTCAATTTAATATTAATTTGCACTCAGCGCTTGGAAACGATGCTCATTTTCCGCGATATGTGCTTTTCTGAGAACCTAAACGGATGCGAGATACCAAAAAAAAAGATACCGTGATTTTCGAAAATAAAAAGCGAAAGATCTACGCCCAGAAAAATAATTTATTTGATGGCCACCGTTTATTTGGTTCAAGTCAAATATTTATTTTATATAAATAAATATTTATTTCATTCAAGTAAACATTTAATTAATTTAAATAAATATTTATTTAAATCAAATAAATATTTGCTTAAATCAAATGAATATTTATTTAAATTAAATGATTATTGAAATAAAATGAACATTTATTTAAATCAAATAAATATTTTACTTAATCCATATAAACGGTGATCGTCAAATAAATTATTTTTCTGAGTGCAAACAGTCGTAAAGCACCCAAAGTAGACGTCCCAAAAGTGAACGGACCTGAGAGCCAGAAAATTTATTTGCGGCCGGCAACGGTGTATTATAACTGGACTGACCGATGATTGGCCAATGAAAAACGCATCAACGAGATAAAAAAATATATATATACATATCTATATACATATCTATATACATATCAGGGATCAAGATATAGGCACTTGAAGACATGGCACCTAAAGACTCGCAATACCCGTTGAATACATGAATAATTAATCATTCTCTATTTCACTTTTTTTTTTTTTTTTCTCCGCCATTTCTGCTCGTCCCTCGCGCGCTACTTTGAATTCGCGAAGATATCAGAGGGAAAATCGTGGTACGTAATAGTGCCTTTACCGCGCACCGGACTGCACTGTAACCCACCTGATGATACCTTCGAGTGCTCTCGATGCTTCGGCGGTTGAGAGTCACGTTTCACGTGGATGATTGATGGGTCGCGTTCTTGCTCGTTCATGAGGAAGTTATTACGGTTGCGCTCCCTCAATCGCCAGAAGTGCTCGAAGAAGAGCCAGCGATGCTGGTAGCGCAATAATTAGCTCGCAAAAGTTTTAGTAAAAACAAAAAAAAAATAAAAAATAAAAAAATAAAAATGACAAAAAGGAAAAACTAAAATGTATCGGGAGGATGGTCGATCGAACGGAGAATCACCGGCGGGTTGAGCTTCGATGTCCCTCGGTCAGTTGCGTTCTCTCGGTATCCTTTTGTCGAATGGCACAACCTCCATGGAAATTAAGGTAGTCCCTGCGAATAGTGGTCACTTCGCATAAGTTTCAGAGAAAATGCGAGGAAATTGCAAACACTTCTGGATGATACAAAAATCCGAAAAAAAAAAAATCAAGCGTATTAAAGATGCCGAAAGAATCAATTTTGCATAACAATAATTCAAATGTGTTATTGACAAATTGATGAAAAATAAAATTGTTCAACAAATATCCCGGAAACCTAAGTTTTTTTTTTTTTAATGAAAATTATTCGTTCATTTTTTTGAATATGTATGAATTTTTTCAGATTTTTAAATTCATTTTTTTTTTTTTTTTTTTTTTTTTTTTTTTTTTAATAGGAAAAACGTGTAGAAAGTCAGAAAATTCAAAATTCAACTCGGTCACCTTTTGTGGACTGTCTCAGATTTAGCCAATAATTGGCCACACTTTAGGCTCACTTGAAAATACCCTTTGAGAATTTTTTCAGATTTTTTAATCCATCCATTTAGGGAGATGCTTTTTTGTTTTAAATTTGTATATCTTAAAAGGGATCGGTCGGGCAAAAAAAAAAAAAAAAAAAATTTAACGACCAAAAAGTTCTCTTTATTCATGAACTATTTTAGGTAGTACTTGCGGTACAGTTCCGCCAAACGTGAGTTTCAGAGAAAATTTCGAACACTTCTCGGTGGGATAAAAATCCGAAAAAAAAAAATCAAATGTATGGGAGGTGCTGCAGAGATTTTTTTTGTGAAATAATAATTGCAATTCGTTATCAACAAATTCGAGATAAAAATCATTATTCAACAAATTACCCGACATCTTAATTATTTTATTCTACAAAAATAATCGTTTTATTTTTCTGAATACGTATGAATTTTTTTTTTCAAAATTTTTTGTAATCTTTGAAAATCGCGTTTTTTTTTCTATGTTCAAGCTGCAAAAAAACGCACATGTCAAAATATACATTCCAGGATAAAGTAGCAGCACAAAGTTCAATATCTCATATAAAATCTCGCATATATTTCGCGGATACATCCTGGGCAACGTATCGAAGGATATACAGAGGATTATGTATATATTTCAAGTATACAAGCGACAAGAAGTTCGATGTCCCATGTATGTCTTGTGAGTACCCTTTTTGCCATGTGGGTAATCTCGTGCGCGTCGTGCAACGGGGCGGATAGGGCAATTAACGTTACCCACGTGTATTCGACACATGACAAAGAAGGGACAGCGACAGATATAATGCTCGAACGGAGCGAGCAGTCCGGAGGAGCTTTTCGCACTTGGTGCAAAAAAAAAAAAAAAAAAACATTCTCATCGTAGAGTCAACCCGCTATACGTAAGTCCTACCGTACCGTACCATACGCGGTATCCACTGGCTTCGCACGATCCTGTGTGGAACGAGAGAGCGACTAGTTACCGTCTCGCTGTTAAAAAAAAAAAAAAAAAAAAAAAAAAATCGTAGAACCGGTCCCTAATTGGTGCCCGAACTCGACTCTCCGGCGATCTTCTCGCCTGCGCTCGCGCCCGTGCCGTAGGTATTCTATCCCAGAGCCCAGGGCTTGTTCTAGGCAAATGCAAAGTGTTCTATCCCTTCGCCAGTGTCCCGTTTCTCATCTCCGACTCGCCGTCCTCGCTTCTCCCCCCTTTCATTCCCATCGGAGTCGCCCGAGGAGCAAAGATCCAGGAGATCAAGGAAGTAGCTACCAGTTCGAGTCCCGCTTTCCCAATAATTTAAACGCCGACTATTAATTTTTTCATACAATTTTTCCTGACTCATGCACGTAAAATCCCACTTTCCGTTCCTGCGAACTGTGCGCAGAAAGGCACTTTTTAGCATCGCCTGCGGGAAAAGTACTGCGCATGCGTGCAAACCCAATATGGTATTTTTTTTTCCGGCACTAGTACGGAAAAGTGCCTTTCTATGCACTATCACGGGAACGGAAAGTGTGATTTTCGTGAATTTGTTAGGGAAAATTATGTGTGAATTGCGTGGGAGTAGAAAAGGGAGTTCTTGCCATACAAATAACTGTTCCAAAATCTTGGCCTCAAAGAAATTGTGAAATTCAGACTTCGGACAATGGCCTATTGGCCAACCCTATGGCATTGTAATGTGAAAAAAAGGGAAACCAAAAAAAGTGAACTAGCATTATTTAGTCAAGAATTATAAATTAAGATTTTATGAAAGAACTACAAGAAATTCCCAAAATTTTACCGATAAGCAGGTCACTAGGAAAAAAAGAGGTGAGAAGGAAAGCTTACGATTTTATAGGAATACACTGTTTTACTAAGCTATCGGAGAATATAAGGAAAGTGTGGATAAAAAATTTAAAGATAAGTTAAACGAAGAATTGCTCTCGTCAAGCGAAGAATATTAAAGACTGCATTTTTATACTCGTTTAAATGGATTATCGTCTTTGAAAAAAATTAAATGTTAGACTGTAAAAAAAAAATGGTAAATTTAATGTACCGGTATCGCAAGCTTTTATACATAAACCAGTATATTAAGGTAGCTATGTCGCTTCGGGGCTCATTTCGCATGAGTTCAAGAAAAATAAGAGAAAATTGCAAATACTTATTGATGGTATAAAAATCTGAAAAATGCATACATACAAAAAGTACTTAAAATACTAATTTTGCATAATAATAATTCCAAAATGTGTTGAACAAATTAATCAAGAAATTAATTGTTTAACAAATTACCCGGCAACGAAACTTTTTTTTTTTGTTAAAGAAAATGATTCGTTCATTTTTCTGAAGTCGT
The DNA here is from genome assembly GCA_963922035.1 of Amblyjoppa proteus. Classification (NCBI taxonomy): domain Eukaryota; kingdom Metazoa; phylum Arthropoda; class Insecta; order Hymenoptera; family Ichneumonidae; genus Amblyjoppa; species Amblyjoppa proteus. The sequence goes on along the minus strand of OY998234.1, from coordinate 19,237,577 downwards.
ATGAATTTTTTCAGATTTTTCAATTAGCTTTGATTTTTTTTTTTTTTATATGAAAAAAATGTGCGAAGAAACACAAAAATCAAAATTGAAAAATCTTAAAAATGTCATACATACTTAGAAAAATGAACGAATCATTATCATAAAACAAAATAGTTGTTTTGCCGGATAATTTGTTAAACAATTAATTTTTTGATTAATTTGTTAACAGCATTTTGGAATGATTATTATGCAAAATTAATCCCTTTTCAGTACCTTTAATATGCATGAATTTTTTCAGATTTTTATACCATCAATAAGTATTTGCAATTTTCTCTTATTTTTCTTGAACTCATGCGATATTTTAAAGCATTATAAAAGGTGTTCAATAAACGTTTTTTTTTTTTTTTTTACTGCTCCTACTATGAAATTCAATCGGTTCCAATCGATCTGTTGCAGATGGAGAATAGAGGCCCATCGACAGAGAAGTCGTCACCAATAGTCGCGAGACGTTCGTCTTTGATTTGTTGACGAGCTGGCGGGTCGCCGCTTGTTTACCGATCGAGAGAGAGGATCGTGGCCGGAGGGCGATGGCCGCGACCGACGGACAGATCGTCGTCGCAGCGGCTCGCTGGGCCGACGAGGCAACATATCTGCGGGAGTTCGTCACGAAGCACAGGCTCCCGTCGGTGATAAAGATAACGAAGGGCCAGTACGGGGGACTCGGTGTGCCGACATTACCAGCGCCGAGTCTGCAGAGCACCGCTCTGCTGATATCGGCCGGCAGAAGGCGCAAGATCGTCGCCCAGGCGGTGAAGATCAAGGAGGGAAGACGCGTCGTCGGCGTTGGACCTAGGCTCGCGATACCGGACTCTTACGCGGGTTACTTCGAGATCCTTAGCGAGGAGGGCAGAGCGGTCCGGGGCATCGAGTCGGTGAACGAGCTTGCGCGCAGGTGTCCCGAGGAGGGCGCCCTGGTCAGAGAGACGATACGCGGTATAGCGTGCAAGGTGGGCGAGGAAACCGGCAACGTGACACCGGAAGGCAGCAGGATACTCAACAGCGGAGAGACGATCGTCGCTGCGGGCGAGGTGACGTTACCGGGTCGGGGCCGTTTCCTGCGCTGCATCGACTGCCGGGGCGAGAGCGTCCTCCTGGGAATGGATCAGCGGGGCAGATTCAGCGCCCTCGCGAGGGAGGACAACATCAGCGGAGTGCACACGGCCCGGGCCTTGCTCAGCAAGCGACTACCGTTGACGGTGAGACTCGTTCACGGTCAGCCACCGAGGGGCCTGAAGTCCTCCTCGCAATTCGTTCCGGAGCTGCGACTGCTGTCGACCTTCGAGGAGGAGCACGTCTTCGCACTTCCGCTCCAGAGGGAGGGAGCTGCTGTCGCGCTGCCGCTCGCCGCTCCGCTCAAACTCGTCAAGGCCCGCAACGAGGAGTCGCTCAGATCGATCACGGAGTTCACGAGACTCGTCGAGAGGGCCTCGCATCTCGTCGCCGATGTCGCCGACAGGGCCCACGTCCTAGACGGGCGTCTCGGCGAGAGCAAACAGACGAGACAGACGCGGAGCGCCGGTGGCTTCCTGAGGAGATCGGCGAGCTCGGACAGCGCGAACAATCAGCAGCAGCAGCAACAGCAACTGCCGCAGCAACAGCAGCAGCAGCAACAACCGCCGCCTCAGTCGCTTCGTCATCATCATCATCATCACTATCATCAGAATCATCTGAGCAGTCACAGCAGCGGTGGCGCTTATCGGGACGAGAACCGCGTTCCACCCTCGTACACCGAGGAGTACGACGAGATTGATCAGATCTACGACTACGTCAGAGGGTTCGCTCCGCTTCCGAAGAGCGTGAGGTCCCCGTACGAGAGCCCGGTAAGCAGCAACGGATGCATGGCCGCTGTCCAGTCGAGCAACTCGAGTCCGCCGTTGACGCCGGTCACCGTCTCGATCGCTCCGTTCCTCGACGATCGACCCGAACCGCCGCCCATCGAGACAATACCCACGAAGAAGATGCAGGCCGAGAAGAGAACGAGACGGGCCGTGAAGGAGGCGCCGATGCCGAGGGTCGAGAAACCTCCACTCGCAAAGCTCTACGTTAAAAACAGCGGCACCCAGCGGGGCCGGCCGCTCATGAGACAGAAGAGCGCCTCGCCGCTCAAGGAAAATCCACCCGGATTCAAGGGTGGCTCACCACTCTTCAACATACGCTACAAGAGCCTCACCAATCTTCAGCAAGCGATGGAACTCGACGGCACACTGGATTCCAGTCACTCGGGTGGAAGAACCTCCGGGGACTCCGGGGCTGGCGCTAAGCTTCCTGAAAAACGGTAAACCGTCGATATGCCCCTTACCGTGCAGAAATTTAGTTGGGTGTCCGAGATAAATTATAGGGCCATTACAGGCATAGACGTGGAATCCATAATAGGGAATCCAAACTAGGAACCTACAGGGCCCAATATAGGAGTCCAAAATAGAATGTTAAGGGATAGTCGAGGAAACCATAGAATGGCACACATATTTCGCCTTGCTGGGTCCTACAAAGGAAAACCAAGCTTCAATCGAACAATCTACAGTGAGGATTTCAACAAAGGCCCTATTTAGGTTTGTTGGGGATTCCATAATAGGAATTGAAAATTAGAATCTTAGTGCTGGACTCTCATTAAACATAATACATAGATCATGTGTTAGGAAAAATATGAACAATGACATTAATATATCAGTAATTTAATCAATTATTTTCACGATATTTAATTCGTCATTCGGGTTATCAATAGTGGTAACTTTTTAATATTCGGTCATACCAACTATCGAATTGTTCATTAACGATTGGTAATTAAATGTTATTAAGAAAAAGCACAATGTCGATAACGAAAAATTATTTTAACCGTTCACGAATAAGTAGTTCTATTTCAATCATTTTAATCGCATTCATATAAACGTAGCCATGATACCTTCTTTAACTTCAAATAGACAATAAAAAAACCTCTAATAAGATGCGAACAGCTGAGTGAGCTTTGCGCAAAGCAGGAACCACAGGGACGCGGGTTCGAAACTCACAAACAGCAAAATAATTAACAATGCATTTTTTCGGCCGTCTAACTTGACTACTATCTTCAATAAGTAAGAATCTCTAATGAACAATGCGCAACAATCCAAGAATGATCTGCAAATAAATATTTTTCAATTTAATTTATGTACTAATTTAGTAGGGGCTTAATAAGGAAGCCTTCATGAGGTCTAACAAGGAAATTTATAAAGGCTCCATACTTTGAAGTGTGACAGGCCTAATCGGGCATTGGTTAGTTTTCCATTCTAGGCCCCGCAAAAAGTCGGGGACGTCTAGAAGGGCCCGGACAACACCCCTGACTAAAATTTCTGCACGGGTCGACATCCTCCACAGGTAAAGCGATCATGACCCTTGGACTCGTTATCTTCTCTTCCTGTTCGCAGATCGCGTCGTTTGAGCAGACCACGCTCTCTGACCAATCTCGTGTGGGAACTTCGGGGCAGCAACGGCGTCGGATGCGCGAGACCCGAGACACCTCCGCCGGTTATCGTGGCTCCGATTCCACCTGCCAAGTGCGGACCACGACTGGCACTCACTGTCGTAGCGCCTCGACGCGTCGGTACGCTCTATCTCTGACTCGGTTAGTATATTTCTAATTTGCTCATTTATTATTTGTTATATGGCTCAAACGCTTTTTACAGAATTGTCACATGGAAGTTTGCGTATTGCGCGCATAACGTGCCCATTCGGCAATAGAATTCGTGCGGTTAATGCTAGTGTAAACATAAAATCGTATAGAATTTAATGTATTGGAACTGGAAGTTGTTGTGCATAAACTCGTATATTCAATTTAATGTACGATCTTGATGAACAACGAACGTACAGTATAATAAAAACTTTAGAAATACTGTTGATAATAATTTACTTTAATTAAAGATTTAAATAATTTATAATATAAGAAAAACCTATTCAGTTAACAAGATGCGGATATTACAAATGTTGCATTTCCTTCATGTATAGTTTAATAATAATAATAATAATTTCACTATAAAGGTCCATTTATTTTTCAACACAATTGTACATCAAATTTAATGTACCAGTTTTTGCCGTAAACTTCCAATCCAGTGCATGAAATTTACAATTTTTTATGTAATAGTGTAATGACTAGAGTGTCGGATGCAGAAGCAATGCTGTGCGATAAACCTGACTGGGAACTCTTGCAGTTTGATCGATGCACGAAATTCTCCAACCGGAATTCCCCGACTTTTCCCGGTTTTCCAGTGTAAAAGTTCAAGTTTTCCCGATTTTCCATAGTAGGAAAGGACCATTAAAAATAACGCATAATATAATATATAATGATTATTAATATATTAAACTCATTTCGCAATATTAAAAGTTTCCAACGAAAATAGAATCACTACATAGTCATATAAATATGCTGCATATATGTCGACAGGTGTACTGAAACGAAAAATATACACGTCGTGCAGCATGGCGTTAAACGAAGGCCTTTGGATTCAAAAAACTTCCAGGGTTAAAAAAAAAAAAAAAAAAATCCATGACTTCTCCCTGACTCTTCCAGGTCCCAACAAATTCCCAGACTTATCCCGGTTTTCCAGGTTTTCCAAGTCCGTGGCAACCATGCCAGTGAATTTGTTTGCAAATCTTACAGTGCCTGAAATTAAACTATCTAAACCATAGTGAGCGAGTTGCGTCCGTGACCGAAATAACTCCGCGTTCCTTTACATATATTAAAAAAAAAAAAAAAAAAATCCATGACTTCTCCCTGACTCTTCCAGGTCCCAACAAATTCCCAGACTTATCCCGGTTTTCCAGGTTTTCCAAGTCCGTGGCAACCATGCCAGTGAATTCGTTTGCAAATCTTACAGTGCCTGAAATTAAACTAACTAAACCATAGTGAGCGAGTTGCGTCCGTGACCGAAATAACTCCGCGTTCCTTTACATCACATATTCTTCATCTCGGCGCATCGCTTCAACCTCCTTCGAGTCCGTGTACAGTATATTGTTTATTTTTACTAATTAATTTTTTCCCCTCGAGTGCCGTCGATCGCCGTACGGAGGCCGGACGACGATGATTCACGGTGAAACGCGCCGGGACGAAAGCCGCTCTTTCTCCTCCGAAATGCATGCATAAATTTATCGAATAATCATTTCGCCTATATTGTTCCTAAGTTGTGCGAGACGCGGGGCGCTCCGAGTGAAAGCGAGAGGATAGCAAAGATATTTACATCGCCAGATAGTTCTATCCCATTGTCTGCCTACGTCCCGCGCACGGAAACCCAACGGGTCGACCCGGCTGCGTCTCATTGACTCACTGACGAATAATTTTTGTTCGCCCATCGGCGATAGTCACTCCCAACGTCGCCGTTGTTTTTCTCGTCGATGATTCTGGGAGCTGCGCACGCTTTTTTTTTTTTTTAATTTCCATGCTACGCCTCCGGGAATTCTCGCGTGGGCGTCGGCTTGACGACTCATCCGTCCAACCGAGCGCGCCATCCTCGTCGCCGAAGAGTCTTCCCGACGTCCGTTCATCTCAGACTCGCCGGTGCATCGACTCGCCCGCTTGAGAATGTATTCAATCAAAATTCTCGGTGTCCCTCGTGCACAAGCGGAATAAATAAACAGAGAACTCCGGCTAAGTGGGCGTCGGAGACGAGAGTCAAGCGTGCGATCATCCTCCGGGCGCGGAGTTTCTCGCACGCCCGGAAGCGAACCGGCTGCGTTGGCACGAAACCACATAATTTCGCCGAAACTTCAATCGGCCGAATAGTCGCATCGGCCGAAAGTCACCGGTCCTGACGCAGCTTATCCGAATCGTCAAACTTGTCGAACTTTATTTCTTCCGAATCGTCATAATATTGCCGAAACTTTGTTTTTCCGAATCGTCGAATGTCCGAATTTTTATTATTCCGAATCGTCCTTTCAACGAATGTCCGAATTTCTATTATTCCGAATCGTCCTTTCAACGAATGTCACGCTTCCGAAATAGTAAATGGCCGAACGTTATTTCCCCGAAACGTCATTTTTCCGAACGTTATTTGTTCGAATTGTCATTTTTCCGAATAACAATTTCACCGACTCGTCATTTTTCCGAATAATAATTTCACCGAATGTGATCTTTCCGAATGGTTAAACGTCCAAACATCAACTCGCTGAATCGTCATTCGTCCGAATCGTCGTTGGTTCGAATCGTCATTCGTCCGAATCGTCATGTATCCGAAACGTATAATACTTTATAACTGGAAAGGAACGCGAATAAAAATAAATAAATAAACAATCTAGTTTTGTGATTCGGTTAAATGAAAATTTGGACGACTGACGATTCGGACGAATGACGATTCGGACGAATGACGATTCGGACGAATGACGATTCGGACGAATGACGATTCGGACGAATGACGATTCGGAAGTTTGATGTTTCGGATAAAGTGCCTTAGGACCAGTGACATTCGTTGAAAGGACGATTCGAAAGTTTGATGTTTCGGATAAAGTGCCTTAGGACCAGTGACATTCGTTGAAAGGACAATTCGGATTAATGACGATTCGGACATTTGCCGATTCGGAAGTTTGATGTTTCGGATAAAGTGCCTTAGGACCGGTGACTTTCGGCCATACGACGATTCGGCCGATTGATGTTTCAACGAAACTGTGTATCTTCCGTTGGCACGTATGGTGCGCAAGAGATCGTCAGAAAGAGAATGCTCGATGCCATAGACTACAAACCAAGGACGTTAAAAGTAGCGGATTTTGTCCGGCTTCCTTGTACGCCGGGGCCGCGCTCTTTGCGATTTCCAAGCTTCCGAGGGAGGATTACCGTGGAACGATCGTCGCGGTTAAAGGAAGATTATACCCGATTCTCGACGATGCCGGTCGCTCGCATGTACGCCGATGGATTTTATTGCACGTGCGTATGGGTCGTGTACCGATACGCGTTCGGCTGCGTGGGAGGAGGAGTGACCAGTAGCCAGGACGGCGCACGGCCGGTTGATCGGCCCGTTGGACCGTGACGCGGAGCACCGTACCGCGAGCTTGACCACTACCACTTTATTATTACTACTTGCTAGCTGGCTCGCTGGTTGCCCGTCTGAGCGTACTACTATGTACAGCCATCCAACAAGTCGGCGTTCCACCACACCACGAGACCGGCGAAGTAACCAGCGGCTTGAGGGATCTCCCTCTCCCTCTCCCAAAGAAGATTTATTGCGCTCCTCCAATCAAATGGTACACACGGAGGCGAGTCGGAGGGTATCCGCACATGAAGTCGGGTGGCGCGGCTATAGAAAACCGCACTGAATAAATCGTTGGCCTTACACCCAGCCTCGCATTCAGGCCTGTGCGAATATTTCTCCTCTTCTCGGAGGGCTCAGCGGCGATATTGCCACTACGGTACAATGCATACAGAACGGAGAATAGAGAGGATCGTTCCGTGATGCGCTTCTTCTTTACTCCGAGAGAGAGAGAGAGAGAGAGAGAAGCTCACTTCGGAGCCGCGGAAATCCCTCGAGTCTCGAGCACACTACCCGAGCGAGTGCACAAATTTGTTGAACAAATAATAGCGCGCCCGCGCGAGATGCCTCTCGACTGCGCTGTCCCTTCGACGATCGTGCCCGCTTCAAGCTCTCGAGGCCTCATCTCTTCGGGACGAGCGGCTCTCTCGTGCACTCTCCGAGGGCAACGTTCCTCCCTCTTTCTCTCATCTGTGCAGACGGTTCTGAGCGGAGAGCCGTGGAATCGTGGAACTCCGACAGGACGCTTCTGCATATTTCAGGGAGAATCCGGTCCTCTACCGTTAGGCGACGCGAGAGGCCCAACATTCCCACAGAGCTTTGTAACTCGTACTGTTCGGAGAGAAAGAGAGAACGGTGCTCGCTTCGATTCGCTTATTAAAATTTCCGCGTTCTCCGAACGTTATCTTGCTCTGTAGGTTTCGTTTTTCTCGGCTGGGCTCGATTGTTCGAGGTTCACGAGGATGATTCTTGTGGATGCTGGGATATAGTGAACGATATTGTGAAGTACCATGCGTTCCGAGAAATTCTGACAAAAGTGTAGAAGTTGGCGTTACAAGTGAGCTCGGTTTTGCAGGGGACCAGAAAAATGACTCCGAAGATATCTGGATGACATCAAATTTCAACTGTAGCAAGTGTCAGTCAATGCACCTGTTGTAGGAAAATGGAATAGAATAGAATAGAAAAGTTGTAGGAAAATAGAATTATACGAGCGTTCGCTTGTATAAATCTGTTCGCTTGTATAGTGCAGATATCTTCAGGATCATCCAGAAAAGAGGTTCTCGTCATTTATCGAGAGATAGACCGGTGCTCGCTTCGATTCGCTTATTAAAATTTCCGCGTTCTCCGAACATTATCTTGCTCTGTAGGTTTCGTTTTTCTCGGCTGGGCTCGATTGTTCGAGGTTCACGAGGATGATTCTTGCGGATGCTGAGATATAGTGAACGATATTGTGAAGTACCATACGTTCCGAGAAATTCTGACAAAAGTGTAGAAGTTGGCGTTACGAATGAGCTCGGTTTTGCAGGGGACCAGAAAAATGACTCCGAAGATATTTGGATGACATCAAATTTCAACTGTAGCAAGTGTCAGGCAATACACCTGTTGTAGAAAAATAGAATAGAATTATACAAGCGTTCGCTTGTATAGTGCAGATATCTTCAGGATCATCCAGGAAAGAGATTGTCGTAATTTCTCGAGAGATAGACCGGTGCTCGCTTCGATTCGCTTATTAAAATTTCCGCGTTCTCCGAACATTATCTTGCTCTGTAGGTTTCGTTTTTCTCGGCTGGGCTTGATTGTTCGAGGTTCACGAGGATCATTCTCGCGGATGTTGAGCTATAGCGAACGATATTGTGAAGTATCATATGTTCCGCGAAATTCTGACGAAAGCGTAGACCAGAAGAATCAGTCCGAAGATATTTGGACGACATCAAATTTCATCTACAGGAAGTTTCAGTCAGTGCAACTGTTTTAATTCTGTTTACTTGTATAGCGCAGATATCTTCAGGATCATCCAGGGAAGAGATTCTCGTCATTTATCGAGAGATAGACCGGTTCCCGCTTCGATTCGCTTATTAAAATCTTCGCGTTCTCCGAACATTATCCTGCTCTGTAGTTTTCGTTTTTCTCGGCTGGCCTTGATTGTTCGAGGTTCACGAGGATGATTCTTGCGGATGTTGAGATACAGCGAACGATATTGTGAAGTATCATACGTTCCGAGAAATTCTGACGAAAGCGTAGAACGTGGCATTGCAAATGAGCTAAGTTTGCAGGGGACCAGGAAAATTACCCGTAAGAAATCTGGACGACACCAAATGTCATCTATAGCAAGTTTCAGTCAATGTACCTGTTGTAGGAAAATAGAATAGAATTCTACAAGCGTTCGCTTGTATAATTCCGTTCGCTTGTATAGTGCAGATATCTTCAGGATCATCCAGGAAAGAGGCTCTCGTAATTTTTTGAGAGATAGACCGGTACTCACTTCGATTTTTTTCCTTATTAAAATTTCCTTGATCTCCGAACATTATTTTTCTCTGCAATTTTCCTTGTTCTCGGCTTTACTTGATTATTCAAGATTCACGACGATGATTCATGCCGATGTTGAGATATATTAAACAATATCGTCAAATACCATAAGTTCCGAGAAAATCTGACAAACGCATTGAACGTGACATTGAAAATGAGCTCGGTTCGCAGGGGACCAGGAAAATTACCCGAAAGATATTTGGACGACATCAAATTTCATCTATAGCAAGTTTTGGTCCATGCACCCGCTTTACGGAAATAGAATATAATAATACAAGCGTTGTTCGCTTGTATAATTCAATTTATTGAGCGAACCCTTCCGAGCGAAGTTTGTGCGATGGAAAAAGCAGACGCCACAATCCGATGAAATTTAATCTAGTGCGGATATCTTGAGGATCATCCGGAAAAACGGCTCTCTTAATTGGTCGCTTTACGGAAATAGAATATAATAATACAAGCGTTGTTCGCTTGTATAATTCAAGTCATTGAGCGAACCCCTCCGAGCGAAGTTTGTCCGATGGAAAAAGCAGACGCCACAATCCAATGAAATTTAATCTAGTGCGGATATCTTGAGGATAATCCGGAAAAACGGCTCTCTTAATTGGTCGAGAGAGAAACCGGTACAAACTTCGATTTTTTGCTTATTAAAATATCCTCGACGACCGAACATTATCTTTCTCCATAGTTTTGCTTGTTCTCGGCTCTCCTTGAATATTCAAGATTCGCGACGATGATTCTCACGCATGTTGAGAAATATTGAAAAATATCGCGAAACACCATACATTCCAAGAAATCCCGACGAAAGCATTGATCGTGGCATTGCAAACGAGCTCGTTAAAGGTAGTACTTGCGACACAGCACTCCGTACGTGAGTTTCCAAAAAAATTTCGAACGCTTCTCGATGGGATAAAAATTTGAAAAAAAAAAAATCAAGTCTATGGGAGGTGCTGCAAAGATTGTTTTTGTGAAATAACAATTGCAATTTGTTATTAACATATTTCAAGATAAAAATCATTATTCAACAAATTGCCCGGCAACTTAATCATCTTATTATATGAAAATGATTCGATTATTTTTCCGAATACGTATGAATTTTTCTCAGAATTTTTTGTAATCTTTGATACTCGTGTTTTTTCTATGTCGTAGCTATGAAAACACGCAATTTTCAATGATTACAAAGAATTCTGCAAAAATTCATATGTATTCATAAAAATAAACGAATTATCGTTATGAAGAAAAATAGTTAAGTTGTCGGGTAATTTGTTGAACAATGATTTTTATCTTCAATTTGTTAATAACGAATTTAAATTGTTATTTCACGAAAACAATCTTCGCAGCAACTCCTATACGCTTTATTTCTTTCAGATTTTTATCCCATCGAGAAGTGTTGCTAAATTTTCTCTGAAACTCACGTTTGGCGGGACTTTACCGCAAGTAGCTCCAGCGAGTGGTGTTCATTTCACCTAAATTCGAGAAATTCGGGCATGAATTGCAAACACTTCCCGAACGTTGTAAAAATCTGAACAAATTCATACTTATTATAGGCACTGAAAAGACTAATTTAGCATAATAATAATTTTAAAATGTTATCAACAAATTGTTGAAAAAAAAAAAATTGTTCATCGAAATATGCGGTAACTCAATTTTTTTTTTTTTTTTATGAAAATGATTCGATCATTTTTCAGAATACGTACGAATTTTTTCAGATTTTTATCTTTATTTTGATTTTTGCATATTGTTCCATGTAAAAAAACAAGATCATCGGTAAGTGCTTGCGATTCTTGCCCGAATTTCTCGAATTTAAGCGAAATGAACACCACTCGCTGGAGCTACCTTAAGGGGAGTCTAAACTCCCTCTCGCTCGCTCTCACAGGAACCCTATGGCGCTGTCTCTCTCGCACTCGGCCGCTCGCCGCACGGGTTTAGCCTCGCCTTAAGGGGAGGCTAAATACCGACAATTTCACCTAAAAACTTTGATCCCATTTTTCTCCGAGATGACTAATTAAAATTGAATACAAATTTGATAGTCGCTGCAGAATATCTGAACGAAGTGCGCCCCGCTTAAAAAAAAAAAAAAAAAAAAAATTCGGAAAAAAAAATTACAGAGTAGTTACCATGCGAAATCTATAATAATAAAGTTGTAAATAATGATATTTCTGCTTCACAGCCGTCAAAAAGACGAGCGGGGCGCACTAGCCACTAAATGAGTACAAAACTTGATACATGTTTCATAGCATTTCATGAAATGACGTCTGAGAAAAATGGTACGAAAAAATATGCGATAAATGTCGGTACACCGTTAGAAAATCGCTTGTCAAAGTCTCCCGAACGTTAGTTCACAAGATTCCGATGGAGGGCGCTGCCATCGATTTGTCCCTCACCGAATACTAACAAGGCGAACTAACGTTCGGAATACTTTGACAAGCAATTTTCTAACAGTGTACCGACATTTATCGCATATTTTTTCGTCCCATTTTTCTCAGACGTCATTTCATGAAATGCTATCAAACATGTATCAAAATGTGTACTCACTTGCTGGCTAGTGCGTTCCGCTCGTCTTTTTGACGGCTGTGAAGCAGAAATACCATTATTTACAACTTTATCATTATAGATTTCGCATGGTAACTACTCTGTAATTTTTTTTTTTCGATTTTATTTTATTTTTTTTTTTGTTTAAAGCGGGGCGCACTTCGTTCAGATATTCTGCAGCGACTATCAAATTTTTATTCAATTTTAATTGGACATCTCGGAGAAAAATGGGATCAAAGTTTTTAGGTGAAACTGTCGGCATTTAGCCTCCCCTTAAGGGGGGGGACCAAGAAAGACGCTCTCGTAATTCGTCGACAAAGAGACCGGTACTCGCTCCGATTCGCTTATTAAAATTTCCTTCCTTCTCGTTTTCCTTATTCTCATCAGTCCTTGATTATTCAAGACCCACAACGACGATTCTCTCGCATGTTGAGAAATATCAAAAAAAAAAAAAAAAAACTTCGTGAAATTGCAGTAATTTCAAGAAATTCCGACGACCCCATTGAATGTGGCATTACAAACGAGGTCGTTATGCGCCGTACCAGGAAAGAGGCTCTCGTCATTTGTCGAGACTTTTGTTCGCCCCCTCCCCCCCCCCCCCCCTTCAATGCGATGCGATCGTGTGTATTCCGGATCGGTGGAGTGTGCGTTCCGACTCGGTACCAGCAGCGCTGCTATCACAGGCGGGTGGTCCCTATTCAAAGATCTTTATGGCCAGTGTGTCTCGGCACAAAGTGCCCGGTCGGGAAGGCCGGACCCTCAGCGCTATCCTCTATCCCGGGATATCTCACCCTCGCTCTATGATTTCGTTCGTACATTCGTGGAGAACGTGAGAGCACAATCTATCCGATCGTGCGATCCACCAAGGTATTTCTCGGATTGGCCAGAAATCCTCGCGGTCGGAGTGTGCCGTTCGGAATTTTTAAATAATTTATCTTATCGCGAAACGATAGGCGAGCGGTATATACGGTGCTTTTTTTTTTTTTAATTCTCTCGGTGGTAGTTGCGATAGTTCCGGGTCCGGGTGGGCCGCGGAGCCTCGAACGCAGAACCTTCGATATAGCGTATGTTAATCGATAGACTGGATTACCGGTGAATCGATACCCGAGGCGTTTCTCCTCTATCGTGCATCTCTTCTTCAACTGCGTGGGGAAGTTTGTCCGCGAAAAGGATCCTAACGTCGAGCTGTGCGTGAAGCAACGAGAAATTTTCAGTTCACATTAAAATATTGGTAAAATCAAGGACCAAAGTCTAATTAATTGATGTGCTAATCGTTGTGACTGTGATCAATGGTCAAATGAAATAACGAAACAATGAAATACATTGTGTCTATTTTTATATTAAGATGCGAACTGGTGATGTTATTCTAATTGTAGAGATAATTTAATGAATTATTGATTATTGATGTCTTTATATTTATATTGTATGTAAGAGGGTTCATCCCGTAAACGAATGAATAAATAAATAAATAAATAAGAAAATGGCTAAAAGACTACGCGGTCGATGGTCAATTGGCATTGGGGGCATAGGGAAGAGCGGGCAAAATCGAGCAGTGAGGCAAAACTCCGTATTACAGTCATTTTTGAATGCGACAATGGGGCAAAACGGGACAGACAATCCGGATGTATTAAGGGGATGCTCGAACTGGGTATTTTTTTTACTTTTTTTAACCTGATTTACCTGTTTTACCGATGGACCTGACCAATTTTTCAGTTACGACTTAACATTGTTAAGGGGCTGCTGAACCTTTCTGTTTTACCGGCCGAAATAGGTGATTTCGCAGTTTTCACTTTACGTCGTTACTATGCGACGGGTATGCTTCAAATTTTACAGGACTGCATTAAAAACATAAACCATTCGGCGTGCACTCGAATTTCGGTCGAAATCTTCCGAAAAATAAAGAAAATCGAATATTAAAAACTGTCGCGGAAACCAACATGGCTGCTGAAATGTTTACAGCATCCGTTCTGTTGGATATAAAAAATTAGAGATTTTACATACGTCAGATGGGAGTGCACGCCGATACTGTGAAGTTCTCCGAATATTCCAAAACCATCGGAAAGTTGCTCACTCAAAAGATAATCACGTGAAGTGTAAACTGCGATTACTTAGTCTATCGACTTGCGACGGATGATTAGAGCCGATGAACACGGTCGAATGAGGTGTAGGGCACGATGCAGAGCCACCTGGGCGTCAATCGTGACACTACGTTTACGGACTTTCGCAAACTATAATATTCGATTTTCTTAATTCCTTGTAAGTTTTCAATCAAAATTTAACTGCACTCCGAAGCTTTTATGTCAATATCATAATCCTGTATGATTTTAAGCATATGTGTAGTGTATCAAGAATGCTAAGTCGGAACACAAAAATTGGTTAGGTCCATCGGTAAAACAGGTTAAAAAAGTTAAAAAAACCAGCTCCAGCATCCCCTTAATACACTACAGATATGCTTCAAATCATACAGGATTATGATATTGACATAAACGCTTCGGAGTGCAGTTCAATTTTTATTGAAAACTTACAAGGAATTAAAAAAAAAATCGAATATTATAGTTTGCGAAAGTCCGTGAACGTAGTGTCACGATTGACCCCCAGGTGGCTCTGCATCGTGCCCTACACTACATTCGGCCGTGTTCGTCGGCTCTAATCACCCGTCGCAAGTCGATAGACTGAGTAAACGCAGTTTACACTTCACGTGATTATCTTTTGAGTGAGCAACTTTCCGATGGTTTTGGAATATTCGGAGAACTTCACAGAATCGGCGTGCACTCACTTTTGACGTATGTAAAATCTATCATTTTTTATATCCAACAGAACGAATGCTGTAAACATTTCAGCGGCCATATTGGATTCCGCGACAGTTTTTAATATTCGATTTTCTTTATTTTTCGGAAGATTTCGACCGAAATTCGGCTGCACGCCGAATGGTTTATGTTTTTAATACAGTCCTGTAAAATTTGAAGCATAGCCGTCTCATAGTAACGACGTAAAGTGAAAACCACCTATTTCGGCCGGTAAAACAGGAAGGTCCAGCAGCCCCTTAATCGATATCCTGAATCACCGCTGAATCGATGCCCAATGCATTTATCCTCTATTCTAAATTTTTATCCTACAATTTTCCTCCATCCTGCGTGGGGAAAATTGTCTCCGGAAAGCATCCGAACGAGAATCGGTGCGTAGATCAACCGAAAATCTTTACTTTCATAAAAAATATTACTAAAATCCAAACGGCTCTGTACAAATAAACGGAGTTGGTTGGGATCGTTAAATTATAATGACTGTCGTCGGGTCGCGGTGAGCGACTCTGCCCGATCCCGACCGACTCCGAGCCTCTCGTCCCCGTCTCGGTGCAAGTTTTGCCGGATGTGGCGTATCGACGGTGGCCCGGGACAGTGAAAGAGGATGAGCCAAGGTCCCCGGTCGCCATTTCAACTCTGACCATGAAGGAAAATATGCCTCCGAGTTCGCCGAATCTCCGAGAATCTCGTCAAGGACCGTCCCGGTTCTGTCGCACCTCAACGCGGATGTACCGATTTTTTTTTTTTTTTGAAACAGCCGCTCGCTCGATTTATCGCTCGACCGTGCGAACCTACGCCTCGCTTTCTCGTTCAACCGCCACGGTCGCTTCGATAACTGGATGATCAAAAGCAGCAAAAAAATAAAAGAAAAAAAAAAAAAACGAAGTAAGAAATCGCAATCGACGCCAAGTTGAGCTTTCGATTCCAATGGTGAACGGCCGAAACGCCGCTCGCGAGACTGTCGAAGAGTCCTTTCGCCCCGGCAACGAGTTTCGCTTTCTTTTCGCCTCGAGCATAACTAATATATCGACGACTGCTTCCTTCTTAGTTCTTTTTGGTCTCTCCTCTTCGTTATCAACTCGCCCTCCACTTCGCTCCGGAACGTACGTGGGCGTAGGGACACGCTGGATGCGCCGCGCTCACCGCTCGGACTAATTCGAGAAGCTCATAAACTACTTGTCACTGGGATCTCCGAGCGGCGGGAATTTAAATTACTGTGGTAATCGCGAACTTGAATATCTCCGAGCGAGTGAGACCGCGAGACACGCACCCTCGCGAGGGACGTGTTTCATCCGGAGAATTATGGCGGAGCGAATGGCGAAGAAATCCTATGTCTTCCCCGGTGCACGAAGTCGGAGCCGTTAGATCGTACACTGTTAAAAATTTTATGAAATTTATATAACACGTTTAATATACAAAGTCGTTATGAAATATACAACTTCAGTATGCGAAATTGGAATTCGTACGGGGCATTCCATACCGATTCAACATACGTCGGACCCTCGATCTCTTCAATTCGGTTGGTAATTTTTTATAATATTGTTCTAACTCTAAAAATCACTCCAAATTTTTTTCTTTTTTTTATTTCTTTATTTTATTATTATTATTTTTTTTTTTGCATTAATTACAATTTTTCGAAGTTAACATATTTTTAGCCGTAATTAAAAATTCTGAAAAAATTCTCAAAAATCCTGTATCAGATATGAAAATTTTCAAGCCTAGAGCGGAAGTGACATGGCATTAGCTTCCATTTAAAAATTTTTTTTTAAATATAATTTTAAATCATTTTAAATAATTAAAAAAAAAAAATAAAAAAATAAAAGCTAATGCAATACCACTGTCGCTCTAGGCTTGAAAATTTTCACATCCGATACAGGATTTTTGAGAATTTTATCAGATTTTTTCACATTGGCTAACAATATGTTCACTTGAAAAAAGAAAGCAAAGCTCAAAAAACATCGAGAAACAAACGTTTTACCATTCTAGGTTTAGAATTAAAAATGTTTATATCTGATACAGGATTTTTGAGAATTGTTTCAGATTTTTTCATTTGCTCTAACAATATGTTCACTTGAAAGAATAAAGCAAAGCTCAAAAAAAAAAAACATCTAGAAGCAAGCGTTTCACCATTCGGGGTTTGAGGCTTAAAATTTTTCATATCTAATACAGGATTTGTCAGAATTTTTTATTCCAGCTAAAAATATGTTCACTCTAAAGAATTCTAATTAATGCAAATTAAAAAAAAAAAAAAATTTAAAAACAATTCGTAGTGATTTTTAGAGTTAGAACAATATTATACAAAAAATTACCAACCGAATTGAAGAGCTCGAGGCTCCGTCGTAGGTCGAATCGGTATGGAATGCCCCTATATACATAGTATTAGAATTTTTTATAATTTTGATCTTAAACGCAATACCCGTGTATTAAAGTATACCGATGATGGCATTGAAAATTAAGACATCCGTATATGAAAATGATGTTATTATTAGAAATATTATACAACCAATGTTGTTTTTAATATACCGGTAAAGGCGATATTCTCACATACGTGTCAATGAAATTTCATGTACCTTACATGCATAAAACTTCATATAAATTTCATGAATTTTCAAACAGAAATTTTTAACATTGTATTTATATTGCTCGGCGTGCACCGAGCTGTTACCCGTCGATGCTTCACACCATCTCAATGTGAAAGTTCTCGAATACCCCCCCCCCCCCCCCCCCCACCCCCCTTTTGTATTAACTGCATGAAAGTGCTTCTGCAACGGAGATTTAGATATAAAATAACCAATGGATATCGATGCCCTATCGACCTCCATTCTTTCTCTCGATCGTATATCCACGTGCAGATAGGGCACATCGATTTATTGTACTTCGCGGCGTTACGAGAGTCACCCGGAAGGCGAGGCGATCTAACCGGCACAGCCGGGTATTTGTTCATCCAGTATCCGCGGGCGTGTACCGAATGCGCTCTCTTGCGTTGGTATCGCGGAGCGTATTTCGAATTAGCCGCAAAACGAAGCTCGAGAAATTGTCAGTCCCGAGAGCCCGACGATTTCATCTTATCGAGAGCCACAACTCGCGGTCGGACGACTCATTATGCGCAGCGAAGGATCGACTAAACATACCGATTGTCTACACGCGTTACGAACAGACCTTGCGGACGGTGAGAACCATAAATGAATAGTCTGTCTTTCGAGTCAAGGCGTTGGTTCTTCGGTGAGACGGAGACCTTCGCCGCAATGTCGCGGATATCGGAAGACCTTCTGCCAAAGGTAGCGAGACTCTGAGCGATTATCGAACGGATCGGATCAATGCAAAATACATCAACGGTTTATTTTGCATTCGCCTTTTTTTTGTCGGTGGTTGATTTTCAAAATACTTATGACTGCATATCGGTGGACGGTTTGTCGGTGGTACTAATGATTTTTACAAGATTGGGCCAATTTGCTCGTTTAGAGTTAATCGTAGATTCGCTGCCGCGCAGGGCGAGCGGTTTGGTTGCGACGAATTTTCTCCCTCTGGATAGATCGTAGAGATGCTACAGTGCATTAAACATTTACTTTGCATTCAACTTTTTACTCGCTGATGCAATGAAATTTACAAGATTGGGCCAATTTGCTCGTTTATAGTTAATCGGAGATGCACTGCTTCACAGGGCGTGCGGTTTGTCTGCGAAAAATTGTTACCTCTGAATAGATCGTAGAGATCCTGCAGTAAATTAAACATTTACTTTGCGTTCAACTTTTTAGTCAGCGGTACAATGATTTTAACAAGATTGGGCCAATTTGCTCGTTTGAGTTAATCGCAGATTCGCTGCTTCACAGGGCGTGCGGTTTGTCTGCGAAAAATCGTTCCCTCTGGATAGATCGTAGAGATCCTGCAGTAAATTAAACATTTACTTTGCGTTCAACTTTTTAGTCAGCGGTACAATGATTTTAACAACATTGGGCCAATTTGCTCGTTTGCGTTAATCGCAGATTCGCTGCTTCACAGGGCGAGCGGTTTGGTTGCGTAGAATTGTTCCCTGTGGATAGATCGTAGAGATGTTTCCGTAAATTAAACATTTACTTTGCATTCACCTTTATAGTCAGTGGTTGATTTTTAAAATCCTCACAACTTTACGCTGGTTACAATTTACACTGGTCTGTCGGTGGTACAATGATTTTTACGAGATTGGACCAATTTGCTCGTTTAGAGTTTATCGGAGATTCACTGCTTTATGGGCTAACGGTTTCGTAGCGGGAGCTTTTTTTCCTCTGGATACATCGAAGGAATGCTGCAAGTTTGATGTTCGAAGTATATACTTAATTAGTACCAAAAACCTTGGCCTTTTTATGCTCATTCTAGCGCTATACTTCTAATGCTGGAGAATAATGAAAAGAAGGTATAGAGAAAAATAGATACTCTCTTGGAAGTCGGAAAATGTCGATGGGTTAATACTGCATCAGAAGTTAATATTAAAAAGTTATAGGCTTTTGTACTGTTTCGAAGGCGAAGAGTGGATAAGTAAGATTGTGCAGTGCTCGGCGATATTTCTGAATCTAATGTTTTGTCAGAATGCCAGACTCACACTATTATAAAGAGCATTATAAAGAGCATTGAGTAAATTAAATGTAATTTGTTAGTAAAAACTCACGTAGGATATAAAACCTAGAGCCGTCAGAAAATTTTTATTGCGTCAAAGAAATCCGGGTATTTTTCAAATCAGCTTTAATGGCCGCCCTGATTTAGTGGACACCTCAAAAAAAGTCCAGTGAGTCGTCTTAAAGTAACACCAGTGGACAGCCTGAGTGAGTTCAGAGAGAATTGAAGGAGAATTGCAAACACTTCTCGATAAAATCTGAAAAAAAAATCAAGCATATGGAAGGTGCTCAAAAGATTGATTTTGCACAAAAATAATTCAAAAAGATTATCAGCAGACGAATGAAAAATAAAATTATTCAACACATCACCGGCAACTTTACTTTTTTCATATAAAGACAGTTTGTTAATCTGTTTGAATACGTATGAATTTTTTCAGAATTTTGGGTAATTTTTGAAAATTACGTTTTCTTATTAACTAAAAACGCAATCTTCATCAATCTTCAACAATTCATACATATTAAAAAAAAAGAACAAATCGTTTTCATTTTTTTTTTTTTTTAAGTCAGCTTGCCGGGGGAATTTTAATTTTTTTTCGTTAACTTGTTAATGACATCTGGGAATTATTATTATGCAAAATCAATCTTTTCAGCACCGTTCATATGATTGATTTTTTTCAGATTTTTATCCCCTCGAGAAGTTTTCGCAATTCCTCTCTCAATTCTCTCTGAACTCACGCGGGCTCTGCAAGTACTACCTTAAGGTAGTCCTTGCGAATAGTGTTCACTTCACTTAAGTTTCAGAGAAATGAGAGGGAATTGTAGACACTTCTCAATCGTATAAAATTCTGAAAAAAAAAATCAAGTGTATTAAAGATGCCGAAAGGATTAATTTTGCATAATGATAATTCTAAAATGTTATTAACAAAATGATGAAAAATAAAATTGTTAAACAAATATCCCGGAAACCTAACTTTTTTTTAATGAAAATTGTTCGTTCATATTTCTGAATACGTATGAATTTTTTCAGATTTTTAAATTCACCTTGAATTTTCTGTTTTTCTACACGTTCTTCCCATATAAAAAAAAAAAAAAATCACAGTGAATTTAAAAATTAAAAAAAATTCATACGTATTCAAAAAAAATGAACAAATAATTTTCATTAAAAAAAAAAGTTAGGTTTCCGAGATATTCGGTGAACAATTTTATTTTTCATCAATTTATTAATAACATTTTGGAATTATTATTATGTAAAATTAATCTTTTCAGCACCTTTAATATACTTGATTTCTTTGCAGATTTTTATATCATCCAGAAGTGTTTGCAATTTGCTCTTATTTCTCTGAAACTTATGCGAAGTGAACACCATTCGCAAGTACTACCTTAAATCGCGAGTTCAAAGAGGACCCTCATTCAGCAGGAATTCGAAGCTCCGGCACTGGTCATTACCGTGAATGTGCATTTTTCCCCCGTGCATTTTTTTTTTTTTTTTTTTCGTAACGCTTCATGCACAAATCCACCGGATGGAGAGTTCGTGACCCAGCCAAGACCAAGAGTGCACAGGATGCGGGAAACGTTAGATTAAAGCAGACATCGTCGTACCCGCACAATGTTCGTTCTAAAAAAAAAAAAAAAAAAAAAAAAAAAAAAAAAAAAAAAAAAAAGGATAAACCGTATCGACGGCACATCCACAGCTCTCACTGGATAAGAACTAACGTATCCCGTTTCTTTATCGTCGATTCCGCCGTTTCTTTTTTTCTTCACATATCCCATGAGAGTCCGAGCACGGTCCGACAAAGATTAGCTTCGAACGAAAAATAATTACTATCTGAAACCGTACCGACAGGCGTTGAATGCGCGGTTGGCCATGTTGACCAGATTCGTTCGCGGTCATTACTCGGATGGGTGAAAAATTGATTTTTCCTATACAGAGGTCCATTTTTCGTAAAAAAAAAAAAAAAAGTTAAAATAATTTTTTTCTACTAAAAACACCCCTTAGTTTAAATTTTACACGATATTTAGCATCGTGTGAAGATTCTAAAAAAATTCCAAAGTGTTATCTGCTATTCTTACGTACTAAAAAAATTAACAAATGAACAAATTTAATTCATATAGATTCGTATAAACTCGAGTATTATTTAGATAACTGAAAGGGGTTTGCCTATAGTCGGTAAATTTGATTCACATCGTTGGGAAACTCATATTGAAATACAGTCGAGCCTCGATTATCCGAACCTCGATTTTCCGAACCTTCGATTATCCGAACTGCAATTTATTTTATCCGAACTTCTATTATCCGAACTGTAATTTATTTTATCCGAACTTTTATTATCCGAACAGGAATTTATTTTATCCGAACCTTTATTATTCGAACCGTGCCGCAAAATTTCGTTGTTTCATATCGTCGAGCGTTACTTTGTTGCGGGCGTCTGCAAATTTTTTATCCTGCGCCTCTTTGTATAATTGACCAAAAATTGACGACTTTATCAAGAAGAATGCTTAAAGTAAGCGTTTAATAATATGTTCCAGAGTATATATATAATGTTTGTATGTAAAGTTATACTTCAAAAAAACTCATATTCATTATGTATGTTATTATTATATATATATATTTTTTTTCATAACTCGATTATACGAATATTGGTTCGGATAATCGAGATTCTTGTTACATCTCGACGTAATCTGCCACTTAGAAGACAATCTATTTTTAAAATACATAGCCTCTTGCCACAAGTCCACACACTCCATAGAGTTTGACACGCTTACGCCGAACTATATATCTCTCGGCACTTCGCCGACTCGTGTAAACGTAGGGGAGCTGTCGCATCTACACGACAGTACTATTTTCTATGGGCCAAACTCAGTGCCAATTGCACACCGGTGCCTTTTGGTACCGCAATGACACCCGAAAACCGCAGTGTACGCACTTTCGACTCCCTCGAAGCTAGTTTTCTAAGAAATATAATATAAAAATATCTCCATATGTAGCATAGGAGCGATCTAGTATAAAAGGCGTACGCGCCACGTTACTCTCATCGATACCACCGAGCTGCTAAATAATCTACGAGACTCCGAAGAGCGAGCAAAGCTCTGTACGACGAAACTCTGTTCGATAGCCCTGCGAGGCTAAGTCTTCGGAAATCGACATAGTCTGATCGATTGCAGTACGAGAACCTGTACATCATCGGGCTACGAGAGAAATAAAATGAAATTTCCGTGAGTACTAAACAGAATCATTGAGTCTACATTTGTTCTCCATGCTCTGCCACGTGCGAGGGACTAGGAAGTCTCAAGTATCCTCTCAACGTATCGCTCATATGTACGACAGTGTTAGGCGGGGTCCTCGTTCCTGATGTAAAGGGCCAACGCCTTGACTCGAAAGAGAGACCGCCGTTGCGTCTCCCTCAACGCGAACTCACCGAGAGCTCGTTGAGACGTAACATCTACTCTACTCACATTAAAGTGAGGGGAAGATCACGTGACGGGGCCATGAGTGTGAGAGAGAGATGATTGCAATTTTCAAATTAACTTTATTCAATGGTGTTAATTTTTTTGCAACAAAAACGAATTCGGGCCGGATACGAAATTACCGTGTGCATGCGGCTCGAATTTGCTTTTCCTTAAAAAAAAAAAAAAAAAAAAAAAAAAAAAATTAGCACCCTTGAGAAAAGTTCATTACAGTTTTTATTACCGACCGCGATATTTCACTTCCCCTCAAAAAAAAAAAATCAATCCTGAATGCACTTTCAAAATCTAAAAAAAAAAATCACAGAAGCGCCTCTCAAGTAGTACTACAAACTGGCAAATAAAAAAAAAAACCATCCAAGTGCTCGACCGAAAAAAGTGATCCGGTTGATAGATCATGCCTCATGCGCTTAGTGCGAAACAGCCGTCTTCTCTCCCTGCCCCTGCATGTGATCTGGGCCGAGCGACTGCAACAATGCGCTTTGTGTCGCTCGACTTGTCTCTCGGATTCTAGAATACGGGTCAAGCTCTAGCGCACAGTCTGACACAATGAACACCGCCCGGACTTATCAAGTCCTCGCTTCTCGCCACTCCGCCCTTTCGCGCCAACTGCGTTTCCTTTCCTCATATTCAAATATCCTCCCGGAGCCTTCGACAGTCGATGCACCGAGCTGTGAGCCACCCTGTCGAATCGGTAGGCTGGGCGGCGTGGGTAGCAATCAGCCAGCCCGACGATTCCCGGTCTCTTCCTCTTGGGACGGGAACGACAACGCGCACGTCGCAATGGTCGGTTATCCTGTACTCATTAGCCGACGTTTATCCGGAGAGCGACGGGTTAACTGCTGCCGGTTTGCTACTTGCGTTTAACCCGTGCACTCTGTTAAAGGCGGAAGGTTCGATCGCCTCATCGAGCGCTGCCGCTTTCGCCGATTCGCCCGCTCCTGTGCAGTGAAGGAGCGCAAACAGATTGTACAGCACACGATGCGAAATCCGCTACGAACAACGGTCGACGCTAAATAGTCTCCTCCGCGCAACGGGTTTCCCGTCGCGAGTGCACTACCGGAGGGCGCATTGACATAGCGGCGCGATGAAAAACCGAGCCCATCGAGGATTTGCCTCATTACAAAGTAATCGTCTAATTCAATCGGATTCCTGACGGAGATTCTAGGGAGCTGGATGGAGGGGGACGGAAGCGAGCGAGACGTTTTTTTCCATCACCTCACGGCAACCGCTGATTTTCCTTCGCTATGTAACTCCGCCAGTCTTTTAATTATACTCGAAGGAACATGGCATTATTGTCTCTCGGGTAATTCAGCGGCGGGATCGCCGAGGTCTACCGGTGGAATCGCGGGTTTATCGACGAGGATTCAACCGGATATTCTTCCTGCGACGAGATTCATATTTCATTCGATGCACATTTTTTTTTCTTTTTTTTTTTACGACCGATGGGTTGTTCTTATCTTATTTGAGTGACTTCAGAAGATTATGGGGACGATTTTGCTGCGGTAATTTTTTCGCTGGCCAGTTGGGTGTAAAGCTCTCTGTGGTCCAAACACACTCTCATTAGTATTGTTTAGAATTTTCTATTGTTTTTTTCTTTTTTTTTCACACATAAGCTAAAGTACCAAGTAGGAATGCACGAAATTCAATACCAAAACTATATATTATGTGCAAAAGACGCGATCGAGTTTCGCTGCGATCCGAAGTCTCTTACATCGAAAAAAAGGTTCGGTAATATCAACCTCATAGCTGCGGTCACGGAAGATTGGCTTGAATCAAATCAGGCGCATTTGAATAGACTACACCGTTGTTGAAACAATAAAACTGGTGTGGTTGTGTCAACTGCGTGTAGCAGTCAAGGGGATGCTGGAGCTGGTTTTTTTTTACTTCTTTAACCTGCTTTACCTGTTTTACCGATTGACCTAACCAATTGTTCTGTTCCGACTTAGCATTGTTAATATACTACTCATATGCTTCAAATCATACAGGATTATGATATTGACATAAACGCTTCGGAGTGCAGTTCAATTTTTATTGAAAACTTACAAGGAATTAAGAAAATCGAATATTATAGTTTGCGAAAGTCCGTGAACGTAGTGTTACGATTGACGCCCAGGTGGCTCTGCATCGTGCCCTACATTTCATTCGGCCGTGTTCATCGGCTCTGATCACCCGTCGCAAGTCGATAGACTAAGTAATCGCAGTTTACACTTCACGCGATTATCTTTTGAGTGAGGAACTTTCCGATGGTTTTGGAATATTCGGAGAACTTGACAGAATCGGCGTGCACTCCCTTTTGACGTATGTAAAATCTATAATTTTTTATATCCAACAGAACGGATGCTGTAAACATTTCGGCGGCCATCTTGGTTTCCGCGACAGTTTTTAATATTCGATTTTCTTTATTTTTCGGAAGATTTCGACCGAAATTCGAGTGCACGCCGAATGGTTTTTGTTTTTAATACAGTCCTGTAAAATTTTAAGCATACCCGTCGCATAGTAACGACGTAAAGTGAAAACTACGAAATCACCTATTTCGGCCGGTAAAACAGGAAGATCCAGCAGCCCCTTAAAGTGACTACAACGTTGGTTCAAAGTGAACCAAAACTGCATTAGATCAACGACATTTTTTTCGCTTCAATCGTATATACTGTCAACATACAGAATGTAAATTATTTTGACTTGAACGTATATTTGGTCGATTTGAAAAAAAAATGTGATTCAATGTGTTCGTATATATACGAACATTTGGCATCTTGAAAATAATTTTATTCGATTCGGCAAGACGTCAATTTAGTAATTCACAAATATTATACCCACAATAAACAACTTTCAATTTATTTCGATATTTCAATATCAAATCATCGAAGTTGAATCTAAGTTAATGACGGAGAATAACTTATATATCCGATTCAAAATTATACATTTCAATAAGCGATTGTAGCGTAGTGGTAAGGTACTAGGTCAGGATGAGTTGGGTTCGAAGTTCGAGCCCCGCTACGATATGTAAACTTTTAATTTGTAAAAATTGTGTTATCATTGATAAGTAGCGATATATTGATAACAATTGAACATATAAAACACGATGTAACCACGTATGAAATTAATTAGTTACAAATAACGTAAATAACCGTACTGGGATCCAACTCCAAATTGAGTTGGGCCAAATATTTTTTTCCTTTGTGTGACTAGATATTTGTTTCGAACAAAAGTTTTTTTTCGATATGATTGCCTATTCTATTCGATCAAACATATTCTTAGTTGGGACAACGAAATGATTTTTTTGATGCTGATGTAACTTTGTAGTTAACTTAACTAAATATTTCCTTCGCCACCGGCAACCGCCAGATTAGGTTGATTCAAACAAATCTTGTTTGATCTTACCAAACCTTTTTTTCGGTGTAGAAAAGTCATTGTGTTTTCGGATGGGACCGACCTGCGGACAGACAGACATACAGAAAGAAGTAGGAAATAGTACTTTGCGATACGAGTACGTGAAAGCGGTCTTTCGGCGAAGGTTGTGAAGTTGGCACGAGGCGAAGCCCTAGTGACGTTTGTAGCTCGAGAGGAGGCGAGTGATGCCGACTTCCCAACCGCCGTCGGGAGAGAGCTTTTTCGTACGAACTATCGCATACTACTTTTTGTGACAAGTGCAAGAATATTGCCGCTTTTCGTGCCTGTAAAGTGCGTGCGAACAGATAACTGCAGTGCTGCAAGCTAAGTGTGTGCGGAAGTAGCTAGGATGTGAAAAAAAGTGTGCAAAAAAGTAGCTAGAGTGTTAAAAAAGCGTGCGCAAAAGTAGCTATAGTGTTAAAAAAAAGTGTGCGCAAAAGTAGCTAGGATGAAAAAAATTAGCTAGGATGTGAAAAAAGGGTGCAAAAAAAAGTTTTCGCGCATCCTCCGCTAGAAAGCGCCAGTTTCGCGACACTTTACAGGCACGAAAAGCGGGACTTTTCGTGCACGTGTTACAAAAATACTTTTATTTCACTCAATGGGAAAAAGGCAATTTTACGCACTCCTTCTCATTCACAAAACCCCCATTTTTCGCAGCTCGTGAAGTAAAATTGATGACACTCGTCAGAAGAAGCTTTATCACACTAGTATCGTAAATGACTGTCTGTTTGCCATACAGAATATGCAAAAACATGTCCAGATACCATAAATCACCAGTCAAATGGTGTTTTAAATTAAAAAAAAAAAATGTCTCTTCACGGTTGCGGCTTATTTCTTCCGAAACAGAAGACATCGTTCCTTCATCGCTTCCTCGCGATAAACCCGCGAGTCCTCGGCCTTCGCGAGATGATAAATTCCTACCACGAGATTATCGAGTCCTGAATGCCCGACGCGCTCCGTCAATCGTCAGCGCTCGCTGGTTTATTTATCGGCGCAAACTCCTCGCCTCCTCGCTATCCACAGCCGTGTTGTCACGTATATCGCCGTCCGCATTCTCTCCCGCATCGCGATCGGATCGTGTAATCTCTCGAGGAAAAGCCGGTATCTCACTCGACTTCCTCGTCCTGCGGGGGGGTAAAAATAGCCCGCGCCTGCCGCACTTGCACGCTTCGACTAGCGTGAAATGAGATTACAACTTATTCCAGCCCCGCTCTCGTTCAGCGCCTAGGAAGGAAAACCCGGTGCGTCTCTCGGCACAAGCTCGCGAATGTTTGCACCTCGGAAGGCAAGAGGATGCTTTTTTTTTTTTTTTTTTTCACCTCCATCGAAATGTATTCCCGACTCCCGCGGCGCAAACGCGCTCGGCTCGCCCGGCCGATTCCTCCTCGGCTCTCCTGCATTTTGCTTCCCGACGAAAGTAACAGTGCATAAACCCGAGGTTTATCGCTCTGCGTCCGGGGATGCGTGCGGGTTCTTTCGCCGGTCCTCTCGCTGCACTCTGACAGCGGTGAGCCCCGCCGAGCGCGCCAGACGCACAGTAAAAATTGCACCAACGTTTCTTGTCCACAAACGTCCACAATTTTTTATTTGTTAATTTTACAAAAAAAAAAAAAAATCATGTCCATTTTACAAAAATGTTTGTCAATCTTACGAATACTTATTATAAAAGTAACAAGAAAATAATTGCGGACGTTTGTGGACAAAAAAGGTTTGTTAAATGTACATTTTTTTTTTTTTTTTTTTTTTTTTACTGTGCGTGCTTCTGCACAGTAAAAAATAATTTCGTAAAATCGGTATGCGAAATTTCGTAAAAATTATTTTGTCAGATAAGTGGCAAAACTTGTTTGTCACTCATTTGAATGTACGAACCTGCCCTTTCATTTACTGGATTATTGACAATTTTAGTTTTTACTTTTGTTTGTTAAACCAGAAAATTAACGAATAAAAAATTGTGGACTTTCGTGGACAATAATTTGTTGTAGAAAAGTACAATTTTATTTTATTTTTTCTGTGTATATGCAACCCGCGGTGGCCGAAACAACTCTGTTGGATTCAATAGATTTTGACCTCCCGATCACGAATATATAAGGTGCTTTCCGGAAAACCCGGTCGTTTAATTGCTGATCGCAATTGTTTATGAACAAAATAAATTATTGTTTTTTTTTTTTTTTTTTTACTTCGGATATTTTTTTTCGTATACTTTGGTCGGTTTTGAGTCGAAAAGGTTCCACGAAACTTTACTCTATAACCGATAGATTTGGAGCAATAAATTGTTGAAAGTTGCAAATAGGCCAAAACTGCTCTACTTAACAAATTTGCAGCGCCGAAAATATAGGTCATAGACGAAAATTGTAGAGGACTTTTATTCGCCAAATGAACCGAGGAATATGAAAAAAAAAAATATGCGACATTGTGCGGTACCGAATATTATGATTCTCAATCAGTCGCGCAACCGCAGTTTTTTTTCGGGGATGTGAAGGAATAGCCGAGCATACGGAATAACCGAAAAAACTGCGGTTGCGCGACCGATTGAAAATCATAATACTCGATCTCGCCCAATGTCGCATATTTTTTTTCCACATTCCTCGATTCATTTGGCGAATAAAAGTCCTTAACAATTTTCGTCTACGACCTATATTTTCGGCGCTACAAATTTATTAAGTAGAGCAGTTTTGGCCTATCTGCAACTTTCAATAATTTATAGCTTCGAATCTATAGGTTATGGAGTAAAATAGCATATAACATTTTCGACTCGACATCAACCAAAGTATACGAAAAAAAAAAAAAATATCCGAAGTGATAAAAAAACAATGACTTATTTAGTTAATAAACAATATATTCGTGATCGGGAGGTGAAAATCTATCGAATCCAACAGAGTTATTTCGGCGATCTCGGATTGCATACAGAACCAAGTCCGACGTCTGGACTTCCCGGCCGAACGCGGCAACAGAAGCGAATGACGGGCGAGCCAGACGAGCCTGCAAACCGGGGACCAACAGACCCAAGGGGTCGATGACCCTGCAGACTGCCGGCGTTCTCCGGTACCGGGCGAACGCTCTCCGAGGCCCGAGGGACCCCTCTCTCTCTCTCTCTCTCTCCCCTTTCCTCTCCCCTTATCTCCATCCTATCTCCTTCTCGCAACTTTTGGTAATGAACCCCCATTGTTGCTCCACGCGCTGCATTATCTCATGCCCTGACCGCGAGGGCGATTAATCCTCTTCGCTCTACCTGCGCATGTGCGTGTGGTGCAGACTCTACCCGCCCCAATGCATCGGGGGGGGGGGGGGGAAGCTGCTTCATTTTTCACCCAACTTTAGTTCGCCTCCGTGGCTTTTTCTTGCTTTTTTCGTTTTGTTTTTATTTTTGTTTTATTGTTATTCATTATACACTACAGCGAGACGTTCCAAGTTCCACGGTACGTGACGTCCTGTGCGCGCTTATATTATCGTACCCCGAGTGGCTCGCAGCGACGAGTCAACGAGCTGCAATCTCACGTCACCGTTCGAGAGGGACAGGGACAGAGAAGCCCGGTCGATGGCATAACCGATGCAACGGTAGCTTCGACGACGTGTACACATAGTCGCAATGGCGATGCACCCGCCTAACGTGTATGCGCGCACTAATCCTAGCTCTGCAGTCGGGTCTCTATATATGCGTTTTATTATATATATGTGTATATCTGTACATATGTGTATATATGTGCATATATGTGCATATATGTGTATATATGTGTGCATATGTGTATATATGTGTGTATATGTATATATATGTGTGTGTGTGTATGTATGTTTATGCATATGTGTATGCATTGGCGCTGGGGCATTTGCTATTCGCATCAAAGATATCGTTGAGCGGCAATCTACCGTCGAGATATATACATAGTTGGGATTAACAAGTGTGGCTAATGCTGTTTCTGATGCAGAGGCTGGTGGTTGCTTCTGGCGTGCGTTCGAGCGGCGCGTGTGTAGCGCTGGATGACACGAGGAGAATATAAGCTTCCGTGGAGTCAGCGTTCAGTAATCGTCTTACCGGGACGCGCCGAGTAGCCACTCATACGCTTTTCCACCGACGCCGATTGATCATCCTTCCATGATAATTCATTAATTCGCGAGAGGGGCGGGGACGCACGGTCGGGACTTTTGCGACGCGAGGTAAACGATTTGGAACGACTAATCGGGCGACTCTACCGTCACGTTGAACCCTCGTATATCCCGAGGAATCCTCCTTTTGTAATTGGCGATTGGAGCGAAAGGTACCTAGCGAGATGACATTTCGTTGGCGAGATGTACGGTGGCGGACCGGTAAGCTTCTGTGTAGTAGTGAAAGCTGTATATTCTGGACAAACTGTATATTTTATATAAGCTGCGTATTCTATACAAACTGTATATTCTATACAAATCGCTGTATATTCTGAACAAACTGCATATTGTATGCAAGCTGCATATTCTATACAAACTGCATATTCTATACAAACCGTATATTCTATACAAGCTGCATATTCTGTACAAACTGTACATTCTGTACAAACTGTATATTCTATACAAGTTGTACATTCTGTGCAAACTGAATATTGCACACAAGCCGTATATTCTGTACAAGCAGTATATTCTATACAAACTGTATATTCTATACAAACTGTATATTCTATACAAGCTGCATATTCTATACAAACCGTATATTCTATACAAGCTGCATATTCTATACAAACCGTATATTCTATACAAGCTTCATATTCTATACAAACTGTACATTCTGTACAAACTGTATATTCTATACAAACCGTATATTCTATACAAGCTGCATATTCTGTACAAACTGTATATTCTATACAAGTTGTACATTCTGTGCAAACTGAATATTGCACACAAGCCGCATATTCTGTACAAGCAGTATATTCAATATAAACTGTATATTCTATACAAGCTGCATATTCTATACAAACCGTATATTCTATACAAACTGTATATTCTATACAAACTGTATATTCTATACAAACCGTATATTCTATATAAACTGTATATTCTATACAAACTGTATATTCTATACAAGCTGCATATTCTATACAAACCGTATATTCTATACAAACTGTATATTCTATACAAACTGTATATTCTATACAAACTGTATATTCTATACAAACTGTATATTCTATACAAGCCGAATATTCTATACAAGCTGTATATTCTATACAAGCTGTACATACTATATAAACTGTATATACTATACAAGCTGTACATTCTGTATAGACTGTATATTCCATACAAGCTGCATATTCTATACAAGCCATTTTACAAAAATTACGCCAACGTGCGTCCGCATTTTTTGGGCAAAATTGCGACATCAGAGCCACAAAATTGGCGAAGAATAACCCAGCAACAGTTGCCTTCCTAGTACATCAGAATTGTACTTAATTGACAACCGAATGTTTTATTGATGAAAAAGTCCATGAGGCAGTCTCTGGCGACAAAATGTTTTATTACGGGCCATTATGCTTTTTTCGGCAAGACTAAGCGTTAAGATGTTCCGCACCTACCTGTGGGGAACGCCGACCCCTTAAGGCACTAGCATAAGAATTTGATTAAAAAAAAAAAAAAAAAAAAACAGTTCAATTTGCAAACAATTTTTAACACGGCTACTAGTTTATTAACGCGGGAAGGACAAGGACGAGTTTTTACGTACAGTTAGCATAAGGTATTATGAAATTTGAGTTTTTCTTTTAAATTGAAAAAAAAATAATAATAATAACGGACTTATTGGTAATATACAAAAGAAATTAGGCCACGGTTTGATCCAACATGGCCATTAAAATCATCTGAAATAAAAAAAAAAACAAAATTGTACTTTTAGAAAGTAATAAAAGTATTAATTGACGGGGTAGTACTTTATTTAAATATTGAAAATTGGATGAATGGGGGGACCTACTGAAAAAAAGTTCGATTTTCGGCTTAAGAAAAACGCCCTCAATCGTTTGTTATTGCCAAATAAGTGAACATTTTTAAATCATCCTGTCATAAGATAGAAAATGTTACAGTCATTTGTGTGCAATTGTCGGTAACATTAATGGAATTTGATAGTGAAATTAAATAAAATTGAAAAGTAAAGTGAATCATTGAAATTCAAAGTACTTTACAGCAAATTTAAACTAAACGATTAAAAGTAAAGTATTTTCAAAGTTTTAAATATACCGTAGATTAATCTCTCATAAAAATTACACAATATTTGATACATCAGTTTACGCATAAAAACTTCCATTTCCACTACATTAAATTCCAAACGAATTTTTTTTTTTTACACTTTGCACCGACATATAAGTGGCGACCTTAGCTGGACAATTTTCCAAAGTTTTTCAACAAATATTCCCAAAAAAAAAATTGAGAACGTACTCTGTCGTCGCAGTTCTGCCTCGAACGGTTCTCCAGCCCAAGCTGAAGAAACTTCCTGCGTCTGTGTAATCGAATACCGAACAGCGCCAAGGGACTCGTGCGTTTTCGTAACATATTCCTTCAAGCCCTCGACAGAGTAAAACGAAACTATGCTTATGTTTGTTCCAGTCCCCGGTGGCCTTTCAGCTTCATATATGGATGTGGATATGACGAGCGGTATATCCGTCAACACGGGGAGAAAAGGAGAGACAGAGCGCGTGGGCTGCACCGCGCTCACATATCCTTTGTTCCTCGACTCTCTCTCCGCCGCATACACATGTGTGGCGTACCCTTGTACTCATGGCGATTGTGGTTCCTGTGTGGCGTCTTTGTCTCTCTATCGTCGCAATGGCGTAGCTGCTAGACGCGCAGAGACTCCGATCGCGGCACCCACGTTACTTCCTGCCTGCATCGACTGTCTCTCGGCTCCGTCGATCCTCCCGCTTCTACCTGTGTGCAGTGTGCCAATCTTCAAAACGCACATTGTCGTCCTGGAAGAATTACGCTCATGATCCTGCAAACTGTCGTATCTTCTCGGATGAGGCAACAATTCTTTGTGCTTCACGGAAAAAAATTCCCTTGGGATGGAAAAATTGCACCGAGTCAAGAAAACTTCGAAATGCACATTGCACACCTGCGAGAATTACGTTGACGATTCTGCAAACTGTCGTATCTTCTCGGATGAGGCAACAATTTTTTGTGCTTCACGGAAAAAAATTCCCTTGGGATGGAAAAATTACACCGAGTCAAGAAAACTTCGAAATGCACATTGCACACCCGGAAGAATTACGATAGTGGTTCTGTAAATTGCTGTGTCTTCTTGGATGAGGCAACAATTTTTTTATGATTCTCGGAAAAAAATTCCCTTGGAATGAAAAAATTGCACCGAGTCAAGAAAACTTCAAAATGCACATTGCACACCTGGGAGAATTACGTTGACGATTCTGTAAACTTTCGTGTCTTCTCGGATGAGGCAACCATTTTTTATGCTTCCCGGAAAACGTTCCCTCGGGATGGGAAAATTGCCCCGACTCAAGAAAACTTCAAAATGCACATTGCACACCTGGAAGAATTACTTTAACGATTCTATAAACTGTTGTATCTTCTCGAATGAGTCAACAATTTTTTTATATTTCCGGACAAAATGCCCGTCGAACAGAAAAACTGCTCTGAGACAAGAAAGCTTTAAAGCGCACATTGCGACCTGGAAACATTATGATAATGATTCTGTCAATTGTTGTATCTTCTCGGATGAGGCAACTATTTTTTATGCTTCCCGGAAAAAGTTTCCTTGGGATGGAAAAATTGCAAAAATTTGCCCCGATTCAAGAAAACTTCAAAAATGCACATCGCCAACCTGGAAGAATTACGTCAACGGTTTGGTAAATTGTTGTATCTTCTCGAATGAGTCAACAATTTTTTATACTTGCCGGCAAAACGCACTTGGAACAGAAAAACTGCCCTGAGTAAAAAAAAAATAAAATAAAAATAAAAAAAAAACTTTAAAACGGACATTGCCATCTGGAAGAATTACGTTGACGATTCTATAAATTATTATATCTTCTTGGCTGAGGTAACAATTTTTTATGCTTCTCGGAAAAGAATTCCCTTGGGATGGGAAAGTTGCCCAGACTGACGAAAACTTCAAGATGCACATTGCCCACCTGGAAGAATTACGTCAAAGTTTTTCTAAGTTGTTGTATCTTCTCGGATGAGCCAACAATTTTTTATACTTCCCGGAAAAATGCCCCTGAGATGAAAAAATTGCCCCGAGTCTTTCGTCAAATTCCACGTCAATGGGAGAACTCCGCACAGTTGATGTAATGAGTATGCAAGTGTGCTGGCATTGTGCGCTCGAAGAGGACGGAGAAATAGGGCGTCAACATCGGTCGCAGCGACGAAGAAGGGTTATTGTTTCGGAGAACGATACACGCTCCTGCTGTTGCCTCTCCCTACGCCGTTTCCGATCGTTTCGTCTGCCACGTCGTCAGCGTGCGTGCCGTTTACACGGCCATGTTACCTCTGCCAGACGAGACGCTACTCTATTGTGGCCACTGCCAGTTGGCAGCGGGCATCTACTTCTTTGATACCTGGTAGGCATGCGGTTTACATTCTTCTGGTTACACACGGGAAAACAAAAAATTTGTTGCGACAGTAAGGATTTTTACCGTAACTAATTTATCTACTCGATATCGGAACAACTATCTTGTGGCGGAAAATTGTACGCTGTAGCAGCAATTTTTTTGCTCTAGCATCAAATTGTTTGCCGTAGAATCAAATTGTTTGCTCTAGCAGCAAATTGTTTGCTCTAGCAGCAAATTGTTCGCTCTAGCAGCAAATTGTTCGTTCTAGCAGCAAATTGTTTGCTCTAGCAGCAAATTGTTTGCTCTAGCAGCAAATTGTTTGCTCTAGCAGCAAATTGTTTGCTTTAGCAGCAAATTGTTTGCTGTAGGAGCAAATTGTTCGCTGTAGCAGCAATTTTTTTGCTGTAGCATCAAATTGTTTGCTGTAGAATCAAATTGTTTACTCTAGCAGCAAAGTGTTTGCTCTAGCAGCAAATTGTTTGCTCTAGCAGCGAAGTGTTTGCTCTAGCAGCAAATTGTTTGCTCAAATAGAAAATTGTTTGCTCCAGCAGCAAATTGTTAACTGTAGGAGAAAATTGTTTGCTACAGCAGCAAACTGTTTGCTATAGCAGCCATTTCTTTTATTGCAGCTACATCGTTATTTGCCGCCGAAACAATCAATTATTAACGATCCAATTCTGTTAGAGTAATAAAAATTGTTTTTCTCCGTATACTCTCTGGCACTTGCGTCCCTTCGGCATTAATCCATAAACATCGACCTCGCAATGTCTGCCTTCAATAATCCTCCGAGATTTTAATCAAGCAACCTTATATCCGAATGATATCCTAAGGAGCTTTTCTCCACCGGCACATTTACACCAAGAAATGTCGATAGAAAATTGTAGATCGCTGGCGCAAGACGCTAGTCTGAGAGTACTCCGAGGAGAGCTCCGATTAGTTTCTACCGCATACCCTCGGGCAACAATGATTTTCCTCCAGCGCTGAAGATCGAGCATACGCTTCTCTGGTATTGCAGTGGGCAGGAGTAATAGTCGTATGGGTAGACATTATGATATTCCGCTAGTATGTGATTGCCAGCGAAAGAGAATCGATATGTTACACGCAGGGCAATCGATGATAATGATACTCATCATCATCATCATCATCATCATCATTATCGTCGTCATCATCATCATTATCGTCATCATCATCATCATCATCATCATCATCATCATCATCATCATCATCATCATCATCATCATCATCATCATCATCATCATCATCATCATCATCATCATCATCATCATCATCATCATCATCATCATCGTCATCGTCATCGTCATCGTCATCGTCATCATCATCATCATCATCATCATCATCATTATCGTCGTCATCACCGTCATCATCATCGTCGTCATCATCGTCATCATCATCGTCATCATCATAATCGTCGTCATCATGATCATCATCATCATTATCGTCGTCATCATCATGATGATGATAACGATAATCCGCAGGGTGTTGTCGGTAGCGTAGACTCTCAATCATCCATCGCTATTCGAAGTATAGCTCGGGCGGAAGTGGACGTTGAAAAATAGCAAATTACGTGGCGAATCACGCAAGCTCCGATAGGCAAGCAACGTCTCGAGATAGAGCCCCCTCCCGTACTGCAGCACCGAGTCCGAGTCGTTGCGAATATGTTCGCTCTACGCGACTCGGTTTCCCCATCGGTGTGCGAAGAGACTCCTCGGGTTATCGCAAAACTCCCGAGTTAACCCGAGTGAGGGATGTGGAATATCTATTTCCAAGCAGCCAGTGAAAGGCTCAGTCTCTGGCAGTCCAGCGAATCTTGCTCGGTGCTACCGATTACTGGTTCCGGCAAAGACCGAGGATGTCGAATCGATCGTCGCAGCCGTTTCTAATCCCACGTTTGTGCGTCGGTGCTCTTCTCTTTGTCATCCTATATTCCTCGTCTATCCATTCCGGAGTCGCGCCTGCAATGGTTTTCGAGCCCGCGCGCGGAGCGATTCGCGACGCCCCTCTCGCCACGGCTACTCGATTCCGTGCACTCCCGACGACAGCATTACCGTAGTCGAGAGCTGCTCCTCCGGTAGTCGCTGCCGTAATATTAGTCGAGAGCGGGGAAAGAACTTGCGCGCCCCGGCCCATTTACATTGGCAGTAATCGAGAGCGAGTGGCAGTGACTATCATCATTACCCCCAGTCGAAGATACCGATCAAACTGGCGGTAATAACAGTCGCTATGAGAGCGCATCTCCCGCTCCGGCCAGTCGCATATAATTCTGCGCTATATTCTCGATTTTTTTTTTTTTTTTTTGGCGAAGACCCTACTAAACTGGATCGATTTTTAGGCACTCAATCCTTACACGTAAGAAGTGCCTATTAAAATGACTATTTTCTAAATATTCATCCCATCGGGCGTCCGTGTCGTGGTTTATCTTCGCAACGAATCAACCGTCGCAGTTAAAATTTGCCACATGATCTTTTGGCATCATTGACATCAAGACTGGAGAATCTGGAAACAATTAAACAAATATAAATTAATGTTTATAAGCCTTACAGCTAAACACAAAAAAAATACCTTCGTCGAAGCTTTTAGTCGCATATAATTCTGCGCTATATTCTCGATTTTTTTTTTTTTTTTTTTTTTTTTTTTAAGCGAAGACCCTACTAAACTGGATCGATTTTTAGGCACTCACTCCTTACACGTAAGAAGTGCCTATTAAAATGACTATTTTCTAAATATTCATCCCATCGGGCGTCCGTGTCGTGGTTTATCTTCGCAACGAATCAACCGTCGCAATTAAAATTTGCCACATGATCTTTTCGTATCATTGACATCAAGATTGGAGAATCTGGAAACAATTAAACAAATATAAATTAATGTTTATAAACCTTACAGGTAAAGACAAAAAAAATACCTTCTTCGAAGCTTTTAGTCGCATATAATTCTGCGCTATATTCTCGATTTTTTTTTTTTTTTTTTTTTTTTTTTTTTAGCGAAGACCCTACTAAACTGGACCGATTTTTAGGCACTCACTCCTTACACGTAAGAAGTGCCTATTAAAATGACTATTTTCTAAATCTTCATCCCATAGGACCGTGTCATGGTGTATCTTCGCAATGAATCAACCGTTGCAATTAAAATTTGCCACATCGTTTTTTCGTATCATTGACATCAAGACCGAAGAATCTGGAAACAATTAATCAAATATAAATTAATGTTTATAAACCTTACAGCTAGAGATAAAAAAAAAATTACCTTCCTCGAAGCTTTTATCCCATCG
This sequence comes from Amblyjoppa proteus, assembly GCA_963922035.1. Classification (NCBI taxonomy): domain Eukaryota; kingdom Metazoa; phylum Arthropoda; class Insecta; order Hymenoptera; family Ichneumonidae; genus Amblyjoppa; species Amblyjoppa proteus. Next base: position 19,199,462 of record OY998234.1, on the reverse strand, counting down.
GACGTCCGTGGCACGCTCTAATTTCAATGCGTACGAATGAATGTAATCGTACCTGACGGCGTTAGTTTCTGAAAACTATCAATATGAATCACCGAAAATTTAAAACCATTGAAAAGATTAATAACAAAGTTGCAAACGAATTGAGTATAAAACACTCTAAAATATCTCCTTTTTATTGTTGTTGCAGATACGACCGACCGAAGAGCCGAGGACGGAAGAGAGGGGGGAAGAGCCACCGCGGTCAAAATCCTCAGACCGATTGTCAGCAACAAGTCTTTGATTAATCAAAATTACTAGCCAGCGTCAAGAGTTCGAGACCGGAAGTGGCACGCGAGCGCCGATTATCCGGCGTTATAGGCGAAGGACCGGCGACCGGTTGGATAACTGCGACGACCGTTCGGCGGTCGAGCCATTGCTGCAGCGCCGCCGAGGAGGCCGAGAACGATTGATTACTCGGAGGCGTCGATACTAGACGCCTCCGACGCTCCGGCCTATCGCCATCGCTCCCGACGACTTACCGATAGAAAGTCGTAGATGTAGTAAGAGAGATTGAGGCGGGCTAGCAACGAGAGAGAGAGAGAGAGAGAGGCGCGATAAGGAAAGAGGGCTGTTGCTTAATCTTACACGATGACATCGTAAATGGGTGACGAGAATGCCATAACAATGACCAGATTTTGTGGTTGTACTTAAAGTCATACTTATACGTTAGCTTCGAACAGTTTAGCCGAACGGATACTGTGCATTCCGCTATCAGAGAGTGTCTTATTAATTAGTAACTTGAACCGACCAGCGAGTCGATTATATCGGGAACGATCAAGAAGACCGCCGTGACTCGCACGACGGTCGAGTCATCCGGAAAGATAAAGAATAAAAACAAACGAAATTCGGTGTCCAGAATTTAGGTACATAGTTTATGCAACAATTATACCTTTCAACTGTAAGAAAACCAGTGTGATACGAAAGAAACGAGAAAAAAAAACAATAGCATATCCGTAAGTTTATTTAATCTAGTGAACGAAAGTTTATGGATGGGAGAGAGAGAGAGAGAGAGAGAGAGAGAGAGAGAGAGGGTTGGTATTTCATCTCCCGAGGCGTTACGAAGCCATCGCATTTTATCCGACTATGCTATCCCACGGCCGTCCCGTTACGTTACATTTTTTTTTTTTTCTAACCCGTTATCGAATCTCCGTTAATCACCAATGTATCCAATTATAATGTTAGATCGATGAAGACGAAGCGAAGCGTTGCGACAATAATGACAGTCAGAATTCGTAATTGTGTTGTTGGTCTCCGGGCCAGAGTCGCCGATTGAAAGTCTGACTCCGGAGCCATCTTTTGCTACTAACGATCTCGACCATTATTTTGGTATCTGGACTACAGTATCATCTTTTCTTTTTTTTTTTTGTTTTCTTTCGTTTAATTGTGATTACTACATAGATACATGATACATAAAAAAATAAAAGAATAGAATAGGCTAGGCTTTTTTCCAATTGCGTGAAAGAGATTCACCGCATCCTGAATATTATTACATCGTACATACTCATCGGCCAGTCAGTGGCATCCCGACACGCACGATACATCGAATGATCATCGACAGTATAAAAAAATATATATATATATGAAATATTCTCATGCAGACGTCCAGTGGGCTTTCAATAATAATTTGTTTGCTAATAGAGCCGGGCGAGAAGTGCCCTTTTATCGGGCCGACAAGCAATAACTACATGGTTTTTACAGTTGTGTATAACGCAACCGAGTCGATCGGCTGTCGATACAGCCGGAAGACGAGGGTACGCTGCGAAGATAAAATTAGCGATTAAATCTGTATGATAGGTCCTGTATGAGTTTACGATAAGAAGCATCGATTACATTTATAGGATGCACCATAAGTAATAACTACGTTGTGTAATGAATTTTTTTTTTTTTTTATTTTAATTTCTATGAGAAGGCACTCGGTCCCCTTTACGATTGAACTCTGCACGGCATATTTGTATTCCATTGAGAATTTGATATTTCGTGCGTCGATGTTCTAGGGAAGCTCAATTATTGCCACGATAACGAAACACAAAAGAGCCTTTTATCTAAGCCTCCGATCCAAAGTAACTCTATCCGGGAACAAGAAGTTAATCACCATTTCTCACTGCCAATTATGTTTTTGTTCTTTCTCTCACTAGCACACTACTCTAATCACATGTTTTCGTGGCAAAGTGCTCGGGCGTAAGGGTCGAGGATCGCTGTGCCTTCGAAATGTTCGTCGATATTAAGCAATTAGCGCGACATAAGCGTTGATCCACTTTGTGATTGCATGGGTCATTGAAAAAAAACAAAAAAAAACAAAAAAAAAACAATACTTTAGATAATGCTTACATAGATTAATTAGTTTAATGTATACCCGCAAGAGTGTTTCAATAAATGACTGTGAAATCAGATAACTCTACCGGTGTCACGATACCCTTTACGCTCCTCGTTTTTCCCCCAGACAGCGGAAACGCAGGCTTTTTTTTCTACAGTTCGTTTACTCTCTGCCAACATAGTAATCTTACAGAAGAATTGGGGGAAAGACGAACAAGAAACCCCGAGCGTTGTTATGTGAATAATCGCAATCGACATGGCCACACAGTGGCACTCGACGATTAAAAAAAAAAAATGCCCGTTATGGACTACACACTGTAAAAAATCGGTGTTAACATTAACACCGTTTTAACACCGACGCGGTGTGTATATAGGTCCATCAATTTTGTGTTAACCGAGTACTCTGCCATGGTGTAAACCGACTGTGCAAGAAATTTAGTGTAAATCAAGAATTTCACTCAACACCGTATAGTTAACACCAATTTACATTAATACTGTTCGGTGTACAACATGATATCCCAATGGGTTGGAGAATAGCACAAGATAGTGCAACTATTGGCACATATCGGTGTCAATATTAAATCCTATAAATCCTTTCATTAACACATGAACGGTGTCGAACGTCCGCATTGTGAGCTGCTTAAAAACACTGTAATGTGTAACAGACTGACACGAGAAACAAATATCTAGTTCACACAAAGGAAAAAAAAAGTTTGGCCCAACTCAGTCTGGAGTTGGGCTCAATCTGGAGTTGGGTTGGGAGTTGGGTCTCAGTACTGTTATTTAGGTCATTTGTTACTAATTAATTTCATACATGGTTACATCGTGTTTTATATGTTCAATTGTTATCAGTACATCGCTACTTATTAATATAACACAATTTTTACAAATGAAAAATTTATATATCCTAGCGGGGCTCGAACCCCCAACCTCACGCATCCTGTCCTAGTACCTTACCGCTACGCTACAATCGCTTATTGATATCTGTAATCTTGAATCGGATATATAAGTAATTCACAATCATTAACTTAGAATCCACTTCGATGATTTGACATTGAAATATCGAAACAACTTGAAAGTCATTTATTGCGGGTATAATATTTGTGAATGACAACATTGACGAAAATCATTTTCAAGATGACAAATGTTCGTATGTATACGAACACATCGAATCACATTTTTTCAAATTTACCAAGTATACATTCAAGTCAAAAATATATACCCTCTGTATGGTGACAGTATATACGATTGAATAACAAAAATGGCTTGAAATGACTTAATTAACACCGAAATGATAGACTGATCTGTACACCTACGGTAGTGTTAAAATTGTGATCATTTTAACACCAAATTGATGGACCTATATGTACACCAACGGCAGTGTTAAAATCGTTTTTTTATTTTAACACCGAATGATGACAATTGTATACCCCTATAGTATTGATTTGCTACAAAACCGTATGGTGTAACTTGTAACAAAGTAACACCAAATCTGACTTTTACACTTTGCACCGAGTAAAAAGGACTCTATAATGGTGTTGTTATTAACACTGGTCTTTTTTACACCGCACACTGTGGCAGTTTACACCGCTAAATTTTTTACAGTGCAATATCCACTGCATGGACCGGCTGCTATTCCCTCGCGGACCACCCGACCGTAAATAATGGTTGGAATTTGGACGTTTTTTCTATAACCAACCACAAACCAACCGTCGATTGGTGCGCCAAACCAACCATTATTCCATCCGCCCGAAGGTTGATTTTTGGTTGTTTTTCGGAAACCAACTATTTTCCGACAGCGTAAATAGTTGGTTCATCGTTGGTTATTATAAAACTGACCTCATTCCGACTTTCAGATGACTACAGTGATGGTCGATTTGTGGTTGGTTTTTTTTCGAAACCAACTATTTCGGTTTTTTTTCGAAACCAACTATTTCGGTTTTTTTTCGAAACCAACTATTACAGAACCAACTATTTCGGGCAACGACCTAGCCAACGGTTGGTTTTGAAAAATCAACCATAAGTGGACCACTACTATTCTCGGCTGAAAGTCGAAAATAGAGTTGCTTTATAATATCCAACCGTGAATCAACCTTTACTCTGTCGATAGAATAGTCGGTTGATGGTCGGATTCGACGAACCAACCCAAAATCAACCTTCGGGAGGTTGGAATAATGGTTGGTTTGGCGCACCAACCGACGGTTGGTTTTTGGGTTAGTTTTTGGTTGGGAGGAACGCGAGGGGATCGGGTGTAGTATTTGAAAATCCGTGGGATGCTTTCGATAAGTCTGTGCTATTGCGAACAGGAACTATAGAAGAAAAACAGAAAAAAACTGTTCAATGTTTTCGATGCTCTGCGGCTCGTGGCAATGCACGCTCTTTCCAACCGAGTACCGGCCGGCGCCGAGCAGATACCCATGCCAACATAGTTCTCGAGCGAACCGCGCTGGCGGCTTCGTTCAGCGTGCTGTCTCCCCTACTGGAGCAGCCCATTTGTTGTTTCGCGTCAGTACCGGGTCGCCGATTCTCCTACGCTATCAGCTGACACAGAATCTCTCGTCTCCCAACTGTAGGCCTGCATTTCCGCGGCGTTTTTTCGCTCTGCCATTGTCGCTCTTTCGTACAATAAAGAGGCCATTCGTCGTGGACCAACGATTATCGACAACCAGCGGTATTCCGTAGTATCCAACTTAAACAATGCGCAAATACAATGTAAAGGTACGTGCGCTCGTATCTCAATTGTTACAAGTAAATCCAGCGTCGTCTTCAAGGTCAGGCCGATTGTCGTTAATCAGTTTTCACGAAACTATCCGAGAGAATTGTAAAGATGCATAGCGTCAATCGCATTTCTCTTGGCGGGTAAGCAGGGCTGGTCCAGGGTCACGTGACTCGGCGAGCCGACACGTGTTTAAGGCGAATCTCATCGTTTTTCAGCAACAAAGTCGTAGGCGCGAAAGTAAATAATGCTGTTTATTTTTTTGTTCATGTAATGGAAATTACTGGGACTAGGAAAGAAATTCTCGGTATCGAATTTCATGGTTTCCTCTTACGAAGCCTTTAAAAAAAAAAATGGCGGACACAGTAGTATCAAGATATGAGTAGGAAAAATGTGTCGTCATTATTATTTATTAAGTAAATTCATGAGTTGTAATTTTAAGTGTACAACTTTTATAATTTGTTATTCAGAAGCCTCAAATTAGGATTTTTTTTACATACCGATTATAAAGGAGAAATCCAATGAAGAAATAAAAATGCTAAGTTGTAAGTTATACAATAAAACAGGTAGGAATAATCGGGGGAACGGGACTGGACGATCTCGCAAAGCAGATGTTTCAAAGCGAATCTCATCGTTCTCTAGCAAAAAAGTCGTATGAGCGAAAATAAATAATGCCGTTTATTTTATTTTTTTCCATATACTGAAAAATAATTGGGACTAGGAAAGGAATTCTCGGCCTCAAGTTACAGGAATTCCTCTTTCGAGGCCTTCAAAAAGATGACGAAGTAGTATCAAAATACGAGTAGGCCAGGGTGTTGCACAACAAAAATATCTCTCGTCATTATTAGATAAGTAAATTCAAGAGTTGGAATTTTAAGTGTTTACAAGTATCATAATTTGTTATTCAGAACTCTCAAATTAGGATTTATTTTATACCGATTATGAAGTCGAAATGCAGCGTAAAAATAAAAAAAAATTGAAAATTGACATTTTCATATAGCTTCCTCATAAAAGCTGAAAATTGAAATTTTCACATCACTTCCTCATAAAAGTTGAAAGTTGAAAGTTGAAATTTTTATATCACTTTCTCATAATGGTCCTTTATTCGGAAAGCTCCTTCTATGAGAAAGCATTTACTATATTTTTGGCTTCCTCATAGAGGAAGCTTTCCGAATAAAGGACCATTATGAAAAAGTGATATAAAAATTTCAACTTTCAACTTTCAACTTTCAACTTTCAACTTTTATGAGGAAGTGATGTGAAAATTTCAATTTTCAGCTTTTATAAGGAAGCTATATGAAAATGTCAATTTTAAACTTTTTTGCCCACATCAATATCGTATTTAACTTTTAGTCAAAACTGGTGGCTGACTCAGGTTTAGCCCGAAAAAATACACCAACCTTACACTTTTGGTCAAAACGGATGTAGGCTCTGTGCTCGGCGCGAAAATAACATAGAATTATGTGTTCCAAATTTTGTTTCGATCTTTCAATTTTTACTCGAGAAGTTCAAATGACATCGCTTAATCTAATTATTTTAACTCCATCATATCCATCCTGTTGTGTATTTATTGTCTTAAAACACGATAGACCCCTGGATTTTCCGCGATCCCATCGGAAAGCAAAGAAATCGCTGTTTAAAAATACCGAAAAACACTAATTTTTGCAACTTTGGCTACAAAAATGCCCGATAAACTTTTTCGCTAGATGTCGCCCCAGGACTGTAATTCCATGTATTTTTTCATGCTGATCACGAATTTGACACTTTTTTTTATACATAGATGAACATTTAATGTGGATAAATGCGTCTTGAAAAAAAAAAAATTGCATAAAAATCGAAAAATTCAAAATGTCATAAAATTTTAACGGTTCGATCGATTTTCTTGAAATTTTGATAGGATCATCGGGTGATGATGTTCCATTTGTGTACGCGTTTTCAACCCAATAGCTGAAAAATTGCGAGCGCTACGCTGCGTACAGACATTTTCGAAGAAATTAAAAATGGCGTACAAAAAAAACAACTGAACATTTTTGGACGAAATTTTGACCAAACGTTGACTATTGATCACACATGATGTGTGCCAAATTTCAGCTTGGTCGGTCAAGGCGTTCTCGAGTTATCGCGGTTTGAATATTTCACGTCGGATTCACACACACACACACACACACACACACACACACACACACACACACACCCACACACACACACACGCGCGCGCGCGCGCACGCACGCACGCACGCACGCACGCACACGCACACACATACATCCGGACATTTTTCCTAAATGTGATTTTTCGATGTTTTGGAACATTCTGAACACGTTTTCATTAAAATCTGGAATTTTTTTTTTCACCATAACAAAGCTTCCTCTATGAGGAAGCAAAAGATAAATTGTAAATTGTACAATAAAACAGGTAGGAATAATCGAAGGAACGGAGCTGGACGATCTCGCAAAGCAGATGTTTCAAAGCGAATCTCATCGTTCTTGAGCAACAAAGTCGTATGCGCGAAACTAAATAATGCTGTTTATTTTTTTCCCCCCGTATACTGAAAATGACTGGGACTAGGAAAGGAATACTCGGTCATAAATTTTCACGAATTCCTCCTTCGAGGCCTATAAAAAGATGACGAAGTAGTATCAAGATATGAGTAGGCCAGGGTGTCGCACAAGAAAAATGTGTCTAGTCGTCGTTAGTTAAATAAATTCGAAAGTTGCAATTTTAAGTTTTAACAACTTTTATAATTTGCTATTCAGAACTCTCAAATTAGGATTTATTTTATACCGATTACCAAGTCGAAATGCATCGTAGAAATAAAAATGATAAATTGCAAATTGTTCAATAAAACAGGTAGGAATAATCGGAGGAACGGGACTGGACGATCTCGCAAAGCAGATGTTTCAAATCGAAGGTGTCGTCCAGCCGTTGAAGGGCAATGACTTCGGAGCGCCCAGTGCAAGAATCTGCCAGGGTACGATCGCTGGAGTTCCGGTGGCGCTGTTGTCCAGGTGAATCGGCTGAATCTATTATCAACAAAAACGTTTGATACCGAAAGATGATAAATATATTACGCATGAAAAACCAGGCACGGCGATGGTCACAAAATAAACCCGACGAACGTAAACTATCGGGCGAACATCGAGGCGTTGCGACTGATCGGATGCACGCACATCTTGGCAACGACAGCCTGCGGTTCATTGACGGAATCCATCGCTCCGGGACAGCTCGTTATTCCGGACAGTTTCCTCGACAGAACGTATCGACGCATTGGAACTCTCTTCGACGGGTCCTCCTACGAATATTGGGGAGTGTGTCACGTGCCTATGGAACCGGCCTTCGACCCCCACACATGCAACGTACTGGAGGAGGCGGCTAAGGAACTGGACCGTGATATTAAAAAGGGCGGAACTGTCGTGACGATCGAGGGACCACGATTTTCATCGAAAGCTGAGAGCAAAGCCCTGCGCCAATGGGGAGGAGACTTGGTCAACATGACGACGTGTCCAGAGGTAATTGTAGACTGTTACAAAAAAAAAAAATGATAAATTTAATATACCAGATTGAAAGTTTTTTTTTTAATTTAAAAAACTGGTACACTAAATTTAACGTACAATTGTGATGAAAAATTAATATGCTTCTACAGTGAAGTATAAAATAAATTATTGGAGTTAAAGTGTTTCCAAGGTTTTAAATATACTGTACGTTAATTTTTTCATCACAATTGTATATGAAATTTAATATACCGGCCAGCATAGAAAACTGACAGCACGAGATCTACTCGGTACTAGCACGGGAACACACGTCGTGCCGTCACAATGCGGACATGTGTGCAGGTAACGATATTGTGACGGCAGAGCATTTTGATATCAGAAGCTGTTTGCACGGATAAAAAAAAAGTAAAAAAAAATGTTAAATTTAACGTACAATTGTGGTGCAAAATTAATATACTTGTACAGTGTTACATTAAAAAATAAAATCGGAAAAAAAAATTACAGAGTAGTTACCATGCGAAATCTATAATAATAAAGTTGTAAATAATGATATTTCTGCTTCACAGCCGTCAAAAAGACGAGCGGGGCGCAGTAGCCAGCAAATGAGTACACATTTTGATACACGTTTGATAGCATTTCATGAAATGACGTCTGAGAAAAATGGGACGAAAAAATATGCGATAAATGTCAGTACACTGTTAGAAAATTGCTTGTCAAAGTATTCCGAACGTTAGTTCAGAAGATTCCGATGGAGGGCGCTACTACTCTGTAATTTTTTTTCCGAATTTTTTTTTTTTAAAGCGGGGCGCACTTCGTTCAGATATTCTGCAGCGACTATCAAATTTGTATTCAATTTTAATTAGTCATCTCGGAGAAAAATGGGATCAAAGTTTTTAGGTGAAATTGTCGGTATTTAGCCTCCCCTTAATGTACAATTGTGATGAAAAATTAATATACTTGTACAGTGAAATTAAAATAAATTATTAGAATTAAAGTGTTTGCAAGGTTTTAAATATACCGTACGTTAATTTTTCATCACAATTGTACATCAAATTTAATATGTCGGCCCAGATAGAAACTGACGGCACGAGATCTACTCGATACTAGCACGGGAACGCACGCTGAGCCGGCACAATGCAGATATGTGTGTACGTAAGTGACGATATTGTGACGGTAGAGCGTTTTGACACCGGAAGCTGCTTGCACAGTTCCAGCTCGACGTGTAGCTCGACAGCGAGCTCGGACGGTGCAAGCAGCTTTCGGTATCAAAACGCCGAGCCGTCACAATATCTTCACCTGCGGACACACATGGCTGCATTGTGTCGGCACGGCATGTGGAATGTTACCGCACGCTTTTCTTTCTGGGAGTTTATGCATAAACCCTTTCGAAACAGATACATTAAATTGTATACGATTTTTTTTTTTTTACAGTGTATCGAAGAACATACGCGACCAGTTATTTTAAAGTAGTTCTGTCGCTTGGTGTTTATTTCGCCTAAGTTCGAGAGAAATGAGATAAATAAAATTGCAAATACTTCTCGATGATGTAAAAATCTGAAAAAATGCATACATATATTAAAGGTACTGAAAAGATTAATTTTGCATAATAATAATTCCAAAATTTTATTAACAAATAGATGAAAAAAAAAATTAGGCAACAAATTTCCGGGAAAATTAACTTTTTTAAAAATGAAAATGATTCATTCATTTTTCTGAATACGTATTATTTTTTTCAGATTTTAAAATTTGCTTTGATTTTTTTATATGGAAAAAATGTGTGGATGAACACAAAATCCAAAGCAAATTTTAAAATCTGATAAAATTCTGATATGTATTCAGAAAAATGAACGAATCATTTTCGTAATAAAACAAAATCAGATTGCCACGTAATTTGTTAAACAATCAATTTTTTGATTAATTTGGTAATAACATTTTGGACTTATTATTATGCGAATTATTCTTATACGCACGAATTTTTTATACCATCGAGAAGTATTTGCAACTTTATCTAATTTTTCTCGAACTTATGCGAAATGAACGGCAAGCGACAGAAGTGCCTAAAATTTCCTAATGTATGGTCTAACGGTTGAACATAAAATTTTTTCAGGTATTCCTAGCGAAAGAAGCCGGAATTCTTTACGCTTCGATAGCAGTGGCGACGGACTACGACTGCTGGAAAGACTCGGAGGACCGCGTAAACGTCGCCGAAGTCATGGCGGTCTTCAAGAAGAACGTAAGAAAAGTCACCGAGATTCTCGCTAGAGCCGTTGAGCTCATAGGACAACAAGACTGGGATCAAGACATCGACGATCTCAAGGTACATCCATGAACGAATTATATATTTTTCCAAGATGGGAATATTGCGAGATATTGTCATAATTGTTCTTAATTTTTCCAGCAAGTTATCGCCGGTGGTAACATGTCGAAGAATTGAGGGCCACTTTTTTATCACGGGTCGCTGCTGCATTCCAGAAGAGCCTACGAAGATTGCATGTACCGCTACTATAATAAAAACAGATGAGAACACGTGACTCGTTCGATGTCGAATGGCCTATCCGCGTCCTCTCTTGCGTCCACAGTCTTCACGTCTAACGAATATATTTAACGATACTTTGTCCTTCAGCCTCGGTTACAGTAACGGAACGTGGTATTTATTTATAATTATACAGGTTCTCTTATAATTGATTGAAACGACAGAGTAACTACTCTCTCGGGGTGTATCTACAATTTACAATAGTTTACGAATGCGCGATTTGTCGTTTCCTCAATCACCACGATGTATTTATTCACAGAAATAATAAAGCAGATGCTGCGTTTCGGTATTACCATAACGCACCGACGTAGTCTCGGTTACGAAGGCTGGATATTCATAGATTCGTCGTATCAAGCTACGGTACAGGTTTTTTTTCGGATATCGAGGACTCGACCGTGTAGACTCCGAGGACGGCAAAGAAAAAAAAATGTTCGTACACGGCACGCAAGTAACATGAATATGAAACATTGAACCAGCCAATTATCACCGCGTCGTCCGAATAACAATGGAATCGTATCGATATTGCAAACTCGTTTTTTAATTCAAAAACCCGTCTCAATAGGCATTTTGAAAATCTACGGAACGAATCGCCTACCGTGCACCATGAAAATTATGGTCGCTTCGTCGACAATTCGAATGACGGTTAGTACACACGGCACTGTGTAGTGTAACTCTATCGTATCTCACAATTCGTTCTACAGCAGTGTTCATTCAATTAACATTAGATAATACTCATTTTTTTTTTTTTTATATCCTCGACAACGACGTACCCTCCCGAGTGTTAACAATGGACGGAGGGATCGCCGTGTTGCATCGCTCACTCTCGCGAAAAAAGACTCGCCGACGGATCGCGGATGTCCCGAGAGCCGATGCATTTGCGCGCAACACTCGGAACCCCAGTCGAAATATTCGGAAAAATAACTTTGCCAATTTGGAATAAAATTATCGACTGGGTTTTATCAAATTTAATTGATAATACGGAAAAGCCTCCGATTTACTTTCATTTCCACTGTTCGGCACTTAGACGGCCGGCTAATACACGAGACCCGTGCGCATTCCAATCAGGCGCGACGAATGTTGTAAGGCTTTGAAGTTTGAAGGATGTTAGAAATGCTATCGGCGTGAGTTTCGTAAATAATATGTTAAACGGTCCTACATGCCACGGTGAGGCGGCGTACCGGATTTCCTGTCAACAGAGCACTCGTCGTTAAGCCGTTCAATCACCAATAACATTGATAAACCTATTTGTTTTTTTTTAGTCCCTCTGCTATCCCACCAAACAGGGTATTTAATCTACCTAGCCCGTTCGAGTGAATTTTCACGCAATGTATGTACAAATGGTGGGTGCAATTCGCTATTATGCACGATACGGTCTCTCTCTCTCCCCCCACTCTCTCTCTCTGTTTCCCTCTCTGCGGTTACGCCGGATAATTGCCACTATTCGATTCGCGATATGACCGGCTACAAAAATATATATTTAAAACAATATGGAAACTTATATAGCGACCACTTTAATGGAAGCGATTTAAAAATAATGTTGTGTCCGTTGTGTCGTTGTTGCCTGTGAATATCCGGATTTATCGGGGATATACCAATGGTGGAAGAATTTCAATTTCCATTATGCTTTTGTACCACCCACTTGCCGTTGGCCATCCGATCTTGCATCACAATTGCGAGTGAACGAACAGAGGGATGTTGGCTGTGCGCCTAAGAGACGATTCAGTCAGCGAGGCTGACTAGACCTTATTGTCGACCATGTCCACGTTGATTTTGTAATAAACGTACGGAAAGTAGTCACTCTGGCCGAAGCCCAAACCCGGGATGTCCACACTCTGTGAAAAATATCGATATAGTTTTTGTTTGTTTTTTTGTTTTTTTTTTTGCTAAACTGTCATGGTGTCTAACAGATTAAGGACATGAAATTCCATGATATTTCCAGGTTTTCTAGGTGAAAATCTGAAAAATTCCAGGACCTTTTTTCATCGATATTATCTGGTATAAGCAGCAAATAGTAACAAAAACAAACAAAAAATGTAATGAAACTTCCAATAGATTTTTTTTACATATATATTTAAACAATTTGTCAATCGTTCTTTTTCAAATTGGCAAATTGTTCAAAGTCAAAAGCCTATGCTTTTTGCAGTTAACAAATTATTGCTGTTTTCGAAAATCTACTTTTGTCAATTTATGCCTATTCCTAGCCAGCGAATGGCGCAAAAGTGTGTAGGAAACAATTTCGACCCGATTATATCCGTGTCGTGTCCCCTTCGCGCAAGACTATTCTCAAAAAAAATTATACAATGCTCTCAATAATTCGAAAATATCCTGCCGAGCAGCTCGAATATCATCTTTAAATGCATCAAGAACGGTATGCAGACTACACGAACACAAATTTAGTAACTGCTTACTCTGACGCTGACGTTATTGTTAAGATCGGCTTGGGAAAGTTTAATGAATTTAAAATTAACATTTGGGCCATGTATCCAAATTTTAATTACCCTCCTACACGCATCTTTAAAAAAACCTAACATTTTAAAATAAAAAAAATATATATATATTTTTTAATTTCCAGGTGATCGATGGAATTCCATGAAATTTCCAGGATATTTCAAGGCTTAATGGAATTCCATGAAATTTCCAGGATATTTCAAGGCTCAATGAAATTCCATGAAATTTCCAGGTTTCCAGGATTTCCAGGATCGTTAGACACCATGTAAACGGACTATCGGAGTTTTCACGAAATCAACTCACATCTTGATTGCCGGATTGCCCTCCGGACGTGGCCGACGAATCGAGATGAGCGTACAATTGATTCAGCACGTCGCGCAGTCGTTTGGTACTCTTTTTGTTTGGCTGCAACAATATCGCTTGGAAATTTACGGGCAATCCGTACCTGTGGAAATAAATATTCTCTGAGTTGTAGACACAAGACAGCGAAGTCTGCACGAGCCATTCGTTAATGTCCAACCTGAGAACTGATTCGACGAAGACTCGGAGGGCTTTGACGTGAATCCAGGCGCAGAAGCATTCGCTGAAGTTGACTTTGAGCCAACGAACGAGCGGGCCAAACTGCTTTTTCTTGTCGGTTACCAGTTTAGTTATTTCGTTTTTGCCTAAAGATCGAAAGATTATTGTTCAGAGGATGGTCTCATGTTAAAAAGAACTCTTTCGTCGACGAAATAAGCTATGCGATAGAATACGAACCAGCCGCAAGCTCCTCCTCGTTGTACGTAAAGTCGCGCACGATAAACTTCTTTTCCCGCGCGTGCAGCTTGAATTCTTCGACGACTTTCTTAAAGAGCGTGACGTTAAAGAGACCGTACTCAGAATCCTGAGTTATAAGCTGCGTACTGCGAGGTACAATCATATCGGTCAGCTTCTCGTAAATCGCATACCATTCCTGGAAGTTGGACCTTGGATGTGCAAAAAAGAAAAAAAAAAGAAAGAAAAATTAGTCTCGGAATTATTAGGTTCTCAATTCGTAGATACACCATCAATTGCACAAAAATATCGAGCAAATTTCTGCTTACTTGGGTACGATTACCAGTAACGTGGACAAATAATCGCTGTCCAAAATGAAATGTTCCTTCTTTACCAAGTCTGCAAGATTACGCGTCAGCAGACTTCCCCTGTAAAAAATAAATTCACGTTCCTTCAGATACGTTCGAATATTCGCCAAGTGTTGTTAAGGTACTTGCGCGCAGCCCGAGCTAACGTGAGTTCAGAGAGATTTGAGAGAGGAATTGCAAATACTTCTCGATAGGATAAAGAAAGGATTGATTTTGCATAATAATAATTCCAGAATGTTATTAAAAAATTTACGAAAAAAATGTCCAACAAATCACCCGGCAACCTAACTGATTTATTTTATGAAAACGATTTGTAAATTTTTGTGAATACGTATAAATTATTTCAGTATTTCGTGCGATTTTTAAAAATTGCCTTTTTAGTTAATAAAAAGCGAAATTTAAAAAAATTACACCAAATTCTGAAAAAATACATAGGTATTCAAAAAACTTAATTGTTTTTATATGAACATTTTTTTTTCATTCATTTGTTAATAACATTTTAGAATTATTATTATGCAAAATCAATCTTTTCAGCACCTTCCATATGCTTGATTTTTTTCAGATATTTATCCCATCGAGAAGTGTTCGCAATTGTCTCTGACCTCACGTGGGCTCAGGCTGTCCGCCAGTACTACCTTAATCATCTGTTGATACTTACGTCTGCTTCTTCTCGAGATTTTGAAGGCTGCCTTTCAGATTGTTGTACGTCGTCGATTTCGTTTTAAGATCCGCATCGATCTGACCGACTTGCTTACTGATGATGTCAGCAATGTTTCTCAGTGACTGTTTGATTGGGTATTTTGCCATGTCCCACTGGAAGCGTGTTATATACGTCGGCAAATCACCTATTACCACGAATATGTTAATGCAAACATTCCACCATGGATATCCTTATATATTCTATAACACACTACGAAACTACCGAACAGATGAGTCTTTGACAGTTTGTTAAAAAAAATAAATAAATAAAAATTAAAATGTAACCACGCTCGCTTTTTTATAAATCGTGTTCATTTGAGGTTTTATCTACTCATACACATAACAGAGACGAACATAAAAAAATCTAACTTTTGGCTCTCTGCAGATTCGTGAATTTACAATAACCGCAAGTAACGTCGACGAGAATCGTGAGTTAAAGAAATAACGGAGCTACGCCGTCTACTTTTTCATATAGATAATAAATTTCTACAACATATATTTTAATCTCGTGTGTATACAATGCTGAGCAACGCAAGTAATGAAATGATAAAATGCATCATGCAGTTTTGCATCATAGGTAGCAAGAACAAATAGTTTCCATTCGTCCGAGAAAGAGTGTCTTACACTCGACTAAATGCATTAATCTTGGGTGACTGATTTTTTTTTTATCGATCACAATAATTGATACCCCATAAAGGTGAAAGACGGCGATTCGCACATCCATTTTTTACACGACAATAATAATAATAATCGTTGCCAATAATTAATTTAATTAGACCGATAGTATCAAGAATGAGATGCAAGTACAATTGCTAAAAAAAAAAACAGAATCAACGATTTCGTATCGAAACATCGAATCGATGATAGATATACATGCAACACTGACTATAATACCGGTGTAAAGAATTTGTGTGTGTGATAGTTGACCGCATTTGTCAGTTTAGCGCATTAATAGGGACAAAACGTGACAAACTAAGCCAAGCCTACAAGATGTCGAAGCAAGCCTGCCAGCTGGATCGAAGGACGGGATAACGTATTTGTTATCTACCCCAATCGAGTCGATGCAGTACGTTGGTCGGTCCAATTGGGATTATCGTTGTCAATAATCGGCAACGGAATCAACTGTGCGGCATTCGGTTCAATTGTAAAGGATGCAAGGGAGATCATGCGGCGGTAATCGTCGATATTATCAATCGTTTCGACTAATTTATCTCATAACTGGTAATCGTGTTTGTGCTGTAGTCTGTTTCGATGTAACGGGTCTAGTTATAACAAACATATTTGTTTATGTACCGTTTATGCAGTAATTGTCTCTGTGGAAAAATAACGTGAAATATTAAAAAGCAAAAAAAAAAGAACATATGTATATAAACATTAATGATGGTAAGTAAACGTACAGCGGAAATAATATAATTGACTCGGGGCGGCGGGAACGGGAGAAACGCGTTCGATATAAGTCGCACCACATCGCATTAAATTAAACAAGATATCGAAGATGATGCATGATTTCAATATCTATCGAGAGATAGCCACTGTTCAGGATTTTATGACTCTCGGTATTGAGATTATTTTTCTACGAGTTCTCGAGTGGTGGATTTGAAAAGAAAGAAAAAAAAAAAGAAAAAGTGTGATAGCATGACAATGACGGATGTATGCTCGCGTACGATGCGTTTGGGTGAAACAAACAAACTTGAGCGAAACTGAAAAAAAAGTATAAATTGTGAGTCGAGGAGATTTGATCAGAGTTGCAAATAATGCATTACTTCCATATTGATTTTTCGATTTCATTGTCCATTTTTTTTTTTGGAAATTGGTACTTGGACTCCCCTCCATTAACCATTATTTTTTAAATCGGTAATGGAAGTTTCCTCCATTATCGATTGCTTTGGTAACGGAAAATGGGGCTCATCTCCATTATCCCTTGGTTTCGCAATGGACAATGGAACTCGTCTCCGTTATCCATTATTTTCGTAACGGATAATGGTCCTTAGCTCCATTATCCATTGTTTTAGTAATCGCCGATGGGACTCTGTACCATTATCCGTCGTTTTGGTAATGGCCAATGGGATTCTGGTCCATTATCCATGGTTTTGATAATGACCAATGGGACTGTCCAATTATCCATTGTTTTGGTAATGGGTAATGGGAATCGGTTTCATTATTCATTGCCAAAATAATGGATAACGAAATGACCATCCAGTACTAATTTATTTGAAAATGGGTAATGTAATTCTTATTCATTATTCATTGTTTTTTAAAATATACAATGCATTGTTTATACATTGTAATTTTTACAACTCTGGATTCGGTACGAGAAGACAAACGAACGAACTAAAGAAGCGAAAAGCGTGGATCTGTGACGGACAATAATCGGGAATACCGTGCACGGTGTAACGGACAATTTCGACTTGGGGAGCTCTTAGGTTTTTTTTTTTTTTAAAGCTGAATCGTATTGGCCTATTCGGTATTGGAATCCACGATACCGAAGTGAGGCTTCCTGCAGAGCTTCGTCGGTGCAGTCGGCATGACTCCGTTAATCGTGTGACTTAGCAACGGGCAAGTAGGCCAACGCGAGTCGTGTTTGGAAAGAGGCACCTACACGAGAGATTGTCCGAGAACTGTCTTGACCGAAACTCATCGAGGACGTTCGTGCGAACAAGAGAGCGAGTCCCAAGACAGAATCCGACAACCGCCCGCGTATGAGTGCCCGACAAGACGGAGAAAGAAAAGATAGAGTGTCGGATTGATAATCGTGTAGCGAGGACGCACAGAGAGGGGTGAAGAAGAAGACACGTTTGAGGAACGTAAGACAGGAGAGAAAAGAAGGGGGAGCGGTGGGCTGTCGATCGGTTGACGAGGCGGTGATGGGATGGGTACCTGGATTGGGCAGATTGCCGCTATGGTCTTGTTCGTGCTTTTCGTCTTGACGGTCGTCGTCGTCGTCGTCGCCATCAGCGATAGATTTGCAACCGGACGGAGAGCGATGGAACTTATCGGCGATCCGGTGATGAAACGGATGCGGCGATGCGGCGTCTCCGTCGCCGCTGTTCTCCGACGTGGGGGATGGACTCGGACTCGTGGGGGTCGGGATCGGCGTGGGAGTCGAGGGGCTTGAAGCAGCGCACCAATGCGTGTGATAGCATGAGTACGTCGATGAAGATTCGTTTGGCGTTCGGACTTCACAGGCACCGTGGGAACTGGACGACAATTTCTTTTCAGTGTAAGGAAAATGATATTGGCTGTCGATATGGAAGGGACTATGATGGCTGTGGCGCTGTCGTTGATGATGCTGACCTAAGCTGGCTGCTGGTTCCGATTCAGTTCTATCCGAGTCCCTCCACAGCTTGTGATGTTCCTTGGAAGTCTTGTGTGATGGAGTGACAGGGGTGTTTGGCGGGGTGTCCGGACCCCCTTCGGGGCTCGAGTTCTCTCCGTCCACTGACGTTTGACCTATCCATTATAGCCCAGTCCCAATTCTCCTCGCGATTTTTTTTTTTTTTCCTCTTACGCCACGCTCAACTAATATTGCGCCCTACGCAAATACCTAACGACAACGCCGACGAAACCGAACGAAAAGAATTTTGACGGTCGGACTGGAGTATTTAACGTGAAAGGTTCGTACATGTGTATATGTTTATTATGCATGTTCGATTTATCATTAATGGCTTAATTGATTTGGATTCGTTGTTAGACACGATCATTCGAGATGAGGTGCTACTGCTCGGTCGGTATCGAAAAATGTACTCCAAAATTCTCTGCCACGCTTGTTGTTTTTGTTTTTTTTTTTTACATATTAAGTGTTTCTATATATTATTTATTGTTGAATGTCCGAAATTTTTAACGTTCAAGAACGACTGTTCACTTCGTGTCCGCATTCTTGTTAAATACTCCGCGACGCCAAGAACAATAAAAAGTAACGAAAAGAAAGAAAAAAAAAAAATTATTGTGGAAGATAAGCAAACGAAGATTACGAACTTAAGGAAACGATAGAATAAATCGAATAAACGAGAGAAAGAAAGTGTAGAGGAAAGAAAAATACTAGCGAAAGGACGCAAATTAAGACCTTATTGTGCAAACAGCAAAAAAAATAAAAATAAAATAAATAATACTCCGAATGATAAGTAACGAGATAACAAAATGAAAATGAAACCTATACAGTGGCTAAACCGAGCTTGGTGACCACAGTAACCCCAAGCAACCTCCTTGCGCCTTTCGCTCATTATTTCATGTTATTTATATCGACGTGTGTGGTCCTGAGAACAATTTTTTTTTTCACGTATCGTCGCCATAGACGCAGGGACAGATCCTCCAGCAGCCCCTCGAGTCCGATTACTCGAAATAAATTTTTCGCAATATTTTTTTTTGTTTTTTTTTTCGAATAGACAAGGATTCGTACGATAATTTGGGCGGTGCGCGTGTTTTGAGCATTTGGTAGATGAAACAATAAGTAAGGTAAACAGGGATGAGGGTTAATGTGGTCCAAAGAAATTAAAGCAAGCAAAGCAACATGACAAATAATAAATTAAAAAAA